>OZ014496.1:34337730-35544082 GCA_963966045.1 Xestobium rufovillosum
CTTTTCTAACAGCAACATTTCGCCCGATTCGTGACGATTCGGCGGCAGCAAGAACGAGGAGCCCGTCTCGAACAGTCCGCCGCCGCTTGACTGAGTCACACCCGCCAATAGTGGCTTGGGTATTTTTCCTTTTCTCTGCGCAGTGACTGGATTAGTGAATCCTGGAAAACAGCAAAGACCCCGCTGAAATGGACAAGAGAAAAGCCAGAGTTGGGATGTGTTCCAGGACCTGCGTGTGAAACGTGGGTTAGTGAGACACACACACACGGCACACCGCCATGCACGGGTCTACGCCACAGACAGTTTCAAGCAGAGTCTCGAGGGAAATACGGGGGACAATGAACCAAAAACGAGAATTGTTTCGAATAATCTGCTTTATTTGCATGCCGCAGCTCTCAGTCCACACACATGCACTCTACATATTACAACACTGGTGCTCTTCTACCAATATAAATTGTTCATACAACTGCATGTACTCAATACTCTACATAAACGTTACAAAAATACTTATTAAAATTTACGACACAAAATTTAGAATGTATCTATTGCAGTCCACCAGTGGGATTTCGTAAACCACGGGTAACTACAAAGAAGATTAAATGAGGGCACCCTGTATTACATTTTGACACCAAGAGTTCGATAGGAATTTAGAGTTCGTTATTTAACTACTACAAAATTAAACGTAACTACTAAAAACTGCTCATCTCAAATGTAATTCATTAATTAACAATTTAGCGTGACTTAAATAAAATTCCTTCAACGTTAAATTTATGCAGAGTATACTCGCAAAAACACTTCAACTCCAACGGAAAATCATCAAATTCGAGGTTTGGCAACTTCATTCCCAGATTGATGCTACAATACCGGAGCCAAATAAACTTCTGAAAGGGCCTTGTGAAGTTAGCCGGATATTTTCAACACAAATAAAATAATCTTGCCAATTCGTTAGTGCTTCGATAGTGCTGGAAGAATTTTCTCACCGTACAAAAAACTTATAAATTACAATTTGACAAAAACTCGTGGCTGACTTCAAGCACTTTTTCAAAGCACAAATATTTTGAACCGTACGATTCGTTAGTGCTTCGTTAGTGCTCATTTGTGTCGAAAAAAAATTGCTGCCGGATTGGAAACTCAGAAAATACGACTTGACAAAAACCTATGGCTAACTTCACGAACTTTTTTAAAGCACAAATATTTCAGACCACATAATTCGTTAGCATTTCGTTAGTGCTTACTTGTGCTGGAAAATATATATATACACTCATGTTCAAAAAAAAACGGACACACTTAAAAATATAGCAAACTGGGATATTTTCATGGACTACATAGGTAGATTGTAAAAATATTCTATTTTCCTAATAATCACAAACAAGGAAAAACATTTCAAACAAATTAAAATTTAATTAAGGTTTCCAACAAAAAGAAATTACTTAGAAAGCAGAGAACTTTTTTTAAATATTGTGCACGAGGTGTAGGTAGGTACCTATCAATCACCTAATATTGTGATACCAACATAATTTTTTATGTCAATGAGTACTTAATAACGTGTATTACCCCCCTGAGCACGAATAACCTCAGCAATCCGCCTTGGCATGCTTCCGATGAGAACAGCGACTTCTTCTTGATCGATCTGGTTCCATTCTTCAACAAGCGCCACTCTCAGCTCCTGGACGGACTCTGGTGTTGGATTTCGGTTCCTTACACGACAACCTAATGAATCCCACAAATGCTCGATGGGATTAAGGTCAGGACTTCTCGCTGGCCATCGAAATCTGTTGATGCCTATCTCATCTAAATATTGGGTGACTACTCCAGGAGTATGTGGCCTGGCGTTATCGTGCATCAGGACAAAATTATCCCCGATAAATGGGGCAAATGGTGCCACATGATCTACCAGACACTGATTAATGTACCTATCGGCCGTGATTGTCCCGTTGTTTAAGACTACAAGTTCGGTTTTGGCATGCATTGAGATGCCAGCCCACACCATTACTCCACCACCTCCAAAAGGTGTTCTTGGAGACAAGCAACATTCGGCAAATCGCTCGCCTTGCCTTCTCCACACTCTTTGACGTCCATCTGATGACTTTACATTAAATCTGGACTCATCAGTAAACAATACGGCACTCCACTGCTCAACGGTCCATTCGGCATGTTCCCGTGCAAATCGAAGACGTTCAACGCGATGGTTTCTGGACAAGTTTGGGCACGTGGCCGGTCTTCTTGATCTCACTAGGTCTTCCCGTAGTCTTCTACGAACAGTTAATGCCGAAATCCCATGGTCATGAACGTTAGCAAAACGACGAGCGAGAAGTGTAGAAGGTAAGCGACGATCACGAAGAACCGATAATCTTAGGAAACGGTCTTCACGTCGAGTTGTTATGAGAGGACGACCTAATCCTACCCTCCTAGTGTACTCCCCAGTCTGGTAGAACCGCCTGATCGCATCATTTACCGTACTTTTGGCAGTACCTAACACGTTGCCGATATATCGCACACTTCTTCCTTCTTCACATAAAGCCACTGCTCGTGCTACATCCTCAGGCCCCATGTTGTCAAAAACACCAAAACTAACAAATTTTAAGGGATTCTCAATTATATTGACGAATACTTCATAAAACTAAGCCACGAATAATCACTTTTCTTAAATGTAAAATTGTCTCAGAGTACAGAGAAAAACGTCAAATTTATTACGACTTTCATTTTTCTGCCTTCCGTCAATATGATACAGATTATTTAACGCCTACTCGAGTAAAACAGTTGAAATGGTTGCTTGACTCTCTATTGAAGCTGATTAACAACCGAGATATTGCACGATACTGATGGGTTTCAAAAATATGCAATTGTCCGGATTTTTTTGAACACGAGTGTATATAATCTAACCCTTTCCTACCCTAAGGTGTAAAGGTGACACTAAATCAATTACATATACACAAAATTAGTCCATCCTTTCTTATCTTTTGCTAACTTCCTTGCCGCTTCCCATGTTATATTTTTCTCTTGTAAAATTTCCCCCACCGCATTATCCCACGTCTTCCTCGGTCTTCCTCTCTGTCTTCCGGCGGCAACTCTGGCCTGCCACACTTTCTTCACAGGTCTACTGTCGTTCATTCTGTTCAAATGCCCAAACCATTTTAGTTGTTGTCTCACAATCTTCTCCATTATTGGTTCCACTTCAAGCTCTTATCTCACCACATTATTTCTCACTCTGTCTCTTCTTGTAACACCCTTCACTCTACGTAGATACCTCATTTCGACCGCCTGCACTTTACTTTTCATGGCTCTCGTCATCACCCAGCTCTCACTACCGTATGTCAGAATTGGACAGAAGATCGACTTGTATACATTGAGTTTCGTTTTCACAGATATTTCTCTCTTGCCAATGAATGAACTGTTCAGTGCTTGGTATAACTTTACTGCTGATCCTATTCTTTCATTTATTTCGGCATCTTGCTTCCCATTCCCCTGCAGTTGGACTCCCAAATATTTATATGTCTCCACTTGTTCCAGTTGAGTTCCGTCAATCTCAACCCTAGCTCCGTCACCACCTTTTCCAATAATCATCACTCTCGTCTTTTCCATGTTGATGTACATGTTTCTCTTGGCCAATGCATCTTTCCATGTCTTTACATTCAGTTGTAATTCCTTATCATTCCTTGCACACACCACCAGATCATCTGCAAATGCACATTCGGAGATTCCCACGGCCTCCATATTCCTGAATCCCACATGTAATTGTTTCACACTAGACTTACATTCTTTTATCACATCATCCATAATAATAATAAAAAGCAGTGGACTTAGCACACCTCCTTGTCTTAAACCTTCCCTTGTCACAAACTCCTCCGATTGCTCATTTCTTGTCCTCACATAATTTCTCGTCATTGAGTATATACTTTTGATGTTGTTCCTTAACTTTTCACTCACTCCTCTTTGTTGCAAACTATTCCATATACTGCTCCTTGGTACGCTGTCGAATGCCTTCCTTATATCTAGGAATGCCAGACATGCATTTTTATCTTGTTTATATCTTTTCTCCACTAATTGCTTTATCGTGAATATGTGATCTTGCGTACTTCTCCCTTTTCTGAACCCACTTTGTGACTCCTCCAACTGTGTCTCTATTATTTTCTTAAGTCTTCTTTCTAAAATTCTTTCATAAACTTTGAGCACCACACTAAGCATCGTAATGCCTCTGTAGTTGTTACAGTCACTTCTATCTCCTTTTTTAAATACAGGCACAACTATTCCTACCTCCCAGTCTTTTGGTATTTCTTCCTCCTTCCAAACTTTATTATATAGTTCTTTCAGGAACTCCAGCCCTTTCTCGCCCAAGTTTATTATCATTTCTGGCGTAATATTGTCATAGCCTGCCGATTTCCCTCTTTTTATCATTTTTACTGCCTCAACTACTTCTTCTAATTTTACTTCCTGCTCGTCGTCATTTTGTTCTTCTGTATCAACCTCCTCCCCCTCTCCTTCTTCTCCATGTATAGCATCGCCATTTAACATCTCCTCGAAGTATTCTTTCCAGCGTTTCATCACTTCATTCTTTTCACGTTGTAATACTCCTGCTTTGTTTTTAATTTGTATTGTTGTTGCATTCTTTCCTTTCCTCAGAGTCTTTAACACCTTGTAGAATAATTTCTAATTCCCTCGGCTGTCTTTTTCCATCTTCTTTCCGAACTCTTCCCAGGCTTCCCTTTTCCCACTCGCCACCATTTCTTTAACTCTTATCCTTTGTTTCTTGTAAATTTCATATCTTTCCTGAGTTCTCCTGTTCAGATAGTCCCTCCACATTTGTTTCTTTATTTTAACTTGTTCTTTGATGCTATCATTCCACCATCTCGTCTGCTTTTTGCTCTTGTTTATTTTTATGGTACCGCACACTTCCTTTGCCGTGCCTAACATTATGCATTTCAGTGTATTCCATAGTTTTTCCACTGTTATGTTTATTAGTATATCTTCAGTCTGACTTAATTTTTCCTCTATTCTCAATTTATACATTTCAGCTATTTCTTCTTCCCTCAGTTTGTAAGCTCTAACGTTTTCTTTTATTTCGCTCTGCTGATTTATTGCTTCCATCTGCATTGGTTCTTTTCCCCTTCCTTCTTTCATTTTCACTTTTGCCAACAGCAAATAATGGTCGCTATATATTTCTGATCCCCTTTTAACTTTGACATCTTTAACATCATTTCTGTTCTTTGTGTTTATGAGCACATAATCAATAATCGATTTCTCGCCCCTGCTCTTCATCTCTCTAGTATACTTGTGGATATCCTTATGTTGGTAAAAAGTATTTGCTACTATGAGATCGTTTTCCATACAAAAATTTATCAACCTTAAACCATTATTGTTTCTAACAATTTCGCCTTGCCTTCCTATGACTTCTCCTGACCCTTCGTCCTTCCTGCCCAGTCGTCCATTCATGTCTCCCACAACTATTAATCTGCCCTTTACCTCTTCCACTGTTTCACTCAATTTTTCCCAGAATTCATCGTTTTTCGTAGCTCTTTCGTCTTCATTTGGACCGTATACTATAATTAGTGTTGTATCGACTTGCAGCTTTAGATCTATCTTTAGTATCCTTTCTGTTACACATGTCCATGTAGTAATAAATTCTCTCTTTTCTTTACCCATAATACACCCAACTCCTTCTTTGGCTCGCCCTTCAACGTTTACCCCGCAATATATAAACAAATGTCCATTCTCCAAGTGTATTTCTCCGTTTCCCTTCTTTTTAGTCTCTGTAATACCCAATATGTCAATATTTGCCTTTTCAAATTCTTGTACCAGCTCGCATTCCTTGCCCGCCAAACCTCTAATATTCCATGTTCCAATTCTCCAGTTTTTCCCATTATCTCTTTTTATTCCAGTATCAGAATAAAAACGCAAAAATTACGACTTTATGAAGTCAACCGCACATTCTTGTCAGGGGTATAATTTTTGAGTTTTTAACAAGGCGAAAAGATTTCTTCTGGCATAAATGAGCACTAATGAAGCACTAACTTATCAAGTTAGTGGTCTGACATATTTGTACTTTGAGAAAGTGCGTGAAGTTAGCTGCTGGTTCTTGTCAAGTCCTAATTTTTGATTTTCATTTGGCGGCAAAATATCTTCCTGCACAAATGAGCACTAACGCAGCACTAACGAATTATGCAGTCTGAAATATTTGTGCTTTGAAAAAGTGAGTGAAGTTAGCCACAGCTTTTTGTCTAGTCATAATTGTTTAGTTTTTCATTTGGTGAGAAAATTTCTTCCAGCACAAATGAACACTAAAAAAGCCCTAACAGATTGTGTGATTTGAAATGTTTGTGCATTGGAAAATTGCGTTAAATCAGTCGCAGATTTGTGCCAGAGCTCGTAATTTTTGAGTTTCTAATCGGGCGAGAAACTTTCTTCTGGTACAAATGAGCACTAACGAAGCACTAACGAATCGAGTGAAGTTAGTCGCGGGCTTTTGTTAAGTCCTAATTTTTGAGTTTTTAATCTGGCTAAAAAAAAAATTGCGGCACAAATGAGCACTAACGAAGCACAAACGAATTGCTAATTCACGCTAAAACAGGAATTTGTCGATGTTTCAAAATGCACATTCAGGTGGTGAAGTGAAAACTGCACTAAAAATTGACAGCAATTTCTTCAATTGCCGGCTTTGCAATAAGGTATTGAAGTAAACATTAATAAATACAAAAATAATTTCTTCTTGTTGTGCCAATCCAGTTATCAAATTGCCAAACCTCGTAAATTCACCAGCATAGTAAATGAACTAACTGCAATTAGTACAAGAAACACAGACGAATTGAAAAAAAAGATCGGGAACATTTACACGTGGAAATTATTTGAACTTCAGCGTTAGTCCGCCACAAAATAAAAATGAAAAAAAAGGAGTTAAAATAACATATTAAATGAAACTTAAAAAGGTGGCAAAATCACTGAACTGTTAAAAAACACTCAATAATAATAATAAACTATGTACACATCCGTAAAACCTACTAAAAAAATCTAATACCACACTGTAAAAAAATTAAACAAAGTGACTCACTATTTGACTGTCTAAAAAATAAATTTATTTGAAATAATAATCTTAAGCAGACTTGTTCCACACAAAAAACTATTACAGTTTTAAAAAAATTGGTACTGTTCCAACTGCGGAACGAAAGTCTATCGAGAGGAAAAACGGCAAAAATTGCAGTCAATAGAATGTCTCAGTGTCGCCTACCTTGCTCAGAAGCTGCGAATCTAACTGACTATCGATTTCTTTGAGCTGGTTGTCCAGAGTCTGCTTCGTCGTGTTGAAACTCTTGTTCGACTCGTACTTGCTGTACGACGGCATGTGGTACGATGAATCGCTGCCGGCGTACGAATTACTCGATCCAAATCCAGTCGAACTCGTCAGGACACTGCTCACTGTTAAGCAGTTTGAAAAGGAATTGGTTACATTTTAGTAAATAACCATTATTTTTAATATTTTTAATATTGGCCCGATAAGAGAAAACCAGAAACTGACCTAGCTCCTCTCTCGAGACGGTAGAGCCCAAAACATGATCTATGTCTGCTCCGGCCAAGCTTGGGTGAGGTGTATGATGGGGAGATCTACCCAACATGCTAGAAACATCCTTATCGTAAGTGTGCTTCTGCAAAACCTTGATCATGGCGTCCCTCTCTGCCAATTTTGATTCCAAATCCTTTAGCCTGAGATATTAAAAAGTACATAGTTTATTTTAAACCGGCCAATAATTTTTTGGAATTACGATACTGAAAGTGAAAAGTAAAATTTCTACAATTTGATATATTTACATCACTGTTTGACGCTGCTATATTTCTATCAATCAATTTCTAGCACGCAACAGAAGAAACAAGGGACCAAATTTCCAGGTTGCCGATGGGCCACATTTGCGCACAACTTAACTTTATGGGATTCCCCGTATTTTGTGTTCGGTGGTTCATTATAAGCGATAATTTCGGTTATTTATAACGTAAAAAGCGGTTCGGAACATACGAAAGTTTGTTATATCAGGGGGTTGTTAAAAGTAGAAAAAATTACGTTGGATTTATGACAATATTAATACTGCCTTCCATAACGGTTTGTTATATGCGGAGGTTCGCTACAAGTGGGTTCGTTATAGGTGAACATTACTGTATTTGGTTTGTGGGCATACAGGAACAAGCTTTAAGGGTGCGGAATGTATACATGTAGACACATTTTTATTCCAACACCATTCTGAAATTAAAGTAGATAGGGCGTTAAATAAAAAAAAAGATTTATCGATAAAGGATCGACTTAGAGACTCCCACTACTTTTTAACCGACTTCAAAAAAGGAGGTGGTTCTCAATTCGACTGTTTTTTTTTATGTGTGTTACCTCAGCACTTTTTTCTAGGTGAACCGATTTTGATGATTCTTTTTTTATTTGAAAGCTGGTGCTTCTCATGTGGTCCCATATAAATTTGATCAAGATCTGACCAGTAGTTTCTGAGTTATCCTTAATAATGCGTATTTAATTGACTTCGACTACATTGATGATGTTCTCATTGTACAGGGTGATTTTTTTGACCGTCTATTAGAAGTATCCGGAGAACTAAAAAAGATATTGATTTGAAATTTTGGCTGTGGCCGAAACCGGGTCGGACCTATTTAATGAAAATATTTTCAAAATGGTGGCATTTCCGCGAATACCGGAAGTTGACACCAACTTTGTTATCTTAAATGGAATGCTACCATTTTCTATTTTTTTTTAGATTCCACGGAAAATTTTAATGTCAATTCAATAAAGGTTCGCTATGTCTAAAATTAATATTTTCGAAGATATAAATTTTTTCTCAATATTTTGACAGTTGTGGTAGATTATGTAAAAATTAATATCTCGATAACGTCTAGCAGTAAGATGTTCGATTTTTTATGGTGGCAAGACGAGGTGTTGGAATTACTAATCAGGCAAACAAATTTTAAAAATCTATTACATAAAATTTTCTAATCAACAACATAGAATCGCTAACTGCAGAAAGGGGACATGTCACATTTATCTAAATGTTCAGAAAGTGAAAAAAATTTTGTAACTTTGTAGAAAAATGTTTTTTTAATTCAATTTCTTGTTTGCATTATCCCCATCGCTTATGCTATGGTTTATGACATAATAAATATAAAAACATTTTTTTGAATAAGTGTAATTGGAAAATTTTGATTATGGACATGTCACCTTTCTGCAGTAAAAAAATTTTAGAATAAAGAAAATAACGTGTTATAATATTATTGAGGTTTATTTTCATACAGAAGTATTTCAAACTTGTTATTCATTATTATATTCACGATCTGTGGTGGGCCAACTTGCTATTGCTTGCCAAAATTCGGAATGAGTATCCGGAATAAACTTTATAGTATTCATTATGTCGTCCATTTTCTTCTTGTTAATTGGAATTTTTTCGGGATATGCCTTCTTGTTGGCGTCATATAAGTTTTTTTCGGTATTACGTAGACGAAATATATGCTCCACAAAGGAATTGATGTACTCACCACAAACAACTTCAAAACTATTCAAAATTTTTATGTGATGGTAAGAAGAGAGAAGAAAAGTTCTTTTTTGACTTCTTGGGACATTTTTCCCATACGAACCGTTACTGAGGCACGTTTTTCTATAAAACTGTGGCCACCAATTTTTATAGTCGAGAATCATGTCTCTCTTAACTTCTATGGCTGAGAACTTTTGCATGTTTTTAGATGATTTGCAGATTATTTCAATGTATTCATCGAGAGTATAAAATCGTTCAGTTTTATTAAGTTGCCTTTTAATTAACCCAAAATCTCGATCGCATGGCATAAAAGAGTGACCCCTCATAGGAAAGTATAGCTGAATTTCTTGGAATATTTTGGTTTCCACCAAATTCATCAGAAAACGAATCATTGTATTATTTTTATTTTGTCCGCAACAGTTGTCACAGAAAATGTACAATTTTTTCTTACTTTTGTCGATATAGGTATCAATGTAATGTTTTAAAAACGAGCATACATCATTTGCACCTTTACCGGCTTCCCCTTCATGATACACAAAACACTTCATTTCTTTTGATTTCAAATCGTGAATGCCAAAAGTGTTAACTGTAAGTTGTCAAAAATAATACAAATCCTGCACAGGAATTTTGGGTAAGGAAACGTTTGCCATGTAATCAATGCAAATGCCTGTATATTCTTCGCTCTCTTCGCGTAATTTTTTGACGGAATCTAAGCTCACGTAGAATTTGTTGCTTCGTCTCTTATGCACAAGCAGTTCGGCAACTGCTGCCCTTTTGGCATTTTCGTTTAATTCCTGGTTTTTTATCTTAGTATTCAGTTCTTCACATGTGGTGCAAGTATCTTTTGCTGGCCTGCCAAATCTCAAATCATAATTTTCCTTGAAATAGGACCAGAAAAATTTATATGATATTTTATGATCAGGATGTTTCTGTTTAAACATTTCGTACATTTTCTTCAACGTAAGATTGGCGTCCAAATAGTGAATTTCAGTAGTTGTGTAATGCGATATTTTGACAGGGTAACATTCAATATGATTACGAATATTATTAATGGCATGGGTTTTTATTGCATTACCACTAACATTTTTACCACGCATATCTCGAGGACTTTTATGATTTTTTAATAGAAAAATAAGACGTTGACAACGTTTTTTAGATACCCCATAAACAGCTAAAAATGCTTTCTCGCACACTGCTTCTTTACGCGATCCATTAAGAACAAAGTATTTGGTAGATACAGACTTTGGTTTAGCTTTACCAATAATATCTTTCCTTCCTCTTTTTCTAGAAACTGATGTACTAATTTCTATGAGTCTTTGCAAATGCATATCTTGTTGATTTTTATTTTCCATCTCGCAGAACATTTGAAGCATATTTGTTTTCTCAAGATCATCAAAAGCTGCCAGACATTTGCGGTAACAACTACAATATTATCGGAATAAGCCCATACATTTTTTAAATAACTCTTAAACTATCAAACTTACCAAGTATTTCCAGCAGCTTCTTTAGCAGGCACAAGTTTTCCGGAATAATTGGAATGTTGCTCTCCACGCAGTTTAGAGTTCTTGATAATATTTCTCTTGTAATTTTGGCTATTAACAACGCCCTTTTTTCTTTTTATAGGAATGTTCATTTCACTATCAGAACTAGAACTCATTTTTAATCCAGCACAAACACACCAAGTACAAAATAAGCGGGCTACTAATATTTCTTTGGTTATGTTAGGTACACTCAGTTGACATTAGCTAGGTTTACTGCAGAAAGGGAACATCTCCTGGACATATCCCCTTTCTGCAGTAAACTGTAAATACCAACGCTTATAACTTATAGCAGAGCATTAATACATGTCCCGTTTCTGCAGTAAATTGTGTATTTTGCCTTCTAAAGTAGAAAAATAGCAAAATGTCAATTTTGCAGAAAATTGGACATGTCACCTTTCTGCAGTAAGCGATTCATTATGTTGATCAAACATAAGTAGCAAAGAGTCATTTTTCTTAAATTGAATGATACCTATTTAAAGAAACCAATTAAAAAAAGTGAAAAAATGCGCATTTAACAATGTATGATGTTTCTCTACCCAAAATGAATAGTATTTTAGATACCTTCTAGATGGGGCGCCAGGTCATTGTTCTGCAGCAGTTACTAACGAATTGTACCAGATGTTTGAAGATAGATGGATACGGCGTTTGGGTCCATGGAGTTGGCCTGCCAGGTCTCCAGACATTACACCGTTGGATTTTTATCTTTGGGGCCGTATAAAGGATAAAGTGTATCAATATCCACTCAACAACAGGGATGAATTGGTGGAAAGAATTGCTACAGCATTTGCAGGCTTAGATCCACATGAAATTCGTAGTGCTACTACACACGCCGTAAATAAGTGAATTATTAAATGTGTAGAAGTACTACTAAATTACTAAAAAATACCGATTGCTTTTATTAGACATTTATTTGTGAAATTTGTGAATATTTTGTTTTATCTACAAGCCAAAGTCTACTTACTAGAAGGCGGCGCTCTTCAATTTTGATCGATGAAATAAGGAAACAGCAAATATCTAAAATACTATTCATTTTAGGTAGAGAAACACCATACATTGTTAAATGCGCATTTTTTCACTTTTTTTAATTGGTTCTTTAAATAGGTATCATTCTATTTAAGGAAAATGACTTTTTGCTACTTTTGTGCGATCAACATATGTCGTTGATTAGAAAATTTTATGTAATAGATTTTGAAAATTTATTTGCCTGATTAGTAATTCCAACACCTCGTCTTGCCACCATAGGAAATCGAACATCTTACTGCTAGACGTTATCGAGATATTAATTTTTACATAATCTACCACAACTGTCAAAATAGGTATTGGAAAAAAATTCATATCTCCGAAAATATTACTTTTAGACATAGCGAACCTTTACTGAATTAACATTCAAATTTTCTGTGGAATCTAAAAAACAATTGAAAATGGTATCATTCTATTTAAGAAAAATGACTTTTTGCTACTTTTGTGCGATTAGAAAATTTTATGTAATAGATTTTGAAAATTTGTTTGCCTGATTAGTAATTCCAACACCTCGTCTTGCCGCCATAAAAAATCGAACATCTTACTGCTAGACGTTATCGAGATATTAATTTTTACATAATCTACCACTGTCAAAATATTGAGAAAAAATTTATATCTCCGAAAATATTAATTTTAGACATAGCGAACCTTTATTGAATTAACATTAAAATTTTCCGTGGAATCTAAAAAAAAAAATGAAAATGGTAGCATTCCATTTAAGATAACAAAGTTGGTGTCAACTTCCGGTATTCCCGGAAATGCCACCATTTTGAAAATATTTTCATTAAATAGATCCGACCCGGTTTCGGCCACAGCCAAAATTTCAAATCAATATCTTTTTTAGGTCTCCAGATACTTCTAATAGACGGTCAAAAAAAATCACCCTGTATATTGAAGTCGGTTTTCTATTTTGTAGGACAAAAATATTATACAGTAATGTTTTTCATTCGCCTTAAATAAATCTCCCTCAAATTATTGAAAAATCCGTCATAAACTCGACACATTTTTTACTATTTGTACACATATTTATCGTAATTAGAAACTAGGGTTGTCTAAGTTAATTATTCGTTATTCATTTTCGACCAAGAAAGTCTTGATACGTTACTTCATTAAACTGAGTGTGTTGGAATGAAAATTATATTGCAATCTCTCCATCTTGTGCATAATTAGCCGAGATGCACAGTGAACTGTACATTTAACATTAATAGTAGTGTGGCCATTGCAATGCAGATGGCGCTGGCCCTTCAGTTTATTCTCTTATTTCTAAATAGAAAATAATAATTCAAAGATATGACCGCCGACTAATCCTGCCAGATTTATTTGTTTGCCGCTAAAACAAAAAACCTTGAAAATTCCAAGCTGTAGGGGTTCCATCTGAAGTTTTTGCAGCTGTGACAGGAACCAATCATAATAGATTGCGACTTTTGGGCGATAGGTGGCAGCACATCTGATAAATCCCACCTTTAAAATGGTGCTTTATTTAATAAGCTACTTTGAACAGGAGCAAAGGAAACTACAGAAAGCGGTAACCTAATAAACCTAAGATAGAACATATATTTTACGAGAAAATCTGATGGATTTACATTTATTAACATTAAGCAGCAAGTCGTTGTGCCTACACTACGTTCTGCAAAAGCACCAAGTCAGAAATGGATTTAATGTGTTTAAAAAGTTTTAGATCATCGGCAAATAACAAAAAGGAGCCATTTTGAACTAGCTCTTTAATATCATTTATGAATGATACGAACAGGGTTGGTCCCATATGAGATCCCTGTGGTACTCCCGATTTCACATCAGTAGTTATCCGATAACTCGATTAATCAACTGATCGATCGATTAATCAGCTCATCGATTATTTGATTAATTGATTACTTGATTAATTGATTATTTGAGTATCCGATAACTTGATTAATCGGTTTTCCGATTAATCGATTACTTGATTAATCTGTTAGTAGATTGTCAATTAATCGATTGTTTGATCTATCGGCTTATTGATTGTTTAATTAATCGTTAACTGTTGATTAATCGATTTTTTGAGTATCCGATAACTTGATTAATCGACTGATCGATTTTCCGATTAATCGATTACGTGATTAATCGATTACGTGATTAATCGATTACGTGATTAATCGATTATTTGATTAATCGACTGAGCGAGTGATCGAAAAATCGATCGGCCGATTAATCGATTAATCAGATAATCGATTAGTCGGTTTTTTTGAGTAATGATTAATCAATAGCTTGATTAACTAATTATTCGATTAATCGATTATTTGATTAATCAATTATTGTAAAATGTCATAACAAATAATCGATTAATCGATTACATATCGATTATATTTCAGCGCTTCGAAGAACGTCAAGTGCGTCTGGAATTGTTCCTATAAAATCTACTATGCAAGAAGACCTTCAGCATTTAAAAATACAGTTTCCATATAGTCAGAGTTCGATAATACCCAAGCGATAATTGTAGGGTAACGGTATGCGATTTATTAATTTTATATTATTTACCTGGACTCCAAGTCAGCGACTTTCTTTTGAGCGGCGTGCACCTCATCCATATGTCTAATTTTTTCGTTCCTAGCCTCCGCAATAATTTTCTCCGTTTCTTGACTCGTCTTTTCCAACGCAGCAATTTTCGCATCCCTAAAATACAAAGTAAACATCGAGTAAAGGGAAATACATTTTCCGATAACAAAGGCGGACAACTCACTTCGGAATGCTTGCAGCATCGATCGCTTCCTGTCTCAAAGCGCTCTCTTCCAAATACCGTTGCTCCCACTTCGCGCACTCTCCTTCCAATCTCATGATCTTCTCGTCCCTCTCTCTAAGTCTCCTCTTCAATTCCGAAGCAGACTCACCGGTCGATCCCATGGGGGAATCCCAGGAGCCTTTGTTTTGGTCACCGTGTGCCTCTTTGGTCCTTTGCAGTTCGAATTCAAGCTGCAGACGCAAGTTCCTTTCCGTTTGTTCTCTTCTGTCACTCGCCAGTTGCAGCGAGGAGAGAGCCTTCTGGAGGTGGACCACTCTGTCCACGTAAACTTGCTTTTTTCGACACTGCATAAAAGATATTTAGATTTCATGCAGTACGATAAAAACAGAAAATTACCAATTCTTCCAGACGCACGACATTGCCTTGGGCATTGGTCAGAGCAGTGTCCAAAATGTCGATATGGGTCCTCTGTTCTTGTAAAGTTGCTCGTTGTGCTTTCAATTCGATTTCTTGACGTTCCTTCGCAGCAACCAATTCTTTATCTATTGAAAGTTCTTTTCTTGTGTGAAACATTCAAAATTACGCACACCTGACTTACTTTGCGTGATCAATTGCGCAATGAGTACTTCCCGCTTGTTGAGTTCTTGTCTGAGGCTTCCCGGTCCCGTGTTTTCAACCGCGGGAGATCTAGATAACATCTGGGTGGATAACAGATCGACTTGTTCCCTAAGGGCTCTGTTCAATTCTTGGTACCGTCTGCAGTCTGTTTGTAACCTGGCCCTGGCCGCTCTTTCCAACCGTTCGCGTCGCTCGCAAGATTGAACCAATTCTTCGTGGGCTTTGTGAATTTTTGATATCTCTTGCTCAAGCTGAATAGCACAAGGTCACAATGAAGGACGTATTTAACAGGAATTTGGATTTTTGAATCAGAATTTTAAATTTAAGTTACGAAATTTTGAAGAACAGAAAATAATTAAATTTAAAAATTGTTAGTAGAAAACTGACCTTTTGGGCTTTCCCGACTTTCTGATAAAAATTCTCGACCTCCAATTTTAAGACACTATTTTCTTTGATCAGCTGTTCAACTAGCTCGGCCGACGGCCAAATCTCTTCCCTAGAATTCTCAAATTCCTCCCTACCTTTTGTCTTCGGTCTCGGTACAGAAACACCTCTTTTAAAGCCCTTCATATCGCCTTCTTTAATCAATCCCACGGTAGACAAATCGGGCTGGGACTTCGACAAAGCGACTTTCTCCAAATTAAACTTGCTCCTATTACCTTTCGAAGTGCTCTTCGTATTTTCTGACCATTTAGGATATTCAGGCGGAGGAGGCAACAAATTAATGAAATCGAAATTCAAATCGAGAGTTTCGTCAACTTTTTTCACCGTGCCTACCGGAGAAGGCACTTTAATATCTTTCGCTAAATGTTTCAAAACCGACGATTGATTTAAATAATCGTCGGGTATTTCTGTAATTTCTTGGACTCCTGTGTCAAACAAGCGGCTGCTCGTTGATTCTAAACTGTTTCTAATGCTGTGGTCTTTTCCTAAACTATTTATTGATGGCGACGGAGAAGCGGAACCGCGCTTTTGTACGGGAGACATTTTCGGGTCGTGGTACTGACCAGAAGCTTGGTGACTTAGAAAATTCGGTGAATTTATATCGGAACCTTCCCTTGTACCAGAATGACGACCTATTTTCAAAGAAATATAGTTTTCTATGGGAAATGCTGAGCAACTAATGGAAAATCATAGCTCAGCTGTAACTGCGCTAAACCAAGCAGTCACCAAGTTATATGTATTTAATTTAGGTACACTATATTTTGTGCCGAGGGTAAACCACAGGGGAAATCAGATGTATACGCTAAAGGAAATTGGGGGAAATCTGAGGAAATCGAGAGGAAATCGGGGGAAATCAATTGTAAAAACACAGGCATACCTATCCACGGTTCATCACCAGCACTGTGAATGATGAGCGTGTTGTAAGAGGAAGAAGACACATCCATAGAACTATGATTGGAAGGCAAGCTGTCTCGGAGAGAGCTACGATTCGACGCTTGAAGATTCTCTTGCCCTTGAGGTTCTTGTCTAGCCGTATGTCGTATAACATACTTCTCTTCGTTTGATAAATTTTCATTTGACGTAGATACATCTGTTTCACTCCCACTTAAACTCTGATTAAAATTACTACCTAGAATTACGTCAAATAACCTTAACGAATCAGCCTAATTAAAGTGTGAAAAATACCTTGCGGTGTCGGTATAAATGAACGGTATCTATTCGGCTGCTGAAGGGAACCCATTTTATTTCTGTCTGAGTGCATTAATTTAATTAAAAAAACTTATCGTTTGTTAAATAGCAACTCTTATGACGCATCTGCAAAAGAGGTTGCAAGAGGTTATCTCTATCAAAACATTCAACTGGAACACGAAATATTTGTTACTGCTGTGTTAATTAACAAAAAATGCATACGTAATTCACACCTAATCACTTTAAATACACAAAACTTGTAAGTAATGCAATAAAAATCAAATCAATCTGCGTACTCCGAATTCAATTTTATCTCTAAAAACCAATCAGTGTAGAACACTTTATATAGGTTAACAACATTTTTGTTTACACTTAATGCATTAGTAATGCCTCAAATATTCGAATTATTACAAGTATTAGAACTGAGTCTGAACACAATACGTACTTTAAATTAAAGCACAATTATTACCAATTTAGCATTACAAGGTCTTTTTACTATTTCACTTCGTTGCACACATTCCAATGCCAAAATTATCCTTAATATTTCCCAGAGATGAGCAACGTAAGCTTACAAGATTGGAATTCATAGCGCAGAGAAAACAAACGTAAAAAAACTTTCACAATTCGTAAAATAACTTTCAGTTTCCCACTTAAAGAAAAATGAAAATTCGTATACTTACAAAAGGTGAATTGAACAAACAAAACTAAACAAGTTTTCTTCAAGACTTCAAACGCAAATTAAAATGCAGAAAGAAATAAAAAATGGAACTCCATTTTCCCTTTTTACTGTAACAAAAATGCGTGAGGCGTGACTTTACTCACCGCCGCAAGATGGCACATTGACACATTAAAAATTCTTTAAATTCCTTCCATCACATGCTGTTTATTTCATTAGAAAAATGTTTTAGGGCAGCTGTAGATACATACTATCGTTCTTGAATTTCTTTTTCACAAGGGCTACGGTAATTTTCATATAAAACTCTATTTGACTTAAGTTGTTGGAGGTGTCTCAGATCACAAAAAAAAACAGGCAACCAAAAGAATAAATTTAAGCTCCCAAGTAAATGTCTGTTGAGTTTATTGCTTAAATTTCAAATGTGATATCATGAAAACTTTATTAACAGTTAGAAACAAATACTAATGTTTTAGCATAACTGCAGCATTAAATTTTTAATTTACCTTATATACGTAACCGTAAGCAGACATTATATTGACGTAAAGCTGACATGAAATTTGACGTAAACGTCAAAAATTCGCATCCAAACGTTAGTTTTGGAAAACTGTAGATTATTTTCTTAAAAATGAGTACCTACGAAATAAGTAAATCATCAGTAAGTTAAAATAATGACAATTTTTCCCGAAGTATATGTTATATAAATATTTTTTAGCTTTTAAGTTTAAAGGCGGAAATTTTACGTAAACAAGAGGAATTGACCAAAGTAAAGAGTGACAACAAAGTAAAAATACAGAATTTGAAGAAAGCTGCTCCTTTAGATTTGAAAAATAAAGGTGTCGAGCAAAGACAAGCCAGAGATTTTAACGACGACGAAGACGATTTGCTCAAGAAATCAAGGTTAGTTTCGTTTAATTATTTGCTGTAAATATTTAAGTGTATGCAATTGTTGTTGTAGGTCGGCTTTGGAAGCTAAATCTAAATTATACGATAAACTTGCTAATCAAACAGCTAATTTAAGTGAGGAGCAAATAGAGAATAACAGAAAATATCTTGTCCGTTTTGATAAAAAGATATTCAACAAGAATGTTGAAGAAACACAAAGTGGAAGTGAAGAAGAGAATTATATCGAGGATTATGAGCCTCCGAAGAATCCAGATGAAGAATGGTAAACAAACTATTTTTAATCTGAGCTGCGCAGTGAACTTTAACTATCATTTCAGGGTTGAATATATAGATTGTTTAGGGCGTACCAGAACTTGCCTTCGCAAAGATTTAGAACACATGAAAGCTAAAGATGCTGATTTGAGATCAACGAGTGATGGAAAAGAACCTAAAACTAAGGAAGCACAGCACGATAGCAGTTTCGCAAAAGAGCCATCGCCTGAGCCTGAGACAGGAAAAGAGTCGCAGTTAGATTCTGCAGAAGAAAGCGAATTATTATCTAGTGATATGAGAAGGGAAATGTTAAGGCAGCAATGGGAAAAGGAGGAAGAAGAACTGAGAAACAAATCGAACATTCATTATCAAGACATTCTGTTCAGCGGTATGTTTTTTTACTTTACGATTTTATAAATTGTTGACTATTTTTTTGCAGAGGCTCGTACTCATGGCGTGGGCTACTACAGTTTCTCGAAAGACGAAGAAGAAAGAGCCATCCAACAAGAAAATTTAAAGAAATTGAGGGAAGAGACGCAACAACAACAGAAGAGATCTCAGGAATTAAGAGCCATGCGAGAAAAGCAGTTGGCAGCCAGAGCAAAAGCGGCAAGGAACAGAAAACGTGCTCGTATAGGTTTACCACCTGAGGAAGAAGGTAAGTCTTTCGTACAAAATACATAGGAATAATAAAACTTTATTATATATCTTGTAGTGCCTGAGGAACCTAAAGAAGAACCGGAGGAAAAAGTGGATGAAAAAGACAAAGACGAAACGGAAATTCAAGAAATGATGGAGAAGAAGAAGGAACTAGAGAGGAAGAGACATGTGAGGCCATGGGACGTTGGTAAAGAAGGAATAAAAGAACATTATGAATATACTCAAGAAGAATGGGTGCAGAAGAAAAGAAAGGAACGTCCAGCTGAGTTTGCACCCCCTAGAAGTTTCCGTAAAGAAAACAAATCTGTTGAAGACGCACTTGAAGAAGAGCCAAACAAGAATTTATATTTTTCTACAAAGAAAAATCAAGATAGTAGTAGTAAAGACAAGCGACCTTATGGTTCCATAAATCCGTACAAAACCACAAAAGAAGATTATGAAAAGTATGAAAAACCGAGGTCCCCAGTAAGGGTTACGCCAATTGTGAATGAATGTGAAATTTCTGATGACGATGACCGGTTAATGCGTGATTTTAGAAAGAATTCGAGGCATTACAAAGGTGCAAGTGAAAGTGATAGTGATAGTGATTCTTCTGCGGAGGATAGGGGAAAGGGGGTTGAGATTGCGCCGCCGCCTACGTTTGATTATTACGGACCAAGTGGAGCCAAGAGAAATAAACACAATTATGAGGGAGCTAAGTTAGAGGATTCTATATCAGCGGGGTTGAAATTCTTGAGAGAGCAAGCAGAAAAGAAATCGATGCCGAATAAGAGGGATGATGAAATGTTTATTATGTAGATGTCCTATATATTTATTTTGTAAATATAAAATAAATTACATTTTGCTAACATTATTTTTGATTTTAAGTTAAGGTAGCTTTTGAAAAGCATGAGCATCTCCGTGAGCACTCTGTAAATGCTTAATAACTGCTGAGCAGAATTAAATGATTTAGGTATCAGTAAAGTATACCATTCGTCCAGCATTGGGAGGACTGTCCTCTTTTAGAAAAACTCGCCCAATAACCATTATTAATATCAATGGGTTAGAAAATGCCTAGTTCTCTAAAATTTTCCTGTACACTGATATTTCACTTGGAGGCTTTTTCCCAATTGAATTTATCGTTTTTTCCCAAATGGTTTTCTTGAAATTCATTGGTTTGTCAATTTTAAGTTTCCTTGTCAACTGTTACCTTAGAGTCATATTAATTTATTTACTTCATGTAAACATATTCTGATGACGAGATTTTTAATCTTGAAACCGGTCAATACTCTTAATAAATAATTACCTATTCTATTGGTAGTACCAGTGGCGGCTCGCCAGGGTAGGCAAGGTAGGCACCGCCTACCCTGCTCTTTGCGCCACAGAAAGAAATAAATTCCTAATATTAAAAATAATGTTTATTAATAATATTTACTAAATTTATTTCTGATTTTGTTTCATGGCATTAAACAAAATCATAAATCATTAAAATAATGCGATCCAGCCTGCGGCAGACTGGTAAGTACGCTTGTGGTTAGTAGGGTAGGCGCTCCTAAAATTCGCCTTGCTTATCCGTGCACCCACTACGAGTCTCCTTTCCACCGGCATGTGCGGAAAAAGTGTCGATTTTAACATCTTAGTAGGCGATGTATTCGTCCGCCTTCGGTTTGGTCGGTTTTGTTCGTGTAGTCCGGTGCGAAAAAAACCTCGTTCGCAGCCCTTGTCCCTAAAGCCAAGCCAAGCCGAACAAAAACACGTGTGATCTGAAGGCATTTACCGGTTTACTTGTGTACCTGTAACCTGTGTGTGTATCGTATCTACCTGTTGGGTCTACATGTTGTGTGTACCTGCGTCCTGCGAACGAGGCTATCCAGCTAACGATAAGTACCTTTTCTAATTTCTTTGCTATGGAGGTTCGGCATGATTTAATTTGCAGTTTAATAGAAACGCCGTTTCCACGGCGAAACAATTTCGAGCGAAGGGAAATTATTACAAATGGTCGCCTATTGCCCCACATATCAATTTTATCCTCCGATAAAAAAAACGGACAAACGTTTTCGCGTTCTTTCAAAATTTCTTATTATGAAACTCATACATGGCTTTGCACAAGCTTTTATAAAAAGACGTTGTTTTGTTGGCCCTGTTTATTATTGTCTAACCACAAACAAAATGTATGGGTTTGTCAGGGATATTCGGATCTTAAAAATTTATCTGCTAGTGTTAAAAAACATGAATCGTCCAAAGAGCACATAAATAATTTTTTGGGGTTGAAGCGAATGGAAAAAAATGCGACTACGATTGAAGATGCCTTTAACGTGCAAGCAGGCCTGTCAATAAAAGCATACAACGAGGAAGTAAGAAAAAATAGGGCTTTATTGTCGTATTTAATTGATGTAAACGTCATTTTGTCAAAGCAAGAGCTTGCTTTCCGGGCGCATGATGAAACTATTACTTCTTTGAATAGTGGTAATTTTCGGGAAGTATTTAATCTTGCAATTAAACGTGATTTAGAAAGTCAAGAGCATATGAAAAAAATACAGGGCGTTTTTTCTGGTTTATCCAAGTCTATTCAAAATGATTTAATCGACTGTATAGCGGAACATGTTAAGGATGCCATTCGAGAAGAAATTAATACTTCTTGTTTTTTTGCAATTCAGGCTGATGATACTACTGATATCGTCGAAAAGTCACAATGTGCTCTTTCAATAAGATTTGTTGATAAGTCCGGTGAAGTTAAAGAAAGGTTTTTAGGATTTCATGATGTAAGTGAGGACAAAACCGCGGATGGTTTGTATAATCTCATTATTAATATTATTGCCCCTTTTAATTATAAAAATAAATTAGTTGCACAGCGTTACGACGGTGCAAGCGTAATGTCCGGTTCCTTGAATGGATTGCAAATCATAATATTAAAAGCGAAAAGGCACAACACTTGCAACGGGTGGGGATATCGGTCGCTCGGTCTCTTTTCAACTGGCGGAGATCGTATGGGTGAGGTCGTGCACTCGACCAGGTGTTTCTTTAACGCAAATAAGAAAATTGCATCGGCATAATTTCGATGGACGCTTGGATCTGCTGAGCGCTGTTATCGCAGTCGGAGTTCAACGTTACACGGGTAGGCATAGGTAGAATGGTTTTTTGTCGTATGCATTAAATTAAACGCAATTAATTATGGACAAAATGACATACAGGGCAGCGTACATGCGATATGAAAACCGCAGGAAAAAACCTAGGCAACTATCACCACTACGTAAAAGTCGTGGAGCGTAGCCCACGGGTCATCTAGTGAAAATTAAATCCGATGCCCCAAACGCACTTTTCACACACTGTTGCGCCCATCGTTTGAATTTAGTTTTGCAAAATGGATCTAACAGTATTAAAGAAAGTTGAATTTTTTTTAAGACACTTACTGCTATTCCGGGATTTTTTCATAAATCTCCAAAACGAACCATAGTTCTTGATACCGTTCTGGGAAAAAGAATTCCCGCAGCTTGTGAGACTAGATGGACATCTCGTTCAAAAATTTTACATATTGTACACACTGAATCTGAGAAGCTTAAAAACGTATTTCTAAAAATAACTGAGGATCCGTCTTCAGCAGGAGATTCCATCAATAGTGCTACAGGTTATTTAAAACATTTAAATAATTTACAGTTTGCTTTTCTAACAACAGTGTATAATGAAATATTTAATATTACAGATATTCTTTTCAAAATTTTGCAAACAAAGAGTTTAGATGTGAATTACTGTCAAAAACAAATTAATAGTGTTATAACTCGTATAAAGAACTTAAGGACTGACAGCAGGTTTAATGAATTATTTAAAGTCAGTACTGAAAAATTCACAAACCCACAACAACCACAATCAAAAAGAATAAAATTGTGTAACTTCGAAACTGAGACCGTAGCTTATAGAGCTTTGTATTTTAATATAATTGATAATATCTTGGGGCAACTTGAAATACGTTTTCAAGACTTCAGTCTTTTAGAATACTGTTCTTTAGTAGATTGTTCCAAGTTTGAATCTTTTAGTGAACAATTTCCCCATAAATTGGTAACTATTTTACTACGACAGTTTAATAATATTTTTGAGAAACAAAGACTTATCAATGAATTAAGCGTAATTTACAGTGACCAACAATTTAAAAATAATTTAAAACTTGATCAGGCCTTAAAAATCTTTATCGAAAATAATTTATTGGAAATTTTTCCTGAAGCATATAAACTGTTTGTTTTGGTTTGTACTATTCCAATTACGAGTACTTCAGTTGAACGCAGCTTTTCCTGTTTAAAACGAATTAAAACCTATTTGCGTAATTCTATGTCACAAAACAGATTAACTTCGCTTCCTTTACTTTCAATCGAAAAGGAATTACTAATTAAATTGTATGATAAAGATGATTTTATAGACAAAATAATTCAGAAGTTTTCAAATTTGAAAGACAGGAGAATTAATTTAAATTTTAAAACATAAATTAGATTTAGCACGAGTTTTATAATTCGATAAAGATTAATTTTGTTGCTTTTTGGGTTTAGTAGTAGTATGTATCATCATAACCATACTAATTATGCCATTATGGCATAAGACATGCTATACGTTTATCATTACCTAATGGGTATAGCGGTATAGTAAAAAACCAAAAATTTTATACATGAAACCCTTTCTTTAAAGATTATATAATTTTAAATTTCTGGCTTTCAATTTAAAGCGGTTTGACCTTGAAAATTTCAAAATTTTCGCCTGCCTCGCTAGGGGGGGGGGACAGTCATAGTTCCAGTTGCCTACCCTACTTTCATAGTCACGAGCCGCCACTGGGTAGTACGCCAATTATTTTATTAATTTAACATGAATTACTACCAAGAAGTAACTCAAGAAAACATAAACTACATGAATAATAAAAAATATGGATAAAGAAACTTGCATTTTTGTTGTTTTCTTCAGATATCCAAGACCCCTTCCAGGCTGGCGTTTCTTCCTCGATTTTTCGGCGTTTTGTTGGCCGCAAAAAGTGGTCGATTGTCGCCGGTCCTTTTCAGAGAACACAAAATACCTCCTTTTCACACGGGCGTCTTTTTGTAGTCAGAATCAAAAATATTCCAAATTTGAATATTTTCCTAAAGTCCTTGAATTTGACGCACGCGTTTGGTGACATCAGAACACAGAACTATACCGACATAGAGAGCGCGCAGCGCGCGATTTCAGTTCCTAGTACACTTGTAGATATGTATGCACTGCCGTCATTAAAAACTCTAGTAAGGGTTGAAGATAATCGCAATCTCTGATATATTTATGTGCCCTTGGTTGCATAACCAAGCTTAAGTAACGTATTTTGGGTCGTCTAATTTGCTTGTTAGGATTCAAATCAGAAATCAGTATAGTTGGAAAAAATACTGAGTTGGTGGGAACCGATCAAAGAAAATGTACCTCTACTGTACACAAATCAGCCAAATAAAAATATACAAGTCAGACAAAGATGAAAATGAAGAAAATGTAAAATAAGTGGCCAAGGAAGAATCTGGCCGAAATGCATCTGGAACCATTCCAAGCAATCCAGAATGTGAAGAATAAGAACAAAAACAGAAGTTTCATGAGTGAGGCGCAAAAGGATCATCAGAAGACCTTAAAATTACATTAAAAAATTTGCGCAAAACATTCACTTGAAACTCAAGAAGCAAGAGAAAACTCCAACACTTCAAATCACCAACATAAATAGGCGGAATCGTGATACGAACGATTATTTTAAGTTCAATCACTTGATAATAGGGTACACGCAAATGTCAGTTTTATACCCAAATGTGTATTTATCAGATGGTTTATGTTCGAAAATGTCCAACTACATCAAAATATAAATTGTTTATAAATTCAGTAGTTAAGTGACAATCTGCTAAACGTCGATCCCACTGGCAATGAAATAAATACTTTTCCTGGTGTTCGAATAGGCGTTGATTCACATTTCGGCACTAAGCAATATTTGGAGTATTTAATATGAGGTTTTTCCATATTAAATCAAAAGATTCAATATATTTAGGAACGAACAAACACTGCAAATTCTGACTTTACAACGCCAACTGTCATATCTACTCTATGCCACTCTATTTTCACTATTTCCATGCTCTATGCAGTCCGACATAAACAGCCGTATCCATAGATACGTACATAATTTCAATGTGACAGATAACGTAACGCTTGATTTAACTCCTCGACTAAGAGGCTCTCTCTCTCTCTCTCTCTCTCTCTAGCCTCGGTGGGCCACGAAAACGTTCAACACTGGCCGCACTCCTGCGAACACCTATCACATATTCCATCGTGGTAAAAATGATAAGCTAATAACAGATTCGTAAACGCCAGTTCATTTTCTTGCACAATTTAACATACACGAAGTAGAAGTACATGATAGTCGATGTCTTCTTGTACAACGCGCAAGTGCAAGAATAATAAATTATTTCAAGTTCCATTATAATTGAAGCTAAAAAGTTCGCACAGCGCCCATTATCGAGTGTTTTATCTTCTGCAGGTCCTGTGTTATTATTTTACGTGTTTATTGTCGAACAAGTGTACAGTTAAGTCACTGTCAGGTCGCCGAAAATTAAAAGCAGCAGTGTAGGTCGCTTTATAGCGGTATTTGCGTAAGGATCGGGCCTCTGCCCGCAGTGGACACGCGGCGTACCTTGGCACACTTTCACCAAACCGGCAAAATTAAACTTCACCACTGCTAGACCCAGACATGCTAAACTTTTATGCCGAGTTTATAAATCTATATGATAAATTTATTGCTCCAGATAAAATGCGCTATAAATTTATGTGCGCTAAATTGCTTTTCTATTTGCCGCTTGGTGTTACGTAAGTGTGCTGCATAGACCGTACATTGGGGAAATTCGCCGAGAATCGCAAATGATAGAATATTGGTTGAAAATATGGAAACTTGGAAAAAAGAAAAATATCCAAAGGTAGCTCTTTAGATCTTAATTCAAGCCAAGATTTATGTACAGGGTGTCCCACGCAAACCATTCTTTGGATATCGTTTTTAGTTTTCGAGAAAAAAATTATATTGATTTTTATCGATTTTCAAGCATTCTCTACAATAGGCAGGTTCGGTAATTTTCAAATTTCATTAAAATTGATAGAGTTTATTATACTGAAGGCAGTTATGTTGTTAATTTTTGTTAAAAAAAATTCCTTCGCCTGTGAAGCCGTTGCAAAGTTTTCCGTCGGTGCGAGGCTAGAAATCGTACCTTGCAGCGAGAGTAGGCCGCGTGACGTCAGAACTTAGTATAACGTACAAGTCCCAGCTTCAGCGCGCAGCTGTCCCATAAGTATTATGCATATGCATGTGTAGTTAAATTGTTAAATATTATTAACTGGTTCCAACTGGTGTTTCCTGTTTTGTACCCAGGCTAATACAACGTACAGCACACCAATAAAACGGAAAAAGTGGTTCGTTGGAGCCAGGAGGAAAATCGGTCAGCATTATCGATATTTTCGCGAGTTAGTTTATCATTGCAAAAGTTTATAAAATTATCGGCTGCCCCATTGCAGCCACTCTAAATAAAATCGAACATAATGTAATTTATCAACAGTTTTCTGCGATCCCTTGGTACTTGGTAACGTGTTACGGTTAGCATAATTTGAAACAGGATGCTAGGAGCATGACGGAGCCAAATACTGAATCGCCGTAGCGTTCCCTCCCTGAACTAAAAAAGGAAATTTTATTAACTATTTTACAATAATAATTAAATAGTACGTCATCATAAAGTTCTCTTTTGAAGACTGGTAGGACGCGTACCTCCATCCTTTCCCTGAGCTAGCCTACGCATTTCCGTAAAAGTAGAACATTCTACATCCCCAACTATTTGAGAGCAGTAGTCTAATCTGCTCCAACCTCTAACTCTTTATTCCTATCTCTGACTCTAGTATGTCGCGAACTATTCCTTTGTGTCTCAGAAGGTGTCCTACAATCCTACGATCCTATCCCCTATTCTTTATTGTCTTCCATACTTTTCTCTTTTCCCCAACTCTTTCTAATTCCTCCTTATTGCTAACTTGTCTATCCACGGTATCTTCAACACCCGCCTGTAGCATCACATTTCAAACGCTTCTACTCTTTTTCAATCCGCCTCTCCCATTGTCCAAGTTTCGCACCCATAGGTATAATTTCGTACTCCATACATGCGTCTTTAAGAGTCTCTTCCGAGTTTCTGCATTAACCGTTCCAGAATATAGCAGTTGTTTCTTTTTGTTAAACAAGTACCTAGTACCTACGTAGCGTAGTTTTTTGATTCGCGTGAGTTGTATTTGTTTCAGTTTTTTTTTAAATTCCCAATAATAATAATAATAATAATAACGTTTATTTATCAAAGAAATGCTATACATACATAATACAAAAGAAATTCACAAAACTACAGATAAGTAACACAACAAACAAAAGAAAAACTTAAATTAAAACAACACAAAAAGATCTAGAAACTAATAAAAACTTATATTAAAATTAATATAAACATATAAGAAACACAAAAAATAATACATTGTAGCCTATCAGTCTTTTACTTCAAGATATGTTTTCTTCAGTTGCTTTTTAAAGCAAGCAAGCTGGAGAGTTTTTAAACTTTCATCCAGACCATTATAAACTAATATGCCTTTGTGAAAAATAGAATTCTTCCCTATTCGAGTTTGCACTGTACTTAAAACAAAATTGCCTTTACCCCTTGTGTCATAATTATGGTTTTCTACAAATTTGGACACACAGTCACCCATATACATCGGCATAATACCCAATTTGATTTTATGGATAAATACCATGGTCTGATATTCTATGTACCGACTTACGTTTAACCAATTAAGCGCACGAAGCATGTCATTAATTCTCGCGTATCTATTGCACTTTAGTATTATCCTCATGGCCCTGTTTTGAAGCAACTGTAATCTCGCAACATCACCCTGTTGAGTAGTTAGAAAATGAGAATACTGGATACGAACCCGTTCGGAGCACATAGCGCCATCGAGTTCTCGAGGTGCCATCGACTTCTTCGGCAGTGACCTTGAAAGAGACCAGAGGCTGCTGAAGGAGTCGTTGAGGCATCCGAAGAAGTGTCTTCAGCAGCGGCATCTGCAGCAGCCTCTGGTGTCTTTCAAGGTCATTTCTGAAGAAGTGTGCATGTCTTCAGCAGCGTCTGGTCATTGCTGAAGAATTGGTCTTCAGCAGCGTCCAGGCGCATGCGCCGGGGCTATTCCTCAGATCAGTCCATCGAGTTCTCCATCCACTTCAAGTGGGCGTGTCTGCAGCAGCCTCTGGTCATTGCTGAAGAAGAGCCTCTGGTGTCTTCCAAGCCGCCATTTTGGCTGTGGGTCAGGCGCCTGCGCCGGGGCTGTCGCGTACAAAGCGCGTGTTGTTCAGGCCAGTCCATCCTGGCCCCATCCACTTCTTCGGCAATGACCAGAGGCTGCTGAAGGAGTCATGTCTTCAGCAACGGTGTCTTTGGGGCCTTTGGCCGTGGCTCAGGCGCATGCGCCGGGGTTTTCGCAAACGTTCTGGAAATGACGCCGACCGGGATTCGAACCCGGGTCCCCACGCACCGGAGCCCTCGCTCCAACCAACTGAGCTAATCGGCGGCTCACAAGCCCGTCTTTCAAATCATCCGTATATACTTATGATTGTAAACAGAAGTTACAGAATTAATATTTATTTTCTCGGAAATTTACAATTGTTTATACTAAATAAATATTGATATTAAAGTTTAAGAAAAAAGCACGTTCGCCGCCGATAAGAGATGTTATAATTGTTTTTATTATGGGAAATAACCTTTCAACTTGCCGATAGGATATGTTTGTTTAGGTTTGATCCCACGCTCTGCATGTGCATTTAATACGTTGTAGACACTACAAGGTGACCCGTTTGTTTGTTTGTATTATTACAATAAAATAACATTCTAGAATATTCTTCTGATTGTTTATTTGAAATTACTTGTTATCTTAATGCGTTTCGGACACGTGTGGGAAAAAAACATTCTAGAACATTCTCCAGTTTGTTTATTTGAAATTACTTGTTATCTTAATGCGTTTCGGACACGTGTGGGAACCATCTGATTGATATATGCAAACATCTTAGTTCTCGGTAGTAGAACATTCTACATCGCTAATTATTTGAGAACAGTAGTCTAAATTTAGGCTAACCCCTACGTAAAAACTATGTCATGTGGGGTGTCAAATTAAAGGACTCGACTAGAGGTATCGGAATATTGGGGTGGATTTTAGGGGTGGTTTTTGGGGGTGGTTTTTGGGGGTGGTTTTTAGGGGTGATTTTTAGGGGGTGGTTTTAGGGGTAGTTTTTAGGGGTGGTTTTTAGGGGACGTTCTTGGGGTGGTTTTGGAGGGTGATTTTTGGGGGTGGTTTTTAGGGGTGATTTTTAGGGGGTGGTTTTAGGGGTGGTTTTAGGGGTAGTTTTTAGGGGTGGTTTTTAGGGGCGGTTCTTGGGGTGGTTTTGGAGGGTGATTTTTGGGGGTGGATTTTAGGGGTGGTTTTTAGGGGTGGCCACTCACTGACCGCGCCCCCGTCCACGCTCCTTGCCCCGCCCACCTAGATCATGTAGGGTATCAAATTAATCAGCTCGATGAGACAAAAAGGAATCTATAGTTATTCTCCTACTTCCGAATTCTTATCAGTAGTTGTCTGTCTGTATGTCTGTCGGTACGTCTGTCTGTCTGTCTGTCTGTCTGTCTGTCTCTCTGTCTGTCTGTCTGTCTGTTTGCGAATACAGCTGTCTGTTGACACAGACAGCTGTATTCGCAAACACCATGGCTGATGACACGCTGTTGACACAGGCAGCTGTAGTCGCAAACACCATGGCTGATGACACGAGCAAGAATAAGACTGCGCATGCGCACGGTTGTATTGAGAGTATTTAAGCAAGAAAATTAACGGTGCTGTCAGTTAGTACTTGTGCTTCAACAAGGGAACCGCATTTGAATAATGACACACATAAACGTAGACACGTTTCGTGTTCTGGACGGTGCTGTTTTGGATGAGTCAGCACGCCGTGTCGAGGTGCACGTACATCAGCCGTTCGTGACAACAACAACATTCAACGCCAATGACGAAATTCGCATACCAATCCACCAACAAGACGTTTACGTACTGCCGCATCTAAGCAGCATCTACATAGAGGGCAGGTTCATCAAGGGTGCAGGAGGCGGAAATGCGGTTTTAACAAATAACGCCCTCAGTTTCCTCTTTGACGACGTCCGCTATGAAATAAACGGGGTGGAGGTGGATCGAACAAAAAACGTGGGCATCACGAGCACACTGAAGGGTGTAGTTTCTCTGAATAAGGGTGAAGTAGGTGCCCTGGAGAATGCCGGCTGGACGAATACGGGAGACTCACCGAGCCACCTTATCGACGCGAACGGGAACTTTAACGTGTGCATCCCGGGAAGAATCCTGCTGGGATTCTTGGAAGATTACCCCAAAATTCTGTTAAATGTGTGTCACGAGCTCATTTTGACTCGATCGAAAAACGATAGGAACGCTTTCGTGGGTAACGAGGACACCAGAATTGAGTTGAGCAAGGTTCATTGGAGGGTGCCGTACGTCTATCCATCGGATGCTGAATACCTAAAACTTCTCAATATTGTCGAGGAAGAGAGAACGTTGCAGATATGTTTTCGCAGCTGGGAGCTGTACGAGTATCCGGTGTTGCCGCAAGCTACGAAACAAACGTGGGCCGTCAAGACTGCAACACGGTTGGAGAAACCCCGCTACGTTATTGTCGCCTTCCAGACGAATCGCAAAGCGAATTTGGACACGGATTCAAGCAAATTTGACCACTGCAATCTGACAAACGTCAAACTGTACCTGAATTCTGAGTGCTTCCCCTACGAGAATTTAAACTTGGATTTCTCCACGGGGAAATACGCCCTGCTATACGAAATGTACCAGAACTTCCAGAGTTCATACTATGGAAAAGTTGGCGAGCCGTTATACGGCAAGGAACAGTTCAAGGATCTAGCGCCCATCGTGGTGATTGACGCATCAAAGCAGTCGGAAAGCATCAAGCCTGGACCCATAGATATGCGTCTAGAATTTGAGTCGAGCGAGAATTTTCCGCCCAACACAACCGCATACTGTCTCATCCTGCATGACCGCATCGTTGAGTATACACCGGGTAATGAATCGATCAGAAGACTGGTATGAGAAGCTGCAGGGCTTCGATTTGCCCAGAAAATACACGCATGCCTACTCTGTATACAGATTATAGTTTTAATTATATTGATGTAAAAATATATTCAACGTTTTTATTTTTGCGAAAACCCCGGCGCAGGCGCCTGGGCCACATCCAAAGGCCCAACAGCACCTAACAACAATTCTGATTGGATGCTGCCCACAACCACTCTCATTGGCTGTTGCCCCGCCCACTCTCATAGCCAGAGCCCGGCGCATGCGCCTGAGCCACGGCCAAAGGCCCCAAAGACACCGTTGCTGAAGACATGACTCCTTCAGCAGCCTCTGGTCATTGCCGAAGAAGTGGATGGGGCCAGGATGGACTGGCCTGAACAACACGCGCTTTGTACGCGACAGCCCCGGCGCAGGCGCCTGACCCACAGCCAAAATGGCGGCTTGGAAGACACCAGAGGCTCTTCTTCAGCAATGACCAGAGGCTGCTGCAGACACGCCCACTTGAAGTGGATGGAGAACTCGATGGACTGATCTGAGGAATAGCCCCGGCGCATGCGCCTGGACGCTGCTGAAGACCAATTCTTCAGCAATGACCAGACGCTGCTGAAGACATGCACACTTCTTCAGAAATGACCTTGAAAGACACCAGAGGCTGCTGCAGATGCCGCTGCTGAAGACACTTCTTCGGATGCCTCAACGACTCCTTCAGCAGCCTCTGGTCTCTTTCAAGGTCACTGCCGAAGAACCTCGAATCGAGTATTCAATTCTGTTTTTGAGTTGCTTTAGTAACCGCTGTAAATACGGGCAGTCCTTATCGTTGCTTCGATGATCGACCTCAATCTGTAGATTGAACTTGTTCGCCGCTTCCTTGCAATTACTGCAGCCAAATCTTGAGGCACTACAGTCCAACTCTTTGTGCCCTTTTACGCCACATTTGAAACACACTACTCCAACAGTACACTTATCACTTCCATGGTTGTAACCGCCACACGTGTAACACCTCCTTATGTGAAAATGGTCTTGTACCGTTGCCATATTCCACAACACCTTTAATTTGCCACAGCACTGATCCATTATATACTTATAAGTGTTCGGGTCTACTTCTATTATCAACGATGAATCTTGATATTTATTATTCTTTAATTTTGCAACCACCTTAAGATAGTAGTTCTCTCCTTTTTCCAAGAAATTTTGTTTTTCAATAATGCTTTCAATTTCCGCATATGCCGTATCTTGTACATTCTTTATTCCATTAATTTTTATTCTGGGCCTATAAAGTCTTGGTACTAATGTATGGTATTTATCCCCAAGCTTGCTTTCTATTTCTTGTGTCAACTTGTTACAGTCGTCACGTCTATCACAAGTAACAATCACCTTTCCGTCCTTAGAATCCGTTATAAAACTGTTAACTTGATAACTTGTCAATCACTTAGGTATACATACCTACATAAATGAGTAGGTATGTATTGTATTGTATTGTATTAGAGCAGTGGCGTAACGAAGGGTATGCCCTGTTATGCGGCGCATACGGGCCCAACACCTAGGGGGGCCCTTGACCACACCGACCCGACCGTACCTCTAAAAGAGCCTCGAATCGAATTTCTCCTGGGCTCGATCCTGGGTTTGATTGGTTGTAATATAATAATTATACATTTAACTATGTTCTTTTTTTGCTTCTAATTGTATCCCTTTTTGTCGTGTCCTATTATGATTGTAATTGTTTTGCGTCCTTCTTATCAAAGACGCCGACTACGGTATTCAAAGCGTGGGACCTCGCTTTTTGGCTCACCACTCCGTACACTTTTTCTAACTCCAGAAATGCTGTTTAAGGATTAAGGTTAATGTGTTCTATTTAACAACTGACGTAGTCATCCAGCAACTTGAAAACTGTTTCAAAAGTTTCCATGGACTTACAAATATATTTGGATTTCTACAACCCAAACATTTTCTTAGTATGAAAGAGAGCGAAATTGTAGATTGCTGTGACAGGATACAGTTAAAATATTCGGAAGCAGTTAGTAAAAAATGTTAATTTCAGTTTGTTAACGCGGTTTCAATGGTGAAAGACCTTATCAATTAAAACATGTGAGAGACTTAACAAATATATTGCTTCAAAAATACGGCTTTCTAGAAAGTGACTTTCCAGAAGTGCTAATCTGTTTACTTTTATTTTTGACTCTTCTCGTTACAACTGCAACCGCAGAAAGGTCATTTAGTAAACTTAAAATTATCAAAAATTACTTGAGAAATTCGACTAGTCAAATACGCCTACATGACCTTTCTGTTCTAGCAATTGAGCATACAGCTGCATCGGCAAAGAATACCAAAGACTTAGTTGAGGCGTAGCCGACCGATAGTTCTAGCCTGGACACAGCCCGCGTGACGTCACAACTGAAGACGGAAGATCGCACGATATCGCCATGCATTTATATATAGAAGCTCATCTTTGCGTTGGCTATTTGCATTATTTTGCAACGATTTTTCATGAATGCAAATATAGAGGTATACATAATATTCTAAACACTTTAGCAGTGTTTTATAAGTATTATAACAAGTTGTTTCTAAAGACAGAAAGATCAAATTAAATTTTGTGATTAAAAAACCCACATATGCTTTCCAAATATATTTTCAATTGATCCAATAATGCAATGTTGTAAGATTGCGTAAATCGCAGTAGTTTCCCGAAAATAACATTTTTTTCCTTAATATAAAAGCAATAAATTAGTAACAGACAAAAAATTCAAAGTTTTTCTGAAGACAATAAACAAATAATTAACTTTTTTCTTACAATAACCAATAAATTCGTAAAATACACTATAAAATGTTTTTCTAAAGATAATTAATAAAAATAAACTTCTTTCTTAAAATACTAAAATAACAACACAACATCGCCGATAATAATAATAATATTTTTCTAAATGTAATTAACAAAAAATAAGCTTCATTCTTAAAATTACAGCATTAAATTAGTAATTTCCCTAAATTCTTTGTCATCAATTTCCACATTTTTATAAAAAAAAGTCACACGCAAATCGTTTTGTATAGTTAGGCAATTTTTAATACAAGGCAAATCGCTATTAAATTCGTTTTCAATTATATTACCTAATACAAATTTTATTTCGAAAAATTAAGTAAATTCGTTTGCTGCAAACAATTTAATTTTTTGAATAATTTTATTTTTAAGATCTTTGAAACCCGAAATACTGTCTGCTTCTTTTTTACGTACCTCTTCAATTTTCTTGCGTTTTTCTTCTTCTAAATGTCTCAATGTCGGCGATTTTCTTTTAGGTGGTAGAGATGTGGTCATATAAGGTGCCTGGTTTTCAAAAATTGTAGGGTACGCATCCTCAGTTAAATTAATATTTGTTTTCGCGGCGTTATTAAAACTGAGCCATCCGGCCTAATTATTTTGTCATCCCGCAAAACAAAATGATTGGCAAAATGCTTGATGCAAATGCGAGAATACTCAGAAACTGCAAAATCATCCCTATGAATAGATTTTACCTATTTTATTCTGCGAGTTTCATCTTTAGGGAAACGGAATACAGAAACATTACTTTTTGCTTCGTAGTTGCTTTTGCATCCTGGCACGCAGCAAGTATTAGGCATATATCTAAAAGCGAAGGCCACAATTCATTTTTGCATAAAGCATAATACATAGTTTTAAAATTACCTGCTAATTAATTCACAAACAGGGAAGATAACCCACTGCCGGTAATGCACTGCATGTGCACCGGCAACGCGCGACTCGTCTTCAGTTGTGACGTATATTAAGTGGAGGGGATTTGTGTCTAGGCTAGAACTATCGGTCGGCTACGGTTGAGGGCTTTGCTAGTAGTATGGCCAGAAGAAAATATTATTTTAGTTATAATTTGAAAATAATTTTAAAACATACGTTGGTTTTTATCTGGGTTTTATTTTATTTGTATTTAGCAGTGAAATAAAAAAAAAGTTTTTAACTTTTATGTTGCTCCTAATTTTAAAACCTCGCATTCAAAATATTTCTATAACACGGGGGGGCATACTAAGCAGTTTTGCATACGGGCCCTGTCATCCTTTGTTACGCCACTGTATTAGAGAATATAGGTAGGTACCTATTTTACAAACAGAAGTAAGCAGGTATCTACAATCTACATACCTACTTATACTGAGTTATAAAAGGCATGTACAGTTAATAAATTGTTGACTTTGTTTTACTTATACCGGTCTGCCTTTACACTACTGTTTTGAGGTTGAATGAAATTGGGGTTAGATGCAAGAATCACACACCATTTCCACATTTACCGGGACATTTAACTACCTACTACATAAATATGGCAAATTATGTGAATCGGACTTTTGATACCCTTGTTGCATCATTATATCGATTATGTTGTCTTTGTTTTATGTTTCCTTGACACCTTACTTTAAAAATTCACGCTCGAAATAGTCCCAATAAGTATGTTATGAGATAGGTACCGCTTCACGGGCACTTCAAGAGAAGTGGGAGGAGCGCCTTACGAATCTCTGACGTCAAACCAATAACAAAGCGAACTAGCATGTGGGCGTGATAAGCTAATTTCTTTCGCTTATTACGCCGCAACAAAATTTTTTAGAGAAAAAAAATTCGCCGTAAATCAATTACAATAACAATTTTCTGTCATTTTCATGCCAAAAATAGATATCTTATTTTTCTCCGAACCTCCCTATTAATGGATAGTTGTCAGATTTAATTCTTATTCCATCTATTTCCAAAGGTTTATAGGTACTTAGGTAGGTACTTAATCTTTCATCTTCCAACATCTTGAAACATAACCTAAACTTCTTCGTGAGAATTTTCCACCTTTCTTGTTTATAAAGTTCCTAGGTTGGTACTGATATCGGCATTAAATGTGACTTTTTGTTTCTTTGCCATTTTTCCGCCAAGGTTCTTATCATTTTGAACAGCAGTTTGATTCGTTACGCCACTATTTCACCGACCATTTCTCCACACTTACGTCAGAAGCCGAATCATTGCGCGAGTCTGGTCACTGAGCACACCTTGTCGAAGAATGCAGGATGCACCTGTAAACAACTTGTTCGCCGTCTAAAATTACCGAAATTTCAAGAGCGCACCGTCGTTTACAAGGTTCAAAGCTTATCGGACAATTTTTCACCACCAATCGCTTTCTCAGGATAGGATAACTGACCGATTCTCAGTTTATTCGTCTGGATTCCAAATTTGTTTTGGCCTCACGTGAATGCAACAAAGTGGTTTTTACTGACGCGACGGCTCCTCGTTCATTTCCCACTCCGAACGCGCAACTCGCGCTCGTTTCCCTCACTCCTCTCTCTCTGAAATCTCGTCATTCGAGTAGAAGACTCTTTTGTGTGTACGTTGCGTTCTCCTGTCGAACCGCGCCTATCAAATTTTTCCAGCGAGAAAATAATAATAACCCAACTCGCATCGAATTTGCAGCAAAGCTGAAGAATCGTAATCGCAGTCCGGAGGTTGTTGCGGATACGGCGGAATCGGAGTGTCGTTTTGATAGTGCAATAATTGTGTTATTGGTGTCTCCCGCAATGCTGCGGCTCCTTCGATTAGAATAATGCGCCCAGTTACTTTGTTTACTTTTGGATAAAACATTGTGCATGTGACTTTTAGTGAAATGCTATTTTAGTTTACCAACATCGGTGCCACGTAGCCAGTGTGAGTGTGCTATTTTTGTACCGTTGGTTTTGCTATAATGCGAGCACGTAAGTTTATTCCCGTGGCTTCCTTTTCAACTTCACTTGTTTGAGCTCAGAGCTCACTTTGTTTGATTTCGGTCGGTGTTTTTGTCGCGAACAGTGTAGCAAGTGCCCCCATACGCAAAACGCGTTGGATACTCTAGGATTGCAGTGCTCTTTTTTGGATTACCGGATTATTTTGGTGCGAAAACAGCACAATAGGAGATAAAACGTGAGTAATGATGAATTTTAGTTTCCCTCTGGCCAGATTTCCAACAAAAAAGATCGCTAATGGCGGATAACCTAAAAGTAATCCGCGTTTCTTTTTTGGAGTTAACGGTTGATAATTGAGTGGAAATTCACCTGTACAGGTTGAACTTGTTGACTGTTTGGGTTAGAGTTTCAGAAAATTGTTTGTTGTTGAATGCCAGCTATTCATTTAGACAAAGGAACATCTTGTCAAGGATGGCGGTGACTTGTTTCAAATTCTTGCCATAAAAGGGATTCGATTTTTATGATTTAACGATATAAATAGTTTCCAGGGTTACTTCACCTTGATAATGGTTATTTAATAATATGCAACATTTATCAAGTAGGCAGGTACTTACCTACCAAATGTCAAACCGTAAAAGACGTTCAATTGTGTTGTTTCTAACCTCACTTCTAACTCAGCTTGTCAGATTCACCATTTTCCATGAATGAAGTAACGAGAGCAATTAGAAGCAAGAACTTTTCGTGCAGATTTTGCGTACGAATTTCTTGGGTTTTGCAGAACAATCAAAGTATTTCCATATTTCGTTAGTCGATCGTAGCCATTCACCCAAGTTTCATCCATCGTAAGTAGTATGTAATATGATCCAAGAAATCCATGTCATTTTAATTTTTCAAAACGAGAACAGATGGAACGCTCGCATGTGTGATCCATATTTTTTGGGAATCGACCATTTTGGCTCAAATCTGGGCTCAAATTCTCTTCAAATCTCTAATAATAATTCTCTTCACTTCTGTTTATACCTATCACCTAATTGCTCTCCATTTTCCCGCAGTCTTTCGTTCGATTTTCTTATGCCTAATGCCCCAGTTATTCCTTTCCTTTTAATGCCCCGACAGGGACGAATCGCGTTCAAATTTCATGTACACCTACTGTCATTTTCCTAGATACTGTCACGGGACTGTCACCGGAGTCATGGGACTGTCACGAGACTGTCATGGGACTGTCACCGTACTGTCGCGGGACTGTCACCGTACTGCCATTGACTGTCACCGTACTGTCACGGTACTGTCACGGACTGTCACCGTACTGTAACGGACTGTCACCGTACTGTCACGGACTGTCACGGACTGTCACCGTACTGTCTCGGACTGTCACGGACTGTCACCGTACTGTCTCGGACTGTCAGATACTGTCACGGGACTGTCACGGAACTCGCGTGAGATTGTCATGGAACTCTCGCAAGACTGTCACGTGATTCTCACCGGACTGTCATGAGACTGTCACGATACTATCAAAGACTGTCATATATAATGTCAGGTACTGTCACTGTACTTACATGGTGCTCTACACCTACTTACAACCGCGATTTGCCCCTCGGTGTTACCCTTGCAAAATTGAACCAAAAAATACGGACTGAGAGTTCTTTCGTGTAAAATGGGGTTCAGGTGGAGAAGGACGCAAAATAATAGGAAAGTCCTAAGTACCTACCTAATTGAAAAACACGATAGGTATAAGGCATTTTTTGCTAAAAACCATGTGCAGCATTTTTACCGGAATTTTTACCAAATATCAAATGTAAACCGTAAAAGCTGTTCTAGTGTTTCCAACCCTCTTACCAACAAACTTTATGATTGATATAGAAGATAGATACGCCAGTTTATCTTTTCTCTCAATTCCACTCGACATGTTTTGTTTAAAATTTTGTCTTACAGTAATACTTGCATGACCAATTAAAGCCGATGACCATGTCGTTTGTACAATACAGGGTGTGTTCAATGAAGAGATTCTCATCTATCGCTCAGACTTAGACAATATTATTTTAATTATAAATAAAACTTGCCTTCGAATTTAGCTAATGTTAATGAGGTATAGCAAACGAATAAAAGCATTTGAAGGTCAGTCGTGGGTAATTATATGCTAATTCGCCTGAATAGTAAAATGTTTTGCAACTGCAAAAAGTAAATGTCAATGTCCGCGAGTTGCATCTGCTTTCTTTGTTGCGCCCGTAGTTTTTTGCGGTGCAGGTAACGAAATGCACTTGTTTCGGTAAGATTGACGTAATAAAATTCATTACGCGCACTTCACCTATGTTAATTTACTTTGACAGTTCTGAATTTACCGCAACATTTAGACAGCTGTCATAATAAATGCGTGACTCTCTTTTGTTTACGTGAACATCCATATAAATGATATTTATCTATTCCCGCACTGTATATAATTTATTTCACAGAAAATACGAAGTATTCAAGAGCGTCATAAATCGTTGGTGGTTTAAACTAAAATGACCTAACCTTTCTAATGTTACTAAAACGGAAATGTAAGTAATGTGATATGTGGGAAGAGAAAAGTTTTTGGTTTCTGCTTTTTGCCGGTCAGGGTAGGCGGTCATTTGTTCGAATCTGACGGTTGCATCCGTCAAATTTGTCGTAAACCGTTTTTTACACGTTTTTACGCTAAAGCACAGTACATCTCTTCTTTGGCTAAAGGTACCCATCCACGACCAATGTTTATTGTTGATATAAATATTGCCAACATGTCTTCTGATTTTTTTTGTGGGGGTTCTAGGAGAAAATACAACTTTTGCACAATGTGGTATTCAGTGAATTATTAGTATTTTACTCTGCAGTAGGCTTAAAAATCAACCTTGATATCTTATTTAACCGCCTACTACTTAATTTAGCTTGTTATTTAACTGTCAGAATTGCCGAAGGGTAAGCAACTAGATCGTTACAGTTAATGAAATATTTTCTGTGGTTTACGCAAATTCGTCGTTCCTCATACCTTTTGAACCTGGTGAACTCATGTTTACTTAATTGAGTGTTGAGTGTATTATTTAAATCTGTGAGCACAAACTAACTGCAGGATTTTATGATACAAATCTGTGCATCCACCACCTGTGAGCTCGCCTGCGAGCGCACGCCTGTTACCTGCTTGTAGGAACAGGTATACTTACAGTATGCAGTCAAACTAGCAACTGAGAACAACTTGCTATTAATTTAAAGCCCCCGAGCAGTGTTTATTTGGTCTGCTCGCAAAAGCTCGTTCTCCACCCTATAGTCTCCGAACCGCTTCCACCCCAAACCCCAACTGTATTCATTATACTGCCATACCTATGCATTGTTGGGATTTTGTTCTGTAGGTTCCCTTACCGCCCCCAAAATTGCTGCAATTAGTTTTATGAAACTATTTGAGCAAGTGAAATTTATTTGGTCCGAAGTGTTGAATAGGTAATATAGCCCCATTCGGAAATAAGTACAGTACAAGGGGAATATTAGAAGCAAGCAGCAAAATTAAGGAATAAAAAAATTAAATGCAAGGCGATATATTCGACATAGGTACTAGAGGCGGTGGCAGAGAAGAAGAAGAAGGTCCAGATTAAACTATGTATTGTTCGCAAATAGTTGGGGGATGTTGAATGTTCTACTTTCGTAAAAGAAGTGAAGTGCGCTTACAATCAGTCTGAACATATGATGGTGAAATTCTAAATAAGTAGTACTAATCCGATAAATACTTCTGACACAGTGGACTGTTTAGCTCGACTATTATAATTGTTACGAAACCTATAAATACCTCCAAACATTCTGTGGATATTATTTTGAGCAGCATCTGAGTTTTGTTTTGCGTATGATTCTACTAACTAAAATTAGATCAAAAAGTATTCGTTTCCAGTGGCGGCTCCTCAATAAGTGCGCTCGTGCGCGCGCACTGCCAAAAAAAAACTGCTTTTAACCTTTTCTTGATAAGATTCAAACTAAAGTTTAAAACTTTTTTAATCTCCAGCGTTTAGATAATAAATAGTACGCGCGCCAAGCATCCCGCGTCGTCAGTTTCAAAATACCTAGCAGAGAATGCACGTGCAAATGTGCAAATACATCCAACCGTCTCGTATGGCGTTCGAGTGTAGCGTCTGGTGTACTGAAACTGTGAGCTTTTGGGTGTGGTGCTCGTACATTCGATATGGGAGCGAGATCGGCAAAACTCGGCAAGACGTGGGAAAATTCGTCATATATGCTTTTAGTTTGGCTCGTATCCGAACACCTTTTCAGTACACACTTGGAAGTTGAAAGGTGCGGTTGCGCTAAGCATATGCACACAGGAATTGATACTTCTGCGGCGTTGTTTTTTTGTTTACCATATTTAAGTTTGAGATAGCTCCTGGCTTTGCTTATAACGTGAGTAATTTGCTGTATTATCGTGATTATTATTTTTAAATATTGAAATTTCCAGTGGTTTAGTTTGTGGTGGTGGCGGCATAAATTCCGTTGACAGTATTACTAAAATTAACTTTTTATTATTGGACTTGAGCACAAAAATTGAAATAAAACGGTTAGGTAGGCCTACACCGGTTTTAAAATTAAATCAAACTTGTGCAAAGAAAAAGGAAGGTCGGTCTTTCACTAGGCATTTCACCAGCGACGTTTACAAACTAAACAAATGGATATGTGGATGTACGGTAAGGAATTCTCTTTTTTGTTTTCCATGCTTGTTATTTTTTACTCCAAAAATATAGATAAGAATTGGAGTCGTATAGGTGTTACTGACTTGAACCATTTGCATGAAAAAATAAGAAAGCACGAAGTGTCCAAAGCTCACTTGTAAGCTAGTGCAGAATTTGCGTTCCAGATTCAAGTGAACACTTAATAAATATTGTGGAGTGAACTTTAACAAAGTGGTCGCCTGATTTTTGCATTTTTCAATATTATTATTGTGTTGTAATTCTTACTTCATTCAGTTAAAAGTGAATATTGTTTCTAAATATATAATATAGACTTTTGACGAAAAACTTGAAATAAAACGAAATGCACGTCCTAAGCCTGAGCGAATTATCAAATATTTTTCGAAAGGTCGCGGTAAAAGTTGTGTGCGAAAGTTTAACCTTTTGGATTTGGGATCTTCGTCAAATATTGCGTTAAGTGAAATTTCTTGTTTTAAAATGTTTTAAAATGGCTTCTAAAGCACTTCATAAAAAATACGGGGAGAAACCGCCAGACCCCCCCCCCCAATCCCTGAGCGGTGATTTCATTCCAGAGCACTGCCAAGTTCTAAAGTCACGAGCCGCCACTGTTCGTTTCTCTAATAATTACCAACATACCCTGTATTCGTCTATTTATAGACAGCTGCACACCTGACGTTTTGAAATATTTGTACGAACCTACATAGTCCAAAATAGATGAAATGGAAAGAAGTGTAGTTCTGCATTTCAAAAATAGTATGTAGGCTTATTTTATTTGGGATTTTAGCAAGAGCTAACAAAATAGTTTACCATTGGTATTTTCGAAATTATGTTTTTATAAGGGATAGCCGGGCGATAATTTATTCCGTAAATTCATCACGTAAGGGTTCTGAAAGTGAGACGCGTATTAATGAAAGCCCGTCAAATCTATCCGGAGTGCCGACGAAATAATTAAAGCAGAAGTAGATTTATCGAGTTGTTACAATGATTATAATAATTATTAGACGTGAATTTGTTAAGTCTAATTGTGATAAGTCGTTGTTGAATGAACGAATATGCAAGATATACGAAAAGACGAAAACAAAAATCAAAAATAAACTGCAATACATAACACAATAATAATGAAAATCCTTATTGAGAAAACAATATAGCTAGATAGGAATAACAGTGGGTACCTGATAGTGGCAACGAATTCGGGTATTGTTTTCAGATACCAGTTACCCGATAAGTACCCGTTACCCGTTAATTACCCGTTATCCGTTAACTACCTGGTACCGGTTAACTGCCCGATAAACTCGATAACCGTTAATTTTCCGATACTCGCTAATTACACTATACCCTCGACTATACCCGTTAATTACCCGCTACCCGGTAATTACCCGTTGACCATTTGAGTGTTTTTCACGGTTTTTTGTTACCCACCTAATGCGAAATTGGCGAAAATATATATATGTATCTTGGAATATATAGAGGTTCTTTCTCAAGAGTCATCTCTTCCGAACGATTTATACCAATTAGGTACCTGCTTGTTATATGAATCAATTTCAATACCTACTACAAAGTCTATAATATAATTATTAGTATATTAGGTAGGTAATGACAGCAAATAATAAATTGGTAGCAGAACATCGGCCATCGGGTGACAGGTACTTGTCGGGTAATGGGTATGTAACGGGTAATTATCGGGCAACGGGTATTTATCTGTTAACGGGTAATAAATTGTCGGATAACGGGTAATTGACGGGTAATAGAACTGGGTACCCGGGTACAAAAATTAACAGGTATCGTCATTCGTTAAACGATAAGCTCGACGGACAGGATCAGCGTGTTTGCGTATTCCCAAATCCCTTCCCAACTTTGGAAAATTGGGAAAACGACAGTGCTCATTTAAATGTTGCTTTTCGAACAGATATAAGGTTTGGTATTTAATTTTGACTAAATTAAGTCCCAAATCAAAAAATATGTCTTTAATAATAAACTACTGATCAAATGCATTTTCTAAATTTGGGGGTTTTCCCCATAGATCCAGGGTTATGAATTTGTCCACTTTTTTGATTTCGTCCAGGATGTGGACATTCGAGTGGACATTTTTGGACATAATTGGACAAAATCAGACAAAATCAGACAATATTGGACGAAATCAAGTTCCATTAATGTAAGTTAGTAGGAAGTTAGTCTGTTAAGTGCTAACCTATCTAGTCAAGCACCAAAATGGGGTTTGATTTTCATTTGTTTTATTTTTAATATAATATATATACCTACAAAATAAAAGTTTTTTTGAATTTTTGCCGCTTTTTATTGATTTCATTCAATTTTATCCAATTTGTCCATCACTATTGATTTTGTCCGGACGGACATAATTGGACAAAATCGTCCACTTATGTCCACTTGGAAAAATCCATTCAACCCTGGTACTTTAGGTACCGGAGCTTGCTAGTTTTACCGAATTACACCCTCAAGAGTCATATTTATAAGAACTAATTTTCATAAATAAACAAATCTTTATTCAGAAAATTTCTCCATGTATTACAAAATACTTTAACCACAGGTCGCATCTGAATTGTTACTACACAATTTATTTCATCCACAAAAACTCTAGTCTCATATTCAAGTTGCCCAGATTTCTGACCTTATATGTGTTTTTTCATTTCTTGTACCTACTGAATATTTAATTTCTACGAAGTGATCATTTAAATCCTATTCGAAATACCATAATCCGAGCCATAATCCTACGGAAGCGCTCTGGTGTCGCGTATTATTTATTTTCATTTTCCGTTATAATGGATTTCTTTCCGTTATAACGTTTTTTTTCCATTATAATGGATCTGTTTTTCCGTTATAACGGATCTCTTTTCCGTTATAACGGATCTCTTTTCCGTCATAACGGATCTCTTTTTCCGTTATAACGGATCTCTTATTTCCGATATAACGGATCTTTTTTACATAATAATATCATTCATATCATTACGCAGGGCCATCATCTATGTTCTTAGCAGTGCTCTCGTTATAAATACCTATAGAATAGACAAAGATGTAAAGATAAGAATTTTTAATACCTATGTGGTTATTAATATTACGTAGGTAACCTATCTGGTTTAATAGCTGATTTAGTTATACCACAAACTTACGGAAGGACGCACCTTTCTTCTAAAGATACACTAACTGAACTAAAAATGATATATCGGAAAGAGATCCGTTATATCGGAAAAAGAGATCCGTTATAACGGAAAAAGAGATCCGTTATAACGGAAAAGAGATCCGTTATAACGAAAAATGAAAATAAATAATACCTGACATCAGGGCGCTTCCGTAATAATCTCTACATCGCCATCGTACCGATTCTAACGCACCTGTGCTATGTAGGACGACAGGCAGAAAGTAAAAGTGGCAAAATTAACATCACAATCGCAAACGTTGAACGCATAAATCGTATTTGCGAAACAATAAATTTTAAAAGAGAAAAGCAGAAGGGACAAAAGAACAATTTTAATTCCTCCGCATACCATACAAGACCTGAAGTAATTAAATATCCTAATTTACGACATCCTAACTTCCAAGAAGCAAATTAGGTCGAAGAGAGTAATTAAGCTCTGCGTAATTGCATCCGATTTATTCGCTGCACCTATCCACGTGTAATTATTTTTATCTCTATTACATGTTAAAAATAGAAATATAAACACGCATAATGCGATCTCGATTGCTTATTAGCCTTTTTTGATGGGGAGATAGGGATTTATTGAATCCAACATCCAGCGCTCGGGTCGAGGCAAAGCCGCTCTGATCCTCACATTACTTACTATTGAGTTCAGTGGCAACCTTGATGGATCGTTTGAACCGCGTGTCACGAAAAGAGCTCGCTGATAAGTTGCCGCTTTAAATAACAAACATTTTTACTATGTCCAATGAAATTTCTATCTGTCTGGAATCTTGAAACATTCGTAATAATTTCCTAGAATGGATTGGATAACTGTTCTTCTGAAATACTGAAATTGGGGTAAGACGGGCCCCACTATCCGGTCTGTTCGTCTGTCTGTCTGTTTGTCTGTCTTGTCTGTCTTGTCTGTCTGTCTGTCTGTCTGTCTGTCTGTCTGTCTGTCTGTCTGTCTGTCTGTCTGTCTGCCTGCCTGCCTGCCTGTCTGTCCGTCTATCTGCCTGTATGTATGTCTGTCCGTCCGTCTAGAGTTTCGCGGCTGAACTTGAGGTAAGACGGGCCCCACTATTCTGTCCGTCCCTCCCTCCGTCCGTCCGTCTGTCTATCTGCCTATTCGTCTGTCTGTCTGCCTATTCGTCTGTCTGTCTGTCTGTCTGTCTGTCTGTCTGTCGGTCCGTCCGTCCGTCCGTCCGTCCGTCCATCTTCCTGCGGGAATTTGTAGATAGTCTTATATTCAACTTGCGCGACTATTATTACTGAGGATGCAAGTTTGGAACACGAGTTTTTCTTGCTCTAAATTTAGCCTTTTTTGATAACAATTTTATCTGTACTTTTACCAACTATGATTATCACTTGATGACGTTCACATCTATATAAATTAAGTCCAAAATAAGGAGATACGTTTAGGCGGTATTATAACTAGTTATAATAAAGTGAAATAAGTTATTTTTATTTGCTATCAGTTCAATTTAAATAAACAATTACGCATTTAATACGTTCGTACCATGTTCCAAGTCTTATCTCTCATTGCCTTGTCAATATATTGGATTTCGTCATTTCTCGAATTTCTACTAATAAGTAGATCAGTTTTACTGTAAAGTACGTATAATTTTGAAGTACATATAGGTACTCAATGTTCTCAAAATGCTGCAAATCCCGGTACTAGGGATTCAAAATCGTTCGGAAGAATCGATTCCCGATTTGAGTCGATTTGGTATTCGAATCGATTCCAGGGACAATTTCCGATTTTTTATTCGAATCGATATTTTCCTATTCGAACGAGTATTCGAATAATTCATCGATGATTTGAAGGGAGGGTATTCAAGACTATTAAAAAAATATCGAATTGGCGTCAACTGAATCGATTCGCATCGATGGCTACTGAATCGATTAATCGGAAAAATCCGAGGAAAAATAGATTCAAAAAGGAAAACCGATTTTTGATTCGCCAAGTGGCGAATCGCGCAGCCCTACATACCTAGAACGTGTACGTGAAGTACAGATATGTGGGTGCTAAATTTTGTTGTTAAAAGGTATCTAAAGTAAGTGCCTACTAAGTGTGTTTTGTTTATCTATAAAAACGTGATAAAGTGCATCATCAAGTGATATGCCGACAATCTGTTCAAACATCTTAGGAATTTTCGCAATATTAAAATAATTAAGAGCACCTGTTCGGTCTGATAATGGCAGATCAGGTTCTTTGTTCTTAGAGCTTGGACAAATATATTTTTTTCATTTTAGAAAATTTGTGAATTTGTCATTTCTAATTTTTATTTTACAAAATGTGATGTTTTACTGATTCCTGTTTTTTTTAATATGATAGGAAAGTTATGTATCTGGCTAGGTTTCTGTCGAAATGTTTTTCTTTTATGTCGTAGCACGAATGAAGAGCCGTAGAAGAAGCAATTTTTAGTTCCGCAACCCCTCAGTTTGTGTATACTATTTATTGATTTATGAAGATAAGGGCTTTTAGTATTCCGTGTAAGGGTGACTCTCTCACTGTTGGCGTAATTATTTTCAATTTCCTTCTTTCAGCTAGCGTTTAATTAAACTTTGCTGTTTCGTCTTTAATAAGACGGTTTGTAGGCTGTTTATAAATGTACGAGGACTGATCAAGCAATCATAAAATCGTTCTGTTAATTGAACTTTGTTTTTAGATCCAATAAAATTGATATTTTATTCAGCGGTGGATGTCGACTAGAGTGAATGATGAGGAATTATAATTTGTACCTAATAGACTGCTGCAAAAGTGTATCATATAGATGAAGTATGTAGGAAGTGTCTTGGGAAGAACAGGGGTGGATAAAAGTCAGGTAAGGCCGAGGGCACGACATATATTTCCAAATGGAGCCAGTATTATAAAAGATAGAGAAGAATCAACTGAGATGGTTTGAATACATCAGCCGCCTAAGAAATGAGAGGCCAGTCAGAAGAATATGAGAAGAAAGAAGGCAAAGCAAAAGAAAAAGGAGACCTATAAGAACTTGAAGGCTTGCTGTCGGACAGGATAGGAAGCAAGAAATATGGCGCAAGATAAACAAAAACTGAGACGGTAACAATTGAAATTTCCGGAAATTGCCTGTTATTGTGTTAGTAGGCATATAGAGCTAGTTGGTCCATAACCGCCTCTGTATATCTACTTCTATTCCCTCAGTTTTGAGGTCACCTGAAAAATTCAATGTATGCAACGTGGCTTACATAGATGTGCAGCGATGTTGACCTTGAATTTATTTAGTTTGTGTACACCGAGGTGTACACTTGCCAAAAATGACAAGTACCTAAACTTTACATTTTACAAAGTAATGCCAATTACTTAGGTACAATAATATTTGCTCTATCTCGTTCTTAGTACTAATGTCAACCCACCTTTAATAACCCCTGACTGTTTTGATTTATTAACTGAGGTGTAATCAACACCAACTTTTATATTAACTGTTAAGGAAGTTCGTACGAGCGCTATGGGGATAAACGGCACAGAGGTCATTGTCCAGAGTCTCATAACGGGTGAAATAGTCGGCAACTTTCGGTAGATCTTTCAAAAAAAACTCGTAATATTACTTCAATACAGAAAGGTATTGTTTGGTCCTCATTAGAAATCGTATATTCATGGGAATTTCTCGTTCTGGTTTAACCCTTCCTCCCCAACCTCCACCGTGACCCGTGACCGACCCGTGACCCATTTCAGTTCGTTACAAAACCTTGTTTTAATATTTTTCCTTACAGAGAGTCTGTTTCCGTAAAATTCGTTCTTTCCGTTGAAAAAAGGTTCGACTGTCGGTAAGAGCGAATGTTGAAATTCCCAAGTAACAGCTACAACGGCTAAACCGGACAAAAGTGGGGCAAGTAGCTGCGTTTCTCCATAGGGCAATGGCACCAGAATACAAGACTATAATGCGCCGGGCGTTACATCGTTTCTAAAACGCGGTCAATCGCATAGTGAATACGTTGTGTACCTAAAGGAAAATTAATCGACAAAAAACGAAACTTCAGTTCTTCAAGCAGCACTGTTAAATTGTTACCCTAAAAATTATATAGACACAATCGCTGGTTTACTCGGATAGGACTGGCTTGTGTCATCAGACTTTACGAGTATTTTTTTCTTATACCGGGTGGGGATTTAGTGTGTAATCGGCTTATATCTCTGGAACTATTTAAGATATCAAAATGAGATTTTGCACGAATGTGGGGAACCACATGGAGCATTTCCCAAAATTATTTAGGTATATACAGGATGTTCACATTCTAAGTACCAGACCAAAGTTCTATTTCTTTGAATGGAAACCCTACGTGTCCTTGCATAATATGGATTCCCCATAAAATTCCATGAAAATTGATATACTACATGAAACAGGAAACAGGAAACACAATCTCATCCTGAAGACAAATCAGAGCAGGAGTTCCCCAAGGGTCTGTTCTGGGACCAATACTGCACAACATTTATACACAGGAGACCCAAATTGTCTTCATCTTGCAGAAAATTACAAAATTAGGCTGATGTACCACACGAGAGACATCAAATAACGAATTCGTATTTTATAAGGCATTCCAGAAATTTAAAAAAATGGACAAATAATTTTGTTTTGAATTTCGAAGTCTCTTCAAATTTATGACCAATTTCAGAGTTTTTTTACACATGCTTATACGCTCGAAGCTTGGCTTGGACTTAAATAAATAAATTCGCTCCTTAACCTTCTACTAGTGTAAATGTAGGTCTCGATTTTCTCAGTGAAAGTGCTCGAATACTGCCGCCGGCATATCTACGGAGAAATTGAGAAGTAAACATTTAACAAGCGCAAGAAAATACCTCCTCTGTCGGTTCCACATTCTCAAAGTTTGCAAAGAACACTGGGCAAAAGTACAAATCAAACAATTGCGCAAATGCGAACAAAATTTCTGAGAGATCGAGAAATAACTGAAGGATTACATGATTTAAATTGATTCCCGGGGATTACGTGCTAATACTAAATGATAACATTGTATTACGTGATGACTATTTCTAATTACTTACATCCTTACAATGATTACAATATTTCATAATGATTACATGATGATTACACAAAATTACATATGGATACACACAGATTTCCATAGGAACTGCATACAATTTCGAGATGATTACGTTGATTACATTATGACTACACGATATTTGTACTACGATTACAGTGATTTCACAGGAATTACATACTAATACTGGATAATTATAGTGGACTACGTTGTATTACGTAGTAACTACATGATACTACAATGATTATAGTACATATTTCATAAGGATTACATACGATTACAGTCATTTCAAGATGATTACTAAGATTACATTATGTGTACATAGCTTCACAAAAGGACTATAATATAAAACTCACGATGACTATATTGATTACAAATCATTTGATACAACTTTTTTATTACCAAAAATGATTTCAAAATGATAATTTGGATTGTACTACGATTTGGCCTTTATCAATGTTAGAAGAAAGGGACAGAAGATTACGTGATTTCACAGCGATTACATCGAGGATTACATACTAACATGAAATGATTACATCGGACTACATGGTGAGTACGTGATATTACGAAACGATTACGGTACACTTTCATAATTATATTAGGTACATAGGATTACAAGATGACGAGAAATGAATAATTACATAGTCTTTACAAGGTGATAACATGATTACACTTGATAAAGTTAGTCGTGAAATTGGAGGAAAATTAAAAATCGGTAAAGGCATGACAATGATGGTGTAAACGTATAATATTAACGAAATTAGTACACCCATCGCTTGTTTCGGGGTGGATTATTATATAGCTTAATTACATTCTTTTATTAAACTAGAAACTTCTTTAAGATAAAAGACAATAGGACCTTTCGCGCGGAAATGTGAACGAGCACCACTGGGAGTCGAACTCGGGCCTACCGCATGCCGGTCGGTTGCTCTAAACAGCTGAACTGTCGCCATCGCGAGAGATAGGTCTATATTTAGCAGCTAGGGTCTCGTGTTGTTGCTTAAAATTAAAAATTCTGCCATTCCCCCCTGTTTGACCTAATTAGTTAAATTCATTGACATTTTGACTATGTAGTAAGGAAGTTCCAAGAAACTCGGAGAAAAGGGAAATATCACAAGTCATGGGTCATAATAAATTGCCAAAAAGCGATAGCAAAGCTATACAGATTTGGCTAATGAATGCAACGCTTGCATTGTACGACGCCACTGGACATTATGACGTAACTTCTTATACGTAATAGTGCAAATTGTATTATTAGAAAAGTGGACTAGACATTCATTAACTGGCTGTCCGATTTTATCGTTTAGTTCTGTTTGTTCGAAGACAAATTTAGAAAGATTCGATTCAGTGGATATTCGAGATTTTCGTTTGCTTAATTTTACTGCGATGGACACAAATCGATTTAACGTTTCTTGGGAAATAGAGATGAGTCCCGATAGGAAACGGATGAAGGAAAGGAAAGAGATGTTTAATAGTTTGATTCACAAATAATGTAGGTACCTATCCTCCATATCGATCGATTGGAACAAAAAAAGGACTAATAATATCTATACTCGTGGATCAAGTTAAGTTGATGGTTAAGCCGGTCTGTATGTATGAGGGGGTATTGGTAGTTAGTTAGTCTGCTTATGCTTATAAGGACTTTTCTTGAAATTCTTAGTGAAGAAAACTGTGATAGAATCCTGGGACACTTGCCATGTCCTTTAATATTCGTCTGTATTATACTCCATACATTGCATGATTGCACAGAACATGGGTATCTATTTTGAAAGGGCCTACTAATAAATCCTGATCTTTTAAAGCCTCCAGAATCCCGATGCATATAAGAGATCGTAAACTAGGAAAGCAATTTTGTTCGGATAGTCTGTTCTGTTCTTTTTTTTGTAAGAGAACGAAAACGTGCCCTATACATCACTAGAAACTGTCACATCGGTATTCACTCTAAAATGAAAAGGCGACAATCTCTGAATGTCTCACAGACAGACACCAGCACGGGGTGCCTGCCAACCGTGCGACACGCATAGAAAAATGCAGTTTTATGAAAGAATGGGAACAGAATTCGACCTGTTTGTTAGTTTCTGTGATGTCAGTTTTGTGGAATAGAAATTATACCTGAGCTTGTATATTTTTGCCACAACGAAACAGCCAGAGATTTTAAAAAGTCTTGCTTATATCAAAATAGAACAGAACGGTCAGAACCTCCCGTTTTATCGGGATTACATTACATCTATTTTTAAAAACTTCCACATTTTCCACCACCATTTATTTAAGTTTTAAAGTAGGCATGCGACTAATCAAACACTTTGTTGCAGATTGAATGGAATCCCCACATTACTGGATAATTTCATAAATTAATGTAAGTACAATATTAATTACCTCATTCAACTACGCTTTGCCTATCTATTAATAAAAGTCTATTTGCCAGTTCACTGACTTGTTGACACGAATCTTAAAACAGCGAGTTACGTATTTATTCTATTTAATATAACCGCCGTATGATTATGCTACATAATAAACTGTTGTGTATGTCGACGACCTTGAACTCTTTTGTGACAACGTGTTAATAAACTTCATGTGCACTTGCGTGTTTAAGAGTTTTTGTCGAGTTTCGCTGAAAATTGTAAAGCGGCAGCAAAATACATATTGTAATAATGAAAAATTCAACTTCAAATTATATCGTTTTGAACAGCTTGAACGCAGACCACTGATGGTTTCGTGCTGTCACAACCACTCCGCTGGCAAGTACAATCTTAGAATACTCAGAATAGCTTTTATATGCATAGTGAGTACAGTTCAGAAAGAACAAATTAGGTGCTTAAGTATTTTTTCGAAAGCGATAGATTCCGAAGGGGATAAATTCGAGCGAGTGAACGTGTTAAGTGTTTGCCGCACATGCGTATAGTGTATTTGGCGTTTTGGTGACGGTACATGCGTAATTTGTATTCGCGTTTTGGGACATGATAAACCGTTGTATTGTAAGGTGAATTTAAAAAAGTTTTAACTGTTGATTTGTGTATTGGCGGATTGTTTAGGTTAGTTAACGCTTTTGGGTTTGGGCCTTTTCTCTGCAATAGGGTTCTATTAAATCTCTTTCACAACCTTTCTAGGTTACAATGATACTGGCAATGAGCAATGACATGAAGCAAATAGCTCAAAAAGGTATTAGGGCATCTTGATTTATCCCTCGGTCTTTCTATTGACCGTGAAATGTCGCGAAAAACGGGCTAGTTCTGCTTGTCGGAAAGCAGGTAATTTTTTATGTCATGCTACGATTTCCTTTTTTTTAAATATTGCCTGTAGGCTCTTCCCCCGTTTTCTGTGACATTACAATGTTTAGGAGAGAAAATAATTATTTTCGACCAATAGGCAGGTTCTGTAATTTTCAAATTTCATTAAAATTGATAGAGTTTATTATACTGAAGGCCAGTTATGTTGTTAATTTTTGTTAAAAAAAATTCCTTCGCCTGTGAAGCCGTCCCAAAGTTTTCCGTCGGTGCGAGGCTAGAAATCGTACCTTGCAGCGAGAGTAGGCCGCGTGACGTCAGAACTTAGTATAACGTACAAGTCCCAGCTTCAGCGCGTAGCATTCCCATAAGTATTATGCATATGCATGTGTAGTTAAATTGTTAAATATTATTAACTGGTTCTAACTGGTGTTTTCTGTTTTGTACCCAGACTAATACATCGTACAGCACACCAATAAAACGGAAAAAGTGGTTCGTTGGAGCCAGAAGGAAAATCGGTCAGCATTATCGATATTTTCGCGAGTTAGTTTATCATTGCAAAAGTTTATAAAATTATCGGCTGCCCCATTGCAGCCACTCTAAATAAAATCGAACATAATGTAATTTATCGACAGTTTTCTGGGACCCCTTGGTACTTGGTAACGTGTTACGGTTAGCATAATTTGAAACAGGATGCTAGGAGCATGACGGAGCCAAATACTGAATCGCCGTAACGTTCCCTCCCTGAACTAAAAAAGGAAATTTTATTAACTATTTTACAATAATAATTAAATAGTACGTCATTATAAAGTTCTCTTTTGAAGACTGGTAGGACGCGTACCTCCATCCTTTACCTGAGCTAGCCTACGCATTTCCGTAAAAGTAGAACATTCTACATCCCCAACTATTTGAGAGCAGTAGTCTAATCTGCTCCAACCTCTACCTCTTTATTCCTATCTCCGACTCTAGTATGTCGCGAACTATTCCTTTGTGTCTCAGAAGGTGTCCTACCATCCTACTATCCTATCCTCTATTCTTTATTGTCTTTCATACTTTTCTCTTTTCCCCAACTCTTTCTAATTCCTCCTTATTGCTAACTTGTCTATCCACGGTATCTTCAACACCCGTCTGTAGCACCACATTTCAAACGCTTCTACTCTTTTTCAATCCGCTTCTCCCATTGTCCAAGTTTCGCACCCATAGATATTATTTCGTACTCCATACATGAGTCTTTAAGAGTCTCTTCCGAGTTTCTACATTAACCGTTCCAGAATATAGCAGTTGTTTCTTTTTGTTAAACAAGTACCTAGTACCTACGTAGCGTAGTTTTTTGATTCGCGTGAGTTGTATTTGTTTCCGTTTTTTTAAAAAATTTCCAATCCGTTATAAAACAGTTAACTTGATAACTTGTCAATCACTTACCTACATAAATGAGTAGGTATGTATCGTATTGTATTAGAGAATATAGGTAGGTACCTATTTTACAAACAGAAGTAAGCAGGTATCTACAATCTACATACCTACTTATACTGAATTATAAAAGGCATGTACAGTTAATAAATTGTTGACTTTGTTTTACTTATACCGGTCTGCCTTTACACTACTGTTTTGAGGTTGAATGAAATTGGGGTTAGATGCAAGAATCACACACCATTTCCACATTTACCGGGACATTTACCTACTATGTACTTACATAAATATGGCAAATTATGTGAATCGGACTTTTGATACCCTTGTTGCATCATTATATCGATTATGTTGTCTTTGTTTTATGTTTCCTTGACACCTTACTTTAAAAATTCACGCTCGAAATAGTCCCAATAAGTATATTATGAGATAGGTACCGCTTCACGGGCACTTCAAGAGAAGTGGGAGGAGCGCCTTACGAATCTCTGACGTCAAACCAATAACAAAGCGGACTAGCATGTGGGCGTGATAAGCTAATTTCTTTCGCTTATTACGCCGCAAAAAAAATTTTAGAAAAAAAATTTCGCCGTAAATCAATTACAATAACAATTTTCTGTCATTTTCATGCCAAAAATAGATATCTTATTTTTCTCCGAACCTCTCTATTCAGTCCGGTATGTTTACGTAGCTTGCCCTGAACATACGGAGTCTCGCCACGCGCCAGCATTACTGCATGATCATTTCCTAATAATATATAGCTCGAATTCTCTCCCATTCCAATATATCTCGCACCAGTGGCGTACGCATGCGTTACCGCACTCCTTGATCCCAGCAATGTTTACCTTGACAACGCTCACAGCACAGCCGGAGAGCTGCGCTCTGTGTTAACGGCGGGGCTTTCGTGCTGTTCTACACTGCATTCGAAGGTCACCGCCCCGCGCATCTGTATGTCGTCTGCTCCTGACTGAGGAGATTAACGCCTGAAACCACGACGAGATGCATTTCGCATGGAGCGACGATCTCGGCAATCGAATTAGGTGTTTCGCATAGCTGAAATTATCGGCCGTCTTTTCAGTTCCCCGAAATGAGCACGAATTTTACACGGATATCGGCGAGATGAACTGGTTTGGCTCAGAAACATCCGAACAATTTCATAAATTATCAATGGGAGGTAAATTTTTGCTGTCGCAAATTTTGAAAATGGATGCTTAGTATGGCCTACTATCCCAATGATTGTATTGCGTCGATGTATAAACTGCCTAGAAGTATAAAAACAGAAGTCAAAAATCGCACCGATGTGCCGCCGCAATTTGCCTCCCAAAGGCCGCCCTAAAGAGGCGCGGTATGCGGTATCAGTAACCCCAACGGTAATAGTGGAGCGGTATTATTTACAACTTCTTTGCATACGTATATTAAGGCAGTAATTCGGTACATACATAGATATTGAAGAAGGAAGTACTTGCATAGTTTTCACATAGATATACTCGCGTTTTGTACCCGGTTTTGTATAAAGCCAAAATTAATCTAGTTTGTTCAGATTATGATTGCGTTTTATTAGCCATAATTCTTTTTCTGCGAATTAATTTCAGAAACAAAGATTCGTTTAATATCCAAGTAAGTGTCACGTTCATTTGAGGAACGGAAATTTTCCTCAGTTATTAATGTTTCGGGCTGTTTACAAAATACTAAAATTCGACTTTATTTTAGAGAGAAAGTCGGGGAAATGTTTACCGCTCTCTTCGTTTTGACTGTTGTTTACATACTTACTTATTTATCCTTTGTGTATTTGCACATTTTTCAACAAAGGAAAGTCGGAACGAAAAAGTGAGAATATAATAGCCTGATTTTTGCGTGAAAGTTGATTCTTGCTAAGCAAACTATATGCCGCTTGGGGCCAACTTCTTCGTTGGCCGATCAAGTTAAAACTGATACTACTAAATTAACGGAGTTTTTGGCTTCATATGAAAATGCAGTAGCGCTCTATAATAATTTTCAATCGGTTAACGATCGCACTTTGTTTGACGAGTCCGATGTTGGTTTGTTGGACCAACTTTTCCAGCGCACCATAGAGTTAGACGAGGTTATGGTCAGAATTAAAGCTGTTCACATGACCTGTGTGGGAACGGAGCGCGAAAAGAGGAGTAGTGTCCCTTCTGAAGCACGTTACGATTCTGTTGAAGAACTTGATGGTCAGTGTGCCGCTTCTCTTTCAAAACCGGCCTCTCGGGAATCTTTGCTAGATTTGGGTCAAAGTTCTGGTCGGCCTAATGTAAAACTTTCTCGTTTACAGTTACCCACATTCGACGGGACCTTGGATAAGTGGCCCAGTTTTTTTGATTTGTTCACTGCCCTCATTGATAGAAATGATTCTTTGTCGGGGGTTGAGAAATTGCAGTATTTGCTTTCGTGTTTGTCGAAAGATGCGTTGGCGGTTATTAAGCATCTACCGGCTGTAAATGATAATTATGAAGTTGCGTTAGATTTGTTAAAGGAGCGATTCCAGAATCCCCGTCTTCTAATTTTGTTTTATTGGTCCTCAATTTGTAACGCACCCAAGTGCAATGGAGAGTCTGCGCATGCACTTCGCAGTGTTCTTAACGTATTTTCTGAAAATATTATGGCACTGAAGGCACATCCGGACGTCGATTTGTGGGATTTTACCCTCTTTAATTGGCTTCTACAAAAGCTCGATAGCGCGACTAGAAAAAGGTTTGAGTTGAAGTTTTCTGATGTCAGTTCTCCTTCATTTGATGATTTGCATCATTTCGTTAGGGAGCAGTGTCGTGCTTTAGAAACTGATGCTCTTACCACTCGTGGTCCTTCTGCTTCTTCGGCACCCTCGAAGTCCACAGATAAACTTAGCCCTAGAACACAGCGCTCTAGAAATTTTGATAGGGGCTTTCGACGTCCAATTGCAGAGCAGAAGCAGGCACTCTTGGCCCGTGTTGAACAGACATCGAGCCCAGTCTCCACTGAGGCTTCCACTTCCACCTCTGCATCGGCAGCTTGCGGTTATTGTAAAGGGTTGCACAGTATTAATAAATGCGCAGATTTTTTGAAACTTCGTCCTTACGATCGGTACTTAAGTGCTAAGTTGAAGCGCTTATGTCACAAGTGCCTAGAAAGCACACATCAAGTGAAGAACTGTCAATCGACCCTTTCTTGTGATCATTGTTCTCGACCACATCATTCACTTTTACATTTTGATTTCACCTCTCGGGCGCCTACGGTTTCAGAACCGAAATCATCCTTGACGCCTGCGCATTCATCGACAGAGCCTTCAAGTTCAGTCGCAATGACTTCTATGACATTTTCGGGTACGGGTTTGCTTTCACCTGCCTTACTGGAAGTTCGTGATCGTCGGGGCCAGTATAGGGTTGTTCGAGCTTTGTGTGACTCCGGAAGTCAGTCCAATTTTGTTTCGGAAGGTTGTAGGAAGCTTCTAGGTTTGGTTTGTAAGCGTATGCCGGTTCCATTGTCTGGTTTAGGGAATATTCCGGTTACCGCATCCCGCGGAGTTACGGAGTGTTGTATTCGTCCGGTTGGTGTGCCGCAGCCCACATTCGTTTTTGATGCTGTGGTTTTGCCGACGATTTGCCAAGATTTGCCTAGTGTACCTGTAGCATCCTCTACGTCGTTCAACAATTTAAAGTTAGCCGATCCTAAATGGAACACACCTGGACCTATTGATATGCTCCTTGGTGTTGATGTGTTCGCTGACATAATTTGTGGGGGACACATTCAAAGAAGTGATGATCATCCTGCCGCCATGAATACCATATTGGGGTGGATTCTTTTAGGTACCATTTCGGGACACTCTTCGCCTCAGATTCAATCGTTCTTCGTGTCTGCCGCACCCTCTTTAGATAACACCCTCAAAGCGTTTTGGGAAATTGAAGAAATCCCTGTCCATACTTCGGTGGATCCTGAACACCAATTTGTGGAGGATCATTTTGAAAAAACACATTTTCGGGATACCTTCGGTCGTTTTGGCATATTCTTGCCCTTTAAGAAGCCTAATCCTACTTTTGAAGGCTCCTTGCAAATAGCTGATCGTCGTTTTTTGTCTCTCGAGCGTCGTTTGTTAGGTAAACCCGAATTGTGCACGAAGTATTTGGAGTTCATGAATGACTACCTTCGTTCTGGTCATATGACGCTTATTAGCAATACGCCTGAGGGTTCTTACTTAATTCCACATCATTGCGTTTTTAAGGAGGAGGAGAGTTCCTCAAAGATTCGTGTTGTGTTCGACGCATCCGCCAAAGATGCGAAAGGTCTTTCGTTAAATGACGTTTTGTTTGTGGGACCGAAATTACAGTCTGATATCGTTTCGATACTTCTTCGTTTTCGTTCTCATCAGTTCGTTTTTACATGTGACGTACGTCAGATGTACCGTCAAATCATGGTCGATCAATCACATAGACATTATCAGTTGATCAGATTTCGTTTTTCTCCTCAAGATCTGATTAGTACGTTTCAGTTGAACACGGTCACGTATGGTGTTAACTCGTCACCTTACCTTGCCATTCGTTGTTTGTTAGAATTAGCCAAGGAGGGTGAAGACCAGTTTCTTCTTGCTTCGAATGCCATACGGTCAGATCTGTACGTGGACGATTTTGCGTCTGGCGCTGATGATTTGAAAACAGCCATTGAGTTGAGAGACCAACTTATTGGTTTGTTGAAATTGGGTTGTTTCGAACTTCGTAAGTGGGCAAGCAACGATCCCGCTTTGTTAGTAGATATCCCTGCGGATTTCTGTCAGCTCCAACCTACCACTTTTGATGATAGTTCCTGCGTGCTAGTTAAGATACTCGGTCTTCAGTGGCAATCTGTGGTAGATTCGTTTTCTTATTTGGTTTCGCCGGTTGGTTCACGTTGTACCAAACGAGGTATTCTATCTGAAATTACTCGTATTTACGATCCTCTTGGGTTTCTAAGTCCAGTGACCTTTCGTGCAAAACACTTGATCCAGCATTTGTGGACTCTTGGCATTGACTGGGATGATACTCCGCCTGACGATGTTTGTGCTCAGTGGGAGCGATACAGAACTTCCCTAACGGCTTTGACAACTTTGAAGATTCCTCGCTGCGTAAAACCTCCTTCGTTTGTCTCTTGTGATTTGCATGGGTTTAGCGACGCCTCCGAGCTAGGTTACTCTGCTGTCGTGTATTTTCGTTTTATTGATGCTGATGGCAATGTTACCGTTTCTCTTGTTATTGCAAAGTCCAAGGTGGCTCCTTTGAAGCGAGTGTCTATTCCCCGCTTGGAATTGTGCGGGGCCTTTTTACTGTCCAATCTTATATCGTTCGTAATCCAAACTTACCAAACTTTGCTTCCAATTGGTCAAGTGTTTGCTTGGTGTGATTCGACTGTGGCTCTCACGTGTATACGCTCGTCGCCACATAAATGGAAGACATTCGTGGCTAACCGCGTTAGTCATATCCAAGATCTTGTGCCTCCCAGCTGTTGGCGCCATTTGAAATCTGCGGACAATCCCGCTGATCTAGCTTCTCGGGGAGTTTTTCCGGACGAGCTTGTGTCATGTGCGCTTTGGTGGGCGGGATCACCTTGGCTAAAGGAAGACCCAGATTCGTGGCCATGTGATCCTTTCGACCTCCCCACTTCTTCTGCCAATTCTGACATCATTCTGGAGAGTAAGGCGGTGGTTTTAATGGTTCATTCACAGGCCTATTCAATCGTGAAAAATTTGTTTCGTCGTTTTTCCTCTTTAAGGAAAATCCAAGGCATCATAGCCTTTTGTCGTCGTTATATTCACAACTACATGCATCCGCAGGAGCGTCGTGTGGGAGCTTTGGATGCCTTGGAGCTTCATCAAGCTCTGTTGTGTATAGTCAAATCGATTCAGAAGGTGGCTTTTCGTGAAGAGTTGGCGAAGTTACAGAAGACTGGAACTTGTTCAAAGTATCTGCAAGGCCTTTCCCCCTTTGTTGATGTTGAGGGAATTCTTCGTGTTGGTGGCCGGTTGTCTCAGTCGGGTATACCTTTCGAGTCCAAGCATCCAGCTCTTCTACCTCGTAACAGTAGACTTACTGATTTGCTAATCGAGCAAATTCATCACAGAAATTGCCATCCTGGTATTCAAACAACAATGCATCTACTGCAACAGAACTTTTGGGTGCTTTCTGCTCGCAAAGCCATTCGTCGTTGTTTGTCTAAATGCTTTCGTTGCTTTCGCACCAAGCCCCCTTCCATTATTCCGCCCATGGGTGATCTTCCAGCTGCGCGTGTTACACAGGTTAAAGCCTTTAGTCGTGTAGGTGTTGACTACGGAGGCCCTTTCTCCATTTTGTTGTCCAGGCGTCGAGGTGCCAAGACCCAAAAGGCTTACATATGTCTGTTTGTGTGCTTCGCTACAAAAGCGTTACACCTTGAACTCGCGTCCGACTTATCAAGCGACACATTCTTGGCGGCATTACGTCGTTTTATTTCTCGCCGAGGACGATGTTCGCACATTCACAGCGACTGCGGTACGAATTTTATCGGTGCCAACCGGGAGCTCATCGATTGCATGAAAACCGCCGTAGACGCCGAAGCCATTCAATGGCATTTCAATCCCCCGTCTGCACCGCACTTTGGCGGCTTATGGGAAAGCGGAATTAAGTCTGTTAAGACTCATTTGTATCGGGTCATTGGGAATCAGATTCTCACTTACGAAGAGTTGAACACTCTTCTTGCTCAAATCAAGGCAATGTTGAATTCTCGGCCTCTGTGCACACTTAGCTCAGATCCCAATGATCTGAAGGTTCTCACACCAGGGCATTTTTTGACTCTGGAACCTATGACCGCCGCTCCAGATTCGGATCTTTCTAATTTACATTTGAATCGTTTGTCTCGCTGGCAACTAGTGCAACGGCTCCAACAGGATTTTTGGAAACGGTGGAAGGATGAATATTTGCACACCCTTTATCAACGCGGTAAATGGGCCAAAACTCACTCATTTGAGAATGTTGATGTCGGAACTATAGTCCTGATTAAGAATGAACTGGTTCCACCATTGCATTGGAAATTTGGGATCATAGATCAATTGCATCCGGGCGTAGACAAAGTTGCACGCGTCGCGACTGTCCGAACCGCCCAAGGTCCGTTAAAAAGACCTTTAGTTAAACTGTGCCCTGTGCCACGCCAATAACGCAGTTTACCTCATTCACTTTTGTATATACGTTTTGTTTGCTTAAAATTCATTTGTTTGCTTAAAATTTACTTGTTTGTATTAATCAACTTAAATTGTTTGTCTTTTTTTGTGTTACATTTTGAAAATCTTGTTTCATGGCGATTTTGGTGGGCGGTATGTTTCGTTCCCATTATTCCCATTCCTGATCGCCCCCACTCCATTGTCGCGTGATGAACTAATCACTCGTTAAGAAATCGTCGAATAATTTGCACGCGTGAAATGCGCCAGTATAGCTTATTAAGAACCGCTACAAGAAGTTTTTTATTGTGTTTGTTAAGAAAACTCTTTTGTTCGGTCTGTTGAGAATAGAAGAATTTCCATTGTCCAGCTTCCCGGTAACAGTGAGTACCCTATTTTGTTCCTTGAATATTGTCTACAGAAAATCGCTATTTTTTGTAAATTTGAATTTGTTTTGTACTTGAATTCGCAACAGTTAGTGACCACAGGAAACAAGTAGAACAAATGGAGGAAATATGTAGGTATTATGTGGAAGTGAGACATGTTTAGATAAAGAGTCCTAATATCATTTTGTGTTAGTGGACGAAACATACGTGATAATCCATAAAAAACAAGTTTAGTTGCCGTGCAGGAGAAATTGGACAGCTTGTATGAGTGATAAAAATAAGATTGAATCTTTCACATGAATTTTTACTCCAGTGGTGCTGCTGGGACATTGGAAAAATGTGTTATCTTCTTCGTTTCCCTTGCAATCTTATTGGAAAACTAGTCCATCTGCATTTTTTATTTTTATGACCCTATTGACTTATTTATGCTTGTGTGGGGGATTAAAGGTTCCTTTATACAGAAATGCTACTCAGGTATAAAGCTGTCCGTTGCCTTGGCAAATACCCTTGCTAAGGAAAATCAATTTCGCTCGTGTCCTTAAAAAGAATATATTCCAGCTATTTCCGGGGACATACACATAATAATAATCCTTGTACCACGTGCTTTCGATTTATCTAAACATACAAAACAGAATCGTGATTTGTTCATTTTAAGTATTAAAGTATTACATGACGCAACTGATGTTGAAGTGGTCAGGAAATAGCAATGTTTTTCACAGGTAGTCTCATTCTCATAAGACATTGAAAATCGGCATTTTTACCTGGAATTTGTGGTCAATTGTAACATGCTAAATACACATGAATGTGCTCCAAACTATTAATTTTTAAATTAACCTCAATTTTTAATTTTTATGCCGTGCATTGGTGCGCTATCTTGGCCCACGTTGTCCCATCTCGCTCCGTGTTGCCCCATCTTTCTCCATGACGCCCCATCCAACACCACGAAGATTTTCTTGAAAAAAATGCTTTATTGATCATTTTCTATTTCTAATTCGCAAAAATTAGTAGAGTACCTACTAACAATTTATCACGTTTTACTGACAAAAATCAAATTAATGTCTAAACACCTTACCTACCACTTATCTATTGTTTATATAATATTCTAATTATTATGTAGTCGTTAACAACTTACTATAAAAACTTGCCGGGCGTAAGTATGCAAATGAGTCACTAAAATACGAGGTCGAATCAATTTTAGGGTAATGTGTGAAACAAATGACTGCAGCAGTCGGCGAGTGCAGTATCGGAAAAGAGATGAGGGCGGGCTGGAGTATATGATTAATGTAATGTAGCAAGTAACGTTTTTGGGCCGGTTAGTACAGTGTTCAAGGGGGATCAAAGAGGTGATATCGATCTTCAAACACACACACATTTGGAGTGAGTTCAGGGCACAAGATTAATCAAAATATTAAACACGTGTGGTGAAACCATCGATTTGTAAAAAAAATCTCGGTCGGCAGAGTAGGCATTCATTATACAGTGCGATTCAGCTAACCCGTTGGTTAAAACGTAGACTGGATAACTCAAGACCACTAATATAAACACAGACGCGGTTTTTACTTAATAGTAATTGAGATATTTCATAGATGGCGCGTACGGACAAAATTCATAATTTCCTAGCTTCAGCTGGGAGAATAAATATTTTATCTCTCCGGCCGGCATCTGGATATATTTGCGCCTGGCAACTCAAACAGCAAGCGCCAGGGTCTGCCTCAGTACTTTTGAGTATAAGTATACCAAAGCGTTATTCTTGAAAGAATTTATTCCCAGTTAAAATTCAAGCTTGCACTCTCTAAACTGGCACTCTGTCGAACGTTATAGGGATAGAAATCGTAACCCTGAATATCATGCCGAGCCAGTAGACATTCAAAACGAGAGCGCTTGCTTAATAATAAATTTTCGTATATTGCACCCCTGTGTAAAAACACGCCAATTGCAAATAGGGTGGCACTTGAAAAGTGATCCGAAGGGATGTTTTTCACGTGTTGCTGATACAACAATTAAATACTTAACCCATTATTAAAAAATCTACATTATTCTTTTATTAGAGGGACCAAATTGCAGTAAAAGCTGGTGTGGGTGCGAGAATTCGGTAGTCGAAGTTTAAATTCAGATTTTTGTGTCAACAAACACCGCCTTCTTAAAACCGCTGTTTAAAGGAATAATTTGTGGGGTGCAATGAGTTTTTCTCTTCATCGAACCTAATAACCGCATACAGGTGTTGTGTTCAAAACATCTGTTTTGCAGTATTGTAAAATTTTATCATCTAGCAGTTAAAGTTGCTTAGCGACCAGTGCAATCACGGGGGACGTGATTTTGTACATTTCCACAAAAGGCTCCTCCAAATTTCCATGATTTTCCTTTTCATTTCCATGAATGCCTATTAAATTTGGTTTTTGGTTAAGTGGAAGAGCATCTTTTATCCATTTGGTAGCCATTTGGTGTAACGGGTATATAATCAACAATAAACAATTTGTTTGTGTGGTTTGTTGCATCAATAAAGTCATTATTATTATTATTATTAAATTCCACAATAAATTCCTGTAAATTCCTCGATGTTTTTCATAAATGCTCATTAATTCCCATAAACCACGAATTACCATGAATTTGCGAAAATTGTCAATTTTCTTAAATTCTCTCTTTTTTCTTAAATTCCCTTTTTATGTGTATTCCTTGTGCGAAGCCAGTGGTCATATTTTGTATACTGCATTCACTTTTCACAAAATATTCAATTTTCAATCTTTTCAATTCCCGTAAACTCTACTGTAACTTCCTTTAAGCGTCCATGAATCTAGTACCAAAAGCATTAGGAATAAGGCAGGAGATATTCTAATCGAAAGCGGGGAGAAGGCAGATAGGTGGAAAGAATATTTAGGAAACTTATATGCGGGACAGGAAGTGCAAGATACATTAGAAAGCGAAAGCAGTGTAGAGGGGGATAACCTAGGGAATCCTATAATGAGAGAAGAGTTTGAGCTAGCACTAAAAAGTTTAAGGAATAATAAAGCGCCAGGTATAGATGGCTTGCAGGCAGAAATCTTAAAGTGCGCAGGTTAAGAGGTAATAGATCGTTTATTTAAATTAGTTAGTCGCATATACCTGACGGCGAGATTCCAGAGGATTACAAACGGAACATCATGGTAGCTTTGCCAAAAAGGAAAGGCGCGGATAGGTGCGAAAATTTCAGAACCATCAGTTTAACTTCCCATGCGTCAAAAATTTTAACTAGAATTGTGCAAAGAAGGATGGAGAAAAAGGCAGAAGAAATATTAGGAGAAGATCAGTTGGGATTTAGACGAAATAGAGGAACGCGCGAGGCCATCCTAGCTTTACGAGTAATTATAGAAAAAACGATAGAAAAGAGAAAGAGCGTCTATATAGGATTTGTAGATTTAGAAAAGGCCTTCGACAACGTAAAATGGGGGAAGATGTTCGAAGTGCTGAGAAAGGTAGGGATGAAATATAGGGACAGAAGAATAATACATAATCTCTACGAAGAGCAAAAGGCAGTTATAGAATGTGAGCAGGAACGAAGGGAAGTAGATATCCGGAAGGGAGTGAGACAGGGATGTGCATTGTCACCTCTAGTTTTCAACTTATATATCGAAGATGCTATTAATATTGTTAAGGACAGAACAGCCTCAGGGATTAACGTACAGGGTCAAACTATTAACATGCTTAGATTTGCGGATGATATAGCAGTGTTAGCATCTAGCAAAGACGAATTAGGAGCGGCTTTGAATGAAATGGAAGCAGTTTTGACACAGGGCTATGGCATGAAAGTCAATAAAAAGAAAACTAAAATTTTGGTATGTAGGGGATGTGAAAATAGAACTAAAGTTGACATACAAATAGGAAATGAGAAGATAAAGGAGGTCACGGATTTCTGCTATTTAGGAAGTAAAATAACTCAAGACGGTAGGAGCACTAAAGATATAAAACAAAGAATAGCGCTGGGCCGAGTTGCGTTTAACAGAAAGAAACAACTGTTATGTTCGAGAACGGTTAATATTGAGACTAGGAAGAGACTCTTAAAGTCGTATGTATGGAGTACGGCATTATACGGGTGCGAAACTTGGACAATAGGGGAAGCGGATCGAAAAAGAGTAGAAACGTTTGAAATGTGGTGCTACAGGCGCATGATGAAGATACCGTGGATAGATAAGGTTAGCAATAGGGATGTATTAGAAAGAGTTGGGGAAAAGCGAAAGGTATGGAAGACAATAAAGAGTAGGAGAGATAGGATGGTAGGACACCTAAGACACGAAGGAATAGTTCGCGACATACTAGAGTCAGAGATAGGAATAAAAAGAGGTAGGGGTAGGCCTAGATTAGACTACTGCTCTCAAATAGTTAGGGATGTAGGATGTTCTACTTTTAGGGAAATGCGTAGGTTAGCTCAGGATAGAAAAGAGTGGAAGTACGCATCCAACCAGTATTCGGACTGAGAACCTTATGATGATGAATCATACGAATTCCCGTAAATTCCCATGAATTTGCATAAATTCCCGCCAATTTCTGCTTTCAATTTCCCAAATTCAAGTGTGCTTTTAAATTCCACGTTGACTTCCAGCTGAAGGCATTGCCCAAATTTTATGGAGTGAATTCCGTTGTACGAAAAAATCCCTAATTCCCATGATTTCCTTATTCCATAAATTCCCACAAATGTTAATGAATTCCCATGAAGCATAAATTCCAATGAATTGGCACAAATTCTCAAATAAAATTCCATGAACTTCTCAATAAATTCCCCAAATACATTTTAATGAATTCCCCCAAAATTCCCTTATTCCATAAATTCCCACAAATATCAATGAATTCCCATGAAGCATAAATTCCAATGAATTGGCACAAATTCTCAAATAAAATTCCATTATCTTCTCGATAAATTCCCCAAATACATTTTAATGAATTCCCCCAAAAATTTCCTTATTCCATATATTCCCACAAATATCAATGAATTCCCATGAGGCATGAATTCCAATGAATTGGCACAAATTCTCAAATAAAAATCTATAAACTTCTCAATAAATTCCCCAAATACATTTTAATGAATTCCCGTAAATCCCAATTCCATTTTCAAATCATTCTTTTACGTGTGCACTCAGATTCCACGTACACTTCATCCTGAAGTCGGTGACAATATTTCGTGCACTGAATTCAGTTCTCCCGAAAAATTCATAATTCCCATTAGTTCCGTCAATTCCCGTTAAATTCCCTAATGAAACCCCGCAAACTTCCCATAAATTCCCCAAATACATTTTAACGAGTTCTTATAAATCCCAAAATTTTTCTTTTAATTTCGAATAATTCTAATAAGTTTTTCCGTAAATGTTCATGAATTCCCACGAATTTGCACAAATTCCATTTCTTTAATTCCACTTTCATTTCCAAAAATTTTTTGCATCGAATTCCGTTTTCACAAAGTAATGCCCCCAATTTCCATGATTTCCATTAATTCCCGTTAAATTCTCCAATATTTCCTATAAATTCCCCAAAAGAATTTCCGTGCATTCATGAGTTCCCTAAATTCCTCCCTATTCGTGACTATCTAAATGGTTTAATAAGAAATTCTTTGTAATCTTTGAGTAATTCCTGGAGACTTGATTCCTTTCACACATTTGGACGACGGTACTTCCCCCGATTTGGTAACATGCGTCGACCTGCGTAATATTAGCGAACCAAGTACATACTTTTTCGTTGCACGTTGATGGCAATAAATACTGAGCGCGGTGTACCCATAAAGAATAAACGAGGAATTCTTGTTACAAACTTGCAACTTGTTTTTAAAAGCTGTAAGACGTAGTGAGCCGTGACCTAGATTCTGTGAAACCTACTTCGCGAATTTCTCAGACAATCTCGGATTTGTGCTGCTCGCTAATCCACTTATAAAGTGTTCTACGAATGAATCGAGTGATCAGTTTTCCTATACAGATATTTAAGATGACGTTGCGGTGATATCTGTATTCACTTTGCTCGGTTATTGATAGATAATGATAAGCACCTTTTGGGAATACCAGTAGAAAATAATTTTATGAAATGCTGATAAGTCATTTCTTCCTCATTAAACTGGCTTTCACGAAGGCATTGCCGGTGCTAATAGGGCCACGCTAATATCAATATGTATTATGAGTACATAATTAGACATATCGATATTTCAAATAACCAGTTTATCGACATATGAATTAATCGATGTTATGATTAATTGATTTACCGATATTGCGATTAATCGATCGATTGATATTACGATTAATCGATTGATTGCCGTTATATTGTGTTGTTTGTTTTTATGCTGGATAGTGCAACATTCTGTGTTAATAACTTTTTAACATTTTATACTATACAATGACTTGTAGGTAAGTGTTTTAGTAAGCCTATAGGAAGTTGTATTAGCGATCGTCCAACATCTAATTTCATTTGAGGTTATAAGTTCATAAGCGTGCCTGAATTTTTGCATTATCTGTCTTGAAAAATAATGTAATTAACCCTTGTTGGAACATTAGGGGATGTGAAATGCCATTATTGCTCGTATCATATTCATCTTTTTAGTATAACGATGACTATCTCTATTTTTCATACAACATTACTACTGTTCGCGAATAGTCGAGAATGTAGAATGTTTTACTTTCGGGAAAATACGTAGGCTACCTCAGGATAGCACATGATGGAGATGGAGGGATCCGTCCTACCAGTGTGAATTGAATACCCTATGGTAAAAGGGTGATGACCCCAGATTTTCTCGAGCCACCAGTTCTGTTAGTCGTTCAAAACGTAGGACGTTCTAAAATAATCCGTGACATTTGAAACGTCTTTCGTAAATGTTTCATTATAAGTACGAAAATTTCCTAGAATTCTGACTTGGTGATGGTCCTATTATCATTATTCAATCAATTTTTCTTGATAGCGTCGTATATGTGGTGGGTAGTGAATATAATGAGCTACAGTCTCCCCTAAATATAAAACGTCGTTATAGAGAATCTATGGTTCGATATATTATATGCAAGTAATTTTCTGTAGTAATACGATGTGGTCTGGAATTGTCGGAAATTTTACGAAAGCTGTTGCGTTGCTTGGTAGCCACGAGTGTAAATTTGACAGTTAAAAGATCACGAGCGCTTGCCGAATGGCAATAAAATTTGAATACAATTTGAAATGTATTTATCTTATAAAAAAATGATCTCGAATGTATTTTAGGGAGGTTAATACACAACTACATTATACGGACAATTTAATTGGAAATAGAAGATTTAATGAAACAATAAACATTTTAAATTAACAGAACATATTAAAATATTTAAATATATTGTGTAGAGTTTGACTGATCTTTAGTTACATACATATTTTGAACATTGAAAGTGCAATGGTTATATGTTATGTTATGACCAGATTTTTTTGCATATTATTATTATTAATGTTTTCAGTGGTAAAATTTTCTTGCCTTATGTTTATACCTATCTCTTGTAGTTTGGATTCTCAGGTTGTTTATTAAACTGGCATGATGTTCCTCGTCTAACTGTAAATAAGGGCCTAATGACTTAACATTTGCATGTCCAGTCATTTTGATGAGCTGTTCTTCCGGGACACCTGATTTAGCAAGATTTGATACAGCACTTGATCGATTTGAATGATTCGTGATTTTATTTGTCAGTGTATCAAGCCCTATTCTTTCAGCAGATTGTTTGGTTCATTTTCCAATCTCATTTACTCCATAAGGCATATTTTTGTACCATTCAGAATTGCTTTTATTCCAGTAAGGATTTACAGTCAGAAATAGTCGATCTGACGTAATTCTATTAGTGCGTTTAGAAATAAGATTTTTAAATAACCTTACCGGGCACTATCGAGATTATTGTAGTTAGGCACTAACCACTTACTGTCTGATAATTTTTGAACTCCACCCTGGCATGTTTTGGAAAAAATCGGGTTGTATTCAATTCTTCCGGTTACGTTACCACGAGGGGTATACCGCTGGAAAAAAGTTGTACACCACAATTCCTTTTTAGTCAGAAATTCCCGAAAATTCCTTCGAAATTCCCGTAATTCCTTGGAAATTCCTGCAATTCCTTGGAAATTCCCCGCAATTCCTTGGAAATTCCCGCAATTCCTTGGAAATTCCCACAATTCCTTGGAAATTCCCGCAATTCCTTGGAAATTCCCGCAATTCCTTGGAAATTCCGACAGTTCCCCATGTATATTATACACGTAAATTTACAACTGCTGCAACATTCCCGATAGCGTACGTACATACACATACATCCATCGCATGCCTAATACATTTATCATCATAAAGTTCTCGGGTCGAAGACTAATTGCACGCGTAGCTCCATCCTTTCCTAACGTGAATTAACCTACGAATTTCCATAAAAGTAGAACATCCTACATCCCCAACTATTTGAGAGCAGTAGTCCGATATGGGCCTACCCCTACCTCTTTTTATTCCAATCTCCGACTCTAGTATGTCGCGAACTATTCCTTCGTACCTCAGAAGGTGTCCTACCATCCTATCTCTTCTATCCTTTATTGTCTTCCATACCTTTTGCGTTTCCCCAACTTTTTGTAATACCTCCCTATTGCTAACCTTATCTATCCACGGTATCTTCATCATGCGCCTGTAGCACCACATTTCAAGCGATTCTATTCTTTTTAGATCCGCTTCTCCTATTGTCCAAGTTTCACACCCTCACAGTGCCGTAATCTATACATACGTCTTTAGGAGTCTCTTCCGAGCTTCCACATTTTTCTACTGAACACTTGTGCAAAAATAACTTGATAAAGGGATGGTTTCCAAATAAATTTTTGAATTAATTGATAGAATGATTAAACTCTATGTACCCACCTGCTTTGGAAAGTATACGTTCATTTCAAGCATCACAAAGAGATTTGTATCTTACCGAGCATTATTAATAGTGATATCTACTTTAAAGTGCACCTAGGCCCCACTGTATTCCGAAACAAATGAATTTTGAGACTCGTTGAGAAACTAAGGTATAATAAAAATAAAAAAACCAACAACAAAAGTCAATCCTTACAAAATAAAGAACAAAATTCGATTTTAACAACACGATAACAAAATGGCAAGAGAACATCAGTTCTTACTTACGAAAAGGTACAAAGTAAAAATTAAAATACTACTTTGAAATAAAAAAAATTACACAACTCCTTTGAAAATGGCATTCATTTACTTACTTAGAAACTACCCATGTATTTTGTAAGATCTTATCAATATTTATTTTATCAGATCTCTTGAGTTGGAATGGTCCGCTGCCTATTAATCCAAAAGGGCCGTAAAAGCATATTGTAACGTATTTCGTATTTACACGATTTATTTACAGTGACTTAGGCATGTACAAATATTTATAATTAAAAGTGATTTGAGAACTTGCAATTTTAGAGTTATTAACAATAAGCAGCGAAATATACAAGCAACAAATAAACTACAACAAGCAATAACAATTAAATAACTACCAGTGAACAATTAAATAATTAACAACTAATTACCTAACCTAAACAATCCACAATACACAAATCAACAGTTCGAGATTCTCTGAAAACATTCTTACAACCAACGGTTAATCAGATCCGAAAACACCCCGGTACACTTAAAAACGTGACAAAATTCGCACGCACATATCGATACCAAAACTCTAAACGAAACGCATGTAAGAGGTAAGACATTGACATAATACTTATATAGGTACTCGCCCGATTCTATCCCTCTTCGCATCTGAAAGCAAAGACTTCAAAAACTAACTTCAAAACTGTCCTCCCGGCTTCTTGCTTCCCAATAAATAGTTTTCTTCGAACATTCGGGAACTGGAAACCACCAGAGATCGATTGTGCCATCGATCGATTTTTCTAGTATCATAAACAGACAAGGTCAACGCCATAATAAACAATTGCGGCTTGCAGACAAACAGAGTGACTCATTACCAGGAGCATCGCTTGCGGGGCAAAAATTCGAATCAATATTTTTTCCCACCCCAAGCAACATCTTCATTTTTAGGCCATAAAAAGAGATCTAACTGTTCAGATAAGAATTTAATTTTAAATTTATTTACAGAATTTTCTATAATTCGTCCAATGTACTATCTTTCTTCATAATAGACCGCGTAGTACGCCATTAACTGTTATTCAATGCACAACAACACGTTTAAAATACGCTGCCCGCCCAAAGTGAAACATAACCTTACTATTGGACTCTACTGATCGACGAGAAACTTAATAGTGGTCCCTAACGAAAGCTGGTTAATATATTTGTCATTGTTACCCGGACTAGCTAATTAACTAGGTACCTAATCACCTACGTTTCATATTTTATATGTATAAAAACACGGATTCAAAACTACACTATATGCTGCATTCAAACACACTACTGAATGTATGTCTTAATTCGCATTCCAACTTCAAACTGTTTGACGTGCAAGCGCAAATTTTTCCACAACACGTGGCAATTCCTCCAAATACCCGTCAATTCCTGACAATACCCACAAAATTCCTCGCAATTCCTGCACAATTCCTCGGCAATTCCCGAAATTCCTCTGCAATTCCTGCGCAATTCCTCGGCAATTCCCGAAATTCCTCGGAAATTCCTCGCAATTCCTCTGCAATTCCCGAAATTCCTCGGCAATTCCTGCGCTTTGTTCACCAAAATTCCTCAGCGGTTTACCCCTCACGTTACCATTTGATTTCTTTTCCTCTTTAAAAAAATGCACTCTTTGCATTTTGCTGCCTCTCCCCCTCTCCAGGCTAGTTCGAATGCTATTATATGATACAGTTTTTTTGAAGTCCTTCTGGACAATCTTTGTTCCACAGATTCATTATTGTATATATTTCTTTCTTACTCAGAGCAGTCGAACTTTGCTTCATCTTTCCGAGAATAGACTGAAGCTGCTTTCGTTTCGCATTTTTTGCATCCCTTGCTTGTTTGAATTCAATGTCTGTAAATGGATTAAATTTTCGGGCGTACTCTTTGTAGTATTTTTCTTGAAGGAGTTTTGCAGTAACATTCCACATGGTCTTTATAACGCATTCTTTATAATCTTCACCATCAGCTCTCTTCATATTAAAAGCCCAATCATTCATTATCAGTCCAGTCCAAGCTCTTGATTTGAAGTAATTTCTAGAAGTTCATAATGCTTCTCTTTTAAAAATATTCCATATTGACTTTTGATTTTTAACTGTACTCCTCGGAGTAACACTGTACAGTTTTTTGAATATCTTCAAAAAGATTCTTGGCCAAATCTTGCCATTTCAAAACGACGATGTTGCAAGAAAACTCGAAAATAATATGACAGTGACAGTTGCCAAGGTAGAAATTTCAAAACTATCATTCACAGCATAGTTGATTAAAAGCAAGGCGCATATTTATCAGTTATTGGTCAATTTGACGATGAAAAAAATGATCTAGTTATATAAAACATTCCTTTTTTTGTTGTTATTTATCTACCTGATTTCTGTTACAGTAAATAATATGGATTCATTAGAAAAAAGATAACTCCAGACAAGCAAACATCGCTCTTGCAAAGGCGAGCGATTAACGACGTACTGGACGAGCAATTTACATACTGCCTCGACTCAGAGTCTCCACTGCTCACCTCCATTCATAAAAAGATCCTATTATTTTTCAGTTTCCACATGCACCTACGTTAGTTTTATGTTGGGATATGACAAAGGATTCACTCAAATTTCGTATGCATCCTTACTGTGCATGTAGGAATCCTATTATGCCATTTATTTTTAAAACGGGTAGTGGGTGTTTTCATTTTTAGCGTATGCGTTGTTTTATTATTAGCAAATAATGTTGGTCTGGCGGTTTTTAGGACGAGCGGGAATAGAATGGGAAGAAGGACCGTACTAAAATAAGTTTGTCCACGACTATCTTATAATATACTCTTTATACTTGTGTTTCTTCAATCATAATTAGATACATTATTCACTGCAGTGATTAATGAATATTATTCACTACACCAATAGGAACATCGCTTTGACCCTTTTTTACATTTATTTAGTAGGCCGCGATCGCGATGTGTTAGTTCAAATTGAAACATCAAATCAGCATGGTTTGCTTTTAATTTGAAATGCATATTCTAAAAAAGAAGATATAATGAGTAGTGAGAGTGAAAACTAGGTTTCTTTAACAGCACCAGCAATAAAAGAAGCTGCAGAACTTGCCTCATTAGATTCATTGCCCAAAAAACCAAGAAAATTATACCTGAGAGCGTATGTATGAATCTTTCTTACACTGGAGAAGGGAAATGAAGGTAAATTCTTTTAGGAATCTGTTTTGATAGTCGTGGACAAAGTATAGTATACAACTCGTTATAATGATGCTATTATTACCTCGGATAATTACAAAACTCGCTCGTTTCACTCGCTCGTGTTGTAAACTTCATCCTCGGTAATAATAGCATTCATTATAAACTCGTGTATATATATAATATACTATTGTGTATGTGAAGCTGTGTAACATATAATAAATTGCCGGTTTAATAACATATTTAGTTGACGACCTTTTTGTATTTGGAGAACGGGCATACCTCGGAATATTTTTCTGCGGTTTTGTAAACGTGGATATATTTTTGTTACAGGCGAGCTTTAATAAAGTTCCAGGGTTGAATCGTTTTTTGTAGTCCAGTGTAAATCAATCCAGTCTGGTTGTCCCAGATTGAACCTGTTTCGACCAGAAATGTTTAGCAAATCTCAGGTACATTTCGGTTTTTCATCAATGTCGACCCTTCGAAACCTCGTTAGATACTATTATCGAAGACATTTTGGTCCTTCGAGTCGGATATTCAGAGAGTCGCAAAATTTGTAGCATCCTGTGGAGGGATTACCGATTCTTCGATCCAATTCTTTTTAATGGGGTTATGATGGAATTGCTTTACAGTTTTCCAAAATTTGTTTGATACAGGGAATCTCGCAGTGAGTCAAACGCAAATGCTATTTACGGTACACAAATTATGTTTTTTTGGAATTCATTGTTTTACAGTCACAAGCAAACTGAAATAATGTGTAACAAATTCCATTTTAGGTGCAATATAATATTTACTTCATAATAATTTCTGTTAATAGCAAGAACTTTATCGTTAAAAAGAATAAATTGAAGGAAAGAAAATATATTTGGATTATTAAATATATTTAAATCATATTTATACCAACTATGATTTGGTTAATATAACTAAATCCTAAATTGTTGTTAAAATGTGTTGTTACCCTCAGTTTTAGGGTTTAGATATTATAAATAAATCTTGAATGGTCTCAAATATTACAATATTAACTGTTACTCAACATGAAGTATTAGCGCAATTCATCATATAATATGATTGGAATAAATTGAGGAATAAATTACATATTTGGAAAATGTAATTATTATGGAAATGTTAGTAGAAATTATTTTATTTCCGTCTTATTAACGAGCTTTATTAATATTAATTAATTAATTAATAATATGGATTATACGTAAGAGTACGCAGATGTCTTAAAATCAGTTCATTTTCATTGGACAGCTTGTTTACTTGCTGAACTACACACATGAGCACACAAAGCCGCATAATTCTAGTTGCCACGGTATTAATAATTACGTTTCATAACAGGTACGTGCCCAGACGTTAGAAGTAGCACTTTATAAGGCAACAAATTTTTAATATAATGTACACATCGTGACCGTTCATTTCGATTACTTTTCCTTTTTAGGAACACTCTGATTGTGTTCCGTTCGCAAACTAACAAGGTACATTATTTCGGGTATCAATAATTTGCGGAATAGAGAATTCCGCGGAATGAAGAAATAATCTACGGAATAGAGAATTCCGCGGAATAGGTATTTTTCATTCCATTTTAATAAAATTGACGACGTAGGATTCCGTTTGAGTATACTTCAAGATGATACATAATATTGTGTCCTGCTCGCCCCCAATTGTCCGCAAACCTACCCCCGGAATTAAATTATAACCACGCGGAATGGAAGGAGAATTTTATACTATTTTAGTGAAATTATCAAGGGAGTATCTGGTTTGAGTGTATTTCAAGATGGAACATAATTTTTCGCCCTGCTCACCCTCAATTGCCCGCAAACATACCCCCGGAATGAAATTAAAACCACGCGGAATGGAAGGAGAATTTTATTCAATTTTAGTGAAATTATCAAGGGAGTATCTGGGTTAAGTGTATTTCAAGATGGAACATAATTTTTCGCCCTGCTCACAATTGTCTGTAAACCTATCCCCGGGATGAAATTATAACCACGCGGAATGGAAGTAAAATTTTATACTATTTTAGTGAAATTATCAAGATAGTATCTGGTCTGAGTGTATTTCAAGATGGGACATAATTTTTCGCCCTGCTCACCCCCAATTGTCTGTAAACCTACCCCCGGAATGAAATAACCACGCGGAATGGAAGTAAAATTTTATACTATTTTAGTGAAATTATCAAGATAGTATCTGGTCTGAGTGTCTTTCAAGATGGGTCATAATTTTTCGCCCTGCTCGCTCTCAATTGCCCGCAAACCTACCCCCGGAGTGAAACTAAAACCACGCGGAATGGAAGGAAAATTTTATTCTATTTTATTGAAATTATAAAGGGAGTATCTGGTTTGAGTGTATTTCAAGATGGGACATAATTTTTCGCCCTGCTCACCCTCAATTGCCCACAAACCTACCCCCGGAATGAAATTAGAACCACGCGGAATGGAAGGAAAATTTTATACTATTTTAGTGAAATTATCAAGGGAGTATCTGGTTTGAGTGTATTTCAAGATGGAACATAATTTTTCGCCCTGCTCACCCTCAATTGCCCGCAAACATACCCCCGGAATGAAATTAAAACCACGCGGAATGGAAGGAGAATTTTATTCAATTTTAGTGACATTATCAACGGAGTATCTGGGTTAAGTGTATTTCAAGATGGAACATAATTTTTCGCCCTGCTCACCCCCAATTGTCTGTAAACCTATCCCCGGGATGAAATTATAACCACGCGGAATGGAAGTAAAATTTTATACTATTTTAGTGAAATTATCAAGATAGTATCTGGTCTGAGTGTATTTCAAGATGGGTCATAATTTTTCGCCCTGCTCACCCTCAATTGCCCGCAAACCTACCTCCGGAATGAAATTAGAACCACGCGGAATGGAGGGAAAATTTTCCATCTTGAAATACACTCAAACCAGATACTCCCTTGATAATTTCACTAAAATAGTATAAAATTTTACTTCCATTCCGCGTGGTTATAATTTCATTCCGGGGGTAGGTTTACAGACAATTGGGGGTGAGCAGGGCGAAAAATTATGTCCCATCTTGAAATGCACTCAAACCAGATACTCCCTTGATAATTTCACTAAAATTGAATAAAACTTTCCTTCCATTCCGCGTGGTTTTAATTTCATTTCGGGGGTAGGTTTGCGGGCAATTGAGGGTGAGCAGGGCGAAAAATTATGTCCCATCTTGAAATACACTCAAACCAGATACTCTCTTCATAATTTCAATAAAATAGAATAAAATTTTCCTTTTCATTCCGCGTGGTTCTAATTTCATTCCGGGGGTAGGTTTGCGGGCAATTGAGGGTGAGCAGGGCGAAAAATTATATTCCACCTTGAAATATACTCAAACCAGATACTCCCTTGAAAATTTCACTAAAATAGTATAAAACTTGACACCCATTCCGCGTGGTTATAATTTCATTCCGGGGGTAGGTTTGTGGGCAATTGAGGGTGAGCAGGGCGAAAAATTATGTCCCATCTTGAAATACACTCAAACCAGATACTCCCTTCATAATTTCAATAAAATAGAATAAAATTTTCCTTCCATTCCGCGTGGTTTTAATTTCATTCCGGGGGTAGGTTTGCGGGCAATTGAGGGTGAGCAGGGCGAAAAATTGTGACCCATCTTGAAATACACTCAGACCAGATACTATCTTGATAATTTCACTAAAATAGTATAAAATACTTCCATTCCGCGTGGTTATAATTTCATTCCGGGGATAGGTTTACAGACAATTGGGGGTGAGCAGGGCGAAAAATTATGTTCCATCTTGAAATACACTTAACCCAGATACTCCCTTGATAATTTCACTAAAATTGAATAAAATTCTCCTTCCATTCCGCGTGGTTTTAATTTCATTCCGGGGGTATGTTTGCGGGCAATTGAGGGTGAGCAGGGCGAAAAATTATATTCCATCTTGAAATACACTCAAACCAGATACTCCCTTGATAATTCCACTAAAATAGTATAAAATTTTCCTTCCATTCCGCGTGGTTATAATTTCATTCCGGGGGTAGGTTTGCGGACAATTGGGGGCGAGCAGGACACAATATTATGTACCATCTTGAAGTATACTCAAACGGAATCCTACGTCGTCAATTTTATTAAAATGGAATGAAAAATACCTATTCCGCGGAATTCTCTATTTCGTAGATTATTTCTTCATTCCGCGGAATAAGCGTATTCCGCGGAATTCTTTATTCCGTAAATTATTTGTCCCCCATTATTTCACCTACTTCACCTGTCTCCATCAGAATTTTTCCCTTCGCGTCTACGAAACTGACAAGTGAAATTAAAAAGATTACGGACACATCTAATCGTGGAAGCGTCGTAATTTCGTTTGGCAGTTTTAATAAAAAGAAAAGTGCGCTGTGCCTGTCTTAAATGGCGAGGGTAAGGCTGCGGAAATGTGTGTGTGAAATTGTTACTTGGGCCTGCCGTGATGCGTGACCTGATAGGTTTGTGGAAGGAAATAGTTTGTGAAAGCGTAATGGAGCTGGAGGTTAATGGTCTTTGCAATAAGTTTCCCACCTGTGAATAGGAGCTATTCAATATCATTTACTCAACGTTATTATATTCAAAATTTATAGTCATGAAAAATACCGTCGATTTTCCGACCAATATTTTGTTTCAAATTTATAATGATTATACCACAAGTAGGGTACTAAAACTTCCACAAACCCGTCTGCATAAATTTGACTCTGGAATCTTCATAGGGCCTCTTGCTTGTTGGGCTCTCCAGTTCAAAAAGTTTTGGCGAAATACCCACCTGTTTCTGATCGGTTTCCGAAACGCGGTGAGCGTTGTTTGTTATTATATTCAAGAGTTTCGCGCGCAGAACGATTATCGTGTTCAAATCGCCATAACTTTTTTTCTATGCGAGATAATAAATTCAGTCTTGGTGTAAAATAAAATTCAATCCTTTCTCTATAACTTTGCCGCTGGAAGTTTGTCCAAATTCTAAAAATGAGCATAGTTCCTCGATAGATGAAAATTCCACTGCACCAAAATCACAACGTCTCGAAAATCGCAAAGCGGAATGAAAAGTAATTATGTAATTGCAATTTGAAAGACTTCGTGAGCATCCTGAAACTTTAACAAATAATTTTAAAAAAATTGCAACTCGATAAGACAATTTTTGAGGGAGTTATGACATGATACATTTTGAGCGCGTCACATTTTCTACGCGCGAAATATGGAAAATCGGCCCGATTCCCCTCTCGCACTTCCCTTCTCTTGCCTATAAGCTCGGACAAACACTACTCACCTTTTAGCATCAAGTCGGTACACTTGTCTTATACACTTTGGTAGTAACAGAATATAATATTTAAACTACATTATTACTGTTTGAGTTTTCAGCTACTCTGTAATTCTTTGGACGTCAATACTCATGATTTTAGTTCAGGTAAGTCGACTGACCTGTCAATCTTATGGTCGCTAGTAAATCTTTAAGCTCTTTTGTGCTTTTCTTGCATTTGAAAAAGAAGGATTTACCAGTACTTGGGTGAACCAAATTCAACACTCACAAACTTGAGCATCTATCGAATCGAAGAAGTCGTAGGAACACCCACTGATTTCCGGCATTGCTGGTAGAAAGGAAAACGATTCCAGAACTGTGCACTATAACCTTAAACATTTAAAATAAATTAGCAGTCGAGCGTCACGGTCTTCTGCTCGCATCCACGGATTATAAATAATACCAGTTTCTCTCTATGAAGTCAGACGCCCAGTCATTCGCTGACGCAGTGTCCAGAATTTCGTTCTCCGAATTAAATCTCGAATGTACAACTACTTATCTCATGTTGTAAACCAACTGGCATTGGAAGTTTCACAAATTAAAGAAAATTACGATGTTCTATTTATATTCTCAATTTAATAAATTAGGCAAACCGCGTGTGAAAAGATAATCATAATAGTTTGTAGCGTTTCGTGTTTCTGATGTGTACGACAACAACGAATAAAATATTTGCTTTTCCTTCAAGATTTGCATGTATGTTTATAATTAGCACGTATGTTTGAGTGGTTATGAGGAAGACAAATTTGTTGTAGGGATGGGTAAATAGATGCCTATCCCAAGAGACGTTGACGTCGTGAACAGGGAAAGGGTTGCAACAAATTTTCATGTGGAGCATATAATAAATTCGGACTAGGTACCAAGTTTTTACTATCTACTATTTAAAACTTCATCTTTTGCCCGCAACACGTCGTCGAATCACTGTTTGGTCCGTTGTACCAAGGTAAACACGATCCATGTGCGGCTCGTTACGGGTGACGCACCAACAGTATTTAGCTTTGCGTGTTTTTCTTTGTGCCATCCATTTGAACGATACGAGTGATATACAACATGCCCATGGTCCATCGAATGTAATATGCACCTGCATTTCTGCACCCATAAAGTGGTGTACCTGCATAAGCAGTGACTATCTAGTTAATGGTTTATTGTGCCTGTGCTGGCATGATTTACTTTATTTAATCAGTTTATTAGAGTGTGGGTAAGCAGAAAAGCAAACATTTTTGCATGAATTCAAAATCGTAGATATGCGTTCGTGTGTACGAACGCAGAGTTCTTGAATGCGGTCAACAAGCGCGCTCAGAATTCAATCAAGGTAACTTTGGGAAGTTCCAAGGTAACCATTTTTTAAAACGAGCGAGGTGTAATCTAAATCGCCCGACTTTGCCGTAATGTTTCACCGGCGATGATATTTATATACTCGTACTTTATTAATATGTCGGATAATAAAAGTAGAATTGATTATTATTTAGACGTTGGACATGCAATGTTGAACAACATGTCATCCACCCGAAATTCTATTTAATATCCAAATGATTAATTGATTAAGAGGAAAAACGGTAACAATTATGGCTGTGTACGGGCCAAGTGAAGATGCAGCTGTCAAGAATAAAGACGAATTCTGGGAAAAACTTAATTTAGTGACTGAAAATAGTAGGGGAAAACTATATACATATATGTGGAGATTTTAATGCAAGAGTGGGAAAAAATGAGACAGGTACAGGCGTATTAGGCAGGCATGGAGAAGAAAAAATAACTGATAATGGAAAAAGGCTGTTATAATATTGTATCTTAAATGATTTAATGATTGCTAATACCTTCTACGAGCACAAAGATATACACAAAATTACAAGACAAGGTAAGGAGAGAAACGGAGGGTCAATAATCGATTATATATTGGTTGAAAGAAATAATCGAAGAGAACTAAAGGATGTGAGAGTTAGAAGGGGACCTGAAATAGGCAGTGATCACTATATGTTGGTGGCTAAAATGCGAAAAGAAAATTACCAGATAATAGATGAAGGGCAACAGTGTAACAAAGTAGGGGACTATGAATCTATAAAAACGTATCGATTAAAGGACGAAGAAACAGCCAGACTATATGAAGAGGCGGTTAAAAGAAAAACTGAAGAGAAACAAGCAAAAACAGGGGCAAAGGGCGTGGAACAATTGTGGCAAAACTATAAACAAATTATCATGGAAGCAGCTAAAGAAGTATGTGGGGTGATAAAAGTTAAAAATGGAAAGAAACTAACGGCATGGTGGAATGAAGATGTAAAACAACAGATCAAATTGAAAAAGGAGATGTGGAAGACGTATTTGCAGAATGAAACCGATAACAATTATATAGCATATAGAGAACAGAGAAAAAAGGTAAAAGTATTGGTAAGAAAGGAAAAGGAGAAATGGTGGAAGGAATTCGGTGAAAAAATGGAAGCCAATAAGAAAGAAAATCAAAAACTTTTCTATAAGACACTAAAGACCATTAGGAAGGGCAAGCATATACAGAACAAAACCATAAAAGATAAGAATAACGAAATAATCACGGAAGAAGAACAAGTAATGGAGAGATGGAGGGAATATTTCCAAGAACTTTTAAGTGAACCACAGTGCCAAATGGAAAAGTAAGAGAAATGGATAAACCTACCCTAAAGGGCAGAGAATTAGAAGATAGTGAGGAAGACGAAATCACGATGGAAGAAATAATGGAAGCAATAAAACTATCCAAAAATGGAAAAGCACCAGGGCATGATAAGATTAGTACTGAAATGATTAAAAGAGCAGGATTAGAAGGCACAGAGCTATTTTGGGAAATCTGTAATAGAGCATGGCGCGACGGAAAAGTTCCTGAAGATTGGCTCACAGGAATAATTGTACCAATACACAAAAAGGGAGATAAGAAAGATTGCAACAACTACAGAGGAATCACACTACTAAGTGCAGCTATCAAGATATATGAGAGAGTACTGGAGAAAAGGTTAAGAACAACTATAGAAACTACGCTGGAGGAAGCACAGAGTGGATTTAGAAAAGGAAGAAGTGTTCAGGACAATATTTTCACCATAAAACAAATAATAAGAAAAACACTCACGAGCAATAATAAGGCATTCTTTGCATTCGTGGATATGGAAAAGGCATTTGACAGAGTTCAGAGACAAGAGATATGGAATATTTTAGAAAGTAGAGGAATAAACTGCAAACTTATACAAGCCATCAAGAGTCTCTATAGTGGAAATGTAGCATATGTAGTGTCTCAGAATATGAAATCCAAAACATTCAAAAAAAGGGAAGGTTTAAGACAAGGCGGAGTCATGAGCCCGGTATTATTCACGATATTCCTCGACGAAATAATGAAAGAGTGTCGTCCAAGATTACAGAAATTAAATGTAGGGTATAGAAATTTAGAAAGGATAGATATTACAGAATGTGCTTTTGCTGATGATATAGTGATAATGGCCGGAAGTAACAAAAGCTTACAAAATAATGTAAATGTCTGGAATGAAATACTTGACAGACACGGTATGAAGATACATAAAAAGAAAACAAAAATGATGGTAGTAGCTAGGGAGCCAGAGACAGTGAACATCAGAATAGATGAAGAAAATATTGAGCAAGTAGCAGATTTTAAATACCTAGGAGTGCTAATTCAAAACAATGGAAAACAGAATGGTGACATAAATGAAAGAGTAGAAAAGACAGTTAAAGTATACCATGCAATGAATAAAAGTTTTATAAGGAAGAAGGAGATATCCAATGAGACGAAAATGGCAATTTTTAAGACTATCTACAGGCCAGTATTAACATTCGGGTGTGAGACATGGGTAATTGACAGAACAATGAAAAGTAAAGTACAGGCGACCGAAATGAAATTTTTGAGTGGAGTGAAAGGAATAACTAGAATTGATATAGTAAGGAATGAAGAAGTAAGAGCGGATCTGGGAATAGAGTCTATATTGGAATACATAGAAAGGAAACAACTGGGATGGTGGGGGCATATGCAAAGAATGGTGGGCGAGAGAATAGTCAAAAGAATATGGAAAGCTAGGGTGCGAACAAGGAGAGGAAGAGGAAGACCACAAGAGGAATGGGATAATGTAGCAATAGCAACGATAAAGAAGACAAACAAAACACTACAAGAAGCGAAGCTTTTACCACAAGACAGAAAGCAATGGAAGAAATTTGTAAATAGTGCTGGTGTGTAAAAGACAATAACCCCGACACTGAAAGGTACAAGGGGATAAAGACTATATATATATATATATATATATGATTAATTGATTAACTTGTTTCGTGTACCGCTTATATGATAGCTTTCATTTATTCGGAGTTGGAGGGAACCAAAAAAAAATTGTGCTATACTCCAAAAGTGAAATAACCCCTTCAAAATTTAATCCTAGTCGCCTCCAAGCTGTTACAATTGCAGGGGGGGCACATGTTATTAGGGATCAAAATTTAAAGATTTAATTTTTATCGACAACACTTTTTGCTCTATGACGTTATCATACCTTACCACCCTACCAACGCACTCCGGTGTGGCTGGACAGTGGACACCCTCATTTTTACTAGTAATATTTTTCTGTATTCCGCGGAGCCACGCCACTGCTTCCGGGAGCCCATAGATGGTTAATTGGATCTTCAACAGCGACCACACAAGTTGTTGCCTCAATATCTCTCGACAATATTGCCGGATAATACCACAGTCTTTTTGTCTCTTTTCGTTCTGCAAAATATTTGTTCGGAGCATGGAACGCCGGCAAAAAGTGTATCCACTTGACCCAGATACCAACGTAGCGGTAAAAGTTAGCGGTAATTTACCAAATATTTCGATTTCGTACAATTTAATTTCAGCTGTGTGGTGTGCATTTAATAGAGAATTACAGGGTTAGCGTGTGGCGGCTATGTAACTAACGTACAGAATGTACAACTCGAATAAAAATTATCTCGAATGTCCGAAACAGTAATTGTACGCATCGCTGGTTGTTGGAGTTGGTTTACGTTTCTATAAAACCTGTAATTTTCTGGGAGCTCTGTAAACTAAGAGTATTTACTGCGTTTATGTATGTATATACGGGGTCATTTTAAAATAGGTTTCTGTAAAAATGCGTGCAGTAAACATTAAACCTGTCTAATCTGAGAATCTCCAAATAACTAGTATTAATGAAGATAACATACGTTTTGTTTGGCCTTGAACTTTCTGACCTGTTTGCCAAGTAATCAAGAAACCATTTTTATCAAAATGTCAGTTCCAATGCCGAGCAATTCGACTTATGTCGTTAATTTTAAGGGTCTGTACATGGCGTGGGACATTTATAGCTAAACAATACATGGTCAAAAATTCGTAACAGAGAAAGCCTAAGGGAATTTTCAAAATTAGTGAGCGTGGTCGAATATTTCTAGCAATAGTTGATAATAGATCAGAAATGACGTGCATATTATTAGCTTAAAATACGGTGAGGGGGAGTGACCAACTATTCTGATACTTTGGATAACATTAAGCAAAATACAGGATTTGTTAAGTTAGGTACATTATTATATTAGAAATGACTAGAGTTACTCTCAGGACCCAGGTCCAGTCCCGAATAACGCCATCGTTGTTGTAAACACCCCCAGAAGACTGATAATGAATGATTGGACTTTTAATATGAAGAGAGCCGATGGTGAAGATTATAAAGAATGCGTTATAAAGACCATGTGGAATGTTACTGAAAAATACTACAAAGAGTACGCCCGAAAATTTAATCCATTTGCAGACATTGAATTCAAACAAGCAAGGGATGCAAAAAATGCGAAACGAAAGCAGCTTCAGTCTATTCTCGGAAAGAGGAAGCAAAGTTCGACTGCTCTGAGTAAGAAAGAAATATATACAATAATGAATCTGTGGAACGAAGATTGTCCAGAAGGACTTCAAAAAAAAACTGTCATATAATAGCATTCGAACTAGCCTGGAGAGAGGGAGAGGCAGCAAAATGCAAAATGCATTTTTTTAAAGAGGAAAAGAGATCAAATGGTAACGTAACCGAAAGAATTGAATGCAACCCGATTTTTTCCAAAACATGCCAGGGTGGAGCTCAAAAATTATCAGACAGTAAGTGGTTAGTGCCTAATTACAATAATCTCGATATGTGCCCGGTAAGGTTATTTAAAAAGCTTATTTCTAAACGCACTAATAGAATTACGTCAGATCGACTATTTCTGACTGTAAATCCTTACTGGAATAAAAGTACAAAAATATGCCTTATGGAGTAAATGAGATTGGAAAATGGACCAAACAATCTGCTGAAAGAATAGGGCTTGATACTCTGACAAACAAAATCACGAATCATTCAAATCGATCAAGTGCTGTATCAAATCTTGCTAAATCAGGTGTCCCGGAAGAACAGCTCATCAAAATGACTGGACATGCAAATGCTAAGTCATTAGGCCCTTATTTACAGTTAGAAGAGGAACATCATGCTAGTTTAATAAACAACCTGAGACCTGGACCTTCTGGAATCCAAACTACAAGAGATATAAACATAAGGCAAGAAAATTTTACCACTGAAAACATTAATAATAATAATATGGAAAAAAAATCTGGTCATAATATAACATATAACCATTGCACTTTCAATGTTCAAAATATGTATGTAACTAAAGATCAGTCAAACTCTACACAATATATTTTAATATTTTAATATGTTCTGTTAATTTAAAATGTTTATTGTTTCATTAAATCTTCTATTTCCAATTAAATTGTTCGTATAATGTAGTTGTGTATTAACCTCCCTAAAATACATTCGAGATCATTTTTTTATAAGATAAATAGATTTCAATTTGTATTCAAATTTTGTTGCCATTCGGCAAAATATCTGGAATCAAGGGAAGTAGAAAAAATCGCTCGAGCAAGCTCTCGCGTTTTTTTCACTACCTTGATTCTCGATTATGATCTCTTATGTATTTACCCCCGGTAATTTTTTCGATAATTTTGCTTGTTGATAAGTTGCCATAGTTGCGAATTTGTAGGCGCATTTATAATCTAGTTACTTTAGTACCTGCCACACGTCAAATATTCCCAACACATTTCTTTGTATGTGAATTAATTGAAATAAAATTTCGTTTTGAACTACCTTGCTTCGATTCAACAAATAATCTTGTTAAATACAATTCGTGGTCTGGAATTTTTAGGTAATTTTACTCAAGCTGTTGCTTTTACTACCCCCCACTCGTGTAAATTTGACAGAAGTACACTCGCGCAAGCGCTCGTGATCTTCTAACTGTCAAATTTACACTCGTGGTTACCAAACAACGCAACAGCTTTCGTAAAATTTCCGACAATTCCAGACCACTTATTGTATTACTACAGAAAATATATCTGGAACTTGTTCTTCCTCTTAAATACCTACAACAGTTGTACATATTTTCAAGCCCATCCTATTTTTTTAATTATAATGCCATCAATATATTAACTAAAATAATGTAGATTATGTGTTGAAAAACATGGCAATCAATTTGAGTAGTTCCTATAATTTTGTTGTTTGATGTTTTTCTTGTTTTTATTTGTTTTGTTTATTTTGCTGTTTTTTATGTTTTTGTTGCTTTCTTTTCAGTCTTTGCCGGGCTTTAAACACACTTTTGCACCACCATGCACGAAGAGATGACAATGATAAAAGTCGCTGTTTTTTTATTCATAACAGGTAAAAACAATTTCGGTGAACGTAATTTAAACCAAAAATAAATAAGTGTATACAAATTCTCCACCATCATCGGTTATATGAACTAAGTCCGTGCCACCAACTGTTGAGCGTTGATTGAATATTTGATTATATCGCTTAATAATGCCTGTGCGAACAGATGTTACTTGACAGAATGCAGAACCATTAAACTGAGTCGTGTTTTTGTTCATTTTTTATTCGTATCAAGTAGCACGTCTTCGTCATTACCTCGATGTGTATATTTTAATATTCATGCACCTACTGTTATATTGCTTCCATTGAATTTTAAACAGCTCCGGTAGAAAGTTACTTGAAATGTGTTATAACGTGATATACGTAATACATTGGAAGCTACTTACAAAAAGGATACCGGATGGAAATTTTCTAAGGCAGAAAATTGAACATCGGAGATAAGCGGTTAAAGGAATAAAATACAGCAAATCAAAACGATGATTGGATTTTCTGTAGTAATACAATAAGTGGTCTGGAATTGTCGGAAATTTTACGAAAGCTGTTGCGTTTCTTGGTAGCCACGAGTGTAAATTTGACAGTTAAAAGTGCGCGAGTGATCTTCTGTCAAATTTACACGAGTGGTTAGTAAAAGCAACAGCTTGAGTAAAATTACCTAAAAATTCCAGACCACGAATTTTATTTAACAAGATTATTTTTTGAATTGAAGCAAGGTAGTTCAAAACGAAATTTTATTTCAATTAGTTCACATACAAAGAAATGACAGTTTTATTGTCATGGCAAATAATCGAGAATCAAGGTAGTGAAAAAATCGCGAGAGCTTGCTCCAGCGATTTTTTCTACTTCCCTTGATTCGAGATTTTTTGCCGAATGGCAATAAAATTTGAATACAATTTCAAATGTATTTATCTTATAAAAAATGATCTCGAATGTATTTTAGGGAGGTTAATATTAGAGATTATGGGTAAATAATAAGAATATCCGAAATAATATTTAAATTATTTTATTGTAGTCCTCACACGTTCAAAGAATCAAAACGACTAACTAACAAAGACAACTGTATGTATACTCCATATAAGAGTACATAATAATACATTAGAAGCTTGTATAAGTTTGTATATACTGAAACCAAACACAGCTCGTTTTAATTTCAGTTTTCTTAACCATAACATACACATTATTATAATTTACGACTGCTGTTGCTCCAAGTCGCATATAGTGTCGATATATTTTTGTTTATACATACATCTATTCCAATACTCCCACTCAAAAATTGATCGATATATGAAATAAAATAATAATAATAATATTTACATTATGTTATGTTAAAAATATCTGATATATTGTGAGGACAAACGTATTGTTATTTTCATGGGGTAATTATATATTGGTCCAACATTTGTTGCAAAGGATTGGGGAAAACCCCAGTAAAAACCCAATCAAACCACAAATAACAGACAAAATCCAAAAATTATATTTAAAGTCTTCATTCCAATCCCATCTGAAATCTTAGCTGATGGAATCGAGGTGCTGGAAGCTGCTTTGTAAATGCATCAGCCAATTGTTCACCTGTTGGAACATATTGAAGAATTACTTTCTTTTGTTCTATCTGCTCCCTTGAAAAATGATATTTAATATCAATATGTTTTGACCGTTTATGACTAGTTGGGTTGTTGGCTATGGATATGCAACCATTATTATCTTCAAAAATAATTATTGGTTCTGTAATGACTATATTTATATCATGTAAAAGTGATTTAAGCCATAATGCTTCTCTTATCCCTTCAAAAAGAGCCATATATTCAGCCTCGGTAGATGAAGCTGCAACTGATTTTTGCCTTCTAGTATTCCAACATATGGTACAATTATCATATAATTTGAATATATACCCTGTTGTACTTTTGCGATCAGTTTCATTCTCGGTTTCATTAGTACCCCAATCAGAATCAACAAATCCAACTAGTACATTATCATAAGAACCTCGTTTATATTTTAATTTAAGTTCAACTGACCCTTTAATATATCTTAAAATGCGTTTAAGACATTGCCAAAGTTCTTTATTATTTTTACTTTGGTATTTACTTAGTAGATTAACAGATGTACACAAATCTGGACGTGTGCACAACATTACATACATTAAGCAACCAATAAGATTTCTACATGGTGCTGTACAATTTTCGTCAGAGTTTAGAGCTTTGTAGTCTAATTTGTTCGGTAATGGTGTACCAACAGACGTACAATCACTCATGTTAAATTTACTTAAAACTGTTTTCAAGTACGCACTCTGATCTAATGTAATTTCATTTACATTTCTTTCAACTTTTATTCCGAGAAAATATTTTATATTTTTCATATCTACCATACAAAATTGGGTCATTAAATACTTTTTAAAATTGGTCATTGTATTATTTTCACTTGTAACAATTAAAAGGTCGTCCACATATAAAATAACATAAATATTTTTAGTTATACGACCTCTATCTAAGAAGTATAAACAACGGTCTACTTTAGAATTTTTAAAATTATGTGCTGTTAACACTTCATCAAAAGGCTCGAACCAACATCGAGCTGACTGTTTTAAACCATATAATGATTTATGTAATTTACAGACTTGATCTTTGTCAGCCGTGAACCCATCGGGAACACGCATATAAATCTCTTCTTTTAAAATACCATTTAAATATGCTGTTTTAACATCCATTTGATGTAATAATAAATTATGTTGGTTTGCAAATCCTACAAGAAATCTAAAAGTTGAAATTCGAGCAACCGGGGCAAAGGTTTCATTATAGTCCAATAAATATTGTTGACTAAAACCTCTGGCCACCAGGCGGGCTTTATATTTATTTGGGTTTCCATTTTCATCATTTTTAATAGTAAATACCCACTTACAATCTACTATGTTTTTACCAGATGGTCGGGAAACTAACGACCAAGTCTTATTAATTAAAAGAGAATTAATTTCATCTTTGATTGCTTGCTCCCACTGAAAACTATCATCTCTATTTTTTATTTCACAGTAGGATTGAGGAATAGTATTAATAAGTGATTGTGCACACAAAATATAATCATCATCGTCCTCTTTATATGAGACAATAGGGAGAGTGTTAATTCTGTCACTCCGTCTATTTTTAGTACATTGTTCTGCACTTTCGGAGTTTACTGTTGACGACGACTCACTATGTTCACTATCTGATTTACCTGTTTTTAATTCTACAGGTTTAGATGGGACATTTACTACTTTTGTAGTAGTTTTAGAAAATTTAAGTAAATTGGAGTTTTCAATGTGAACCCCTTCATCAAGGTTAAATAATGGCCTTGATGTTTTGAAATTTCCTTCATCGACAATAACATCACGTACTGTGATGAATGTCTGAGTCTCTGCATTGAAGACTTTATAACCGTTTGGTTCATACCCAACCAGTATTCCTTTGAATGACTTTTTGTCAAACTTACTTTTTCTGGTTTTGTTGTGGACGTACACTGTAGAACCAAATATTTTTAAATGATTTATTCTGGGCTTTTTGCCATGCCACAGTTCAAACGGTGTTTTGTTTTGTGCTAGAGCTTTAGTGGGCGTTAAATTTATTAAATATACTGCAGTGAGTACTGCTTCACCCCAAAATCTTTTATCTAACTCTGCACCATGTACCATTGCACGGGCCTTTTCAGTAATTGACCTGTTCATTCGTTCCGCTACTGAATTTTGTTGCGGAGTATATGGTACTGTTAAATGATAAGTTATGCCCTTTTGAACACAGAAGTCTTTAAATTCGTTTGAGATATATTCGCCCCCATTATCACAATATAAATTGACGATTTTGCAATTAAAGTGTGCTTCACTTTTTCCTACAAAGTCTTGAAAAACTTTCAAAACTTCCGATTTATTTGATAATAAATAGATGACTGTATAGTGTGTGAATTCATCAATGAAACTGACAAAATAATTTTTACAATTAATGGTCGATGGAGTTATTGGACCACATACATCTGAGTGAATGATAAATAAAGGTCTTTTAATATGAGTTTTGTCTTTAGCTTTTGAAAAAGGAAGTCGCGCTTGCTTTCCATAAACACAAGCTTCACATATATCTTCAGTTGGATTAATATTAGTTAAATAATTACTATCTTCGACCATATCTTTAGTTTTTATTTCGAGAAATTTCTGTTTTCCAATGTGGCCTAAACGTTCATGCCACATTTTATACTTATTTACTAGTAAATTTGTACTAGTATTTGCTTGATTACTTAAGTTGTTGCTAACTATGTTTTTGTTTATTTTAAAATTCACACTCGTTAAATTATTCAAGGGCTTACCTGTTAATATTTTCTTACCACCCTTGTTTATGCTCACCCCACCAGTTGTATCAAAAATGATTGTCATGCCAGCGTCCTGGATACGCCGAACTGACAAAAGATTGTAAGGTACTTCCGCTGCATACAGGACATTCTCAAGAACTCCAGTTACACCCAGGTTGGTGATGACTTGAATGGTTCCTCTTCGAGTTGCAGTTATCGACACGTCTGTTTTGGCCACTGCAATTTTCCATGGAATTGGAAGTTCGGTAAAACTTGTAAAAACGTCAGGCTGATTCACCAAATGGTCTGTTGCCCCTGAATCCAAGATAAAAGTAATTTCCCCTGCTTCATTTTGTACTTTTCTTCCATGTCCAGCCATAAATGCAAAACTCTCGCCATTTGTTGTTGTTTGAATAGTTTGTAATGTTCTGTTGATTTCTGGTTTTTGTTGATTAAGCATCTTCTTATAATAATAACAGTTTCTTTTTATATGATTCTTTCTTCCGCAGTGATCACATGTTATATTAGAATATTTGAAATTTTTATATCCTCGGTTTGCATATTTGCTTGAGTGGAACGGTCTTTTATCTTGATGCGAATGATAAACTTTATAGTTTCGGTGCGAAGTTTTTACATTTCTTTTTGTCGGTCTTTCCCTTTGCTTTGTTTCTGTCATCAATACTTTACTGCTAATTTCGCCACTTTCATTCTTTAATTTAGTCTCATGATCAAGTAATCTTGCTTTAACAAATGCAAGACTTAAATTGTCTTCTGACAGCGTAGGATGACGGTAAAGTTAAAAGCAGGTGAGCAACTTTACCCATCTCAGTTTGATTTCCTCCCGCTGCCAGTAATTCTACCATTAGTTCTTCAAATATAAGAAAATGTTGCATTAAAGGTGTATCACCCTTAAATTTGAGACTAAGTAATTTCTTTTGAATAGCCAACTGGGTTGCCAAACTTTTCCGTTCGTATATTGCATCCAAATTCCGGATAATATCACGAGCAGTTGCCTCTTCTGTCACAATTCCAAGTAGTGTATCGCTAAGGTACTCAACAATGGTACTTTTAGCAAGCCGTTCAAGTCTAAGCCACTCCGCCTCAGGTATTTCTGGAGGATCCTGGTCAAGCACTTGTAAAGCATCATCTTCATTAAGTAGGGCTCGCAGACGAAATTTCCATATGCCATATCGTTCACCACTAAATGATTTAATATTTCGTCTGTTTTTCTTATTATTATTTTCCATTGTCACTAACACACTAATTACTATATTTAATCTAAACTGTATTTATTTGCCACTATATAAACTGTTTTTATTGCACTCCGTTCACGACCCGTATATATTTATAACGCGTAATACCTGGGCCCATAACCTATTAGAGATTATGGGTAAATAATAAGAATATCCGAAATAATATTTAAATTATTTTATTGTAGTCCTCACACGTTCAAAGAATCAAAACGACTAACTAACAAAGACAACTGTATGTATACTCCATATAAGAGTACATAATAATACATTAGAAGCTTGTATAAGTTTGTATATACTGAAACCAAACACAGCTCGTTTTAATTTCAGTTTTCTTAACCATAACATACACATTATTATAATTTACGACTGCTGTTGCTCCAAGTCGCATATAGTGTCGATATATTTTTGTTTATACATACATCTATTCCAATAGTTAATACACAACTACATTATACGGACAATTTAATTGGAAATAGAAGATTTAATGAAACAATAAACATTTTAAATTAACAGAACATATTAAAATATTTAAATATATTGTGTAGAGTTTGACTGATCTTTAGTTACATACATATTTTGAACATTGAAAGTGCAATGGTTATATGTTATATTATGACCAGATTTTTTTTGCATATTATTATTATTAATACTTTCAGTGGTAAAATTTTCTTGCCTTATGTTTATATCTCTTGTAGTTTGGATTCCAGAAGGTCCAGGTCTCAGGTTGTTTATTAAACTAGCATGATGTTCCTCGTCTAACTGTAAATAAGGGCCTAATGACTTAGCATTTGCACGCATTTGCATGTCCAGTCATTTTGATGAGCTGTTCTTCCGGGACACCTGATTTAGCAAGATTTGATACAGCACTTGATCGATTTGAATGATTCGTGATTTTGTTTGTCAGAGTATCAAGCCCTATTCTTTCAGCAGATTGTTTGATCCATTTTCCAATCTCATTTACTCCATAAGGCATATTTTTGTACCATTCAGAATTGCTTTTATTCCAGTAAGGATTTACAGTCAGAAATAGTCGATCTGACGTAATTCTATTAGTGCGTTTAGAAATAAGCTTTTTAAATAACCTTACCGGGCACATTTCGAGATTATTGTAATTAGGCACTAACCACTTACTGTCTGATAATTTTTGAGCTCCACCCTGGCATGTTTTGGTAAAAATCGGGTTGTATTCAATTCTTCCGGTTACGTTACCATTTGATTTCCTTTCCTCTTTAAAAAAATGCACTTTGCATTTTGCTGCCTCTCCAGGCAAGTTCGAATGCTATTATATGATACAGTTTTTCTTTTTTAAGTCCTTCTGGACAATCTTCGTTCCACAAATTCATTATTGTATATATTTCTTTCTTACTCAGAGCATAGACTGAAGCTGCTTTCGTTTCGCATTTTTTTGCATCCCTTGCTTGTTTGAATTCAATGTCTGCAAATGGATTGAATTTTCGGGCGTACTCTTTGTTGAAATAGAAAATTACTATGCGTACTACCAATAAGTATAATAAATTATTTTATTGACCGGTTTCAAGATTTACAAACGATCTCATCATCAGAAATGGCAAATAAAATTGTAAACAAATTATTATGACAGTTGACAAGGAAACTAAAATTGATAAAACAATACAAAAAATAATGATATCCATGAAACATGTTAACTAGATAACTGAATTTCAGTATTTACCTACGGGGCATAAGAAAACACAAAGGAAATTCGAATACCTCGTATCTTGAAGGGAAAAAACAATGAATTTAAAGAAAACCAATTCGGAAAAAACAATAAATTCAATTGAAAAAACTTTCAAGTGAAACATCAGAACAAAAATAAATCAAACAATATCCAAGAATTCTTGACAACTGCCAACTGCTAAACTTGAAAAAACTGCGAGGTCAAGTCTATGTCGTTCTGTCTTGACAACAGCCAACTGTAAATCTTGTAATAAACTAAAAAAAGAGAAATAAGTCAATAAATGTCATAATGAGAGAAACTGTAATACCGACACCTGAGAATTATAATTTTGATCAAAAGATAATTACAAAAGTTTAAATAAACTAGATTGTATTAAATCGACCTGGTCATTAAGTAAGTTATAATTTGTATCATTTTTATGTTTATAAATTTCTATAGACTCTAATATATCTAATTGATAACTCTTTACAAAATTAAACAATAATTTAGTATTTTCTGGAGGAGGGAATTGATGATTGTTATCAAAGAAATGATTAGCAAAACTTGAACGATCATTTTTTAAACGAAATGACCTTAAATGTTCATTGTACCTAATACGTATAGATCTGCCAGTTTGTCCGATATATATACTGTTACAGTCTAAACAATTTAGTTGATAAACACCTGTGTGGTCAAGTTTATGTGTTTTGTCTTTACTGTTAAACAAAATATGTGATAATATATTTGATGGTTTAAATGTGACTTGTATGTTATTTTTTCTTAAAATACTGGCAATCTTTTCAGAAATATTTCCAAAATAATGATCGTTCAAGTTTTGCTAATCATTTCTTTGATAACAATCATCAATTCCCTCCTCCAGAAAATACTAAATTATTGTTTAATTTTGTAAAGAGTTATCAATTAGATATATTAGAGTCTATAGAAATTTATAAACGTAAAAATGATACAAATTATAACTTACTTAATGACCAGGTCGATTTAATACAATCTAGTTTATTTAAACTTTTGTAATTATCTTTTGATCAAAATTATAATTCTCAGGTGTCGGTATTACAGTTTCTCTCATTATGACATTTATTGACTTATTTCTCTTTTTTTAGTTTATTACAAGATTTACAGTTGGCTGTTGTCAAGACAGAACGACAGACTTGACCTCGCAGTTTTTTCAAGTTTAGCAGTTGGCAGTTGTCAAGAATTCTTGGATATTGTTTGATTTATTTTTTCTGTTCTGATATTTCACTTGAAGGTTTTTTCAATTGAATTTATTGTTTTTTCCGAATTGGTTTTCTTTAAATTCATTGTTTTTTCCCTTCAAGGTACGAGGTATTCGAATTTCCTTTGTGTTTTCTTATGCCCCGTAGGTAAATACTGAAATTCAGTTATCTAGTTAACATGTTTCATGGATATCATTATTTTTTGTATTGTTTTATCAATTTTAGTTTCCTTGTCAACTGTCATAATAATTTGTTTATAATTTTATTTACCATTTCTGATGATGAGATCGTTTGTAAATCTTGAAACCGGTCAATAAAATAATTTATTATACTTATTGGTAGTACGCATAGTAATTTTCTATTTCATCATGGATTTCTACCAAATAGTCAAGACAGAAAATATTAACTACGTACTCTTTGTAGTATTTTTCTTGAAGGAGTTTTGCAGTAACATTCCACATGGTCTTTATAACGCATTCTTTATAATCTTCACCATCAGCTCTCTTCATATTAAAAGCCCAATCATTCATTATCAGTCCAAGCTCTTGATTTGAAGTAATTTCTAGAAGTACATAATGCTTCTCTTTTAAAAATATTTCGAACTGTTTCCATATTGACTTTTGATTTTTAACTGTACTCCTCGGAGTAACACTCTGTACAGTTTTTTGAATATCTTTCAAAGATTCTTGGCCAAATTTTGCCATTTCAAAACGACGATGTTGCAAGAAAACTCGAAAATAATATGACAGTGACAGTTGCCAAGGTAGAAATTTCAAAACTATCATTCACAGCATAGTTGATTAAAAGCAAGGCGCATATTTATCAGTTATTGGGAAAGCTAGGTAGGTTTTTATCGTTTACAATGATAGCTGATTGGTCGATTCTAAGAAATTGAAGAAATATCATTGGCTCTTAGAATAGGCGTGTATTAACCGAAATAATACACGCTTCTAGACCCAAATGAAATGTTCCTATTGGTTAATTTGACGATGAAAAAAATAATCTACAAAATATGAAGGCTACTTTAGATAGCTTTTCTCCAATTTTCCAATGGCACTTAGAGGATGTAGTAATGAAAACTTCTACTAATTCACATAGATCCAAACAGCGAGATCAAAGAAATTCATCAACGTGCATAATATAGGACACTTCTCGTATATTCAGTTCATTCAAAAACGAGCGCGCGTGCCATACTTTTACAATTTTCTCGCCAAATTACATACGATCTGTTCTATTTATATGTTCACACTTTATGACATACCATTCTCCTTTCCTGTTAAAATCTGGAGCTAAGTTTAGAAAAGCGTTGACATGCTCCTTATGTTGTTTGCTTTGAAAACTGAACGACGACCTCTTTTTTATATATCTCAACTTGAAATTACATTCTTTATGAGCAGCAACTGAGAGCTTTTATTTTTTTAATATGACAGAAGTTTTGCCAATTTTACAACATTGCAAAACGAACAGAATGACGAACGAATAAAAATAGTTTCAAATTCAAAGTTGTCTCCGGTAAAATTTTCTTTTTGAGAAAAAAATTTGCTGCACAAAAAGTGTCTGGCAGCTAAACGCAAGTAAGTAGCGTTCTATTTCGTCAGCAACAAAAAAAATCACGTCGCCTAAAATCCACTTGAGAAAAGGGAAACTTTTCCCCTGTAGAAACAGGGGTGATATCGACACTAGGGGTGATTACACATAAGTAATCTCATGATGACTCAGTACTTCAATTAAATGTAGCGGCAGATTGTTCGTTGCCATACTCTGGACGTTTCCCGCCGCCGACAGATTTGCAGGCTTATTTGATAAAAAAATCGTTCATTATGTTGCGTTAACAAAACGTTATTTGTCGTTAATTTGTCGGGGCAAATTATGTTTTTGGCGTGCAACTTTGAAATGTGGTACATACGTTTAATAGAGCACCACTCTGTGTTTGAACGTTTTACGTTTATAAATTTTAATGAGACCCGGTCCCTGTGAAAACAGCTATGCTCGCTATGTGAAATAAATTTCGTTCCGCAAATTGAAATAATATTGGAGTGGTTAGTCTTGTAATTCTTTTCATGCCACTGTATACGCCATTCACCCTGCTCTTTGTGTTTATGAAAGTGTTTTCGGCTTAAGTTCGATTGTGTTTATTATTTTATGGTAATTGCCTTAAAGGTGAACAACTCTATAACGGGATCTGCAAAATAATTTAATTATAATGTTTCTTAATAACGTCACCCAAAAAGTTGAAACGGTATTTATAGAGATATATCATCGTTTAACATAACATTGCAATTGGAATTTCAGACTATAATGACATTTAGACATTAGACACTTAATTTCTTAAACCGTCGGAAATTGGGAGTCCTGCTTGTCAATGATTTTCGTTAAAACATGCTTCCCACGACGAAGACCGGAAAAATTTACGAGGCTTTCATCAAAAACAGCCTTACCAAGATTAAGGAAAGCGCTGACGGGATCATTGAACCGTCAACGCATACCGCTTAGAGTTTACTTTTCTTCCGTCTACTACTGAATCAGTAAAGGTGGTTCGGGGACTTACGTACCACTCGGCCTTTTTTTCTAATGTTCGTTTAGTCCTATAGGTTAGGTTAAACCTAATATGTTCTAGGATCTAGGTGGATCAAGCAAGATCATTTCAGACAAATTATGATCAAGGAGTTTATGAGAAATGAAGCCATTTATAATCTGTAGTAATACAATAAGTGGTCTGGAATTGTCGGAAATTTTACGAAAGCTGTTGCGTTGCTTGGTAGCCACGAGTGTAAATTTGACAGTTAAAAGATCACGAGCGCTTGCACGAGTGATCTTCTGTCAAATTTTCACGAGTGGCTAGTAAAAGCAACAGCTTTCGTAAAATTTCCTAAAAATTCTTTCTCCTTCCCTTAACGTTATATCTTTCGTCTCTCTCGTGTAACGAAATGCTCGAAACGTGACGCGACCTTGAAAATTTACCCTCAATTCTCGGGCAATTTTTGAGGTGCCGCTAAAGAAGTTTCTCTTCAAAAACGAAGTAATATATCGTACCATAGAACAGGAGCACCCTGTATACCTTTAAATAATTTGGGGAAATATAGAAGTTAAATCCAAGCAACTTTTGTATGGAACATATTTTCGTAACGCTGCAAACAGAAGCCCTATTCAATAAGGGCAGAACTTGCGGTTACCCTGTACACCTTTAGAACCCTGCAAAGCATTAAATGAAAAGAGCCCAATAGGTATCTGATACGTAGTCGCTATTCCGGTGTTTTGTCTGGAAAGAGGTAGAATAAAAGTCAACCAATGGAAAAACATAACATAACATACACGTTGTACGAAAAGTACATAACTGCCAAGTATATGACAGTTCTATTAACAACCGAACACTATCGCGTAACTCCCCAACCTGTTAAAATGACCTGCCCGTGCACCCTAGTTGTTAACCCTTACCGAGTCTTAAGAGCCCGACACACCAATTTGCTAAGAATCTGGGGGTTCAGGGATTCGGACCTAGAGCGGACGGCAAAAACTATCTCGATAAGCAGGGAACTAGTCGACCAAACTAACACTGAGAATGAATTTGTTGCGCGCACTCCCTATTTCGGGATCGATTGACAGCTGAGCGACTTTGATCAGTAGTCGAAAGATAGACGAGAGTACGAGCTACTACGAAAAACTCCGAATGCAATGGTACCGCTGTTTACTAATAACTTTTTCGTTTTTCGGCCGAAATTAAAAATTTTATGCGTTCTTACAAGCCAGAGGTTCAGTCTACTATTGCTATTAACCAGATTCTGAGATTTTCTTTTCAGGAAAGTTTTATTAAGTTCTATAAGAAGCAGTTTTTCGCCCACATATAACATGCTCCTTCGATTATATTGTTTTCATGTTTTTTAACAAATTTCAAAATAGCCATAGTAGATTTGTATTTTAAGAACTGTTTGCAAACAAAAACAACTTAATATCATTTATAGTTTTTGAAATATTTACAAACAGGCGAACGTCTACCGTGCTCCCAAAATTCCTCTGTGTGTCGGACTCTTAACGAATTACAATAACCAAGTTGCCACTCCTAAACGAGGTACACCTTGTATTGTTATTTTATATTCCCTAATATTTCACTGGAGTGATCTGCACTTAGCAGGCATTTACGCATGTAGTAAACTCGCCAGAAACAGAACGTAAATAACAAAAATGTTTAAAATATGCCATAAACCTCTCGTCAAGGTTATCCGGTGTAAATCATTGATCAAATTAAGGTTCGAGTTTGGCCTCTGCTTGGCGTATTTTCGAGGACAACACACAGAGGCAGCGTTTAAATTCGATATTGTGGGTCAACGATCCCACCGCACACCCGCCGACGACGCTGCGCCAGAACAACAGACATATCTACGGCTCGGATCAAAAGCCTTCAATCATTTACAGCGTTTTCCAATAAAATGAACCGATCCCTGAATTTTAATTAACGTGACATCCCTCCGCGGACAGTTTACGCTTTTTCCCACCCTATTTTCAAGGTCAATTAAACAGCAATATTGCATCGTTATGAACTCTTGTTCCACTTCTCCAGCCACTTTATTCCGCATACACGAAAGATAAAATATGTTAAACAGGTGCTAAACTGGTGCTGGCACTGGCACAGGTTTCATAATCTGTTAGCTGACTGGTTAGAACTAGGGCGTATGATGCTATTTTACTAAGATTCACTACAATTAAGGCTGTCGGAACGCCGACGAACAGTTACTGCGGAGGGGTATCGGAAGGGACGTAGCATTCCAAAAGTACAAAGTAGGCGGACACTGAATGCAAAAATTGCTGGGCGCGCTAGATTAGGGGGAGCATTTCGCAGCGTACAGAGTAGGACTCGGAGCTTTCCATTCACTTTGAACTAGAACAAACACAACACCGAAGCTACAGACGAAACGCGGGGTTTATTGAATATCATAGTATACCGGGTGTCAATGAGAGCATGTAACATCCCGCCATTTGTTTACTTTTTGTAATATATTTTGGCAATCCGCTGTAAGTATTATACTACTAAAACCCCATATTTTTATCATATTTGACATATCTAATTACTTCCGGTTAAACCGGAAGTGACATCAACTTTATTATGTTAAATAGCAATATATCATTTTTATTAGATAGTTCGATAGGCCTTTTTATTCTCTTGACAACCATGTATCATACATACCCAAGAACTTTATATTTTTGACGTCAGAGGGCGTTAAATGAAAAAGTCACGTTGGCTGTGAATTTAATGATATGTGCCTGATTTTAAAAGTTTTAATGAATTAAACTATTAATTCTAACAGACTGTTTTAATGTCCATGCAAAATTTTTCGAATTTGAAGCAGTACATCCGTTATTTTTTTAAAAATAAGTTTAACATAGTCGTTTCAAGGGTTTTGAAAAATGTAATTTAAATTAGTAATTGATCATTGAATTGCTCTTTTTATTTACTAATTGTGGGGACTAGGAGACTAGGAAGAGACTCTTAACGTCGTATGTATGGAGTACGGCATTATACGGGTGCGAAACTTGGACAATAGGAGAAGCGGATAGAAAAAGAGTAGAAGCGTTTGAAATGTGGTGCTACAGACGCATGATGAAGATACCGTGGATAGATAAGGTTAGCAATAGGGAAGTATTAGAAAGAGTTGGGGAAAAGCGAAAGGTATGGAAAACAATAAAGAGTAGGAGAGATAGGATGGTAGGACACCTTCTAAGACACGAAGGAATAGTTCGTGACATACTAGAGTCAGAGATAGGAATAAAAAGAGGTAGGGGTAGGCCTAGATTAGACTACTGCTCTCAAATAGTTAGGGATGTAGGATGTTCTACTTTTAGGGAAATGCGTAGGTTAGCTCAGGATAGAAAAGAATGGAGGTACGCGTCCAACCAGTCTTCGGACTGAGAACCTTATGATGATGTGGGGACAATAAACTGAAGTTCGAAAAATAAGAAAAATATTAGCACCTTGCTATTTAGAATTTCAGGAAAAACTCGGTTTCAAAAACTATTTGAAATTTTTAAATTTTAAATATTCGTTTTTAAAACCGAGTTTTTTCTGAAATTCTAAATAGCAAGGTGCTAACATTTTTCTTGTCTTTCGAACTTCAGTTTATTGTCTTCACAATTTGTGCATAAAAGTGCAATTCAATGATCAATTACTAATTTAAATTCTATTTGTCAAAACACTTAAAACGACTATGTTAACCTTATTTTAAAAAAAATAAAGGTTGTACTGCTTCAAATTCGAAAATTTTTAAATGGACATTTAAACAGTCTGTTAGAATTAATAGTTTAATTCATTAAAACGTTTAAAATTAGGCTCATAACGTCAAATTCACAGCCAACGTGACTTTTTCATTTAACGCCCTCTGACGTCAAAAATATAAAGTTTTTGGGTATGTATGATACATGGTTGTCAAGAGAATAAAAAGCCCGATCGAACTATCTTAAAAAAATGATATATTGCTATTTAACATAATAAAGTTGATGTCACTTCCGGTTTAACCGGAAGTAATTAGATATGTCAAATATGATAATAATATGGGGTTTTAGTAGTATAATACTTACAGCGGATTGCCAAAATATATTACAAAAAGTAAACAAATGGCGGGATGTTACATGCTCTCGTTGACACCCGGTATATTCCGACGAGTACCTGATAGAAAACAAGGAACGTTGAACCAAATTATAGGCGGGGAAACAAAACTCGTCTCGGGATGCTGGTTTCCCCAAGAAAACGCAGTGGGTTACTTATAAGTAAAAAAGAAAAACTAGGGAAGTATGTTTTGCGATTGACCGAAAAGTTCGTGTGGTTAGAGTTATTTTAATAGCATTTCTCTAACAAAATTTTGCAATATTTCTTAAATCAAAAATAGACTGCAAAAACGGAAAACTCAATTTTTTGACTGGCCACTTCCGGTGGCTTTTTCTGGGTTCAGTTATCATGTCATATCACATTTTCTTTTCTGAGAGCATCGAACTGGCTACCTCTGGGGTACTGCGGCAGTACCCCAGAGCTAGCCGCGCGGTGAAAAAAATAATAAAGAAAAAATGGTTTGCTGAGTCTAAATTTCCTTAATAATGACTTGTATACCGTTATCATCTGTCGCAGTCAGACACGCTCAGTAAAGCCTCTTTTAGCGCTTTACGTATTGTAACTGATTTTTTTCCATAGCGTTCTAACATTTGGAATAGACTTCCATGGACCTGTGTTCCAAATTCCTAAACGGTAAAAAATGTTTTGTCATGTTGAGTGTACATCTGACTGCAACAGAAAATCCACGGTACACGCCACTCTTAATAATCAGTTCATTAAATTACTTTTATTTATTTGGAAGGTCGTCGATACGAAAAATAGGCCCCAAGAATAATATCTGAATACATACAAAAACTAGCCACGCCTGTTTCTTGAATCTGGGAAGTTTAAACATATCGCCGCTAGACACCGCCACCTCTAGGCCCTTGAAAAGGCGAATGCAGAGGTGCAGGAGCCAATTGATTACTTCATTATTATCAAAAATTTATTATATTTTTTTTGATACCGTCAAAATGAAAAGTCTAATCTATGACTCTACGATTAAAATTTCTAGAAAAAACGAAAAATGTGATAAATATTCTAGCTACAATATGTCCGATTTTCATAGATTGTGAAGTAGATTTTAAAGTTGAATTTCTGGTTTTTAATGAAAATTATTAACGAACAGTCCTAGATCTATGTTTAATTGAAACAACAAAAAAATAATCACGCGAATATCTTAAATCGTGTTGGAATAATCCATTGGCAGCGGGAACGTTACATCCCTCAAATATTCCACGCGTTCCGACAGCCTTAAATGCTTTAAAAATATTTCTATCAAGTGAAGCGCGAATAGTCGTTTACCTGACAAAAAATCGAGGGTCTCCCACGTAAATAAAGAACTTTAAAGATTTAAGTGGGTCAGGAAAGCAAATACTTCGGAATCGAGGCGAATTTTTCCCGAAGGCAGGCAGACGAACACTGCCTACGCTTCCTATAATTCGATTATGCATAATACACGGAAAGCAGCAAATGACTTAGCGCGAGAGAGGAAAGCTGATAAACGACTTTCATTTGTTGCCGAGTTAACACCGAAAGTTGAACACATTAAAGTTGTTTAGGGTCGATCTCGGTCTGTTTTTATTTCAATTAAAAGCGCAAAAGTTTAACTGGCTGGCTGTTTTATCTCGATTTTTCCGCAGCATTTCTGTGGAGTATAGAAAATGAACGAATCGGCCATGACGGCGAACCGCGGAGCACCCCATCAATAATTCATTTCATAAAGGGGGGAAATATACTTTGTTACAAGTCGGGCGATATGTGTTGGGTACATAGGTATTCAGACTTTTTCAGGCTCCAATGATTCCACTTAAAAATAACAACTGTTGGGCATGACAATTAAGGCAGCATATGTAATACAAAATATACCGAGCACTGAACTTTAAAAAAAATTCAGTCTTCGCAAATATGCAACCGGGGGAGACATTGAAAATGACGAAGCAGACTGTAACCCTTGTGCGATTGGGATATTTCCGCATACGCGATAGCGCGTTAAATAATAATGCATAAAACACCTGCGCCGACGTATAATAAGCGCTAGACGGTCGAATGCTGAATGAAGCTTAAGGCGGATTTACACGGTGCCAGTAGCTGGAGCAAGTACTAAAGCCAGTAACTAAAATTTAGTTAGTTGAACCGTGTAGACTCCTTGATTTAGTACTTGAGCAAGTAAACTCTTTAGTCAGTAGTTTAGTCAAGTGAATAGAAGCAGGTTCTATTTACTTGAGCAAGTGGCTTCCCCCACTCTTGTTTTTCGACTGGCTGAAGTGGACTGGACGCGTGTAGACAGGATAGTTTAGCCGGTTTTAGTAAAGTATATTAGTAGGATTTGAATTTTGAATAGGGTCAGATATGATAGTGTAATTTTCAATTTCATTTTTGCTGGACTAGCAGATCTCATTACAGTATCTTATTTGGAAATCATGGGTTTTATTTTGGAAAGTAATTCACTGGATTGTACTTTTGTCATCCACATACAATTTCGATATTCTTCTGGATCTTTCTTGACCACTGGCCAGTTCAACCAATAACGTGGAAGATGCACCGTGTGTTTCTCTACGTAATATCCATTGTCGAACCCAACAACGTTTTTTTTGTTAATTTCTTTTGATAAAATTCCTGATAATTCTCCACATATATTCAAAATGAATTTTTGAACCGATAATCAAACAACTTTGTTTGCTGTCATTTCAACTAATACTGAACTATTAACTAAAACATGCGTGTAGACACTCACTTGAACGAAAACAAAAATATTTTAGTTACTGGCTTTAGTACGAATCGCTTACTGCAGAAAGGTGACATGTCCAATTTTCTGCAAAATTGACATTTTGCTATTTTTCTACTTTAGAAGGCAAAATACACAATTTACTGCAGAAACGGGACATGTATTAATGCTCTGCTATAAGTTATAAGCGTTGGTATTTACAGTTTACTGCAGAAAGGGGATATGTCTAGGAGATGTTCCCTTTCTGCAGTAAACCTAGCTAATGTCAGCTGAGTGTACCTAACATAACCAAAGAAATATTAGTAGCCCGCTCATTTTGTACTTGGTGTGTTTGTGCTGGATTAAAAATGAGTTCTAGTTCTGATAGTGAAATGAACATTCCTATAAAAAGAAAAAAGGGCGTTGTTAATAGCCAAAATTACAAGAGAAATATTATCAAGAACTCTAAACTGCGTGGAGAGCAACATTCCAATTATTCCGGAAAACTTGTGCCTGCTAAAGAAGCTGCTGGAAATACTTGGTAAGTTTGATAGTTTAAGAGTTATTTAAAAAATGTATGGGCTTATTCCGATAATATTGTAGTTGTTACCGCAAATGTCTGGCAGCTTTTGATGATCTTGAGAAAACAAATATGCTTCAAATGTTCTGCGAGATGGAAAATAAAAATCAACAAGATATGCATTTGCAAAGACTCATAGAAATTAGTACATCAGTTTCTAGAAAAAGAGGAAGGAAAGATATTATTGGTAAAGCTAAACCAAAGTCTGTATTTACCAATACTTTGTTCTTAATGGATCGCGTAAAGAAGCAGTGTGCGAGAAAGCATTTTTAGCTGTTTATTGGGTATCTAAAAAACGTTGTCAACGTCTTATTTTTCTATTAAAAAATCATAAAAGTCCTCGAGATATGCGTGGTAAAAATGTTAGTGGTAATGCAATAAAAACCCATGTCATTAATAATATTCGTAATCATATTGAATGTTACCCTGTCAAAATATCGCATTACACAACTACTGAAATTCACTATTTGGACGCCAATCTTACGGTGAAGAAAATGTACGAAATGTTTAAACAGAAACATCCTGATCATAAAATATCATATAAATTTTTCTGGTCCTATTTCAAGGAAAATTATGATTTGAGATTTGGCAGGCCGGCAAAAGATACTTGCACCACATGTGAAGAACTGAATACTAAGATAAAAAACCAGGAATTAAACGAAAATGCCAAAAGGGCAGCAGTTGCCGAACTGCTTGTGCATAAGAGACGAAGCAACAAATTCTACGTGAGCTTAGATTCCGTCAAAAAATTATGCGAAGAGAGCGAAGAATATGCAGGCATTTGCATTGATTACATGGCAAACGTTTCCTTACCCAAAATTCCTGTGCAGGATTTGTATTATTTTCGACAACTTACAGTTAACACTTTTGGCATTCACGATTTGAAATCAAAAGAAATGAAGTGTTTTGTGTATCATGAAGGGGAAGCCGGTAAAGGTGCAAATGATGTATGCTCGTTTTTAAAACATTACATTGATACCTATATCGACAAAAGTAAGAAAAAATTGTACATTTTCTGTGACAACTGTTGCGGACAAAATAAAAATAATACAATGATTCGTTTTCTGATGAATTTGGTGGAAACCAAAATATTCCAAGAAATTCAGCTATACTTTCCTATGAGGGGTCACTCTTTTATGCCATGCGATCGAGATTTTGGGTTAATTAAAAGGCAACTTAATAAAACTGAACGATTTTATACTCTCGATGAATACATTGAAATAATCTGCAAATCATCTAAAAACACGCAAAAGTTCTCAGCCATAGAAGTTAAGAGAGACATGATTCTCGACTATAAAAATTGGTGGCCACAGTTTTATAGGAAAACGTGCCTCAGTAACGGTTCGTATGGGAAAAATGTCCCAAGAAGTCAAAAAAAGAACTTTTCTTCTCTCTTCTTACCATCACATAAAAATTTTGAATAGTTTTGAAGTTGTTTGTGGTGAGTACATCAATTCCTTTGTGGAGCATACGTAATACCGAAAAAAACTTATATGACGCCAACAAGAAGGCATATCCCGAAAAAATTCCAAATAACAAGAAGAAAATGGACGACATAATGAATACTATAAAGTTTATTCCGGATACTCATTCCGAATTTTGGCAAGCAATAGCAAGTTGGCCCACCACAGATCGTGAATATAATAATGAATAACAAGTTTGAAATACTTCTGTATGAAAATAAACCTCAATAATATTATAACACGTTATTTTCTTTATTCTAAAATTTTTTTACTGCAGAAAGGTGACATGTCCATAATCAAAATTTTCCAATTACACTTATTCAAAAAAATGTTTTTATATTTATCATGTCATAAACCATATCATAAGCGATGGGGATAATGCAAACAAGAAATTGAATTAAAAAAACATTTTTCTACAAAGTTACAACATTTTTTTCACTTTCTGAACATTTAGATAAATGTGACATGTCCCCTTTCTGCAGTTAGCGATTCTTGCTCCAGCTACTGGAACCGTGTAAATCCCCCTTTTTAGTGACAGTCAGACTGAACGGTCTAGCCGCCTAGCGCGCCGCCCGCCAGGGCCAAACAAAAAAGTCTAATATACTCAGATACGGTGATCTTGCAGGCCACAGTATAGGTCCATTTGTACCCAACCATCTACCCGGAAAATGATATAGACCCTTTATGAACGCATAAGCACGCAAAAGCTAAGATTTCATATTTCAAATGTTAACTACAGTGGGTAGCGCACGATATTATCGTAGAATTACGTAACTAGCTCGTTGTCCAAATGAAGAACACAAGATGGAGAATTCACGCACGACAGGATCTCAAGTCTCATCAGCAAAAGACGGAAGTGATCGCATGTTTAAACTGACCGAGTTCCATGACGGTAAAAACACGCTGCTGCACGGGTTTACGAACTTTATTCCAGCCAGAAGAAGTCGGGGTTTAATGAACCCCGTCGAAACCGTTTACCTGCTGCGCATTCCACCACTTTTCAACGGAAACAAACCACACATTGGAAATTGGGCCGAAAAGTTTTTCAGTAAGTGTAGAAATCGATAACTTTACGCAACCAACTAACCTATAAACTAATTAATCAGAGGCCATTCGGGTTTTGATAGTTTGCTGAGATCGATAAATGTATTTAATCACATTACGGTCCATTGGAAATTGTTTCACGTTATATTGAAAGCTGAATTAATAGTGTGCGAATCTGTTAAGGCATCTACACAGTTCCCGCGAAGAACCGTAACGCAACAGCTGTACGTGTCAAGGTCACACGTTACGTGAACCGAGGATTCATAGAATAGTGACAAAAAAGTGAAACTCGTTGCAAAGTGTGAATGCAAATTAGATATTATCGAGGGGTAAACCGCTGAAAAAAAGTTGTACACCACAATTCCTTTTTATCCATAAATTCCCCAAATTCCTTCGAAATTCCCGTAATTCCTTGGAAATTCCCCGCAATTCCTTGAAAATTCCCGCAATTCCTTGGAAATTCCCGCAATTCCTCGGAAATTCCCCGCAATTCCTTGGAAATTCCCGCAATTCCTTGAAAATTCCCCGCAATTCCTTAAAATTCCCGCAATTCCTGGGAAATTCCGGCAATTCCGCATGTACATTACACACATAAATTTACAACTGCCGCAAATAACATTCCCGATTGCGTACGTACGTACATCCATCGCATGCCTAATATATTCATTATCATAAAGTTCTCAGGCCGAAGACTAGTTGCACGCGTGCCTCCAGCCTTTCCTATCCTGAACTAACCTACGCATTTCCCTAAAAGTAGAACATCCTACATCCCCAACTAGGCCGACCCCTACCTATTTTTAATCCTATCTCTGACTCTAGTATGTCCTACCATCCTATCTCTCCTATCCTTTATTGTCTTCCATACATGTCACTTTTCTCCAACTTTTATTGCTAACCTTATCTATCCGCTGTATCTTCATCATGTAGCTGTAACACCACATTTCCAGCGCTTCTATTCTTTTTAGATCCACTTCTCCTGTTGGCCAAGGTTCACACCCTCACAATGGCGTAATCTATACATACGTCTTTAAGAGTCTCTTCCGAGCTTCCACATTTTTTATTGAATACTTGTCGTGCAAAAATAACTTGATAAAGGGATGGTTTCCAAATAAATTTTTGAATTAATTGATAGAATTATTGAACTCTGTGAACCTAACCTGCTTTGGAAAGTATGCGTTCATTTCAAGCATCACAAAGAGATTTGTATCTTACCGAAGCATTATTAATTGTGATATCTATTTTAAAGTGCACCTTAGGCACCACTGTATTCCGAAACAAATGAATTTTGAGAAAATAATTACCGTCATGCCTACAGTTCGAGTGACGGTTCCCGTTACAACAGAATTAAACTTAAACAATGCAAATAAATTTTGCAGATGACTAACAAATAAAGGTGATGATATATATTATTTGCAACAGAAATGGGTAAGTATAATAAAAATAAAAAAACAACGAAAGCCAATTCTTACAAAATAAAAAATAAAATTATATTTTAACAAAACCATAACAAAATGGCAAGAGAACGTCAGTTCTTACTTACGAAAAGGTACAAACTAAAAATTAAAACAAAAAAATTACACAACTTCTTTGAAAATGGCATTTGCTTACTTAGAAACTACCTACTTTTGTAGATTTATACTGCTTATCAATTTTATCTTATCAGATCTCTGGAGTTGGAATGGTCCGCTGCTTATTAATCCAACGAGCTAAAGTGATACTTTTTGTGGCGAATCTGTAGACGTTTGACGGACGAACGAAGTGAGTCCGGCAAAACAGATGAGCCACAAAAAGACTTTAGCTCCGTATAAAATATGCTATTTTTTCGGCAAACGTCGATACACTTATCTAAATTCCAATTATTTTGCTTGCAAAAGGGGTAAAAAATATCAATAGTGACATTAGTTATTTATTGTATGATAGATTGCTTTCGATTAGGGTCAGTAAAAAAATTTTTTTCACAATTACCAACTTATAAAAAGTTTGCAATTAGGTTATTCCTAACTTCTACTTCCCGACCGGGCTGGGAAATTTTCCACCCGGGTGGAAAATTCAGTGCCTATTTGATTTGATGTATTGTAATAAACTAGGAATAAAATTTCCTACCGTTTTTTCTGCGGTCTCGTGGAGTTCTGCTTGAGTGTACTCCAAATGGCTACCAGACATATTTTACCACCAGAAATACTCTTACATATTCAGTTATTTTATTGTCAAAAAACGATGCTTGTCAGTTTAATAATTAGTAAAAATATAAATGTCAATTTCACTGCCTACCAAGAATTATCGAAAATTCGGTATTTAAAAAATAAAATGAATTATTTATTACTTTATTATTCATTAAAACTGATGATCGCGGCGCTTCGCGCCTCGGTCATCTATCTAGCCCTCGGGTGTAATGAAAGATTTTCCACCTCGGTACTAGTAAAAATAGTAAAAAAACTTTTTTCTGACTCCTGGTTGGTAACCACATAAAAAGTGACAGTTTAGTGTCGTTCATAGAGTCGCTAGAGCCATGTTTTTTTGACGTTTGCCGAACAACATATTTTTTCAACCCAAGCAACATCTTCATTTATAGGCAATAAAAAGAGATATAACTGTTCAGATAAGAATTTAATTTTAAATTCATTTCCAGAATTTTCTATAAATTGTCCAATATACCGCGTAGTACGCGTAGTATGCGATTAACTGTTATTCAATGCACAACAATACGTTTGAAATACGCTGCCCGCCCAAAGTGAAACATAACCTAACTATTGCACTCTAACTACATACCTTTAATATTATCTTTAATATTAAAGGTATGTGACTCTACTGGTCGACGAGAAACTTAATAGCGGTCCCTAACAAAAACTTGTGAAATAGGTATATTTGTCATTATTACCCGGACTAGCTAATTAAATAGGTATCTAATCAACCTACCTTTCATATTTTATATAAAAACACGGATTCAAAACTACACTAAGTATATGCTGCATGCAAACACACTACTGAATGCATGTCTTAAACTTAATTCTCATTCCAACTGTTTGACGCGCAAGCGCAAATCTTTCCACAACATGTGGCAATTCCTCCAAATACCCGTCAATTCCTGGCAATACCCACAAAATTCCTCGTAATTCCCGCAATTCCTGCGCAATTCCTCGCAATTCCTCTGCAATTCCTCGCAATTCCTCTGCAATTCCCGAAATTCCTAGGAAATTCCTCGTAATTCCTCTGCAATTCCCGAAATTCCTCGGCAATTCCTCGCAATTCCTGCGTTTTGTACACCAAAATTCCTCAGCGGTTTACCCCTCAGATATTATCGTGTTAAGAACTTGAAAAATTATTCAAGCGGTCGCGCCAGAGAGCTTTCAAGAATTAAATACCGTCCTAGCTTTGCTCAAATATGTACCCGCAACATTTGGTTTCACCTGTTACAAGATTAGTTGCGCAATGTTGATGAGACGTATTTGTAAAGCAGCATTTTATAATACGATCTAGTTGTACATGCGCATTTTTTGCAGTTACTTATTACATATTTTTGTGTTGGTATAGTTCGTTGCTATGATGTAACCAATCAGAAAGACGGCATCACAGCATAATACAGCAGTTAAAGTTCTTGGCGGTGTCTTTGAACTATTTTAGCTGCATGTGGTGACCTCCAACTGTAAGTGATTTACTACCGCGGCGTTTTATCAAACGGTTTGACGCCGGTATTAACTCGGCGACAAACGAAAAAGAACACGTGCGTAGCCTGAGAAGTTGCGCGGGCTAGGCTACGCGAGCTAGAAAATGATGTAAGCGTTCACAGTTTGACTGACACAATGCAACTTCCATTGTTGTTGCTATAATAGCGGCAGCACTGTTTGTAATCGTTATTGGTATAAATGTTCTCTGTATTTTGGTGCATTTCATTTTTATTTTTGTACTTATTTATTATACTCCCAAATGAATGAAAATACGGCCGACATATAAACTGAACCCGCAGCGTGGGAGAAAACTTACAATAACAAACACAAATATAACTTTCCTATTTATAACAGTACGACCGAATAAAACCCGTGAACTTTGCATAAAAAATCCCGAGCCCGCTGTTTATTAGTACTAAGCGTGAAAATTATATTTTTATGAAGTTGCAAACTGCTTTAATACGGTATTTATCGATTACTTTCGAGCCAGGGATACGGACATTGAACTGCCTAATGTTTTTGTATGCCGTTGAAAAGTGTTTTCCAGATTGAAGAAACTAAACTTACGTTTCATTTCATTCAGAGAAATACGTAGGTAGTTCGTCACAGATTTAAACGTGTTAGTACCGGAAGAAAAGGTTTCTATTTACAAATTTTTGATGAAGGGAAACGTAATCAAAAATGTCGGCTCGAAGGACCACATGGTGGGTGATCTCTGACAGATTCGGTCTATTTTATCTTTCTTATCGCGTGCGATGAGATGATCACACTGTGTGTTTTTTTCCCTTTTTTAGGAGTTACGCTTGCTAGCATGTTAGCAAAACGAACGCAAAAGTGACTTCTTCGGAACTAACGTGCATCAAGTGGGTGGTAAGTTCTCGCTTATAGTTTTGATAATATTGTAAGCCATTGCGTTTATAAATTGCGGGTGGCTTAGATAAAGTCATCAATTTAACGTAGGTACCTACCACTAAAGACTATGAGGGAGGATCTTACACTTGGTAAGTTATATAGGGGTGCGAAATCTCGGCTCTCCGTAGAGGAAATGCTGAAGTTAATACACCGCAGAGTGCGGAGAGGAATATAATAACAAGAATGCTTAGTCTTCAGAAATTCCACCGGAATTTCATTTCCGTTGAATTCGTATTTTAATCTTTGATAGTTACACTGTTTACGTCGGAAGGGTTGCTATAAGTCAATTCGATAATCATTTTTTGATGTGAGTTTTTACACTGTCGAAATGTAATGTAATTTATGACTTTGTAGCAGGAGATGCCATGTCTTCACGACCTTTATATCTTCCATAAACGTTTCACTCTGTCAAATAATAACAAAAGCGACAATATAATTTGCGAACAGCTGGCCAATGCGCTATAGCATCTAACCGGACCACAGCATTCTAGAGCCTCTTGAGCTCGAGTATTTCACACTGAAGGTTGCGTGTGGGCATAGGTATCGTTTATCTTTCATCTTGATCCTAACTTCGCCATCAAGCGGTAAAAATACGAATTGAATAGAAAGTCACATTGGTACACTGGTTGTCTTCAGAAGACAGCAATGTCTAATTAGTACCGCACAAAATGTCTACTTGTTGTAATACTAAGAGAAGTACAGGTGAAAGGCATGGTGTTACATCATGAACACATGCTTAATGCTTCACACACTGCTCTATAGATTTTCTCAACAAAAAATTGTCAAAATTATTATTAGTTATGTATGGATAACGAAGGACATTGTGAATGTGACTCTCATAGACGAGAAGTTAACCGCACACGTCAAAAGTCAGTGAAACAGTAATTAAACTCGACACGTGTTTCGCTGACAAGCGTCAGCATCTTCAAGAGTTGAAGATTAATCTTGTCACCGACTAATCTGTACCAAAAGAAAATATGTTGTTTTCCTAGATCTGAATTAATAATTGTTTGTTTAACATTAGACGTAAAAATGTCTGCTAATAATGGGCTTATAGGTGATCCCATCGCTAGACATGAATTTTGACAATAATATTTATTATTAACGTTCAATACACTTTTCCATTTCGAATCTTGCCTCTTACACATTTTCATACACGCAATTTACATAGGTGGAACAAGTCCTCACATGGTCACCGACCCAGTTATTAACTTCGATTTTCCCCAGTGTTAGGCAGGGGTTGGGAAATGGATAAAATCGTAATCCCAAGCGATAACTTGGCCTACCCGCTCTGCTGTCACCGTTGCAGTCACCAAAAAAGCACAATTTTTGGATGCTCCATAATGTTTTAGTTCCGAACTATTACTAATTTTGCACGTTTGCAATAAAATTTTACTGTAAAGACCAAAGAATTTAGAATAAACACTTTCAAACAATACAGGACTTTGACATGTGTCCGAATTTTTTTTTACTAATATAATCTCTTCATTGGAAGAAAAGCGTGAGCCGAACTTCGTGTCCTCGAAATCTTGCATTCACACATTTTGTTTTTGTTTTATTCCATTGTAAATGTCATCGTGCAATAAATACGTTTATTGTATGTAATTATTTTCTTGATAACCCATTTTTCGGCATTTCCCGTGGTGTGCTAGGTCTAATTGAGGGTGTGCTAGGTTGTGCTAGGTCCGTAGTATGTAACAAAACCATCGAAAGTCTAAGAACCAGATGGAGGGGGGGTGGGGCAGAAATTTTCCCGAGAACCCATTTTCTGGCGTTCCCCAGGGTGTGCCAGGGTGCCAGCTCTAATTTTCGATGTGCTCGGTTGTGCTTGATCCGCAGAACTTCATTTGCAGATAAAAATGGTAAGGTCAGGTCAGGTCAGGTCAGGTCATGCCTTTTATAATTCAGTATAAGTAGGTATGTAGATTGTAGATGCCTGCTTACTTCTGTTTGTAAAATAGGTACCTACCTATATTCTCTAATACAATACAATACATACCTACTCATTTATGTAGGTATGTATACCTAAGTGATTGACAAGTTATCAAGTTAACAGTTTTATAACGGATTGGAAATTTTAAAAAAAAATGGAAGCAAATACAACTCACGCGAATCAAAAAACTACGCTACGTAGGTACTAGGTACTTGTTTAACAAAAAGAAACAACTGCTATATTCTGGAACGGTTAATGTAGAAACTCGGAAGAGACTCTTAAAGACGCATGTATGGAGTACGAAATTATACCTATGGGTGCGAAACTTGGACAATGGGAGAAGCGGATTGAAAAAGAGTAGAAGCGTTTGAAATGTGATGCTACAGACGGGTGTTGAAGATACCGTGGATAGACAAGTTAGCAATAAAGAGGAATTAGAAAGAGTTGGGGAAAAGAGAAAAGTATGGAAGACAATAAAGAATAGGGGATAGGATCGTAGGATGGTAGGACACCTTCTGAGACACAAAGGAATAGTTCGCGACATACTAGAGTCAGAGATAGGAATAAAGAGGTAGAGGTTGGAGCAGATTAGACTATTGCTCTCAAATAGTTGGGGATGTAGAATGTTCCACTTTTACAGAAATGCGTAGGCTAGCTCAGGGAAAGGATGGAGTTACCCGTCCTACTAGTCTTCAAAAGAGAACTTTATGACGACGTACTATTTAATTATTATTGTAAAATAGTTAATAAAAGTTCCTTTTTTAGTTCAGGGATCGAACGCTACTGCGATTCAGTATTTGGCTCCGTCATGCTCCTAGCATCCTGTTTCAAATTATGCTAACCGTAACACGTTACCAAGTACCAAGGGGTCCCAGAAAACTGTCGATAAATTACATTATGTTCGATTTTATTTAGAGTGGCTGCAATGGGGCAGCCGATAATTTTATAAACTTTTGCAATGATAAACGAACTCGCGAAAATATCGATAATGCTGACCGATTTTCCTTCTGACTCCAACGAACCACTTCTTCCGTTTTATTGGTGTGCAGTACGATGCATTAGTCTGGGTACAAAACAGAAAACACCAGTTAGAACCAGTTAATAATATTTAACAATTTAACTACACATGCATATGCATAATACTTATGGGACTGCTGCGCGCTGAAGCTGGGACTTGTACGTTATACTAAGTTCTGACGTCACGCGGCCTACTCTCGCTGCAAGGTACGATTTCTAGCCTCGCACCGACGGAAAACTTTGCTTTAACAAAAATTAACAACATAACTGCCTTCAGTATAATAAACTCTATCAATTTTAATGAAATTTGAAAATTACCGAACCTGCCTATTGACTTTAGGGCTTAGGTAACTCATCCTGTACAATACCGCAAAAGTGGAAATGCTCCGTCCTGTAAATAAAAAAAAAACTTCCCAGTATTCGTATTTTATTTGGATGCACTCCAGATAAAGCTTTTTAACGGATTTCGGTAGTATTTATCGCCGCGTAGGTACTCTGTGATTCCGATAAAAATGTTTCAAGGTCCAGTATTTATAGCGGCCTTGCATAAAAAAAGATATTAGAAGTACGTACATAAAAGTTTGTAACTGATTAAGCAATGTATTAAAAACTATTGTGATATGCTCTCGTATTATCAAGAGCCATAATTTTCAAGTACCTACACGGATGTATGTATTACGTGTTACCTATATAAAGTCAATTATTAATAAGATACATTGTCATATTTTGACCTTTACGAAGTTTCATCTATCCCGCTTGCACACGTTGATTATCAATACTTGAGCACATGCTAAGCTTTTACACGTAAAAAGAGAACCACTCTGTATCTATTTTCGTAACATTGGAGAGATTGTAAAAATATGTACGAGCCCTTAAGACTCATAGAGCAGCAATACAAACAATAATAATACATGAAAGCGATTTTCTGTCGGACAAACTGCCTCATAAATATTCACCTTATAACTCGGTAATAAAAAGAGGACGCGAACAGAGAGGGCGACAGAAAAAGTTTTCCAGTGTACAAACTGCACGCCTGGGGACGCCAGACGGGATGGCAACTAGTTCATTTAAGGGGTAAGAATAGGGGTAGACAGAAGAGAAGCCAAGAAGAGACCCAATGAACCATGTAGTTATCGGGTTGCACAACGCGAATTTGATTTATCCAACATAAGGAATATTAGCTGGTTTAATTAAGGAACTATTTCAGGATGAAAATGGAGCGACTCGACTCATAATGAGTTTGTTTATTAGAGAATAGGGTTCGGGTTTAATAGTTCTAGGTTGTCGCGTAGAAATTGACGGCAAGCAATTAAAATAACGTGTACAGTGACGATTTTGTTCAATACCTCTAAAGCCGTTTCACGAATGGTTGTGATTATACAGGGTGTATGAACTCGAGGAGCACGTTCCTGTGGCCACTTTGAACAAGAAACTTCTAATATGACCCTATAAGTAACAGTGAAGATACGCAATATGCGTAAACTGCTAATTCAATATGTATTGCCACATCAGTGCCACCCTTAAACAACGTTCGTCGTCTCGACCGCGCACAAGTTATATTTAATCGGGCCAGCCTTGCGACCGCCTTAATATTGGTAACTAAGTATCTTTGGACGTGGAACAGGCCAACAGCATACAGTCTAATCGTACTGGTTCTATAAGTAGACAGATTGAGATTCATCCACGAAGTAAGTAAATCCCATATCGAAAAACAAAAATTGTTCAAATTGCTCAAAGAATTATCCGATAAAACGCTCGAACGGGAGCGCAAACGAAAACTACTGGCAACAATACGGCGAGCTCGGGAACGGGTGGTAATCTATTTTTAATACATAATTTATGCGGATAAATGGTGCCTTCCGATGAATGTGTAGTAGATAATTTTAGATTTTAATCAAACGTACTGCTGCTAACCGCTTAATTTGTATCGTTTGGAGCTCATCGTATTTCACACGCCGCCGAACTTTGCTTTAATTTAATTTAATGACGACAGGCTGTTCTCGCAATGGAACAATGTCTCAATGCGTTTTATTGGCCGATAAATATGCATAATTATACTGGTTTATGCAGGTGTCATCATTAAAATTATATAAGATTATTTTAATGTTATGTTAATAGTCCTACAATATTGATTTTATTTAGTTCGATCTGGTTTCAAGGACGTTGTGAGTAAAGCACCCCAGGGAACCTACTTTAGTAGGTGTAGTCCACAGACATTCAGCATAATTGTAGCCAGAACGTGCGTGGCTCATCTACTTCTTTCTTCCAATTTTAAGTCTACGCTTATAATGTGAATCTTCCAAAAATATAATTTTGTTGCAATAAATAAATCCATGGATGCCTTGATCAAATCTATCTAAAACAAAATCGGGTGTTTTGCATTATGGTAGTCGTGGTTTACTAAATGATACTTTTGAAGTGCTCCGTTGTGTGCTTCTTGCAATAATAATTTCGCACGCCTTCGGACACGAATCATACTTTTAAACCAGCTTATTTATTCATTAACAACCATGGCTTGTTTTTCTTTAGAGCTGTTTTGAATGAACTTTTAATGACTTCATTGTACTTACTTGTCATGTAATAAAAGTGCACCTGGAAGCCTTGTGGGAGAAAGACATTGTATTTTATGGATATAGAATGGTTCTTCTTGTAAAGTTGTTGCTACCACACAAGACTTTATTATCGTAGTATATTACTATATTGGCTGGCATAAAGTAACGACAGTATAAAATAAAAGTGATGGAGAAAGAATAGTCCGTCGAGACGTTGGGAACATGCCGGGAAAAAATGGTTTATTTCAAACGTATTTTGTTGAATATTAAGTAGCTAATCAGAGCTTTAAAAAAGATTAATGAAAGTACCAAATTATTTTCCACTAAATTCAAGTGGGGTAAGTGCGATATAGAAATATAGTTCAAATTGGAAAGTTCGTAACATCTTTATTTCTTGTGGGGGCTAGTGCGTTTGTTGCTTGCTATGCTGTATACGACATTAGAATTATATCGGGGCAACAGGGCATAATACAAACATTTCTGAAACTCCTCTGTTTTGCATTTTTTTGTTCAAATCGTTTTTGTTGTATCCTGTTCCCCGCTCTGTTTTTCTTATACAGTTTCTAACCGTTGTTAAATATCCGTAAACTACTATTTCTCTGCAAGAAAGGCTAAGAAGATGGGGTAAGTGCGCATGAATCGCACTTGCCCCATAAAGAAACTACGCACTTGCCCCATAAACAACTTTTTTGGGGCAAGTGCGTACTACACAAAATTTTCTTTTATATCAAAATTTGACAAAACATGACGTCTACGAAAAATACATGTTTATAAAAGGACTTAAAACAGTTAAAATTTTAGTTAATGGTAGCTTTCCTTTGGTTTGAAACTTGTTTTTTTAAGAATATGGATGGCTCATACGCAATTACCCCAAAATGCTCTTACCCCACTTGACCTTATGTACATTTTTGAGCTGCATGCTGGAAAATACTCTATAATCTTGAACCAGTTATGTTCATTGTTGCGGATTGCTTTCGAAATTTTATTAATTTTCACTTTGTTTCAGGATGTTCCTGGGAGTAATAATAATAATGCCGGCCCTGTGCTGGCTTCAGAGTACAGCGGGGTAGTTGGGAACATCAATTTTTAACGCAAAGGTGAGTTGATTAAAAATTAATTATGTAAATGTATAAGTACGATTTTCGGGAAAATATGTTTCAGAGTGGTTCACGCCTCTAGCAACAGTCCACTTGGAAATGTCAAGGATAAGACGGAATCCATTCATAAAGTGGGAAATAGTATGCAATGCGGAAATTGCGACAAAACATATATCGGCCAATAAACTCGGTCTATTTTAACTAATTTTAAGGAGCATCAAGCTCATTACAAATACATCCGTATATATAAGTCTAGTGTGGCCTAGCACGCATTGGATATCAATAATTTGTAACTCAATTTAAATTTCATTTAAATACTCTTCGGGTGTACATTGTAAAAGTGACCATTCATGTTCTAATCGAACAGTCAAACTGATGTTGTATATTTCAGTTCACTAATAAGTGAAGAAGGAAACTAGTAAAAGGAAAGTTATGCTTTAACAGTACTCCGAGTCGGCAGCATTCACAGTAGATACGCGGTACCATTCACTTACGTAACGGCATATCCTAGACTAGGTCAAGAGTGTATTTGTATAGAGACGCATGAACAATGTTATCTTCATTCGTTTTCTAACTGTTGACCTTAATCTTGCGCGTTGTTCCAAGCATATCGAATTGCGAGCCGCTTTCTCGAACTAATTAAGTCGCTAACAAGAACACCTTAGGTGTCTGCGGATAATTAACGCTAACTTCGTTAAACTCGGCAATCCTGGACAACATAAGTGTTGTTTAAAAATTTAATTCGACTTTCCATAGGTTCTTACGAAATTGAACATATTATTTAACAGCAGTGGGAAAAATTACACGGCATATGTTGGATTCGATTCGGACATTGAGAAAGCGGAAAATGAGTGGTTGAAAACGCCTTTACAGATTTAGACGTTTTTAATCTTTCAAACAGGGATTATCTATTGAGGAACAAAATGCCAATATGACCATTGCGTTGCCAAGGAACTAATTCTGTATATTGATTTTATTTATAGTAGTCCATTATGGAAAAATTGATTTTCGTATTTCCTCAATTCCGGAGTCCACTGAAACTTAAACACTGCAAGATGGGCATGTGCAATCAGGAGTGTTACATATAGGAAATTTAGTACTTACCCTAAAATCTAAAATACAAATACAAAATTAACGGACATAATAAAAACAATGGCAGGACAAATGGCAGTGGACCGGACATGTGGTTAGAATATAGAATGCAAAATAGACGTACAGAATTTCACAAGACCAAGAGCAAGAGCAAACAGATTTGAAGATCTGAAAACAGTAAACGGAGAAATACAGGAATCTTATGTAGCAGCGTGTTTAAAATTAGGTCTTATTTAAGATCATCACGAGTGGAAAAGAGCCATGAATGAAGCTGAAATTTGGATGATGCCCAGACAGCTGAGATATTCGTTCATTCGTATTTTAATGCATTGCCGGCCAATTTATCAGGAAGAATTGTGGGAAGAATTTAAAGAAGCAATGTTACAAGATTATGAAAGACGTTACAGCAATACTGAAGGACAAAAAAGCCTATATTCAAATTAGTTCCATGCTTTCTGCGGAAGGTTACAATCTTTCAATGTTTCCTACCATGCCACGACATTGAATATGCAAATGAAGAACAAGCAATAGAAATTGGATCACGACAATATAAACACCTAAATGAAAAGCAGAAAGAAATTGTAGATATTATTTTGGGTAAATGTGATGCTAACATAAATGAATCAATTTCAGAATTTTCATGTTTTTATATAGACGGTCCAGGAGGCTCCTGTAAGACTTATGTTTATACAACCCTTTACAGCTTACTGAAGAGTAAGAATAAAATTGTTTGTACCATGGCCTTCACGGGCATAGCAGCAACACTACTTCCTCATGGAAGAACTGTTCATAAAACGTTTGGGTTACCTGTTCCTCTGTTTTTAGATTCATCTTCCAACTTTAAGAAAAATTCAAAAGAAGCAGATTATTTAAGGAGTGTAGATGTTTTTATTTGGGATGAAGCTCCTGTGGCGCCAAGGTATGCTTTCGACATTATAGACAACCTTACGGGACTTTATAAATTGTGATGTTCCGTTTGGTGGAAAAATTATGGTGTTGCGAGGAGATTTTTGACAATTGTTACCAGTTGAAATAAATGCTACCCGCTGTAAAACAGTGAATTTAAGTATCAAATTTAGTTCTCTTTGGAGTTATTTCCGTAAATTTTCTTAAACACAAAATATGCGGGCTCTACCACAGGAACAAGAATTCACCAAGTTTTTATTGGATGTTGGAGATGGAGTTTTGAACGATATGAATAGCAATTTAGAATTGCCACAGAGATGTATTTTATTTATAATTCGAATATCGCTGAAAGTATATATGGAGGAATCAATTAGAGAATAGCGATTCATAGATATCACCTAATCAGCTATTCTAATGTTGACGACATTAACAAAAAAGTGGTAGAACTGTTAGATATAAAAACAGAAAAAATATATAGTCGAGTAAAATCAACCTTCAATTGTGACGAAAATTTTTTTTGGCGTAGAACCAAGTAAAATCTATATGGTTGTGTTCCTTGTATTATTTTCCATATGAATCTTTTGTTTACGACATTTCTGGTCTGTGCAGAACTTTTTTATTTTCGAAAAATGTAAAATTTTGCATATGTATGAAACAGTTGGTTTTTAAAACACAACACGCCATATCTCAGTAAATATTTGAGATATCGACTTGAATTTTTTTTTTAAATTAAAGTAGAAACATGAACGCCTCAAACAGTACTAAAATATTTTAAAATATCACAATATTTTTTGCGGAAAATAATTAGAAACTTCATTTTACTTCGCTTGTGCATTATAAATTTCGACATGCGACAAACTTTTTTATTTTTGAAAATATGTCTGTAAATGCTGCGAATGAAATGAAGAGAAAGGTTGTAAAAAGTTTTTGGAGAAAGAATTATTGACCTATGAGTCATAGTTTTGAAGTTATGATTTTTTTGTCAGGCGCGGCCTAATGAGCGGGCGGGTCGTGGCAATGCACCATCAGGGTAACGCGTAGCAGACCGATAGTCGGCTACGGATAACGACGCATAAATGAGTTAAAACATGAAAAGAACTTAGTTTATTTTTATTTATATTTTATACAATCAATATTGAGTGTCAGATTCAGCATCTGATTCTTCCTCTTCTAATTTTACTGCAGTATTAACAGAATTCTTGCACTTCCAGTCTATAGAATATTTTAAACCTTCTTTTGCACAGTTACATCTATTACTATTACAGTTTTTATCTGGACACAAAAGTGATAAAGGTTGTCTCACAGATGGAGGTATGGGGTCCTGGTTACTAAATAAGGGTTTCCAGTGGTCTTTCTGAAATGTCCAGCCGTATTTTTCTAGGCTTACGAAGTTAATGTTGTTAATGTGACTAGAATACCATGTTTTTAATTGGTACATACATCTAAACCGGGAAAAATCAAATGCGATTAAATGTATAATAAGATATGATTTCGAATACAAACCTTTGCAAATACAATTTACAATCATCGTCTGTAGTCAGGATTTCAGACGCAGGCCGATTCGTGTGTTAGTCAAAAAAAGTCGTAATTCGTTTAATGTTCTCACGTCTTTTTGTTTATTTTTGTATAAATGCAACTGCAATCTCATATGCGCGTTCAAATGGCTGATTTGGCAAGTCCATCATATCCTTCAGGTTGTCGGCGTTTTTAAGTAATACATCAAGAGCGGAAGGGCGGTTTTCTTCCCAATTTTGTAAACGCACTGGTAGTATCACACCCAGTGAGACAGTGTATTGCCAAATAAACATTGCGATACAGTTTTGCCAATTTTTGTATAATATATTTTACCATTATAATACGTGTGTTTGTTTTTGGCCTAACCGCTGAAAGAGATTACAATTATATAATTCAGGTACCTTACTACAGTAGTGTATGAACAAAATAAGCACGTTCGTATCTACAGATTTGATCAAAATAGTTTTACTGTAGATACATTCCTACAATGCACGTAAAATTATGCGCCTATCTGCCTCGTCCTGATTGCTAAAAAGGGAATGTAATGGTATGCATAATTTTATATGCATTATAAGAATGTACCTATAGTAAAAATATTTTGTTGAAATCTGTAGATATGGACGTGCTTATTTTGCTTATTATGCAATTAGGCCATACCAAAAGCACACGTATTACCTATAATGGTACAAGATTATAAACAAAATTGACAAAACTGTATCGCAATGTTTATTGGAAGTACACTGTTTCACTGGGTGTGATACTACCAGTGCGTTTTACAAAATTGGGAAGAAATCCGCTCTTGATGTATTACTTAAAAACGCCGACAACCTTAAGGGTATGATGGACTTACTAAATCTGCCATTTGAACGCACATATGATTGCAGTTGTGTAAGTTTTATATTAATTTATACAAAAATAAACAAAAAGACGTCAGAGCATTAAATGAACTAAGATTCTTTTGGCCAAAAACACGAATAGACCAGAGTCTGAAAACCCGCCTACAGACGATGCTTTTAAATTGCACTTGCAAAGGTTTGTATTCGAATTCGTATCTTGTTATACATTATAATCGCATTTGATTTTTTCCCACTTTAGATGTATGTACCAATTCAAAACATGGTATTCTAGTCACATTAACAACATCCACTTCGAAAGCCCAGAAAAATACGGATGGACATTCCAGAAAGGCCACTGGGAACCCTTATTTAGTAATCACGACCCCATACCTCCATCTTCTGTGAGATAGCCTTTATCACTTTTGTGTTCAGATAAAAACTGTAATAGTAATAGATGTAACTGCGCAAAATAAAGTTTAAAATATTCTATAGACTAGAAGTGCAAGAATTGTGTTAATACTGCAGTAAAATTAGAAGAGGAAGAATCAGATGCTGAATCTGACACTCAGTATTGTATAAAATAGGAATAAAAATAAACTAAGTTCTTTTCATGTTTTAACTCATTTATGCGTCGTTATCCGTAGCCGACTATCGGTCCGCTACGCGTTACCCTGATGGTGCATTACCACGACCCGTCCGCTCATTAGACCGCGTCTGACAAAAAATCATAACTTCAAAACTATGACTCATAGGTCAATAATTCTTTCTCCAAAAACTTTTTACAACCTTTCTCTTCATTTCATTCGCAGCATATACAGACATATTTTCAAAAATAAAAAAGTTTGTCGCATGTCGAAATTTATAATGCACAAGCGAAGTAAAATGAAGTTTCTAATTATTTTCCGCAAAAAATATTGTGATATTTTAAAATATTTTAGTACTGTTTGAAGCGTTCATGTTTCTACTTTAATTTAAAAAAAAATTCAAGTCGATATCTCAAATATTTACTGAGATATGGCCTGTTGTGTTTTAAAAACCAACTGTTTCATATATATGCAAAATTTTACATTTTTCGAAAATAAAAAAGTTCTGCACAGGCCGGAAATGTCGTAAACCAAAGATTCATATGGAAAATAATACAAGGAACACAACCACATAGATTTTATTTGGTTCTACGTTGAAAATTTTTTTTCGAGAAATAAGTGAGTTAGCGGCCTGGATTTACTCCACTAATATACAAACTTGGATAGTGTTGAAAATTGTGATAATGGAGATTTAAACGATGCTATTCTTCCTGAATATTTAAATACTTTAAACCCGCCAAATTTTCCTCCGCATGAATCGAAGTTGAGAGTATATTGTATTGTGATGTTGGTTAGAAATCTCAGCATTAATGAAGGCTTATGTAATGGTACGAGATTGATAATTTTACAATTGGGAGACAATATCCTACAGTGCAAAATTTTAACAGGCGATAAACATGGAGATATAGTTTTCGTTAACCGTATAGCGTTGTAATGTGAAAATGTTTATCCTTTTACTTTTAAAAGACTACAATAATTTCCCATTAAACTAGCGTTTGCAATGACTATTAACAAATCACAAGGCCAAACATATTTACTCACAGACAATAATTATGCGTAGCTTTTTCAAGAGTTCGTTCTTGGGAAGGTTTGATAATTTATTTAGGAAATCAAAGAAATAGCGGTATAGTTCAAAACTACGTTTTCAGGGAATTATATCAGATGTAAATTATTCTGTAATCAGGCAATAATGCGTTTCTTTGAAGTCATGATTCGACTAGGGCAGTGAGATGACCTAGTTGCATATAAACAAACTATGGTACCTACAATATCATCGTTATTATGATTCCATAAATTTGGAATGCGGTGCAGACTTCTCTAGATTCTTCTAACTTATTAGTTTTTTGTCGACAAACCTTGATTAATGGCATTTTGTGGAAGGCCATTACATCAAGAAAAAAAGACCAAAATTAATATCTCTTATTGTACCCCGAGGACATGATTGATTCTATACAAAAGTGGCTTGCCCAAGAGGAAGAAGACAATACATACTTGCTGTAATAATTTATGTAGCCTTTAAAATGATGAACTCAGGCTCGCGTCCTTGTTTATATTACGTAATAATTTATGATAGCTATGTACGTATAGTATCTGTGTGTACAGCGTGCATGCATGTATTACTCGACAAATTTTCTAAAAATAGTTTTCCCACTTGAGTGTGCACATGCATCATCTAAAATTATCGTGTGCAATAAATTTACACATCGAATTTAATACTTTCGAGAGCGTCGTGATAATTATTAGTGTTTATGTGGGATTTTCGGAGTGGGTGAGAGAAATTTGAGGCTTCTGTGCTTGATGACGAAATGTCAAACTAGAATATTAATCGTTCATCGAAAGTAATCAAGAGCTCGGCCATTCCTGACGTCCGCATCAACCACAAACATCTTAAAATGTCAATTTAAAATTTCCACCTCAAGTAAATTAGTAAAATTTGTAGGGTATTTCCTAATATTAACTAAAATTGTATATTTTAAGCACCATTATGATTTATGGAAATTTTAGGCGTCTTTATGGAGCCACTCCCCAAAGATTCTATTTCATATCTTTTCGTGTTATTGTTGTATCACAAAGCACCGCCAAACATAAAGTTCATAAAGTGTCAGTCAACTGGGCAACTACCCCAACCTTCGGGTCAGATACCTGCGAAACCCTCGAATCGCACGGCACGCTTTGATCAAGAAAACAAATTTACGTCATTCATTTAGTTTATTAACCCAGGTAAATACTTAGAATTTAATTTGGATAATTGATAAATCGATCTGAACAAATAAACCCCTAACTATATTAATTTTCAAATTTCTATTGTGGGTTAAATATAGGATTCCGATTACATCAATATTCAATACAACATAAAATAATTCCGCCGTGTCTTTTTGATTATTCATTGCGGCCTGTAAATATCCCTTTGCACAGAATGATTGTCCTGTGACGGTATCATTGAATAATAATTATGGAGTACGAAAATTTCGCTATTGTAATTGAAACTTCAACAACCCAAGAACTGTTGGGGTGAATCCAACATTTTCGTCGATTTTCAAGTTGTCTACCTTCTTGCTTCTTCCAGGGAACTCGTCTTTAATTTAAATTAAAAGTACATATTCCATGGAAAACAAAATTAAATTGTTGGCATCCACGACAGTCCAGTCCAGTCCCGTCCAGTCTAGTCCAGTCCAGTCCAGTTAACGGTTAATGTAGAAGCTCGGAAGAGACTCTTAAAGATGCATGTATGGAGTACAAAATTATACCTATGGGTGCGAAACTTTGACAATGGGAGAAGAGTAGAAGCGTTTGAAATGTGATGCTACAGACGGGTGTTGAAGATACCGTGGATAGACAAGTTAGTAATAAGGAGGAATTAGAAAGAGTTGGGGAAAAGAGAAAAGTATGGAAGACAATAAAGAATAGGGGATAGGATCGTAGAATGGTAGGACACCTTCTGAGACACAAAGGAATAGTTCGCGACATACTAGAGTCAGAGATAGGAATAAAGAGGTAGAGGTTGGAGCAGATTAGACTACTGCTCTCAAATAGTTGGGGATGTAGAATGTTCTACTTTTACGGAAATGCGTAGGCTAGCTCAGGGAAAGGATGGAGGTACGCATCCTACCAGTCTTCAAAAGAGAACTTTATGATGACGTACTATTTAATTATTATTGTAAAATAGTTAATAAAATTTCCTTTTTTAGTTCAGGGAGGGAACGTTACGGCGATTCAGTATTTGGCTCCGTCATGCTCCTAGCATCCTGTTTCAAATTATGCTAACCGTAACACGTTACCAAGTACCAAGGGGTCCCAGAAAACTGTCGATAAATTACATTATGTTCGATTTTATTTAGAGTGGCTGCAATGGGGCAGCCGATAATTTTATAAACTTTTGCAATGATAAACTAACTCGCGAAAATATCGATAATGCTGACCGATTTTCCTTCTGGCTCCAACGAACCACTTTTTCCGTTTTATTGGTGTGCTGTACGATGTATTAGTCTGGGTACAAAACAGAAAACACCAGTTAGAACCAGTTAATAATATTTAACAATTTAACTACACATGCATATGCATAATACTTATGGGACTGCTGCACGCTGAAGCTGGGACTTGTACGTTATACTAAGTTCTGACGTCACGCGGCCTACTCTCGCTGCAAGGTACGATTTCTAGCCTCGCACCGACGGAAAACTTTGCAACGGCTTCACAGGCGAAGGAATTTTTTTTAACAAAAATTAACAACATAACTGCCTTCAGTATAATAAACTCTATCACTTTTAATGAAATTTGAAAATTACCGAACCTGCCTATTGTCTCAACCAAGTCGTATAAAAGCACTGAATGTAGGTTATGTTTCGCTGCCTGCTTGTAGAGTCAGGATTTTGCACAAGTTGCATTTGTTCGATAATTCAGTTTTATGAATTATGTAAGCGTGATTCGTATCGCATCAGATACAGCCGATACAGAAAACCCATAAAACGGAGCCTTGAAAATGTGAAATTTTCTGTTTATCCGATTGGTTTATTATACTCCAGCTTTCACAAATCCGTCAGCGCTACCGCTTGCCGCTTTCTATACGTAACAGAAAAATGGTAAATAAAATCTTTTACTACAATTTAAAGAGCCGGAGTGATGTATTTTATGCGGATTATACAGTTTTGCTGGTAAAGTTCCGTTCATGACCTACATTTCAATCACCTCGTGTACGAACTTGATCTTTCTGCTCTACATTTCTGAATGTATAAATAACTTGCATCAGTGCACCCAATTAGCGCTTTGTCTCCACACTCCACTGTAAAAGTGGTGTCACCTTTTATGACTGCTGCTCAAACTGGGAATCTGCATCCAGGTTTTATCTTTTCACAAATAGACACAAATCGAGAAAGTCGTAAGTCAGGGTTTCAATTGAATAGTTATGAAACTATTGTTTATAACTCCAAATAGATTCGATGCTTTTTGAAATATCTAGTGACTATATCACTGGGTTATTTGAGAAACTTCTCTTGTTTGAATTAAGAATAAATCTAATGGAATAACATTCGGTCTTTCCTGACTACCCCCAGCGTCCCTGCTAAGACTGAAACTGGTATTATATGAACTTTTAGTAGAAGAAAAGAAGAAAATTTAAAAGCAACACTCTGAAAAGTCCGAGGTCTGCAGACGTAATCCTAATTACAGATTGCTTTGTAACACGACTCATCACAGCTTAAAGAATACATGGTCCTCATTCTAAAAGAGTGTGTACAATTTCATAGCACTGCTTAATATTTTTGTTCTGTCAACCGCAGGGAATGAATTTCAGCCTTTTGTTTGAGTTATAAATTAAAATGGCAGTAGACCATTATCCCTCTGTTTTGTAATATGGATTTTACATTCGTGACCTCTATCGGGAGTGGCTTGACCCTCTGAACTCTAATATACAGGAAACAAAACATCAGGAAGTTTTCGCTCCGAGATTACTGTAATCAACCACGAGATAATTACTTAAAGAATCTTTGTAGTGGCTGCTATTGAAAGGTATCAGCAGATACGTTCTTTAACTGTATATTTCTCAACGAGTAATTGGGGCGTTTTTAATTATTTGTTTACAAACTTTCGGAACTCTAATTACGGATCTTTGATGTCTTTCGTTTCAAAGATAGTAAATTTTGGATTCTTTTTTAATAAAGATGCGAAATATTAGCATTTATAGTGAGCTCCGTGTTCTTTAAATCGTTAAATAGATTGTACTCTATATTTTTGTCGCAATTTCCAAACAGCTTCAGCTTTGTCCTTGGCGTTACCAAGCAATTTTTGTGAATCATTTATTGACAAAAGGATGAACAAGTGCATTCAAGACTATCCAAAATAATTGCTACAAAACGAGCCCAATTGCCTTAATGATTGTTTTCAAAAGCAATCACTTATACATTTTTGAAAATTAAGAAATATTTTGAGCGCCTTTTTTTGTTTCAGATCGTTCAAGGCAGGTGTTACCTGCAGGACATGGATGTTACCTTTACCAACGTATTGGAGGGGGCGCGTCAGTATTTCCAGGGGCTGCCAGCAGCTACAAGCTCCACGGCTAGCCCCTCTTACACACCAGAGCAGCATCGCACCAGTAATATCCCTGAACAACAGAATCACGCTGCGGACAGCCGGGCAAATGCACCTCCGAACGTCCCCTATTGGGGGAGCCAGGAACCCCAAAATGCGCCCAGTAATGAGCGGACTCATCATCAACAACAGCATCAACAAGAAAGTCCCAGAACTCATTCTCAAGAGCAAACCAGGGCTCAGACTTATAATTACGGAGACCATGGCCAGTTTAACTTCTCGAGGCCGCAATCCAGGGAAGCCCCTTCAAATGTGCTCCAACAGCAGCAATATCAATCGCATATCTTACCAAATCCGGCGTACCAACAACCGCAAACGACTCAGCAAAATAGAGTACCATCGAGGCAACCACAAGAGCTGAATACCCAACCACAACAAAGTTACTATCAACTGCAAACCCCTCAGATCCACAACCCTAACCAATCATATCATGATTATCAACAAAGGGGTTACTACCCTGTTCAAACGCAAATGCAACAGGTTTACAGTACTAGCAGTACCAATCAAAATAACTACAAACCCGTGACTAGTTCTGCTTCAAATGAACTGTACTATAATCAAAAGATGTACACCTCAAATTCTCAACAAAATACTACTCAGTATACTCCAAAAACTAGTGAGGAAAGTAGTTACAGTACCCAGAGTCAAATGGTGGTACCGCAGAACAAAACCACGCATAACTTACCTCCTATAGCCGCTATTTCTTCTGTTTCGTACCATTCCAGCAGAAGTAATAGAGATCTGAGGTTGCAACAAGCTAAAAGCAGAACTAATAGTATTACAGTACCTCAAAGTACCCCTCAGTACTCCAATCATTACAGCCAACGAGTAAATTACAGTACTGAAAGCAACCACAGTGATTACAACACTGTTACTTACAGTACGCAAAAAGTGCAACAACATCAGACTGCTACTACGTATGCTAACACGAATTCTACCAGTACTTACTCAGCGGTACCACCACAAAGTCAGTCTTCCTCGCATTACTATCAGTACCCTAATAAAGTCACTCAAGAAATTCGTAGGCCGGTGCAACAATCTACGAATACAAATGTTCAAAACAACAGGGTGGTGCCTACGCCAGCTACTCCTGTTGTTGCGAAGCTAAAAAGAGAATCTCCGTTGGATTTGTCCGTTAAAACCGTGAGAACTAGTGCTGATTCTACTTTGGACGACGCGGAAGTTACTGGGAAGTACAACAGGGGTGCTATACAACAAACTCAACAAAGTCATTCGTATCCCACTTTTGATGTGTATGCAAATTCATTTCACAGAAATTTAACGCAAAGGACTACACAAAATCAAAGTGCTAGTGCTCCAAAGATGGATTTTCATCCAAATTTCAACATGCCCGCTCTTAATCAATCTCAGAATTACCCTAACGCGAGAAGGGTGCAGCAATATGAGAAGAGTGTTAACCAGCGTTTGAGTAATCCGGTTCACAGGCAAGTTAGTGCGAGTAATACTGGATTGCTTCAGCAATATACGCAAAGTGTTGTTAAGAAACCCGATTTACCTAGGGTGGATTTCTCTGCAACTGTTCACAAGTCTTCTGTAATGTATCCGGTACCACCGCACGATGTTCAAAGGAAACGGCACGGAGAGCCCGCTCCTGCTTTCGTACCGAGTAAAATACCCAAGGTGGAATCTTGGAGACAAACCATAGATCAACAAATAGAACAAAAACTGTCTTCGTACAAAAAGGGATTCCAAACGCAGCAGCAACAAAATAAACCTTTGGTAAACGGAAGTTCCAACATCACGTCGTATAATAGACCGTACGCTTTGAACCAACACAATCAAAATTACGCTTATCAAACACCACAGACGAATCATAATCAAACTTACGTACCATCAGCTGCTGCCCACGTGTACCCCAATACCTATCCACCTCATTCCCAGTACGGTCAACACCTGTTGAATCGGTCAAACTCAAATCCTTCCTTGCAACAGATAGGTGCTAACAGAAATTCGAGAGGAGGCGCAGATAAACACGTCTTGAACTTATTGAGGAACAGTTTAGAGATAAAAGGGGCTAAAGAGGCCCAAAAGAAATTAGAACAAGAGCAATTTAAGATGCAGGATATCCAACAACACTCTAGGGCAGAAGTTCAGCAACCTTCTACTGATGTAACGGCTCCTCTACAACCTAAAAGTTACTTAGGGAGACACAACATTAGTCCTTTCCCAGCTTCTAGTATTAACGAAAGAAGCAGTAATACTCCTCCTATCTATAAATTCCATCTCCCTAAAGCAATAGACTCTGTCCGGTTCGACGTTGAAGTACCTATCGATAGAGTTATTGATGCTGGACAAAACAATACAGATCTTGATGGTTTAGCAGCCTTTTTAGCTGCAAGGATACGTACCAAAGCCGAATTAAAGCAAGTTGGACCCACCAACAACAACACTTCCAGCCCTCAAGTAAAACCGACTCCGTCTCCTCAAGTGTCCATGAACAGTTCCTCGAGTGGTGGAAGCCCTCCCAAGTTGGTCAAAGAAAAGCCATCGTTCGCCCCAAGAAGACGTTTATTTAGCAGAAACGAAGATGACACTGGGGTACTAACCACAGTGCCACCAAGAGACAAATCAGGTTTGAGGAGTTCCTCAGAAACTTCAGTATTCGATTTCCCTGATACCGATTCCGAGGGAGAAATGCCAGTTTTAGAACGCCAATCCTTAGAAGAAATGCGCAGGGACCGCAAGTTTTTCATTAAACAAAGTCCCGTAGATGTTAAGGTTGAAGTACCTGAAAGAACCCCGAGCCCTTTTGACGAAATTTTCGATCAAGCTTGCAACAACATCATGGAACAATTAAAGTTGAGTAATGGCAAGAAGAGGGGAAGAAGGAAAAAGATGGTTGAGCCTGAAGTGATCGCTATGTTAGAAGAGACTGTTATTAAAGAAAAGCCTTTAGAAATCGATGTTGTTGTGACAGTTAAGGAAGAAAAGGTGGAGGAACCAACAGAAGAAATTAAAATAGAACCGAAAGTGGAGAGCGAATCAGATTCTGATGCTCCCTTAAGCAAGTGCAAAAAGAAGGGTGAAACTGCAGAAAACGATGAAGAAGAAATTAAAACGACGAAGAAGAGTGGTAGAAGAAAACTGGATACTTCAAGTGAAAGCAGTAGTGATAGCGAGTTGGAGAGTAATAAACCACTCAATAAACAACACAGCCTGTCTTTGAGTGCAACAGATTTAACAGAAAAATCGATCCAAGCACTGAACAAAATAACAAAAGCCATCAAGAAACCTACTTTCGGCGATGGTACTGCTTTCCATCCTGGCTGGGAAGAGGAAGTTTACAAATACAAACGTTCTTTGCGTATGCCACCAAGTCTCATACAATTAACAAGGCCTCCAAATTGCCAAAGACTCTCTACATCACTACCTGATTTGGATCCATGTCCAAATTCCCCTACCGCTTCCTCCGTTACGGATAACGCCGAATATTCGACGAAAATGAAAGTTAAAGTGAAGTCAGAATCAATAGACAGTGATATGGATTCAAATTCCAGTTTTAGTTTTTCGTTTAGTAATAAGAATTACGATTCTGAAGGTTCCTCTTCCATTAGAAGCTTAAATTCCCCTAAAGACAATAATTCCATTCTCGATAAATTGCTGGAAAGATATGGGAAAAAGAAGAAAAGGAAGTACAAAAAGAAGGATGAAGTAAACGGGCCTAAAATAATTCCGAAAGCTGAGAACACTTTGGAATTGCTCGCGACCCCAAGCTTGGAAATTGGAGAAACGAAAAAAGTCGAGGAGAAGACTAAATCACCTATTGTCAAATTAGATTCAGTTATCCTCGGTTTTAGGAAGAAAACAGTCAGCAATTTCAAAGACGCCTTCATGAACAATAGCAGCAACATCGTTAACGAACAATTCGCAACAGTGGTACTTCAGACACGAACCAGAACTGAAAGTAGAGTACTTAAGCAAAGAGCGACGATCAAAGAAGTTTTCGGGGAAGATAGACCAGCATCGGCGCCTCCTATAACGTGCATAGACGATATAAAAACGGAAGAAATCGAAACCAAACCAACTGAAGAACTTCAACCACTAAAAGATCGCCAATTTAATTCTGACGTTAGTGCGAAACAGGCGCTTAAAAACAAACTATTAGGGCGGGAAAAGAAGACTCCTGGTAATTTACTGAAATTGTTGGCAAATAAGAAGATCAAGACGGAATACCCTGAAGGGGAGGAAAATATAGTTCATATTAAACAGGAACCAGATTGTAAATCGGAAACGCCTTCTTTGGACGGGGACGATTCCAGCACTCAAGGGAGGAAACGTGGTAAATTTAGGAATATGAGGAGGAAATTCAGTTCTGGTTTTGACTACATAAGGAAGAAGAAGAAGCAGGTGAAAAAGGAGGAAAATAACGAGAGTGCTAAACCCAAAAGGAGGGGGTTGTTGCCCAAAGCTACCCCAGAGTCTGTCCAAGATATTCAGAAAGAAATCAAGATGTGGGTGCTGAATAAGGGTATAGGAGAGACTCATCTTCACAGGGCTGCCAGATTAGGCTATACTGTAAGTGTTTTAATACTTTATGGGAAGGAGGGGTTAAATATGTCGTTTTTTTTGTAGGATATAACGGCTTATTGTTTAGAGAAAATGAACTGTCCACCTTCTCCAAAAGACAATGCAGGGTATACTCCTCTACATGAAGCTTGTTCTAGAGGCCATTTAACGATAGCTAAACTGTTGCTCAAATACGGGGCAAATGTTAGCGAATCTGCACAGGGAGGAATCAGGTCAGTCCATCAAAAATTCTTTTAAGACTTATAAAACTGTTGAACAGGTAACGAATTGGGATCAGAATACTACCTCACTCAGTTCCCCTTCCATCTTCCATCTGTTTCTTGTTGTGGTGTATCTCCTGTAGGTTGCTTGACTGCTTCTTCGTTTTCCACCGTCCATTACTTTCTTCCCATCTCCTCCTATCAGAACATTAGTCCCAATCTCCATCTTTCTGGAAGATGTGGTTGATTACAGAGAATGTCATTTTTCAGGCCTCTTCATGAGGCAGTTGAAAATGGTTTTGTCGAAATAGTCCGCCTGTTACTATCTTATGGTGCTGATCCGCTGTTGGCTACTTACTCTGGTCTCACCCCACTCGCTCTAGCTAATGACGAGACTATGGTAGACCTACTGCAACACCATTTGGATGACCTTCAAGGAGAACCTAGTATTCCTTGGATATTTTTAGGCCCCGCCACTTGTTTTGGTAAATTATAACCTCAATTTAAATTGTCGAAACAAAACCGTTCTATTTGTTTATCGTAGATAACGAAGAGAGTGGCTATGATCCCCTAGAAGAAGTCCCCGAAGCAGATGCTCATGCGGAAGAAGAAGAAGACGTAGAATTTGAGATCAGCGAAGCCCCTCTGCCAAATTTATACACGTTAAGAGGAGAACCTCCGGGCGAACGGTGGATTCTTCTGCAAGATCTCTCGAATTTACTCAGAATTAAATCTCGGGACGCGTTGATTAGGCAAATCACGTCCCAGGCTTCCTCGTCGGCCATAACGAACAATAAAACCGTTCTTAAAGAATTGAAAATGTCCGAATTTTTAGAACAGGCGCATTGTTGCCAGTTCATGAACGGTAGTGAAAAAGTGAACACTCGCGCTTCTAAAATAGCTTTAGTGAAATATACTGATAAAGTTAAGCAATTGTTGAACGTTGAGAAAATTTTAATTTCCGTGAGGTGACAGCAGCCTGTCGAGTAAAGGCTGGATATGGTGATATTGTGTTCTTTTTGTGATTCTTATAGGTACACATTTTATATATTTTTTTAAAGATTACGTTGTTGCTTTCGTTTGTTCTTATGCGAGCTGTCTTTACGATTTGTTTTTTATCGCGTTTTCTTTAAAATTGAAATGATTGTTTATTTTTTAGAAACTGTTGGTTATTTGTTTTAAAAAGTTCTTGGAAGGATTTTCAGTTTTCCGTTAAACTGGGCAGTAAGTATTTACGGGGCAAGTTACAGTACTCAGCAACAAACAATTTAAATATTTTTTGCTATTTTAAATGAAATTACATATTTTTCTTTTATTCTGATTGTTAAGGTAAGTTTTTAAGTCTGATTATGAAATTTATCGACTAGTTTCAGTTCATCAAATCGATCGTATCGATATCACGAGTAATCGAAATATCGGTATTTTATTGATGAATCTATCGATGTTTTAATTAATCGAAATTACGATATATCTATTTGCATTAATCGATATTACGATCAAACGATATATTGATGTTATGATTAATCATTTCATCTCTGATAAATCAAATTTTTATCATTTAATGGCCGATTTTCTAATTGATCAGTTGATCCATTTATTTGATTACGAAATTCATTAAATCGATCAATCGATTAATTAGAAAATTGATCAATCAGATTGATCATACCGGGTCGATAGACAATCTATTAATTGATCTATTATTGAAATAATTGAAATATCGGTATTTTATTGATAAATCTATCGATGTTTAAATTAATCGATATCGTAATATAAATTAATTAAAAGATCAATGAATTAATTGAAAATTATAACATCAATGTATTGTTTGATCGTAATATTGATTGATGCAGATTTAGATATATCGTAATATCGATTAATTAAGACATCGGTAGATTTATCGATAAAATACCGATATTTCGATTACTCGTGATATCGATACGAAGGAGGGTTTGCACAACTGAAACTAGTGGTTACATTTCATAATCAACTAATAGATAGTCTATCAACCCGGTATGATCAATCTGATTGGTCAATTAATCAATTTTCTAATTAATCAGTTGATCGATTCAATCAATTACATAATGAAATAAATGGATCAACTGATTAATTAGAAAATCCCTGATAAATCGAGTTTTATAAATTAATCAAATTATTTGCTCAGCCCAATTTTTGATATGAAAAGGTTTCTTCGGAAATTCAGAGTAATTTGAAATTGAAAAATTTGAGTCCATTATCTTCTTGGGTCCATCAAGTCTGCCCCCCCCCCCCATTTGCAATAACCCAGCCGAATTATATTTAAGTCATTGTTCACAATGGACGTAAACGCAAAAATTACGTAAAACGTATTAGTAGCGCAAAGTTGAACTTATGACAATCCATGCTACTGTTCATATTGGACGTAAGTTTTACGTTCCTCATACGTCGGTTTTACGAGATAACGTAAGAACACATCACAAGTTGGAACATTTTCAACTTTTACGTAAATATTGCGTTTACGTCCATTGTGAACAAGCACTAACAATTCTGCACACCTTATTTATCAATATTGATTTATCTATATTTGCATCAATCGATATTACGATCAAACGATATATTGATGTTATAATTAATTGATCTCTGATAAATCAAATTTTTATCATTTAATCAAATAATTTAATCTGAACAAAATTTTAATAACCTCTATAACTTCTTCAGAGGACTACAGATAGTTTTGCACAGTAAAGATGTCTTTTGATTAGGGCTGATTTTCTAATTAATCAGTTGATCCATTTATTTGATTACGTAATTCATTAAATCGATCAATCGATTAATTAGAAAATTGATTAATTGATCAATCAGATTGATCATACCAGGTTGACAGACAATCTATTAATTGATTATGAAATTTTACCACTAGTTTCAGTTGTGCAAACCCTCGTTCGTATCGATACCACGAGTAATCGAAATATCGGTATTTTATTGATAAATCTATCGATGTTTAAATTAATCAATATCGTAATATCAATTAATTAAAAGATCAATGAATTAATTGATTAATTATAACACCAATGTATCGTTTGATCGTAATATCGATTGATGCAGATTTTTATATATCTTAATATCGATTAATTAAAACATCGATATATTTATCGATAAAATACCGATATTTCGATTACTCGTGATATCGATATGAAGGAGGGTTTGCACACTGAAACTAGTGGTTAAATTTCATAATCAATTAATAGATTGTCTATCAACCCGGTATGATTAATCTGATTGGTCAATTAATAAATTTTCTAATTAATCAATTGATCGATTCAATCAATTACATAATACATAATAAATGGATCAACTGATTAATTAGAAAATCCCTGATAAATCGATTTTTATAAAATAATCAAATTATTTGCTCAGCCCAATTTTTGATATGAAGAGGTTTCTTCGGAAATTCAGAGTAATTTGAAATTGAAAAATTTGAGCCCATTATCTTCTTTTGCACATCAGGTTGGTACCTGCAGCTTTCTCAGAAATTGCCTTCGCCCCCCCTCGAGCACAAATTTTCAATTACTTTTTTGTCGTAATCTGCGCATGTGCAAAATTTGAAATTTTGTGCGTGATATTGTGCAATATTCTGTGATACAAGAGATTGTGCAAAATTCAACAGCAATCGCGAATTTATCGGTTGAAAATTTTTGTTTGCCACTTAAGCTACATTTACATCCAATTCGATATCGGCACAATTCGAAATCCGATTGTAAAGTGGATATTTGACATACGCATTTATGTACTTACGTTTACAACAGCACTTTGAATTCGAATTGCATGTTTGCAAATCGCAAACTTCCAGTTCGAATTACGACACAAATATCGAAGTGACAGCTGTCTGTTATAAAATATGTCATAATGAAAAATAATAGATGAGGTTTGTGTGCAATTTTATCCTTTAACTTTAACTTTCAGTTTTAGTTGAAAGTAATGGTCCTGTTGGGTAATAACCACTGGCGAAATTACTTTGACTTCAAAGTTTCTAGCACAATTGGCTATCGGATTTTGAATTGTGCTGATATCGAATTACATTCGAAATTTCCAATGTAAATGACGCCAAATTTAACTTCGAAGCTTCTATTGGCAATCGGATTTCGAATTGTGCTGATATCGAATTACATTTAGAATTTCCAATGTAAATGATGCCAAATTTGACTTCGAAGCTTCTAGCACAATTTGCAGTCGGATTTCGAATTGTGCTGATATCGAATTACATTTAGAATTACCAATGTAAATGACGCCAAATTTGACTTTGAAGTTTCTAGCACAATTGGCATTTGGATTTCGAATTGTGCCGATATCGAATTGGATGTAAATGTGGCTTCACATTTTCAAAATGTTGACACGACTGTACTTGCCCTGTCTGTGAAAGACTCGCTGAAGCTGCAATGCGAATAATATTTTTAATGACAGAGAAATATTTTACGTTCGTTTTTATTAATAATTTCTAAGATATTAATTTATTGCCGAAGTAGAAAATTATATGACTCGAATTGAACAATACAGTGTTACCAGCGCTTTTAGGTAATAAAAACCCGTTTCTTATAGTTTTAAATTTAGGTAGGTGTTACAATATTAAAAATAGTCGTCGTGATTGTGCAATTACCGAGTTTTCTCGTCCAACATGCTTTGAATGTGAATCAAAAAAATATTAAATGAATTTGTCGATTAAATGTATCTGTAAGTAAGAAATTATTTTGTATAAGTAAATGAAAACATACTCGTGTTCTTAGTGAATTAAATGCTCTGGACTAAGTTAGCGAAGAAAAGAAAGATGATGGTGTATCGTTTCTGCTCAGGGAAAATATTTATCAATTCAAAAAGGTTCTTGTACATATTTGCTGTATTTTTTTGTTATACAGTGTTTTATTTAGTGTTTAAAAGGGGAACGGATGTTATGTTTAATTTTGAGAAAGTAACCACTTATTTGGAGCGACAAATAAAATAACATACTGTATAACGACTTAGGTAGTTTTTTGTTGTAAATATGATGTATGTACTTGCTGTAAAAGACTCCTTTTTACTATCTGATAGGATTAAACTAAGAATAAATGTGTGCTTGTTCATATTATTAAGTATTTAAGTAAATGCGACATTATTTTTATTATTAATTGAATTACAAATTCTTTTGGTTTAGATTCGGGTAGATGTACAGTAATTAAAAAAGAGAAAACAAGTTATCTGTGATGCGCATACAGTGGCAAAGTGCAATGCTTTTTGCATAATGTAACAATCATGTGATTTGCCAATTTTGTCCTATAATATACATACGTGTGAGTTAGAAAGGTATTTTTAATTTATAAACCTTTTTTCACATTTTTAATGTTTTTTGTTCTATAAACATCTGTGACCTACTAATAAAAATATCGTTAAAAAATGTTTATAATATGTGCCTTTCTGCTCCTGATTTCCTGATGACTAGGGATGCACGCTTTGCTCGATATATCGATATGTCGAATGACGATATGTCTTTTAATATCGATAATTTGATATATCAATATATCGATAATTTGATGTATTGATATATCGATAATTTGATATACCGATATTGCGATATATCGATAATTTGATACATCGATATTCCGATATCAAGTTTTAACAAAGGTAATAGAAGGATGTTTGAAAAGAGCAGCCGACCAAGTTATAAGAAAGAGAAATCAAAGGACGACACCGAGTAAATGGTTTAATGATGACTGTGAAAGAGTTACAGAAGAAAATAGCTGCAAGAAAGAAAATGCTGCAGACTGGATCACAGGAAGATATAGAAGAATACACAAAGCAAAGGAGAAGGACAAAAAGGATTTATAGAGAAGTTAAAAGAAGTTTTTGGCAAAAGCGAATAGAGCAGACAGAAGAATATTACAGGAACGGGGAAATACGAAATACGAAATTTTTCTCCTATAATTTTTGTACCTTTCGACTACTGTCTCACTTAAGTTAGATTCTGTTATCTTCTAGAAGTAAATAAATATTGCTTTCTATTTATAGAGTTATTGTTTTTTTCTCTTGTTGGTTCTTCTTTGCTGGAGGTAAGCGTGCATATGTTAATCGATATGTTACTTTCTTATTAATGACGGACCTCTGTTGACTTTTATTAACTGTGAATTTATTATAAGCACATTATTATATTTGATACCTAGTCGTCAATGATGAATTTGAAAATTGGTCACATTAATGTGCGTTCTCTGTTGGCGGGATTTCCTCATTTTCGTGATTTTGTTTTATGCTCCGATTATGATGTGATTCTTGTTACCGAAACTTGGCTTAGTTCAAAAATTGATGAGAGGACGGTCAGTATGGCGGGGTACAGATTTTTGAGGGTTGATCGTGAAGGTAGGGGTGGTGGTGTAGGCATGTATCTTAGGACGTCAATTGTTTATGCACAGGTTGATGCAGTTCAGGAGCAGTCACTGGAGCAACTCTGGATTACAATTTCACTTTCGGGTAGAATTAAATATGGAATAGGAGTTATATACAGACCCCCTAATACGAATTTTAACGAATTCATATCATCTTTTGAGGAAACTCTTTCAAATATTATTCTAACTTGCGATCAGTTTATTGTTGCTGGTGACATGAATATTGATTTTTTGGATGTGGGTAGCAAGAATACTAATAATTTTGTATCGCTGTTGGACGTTTTTGGACTGCATCAGCTGATAAATGAACCTACTAGGTACTCATTAAATCGTATGTCGCTCATTGATTTATTTATATGTTCAGAGTTATCCGACATAAGTGGCAGTGGTGTAGATCATGTAAACCATTTAATAACTGATCACGAATTTATATTTTGTAACCTTTGTGTACCTGGGGGCCATCATAGAATAATAAAATATAAATCATTTAGAAATTTCCGAAATTTCGATGCAATAAACTTTAAGATGGACCTGGAATCTTTACCACTCAATAACATTATATATATTTCGAATATAGATGATAAAATTTGTTATTTAAACTACTTAATTTTGGATTTATTTGATAGATATGCTCCACTTGTAACTCGCAGAATAACAAAACCGAGGGCTCCTTGGCTGACCGGCAGTATTTTGCTTCTTATTAAATTAAGGGAAAAGGCACTTGCTACTTATAGGAAATCTGGGAAGCCTGAACATTTTCACTATTATAAACAACTCAAAAATTACACTACAACTGCTATTAGAAATGAAAAAAAGGCATATATGAACTCTAGATTGCAAACTTGTGGATCTCAAGTAGTGTGGAAAGAATTAAGGAAATTGAATATTTATTCGGGGAGGAAAGTGAGCGAAATTCCGCCGCATTTGTCCAATGTTGACGAAATAAATAATTATTTCATAAATAGCGCGAAAAATTTGCCTACTGGCAATGTGGATAGTGTGGTGGAGTTTTACTCGAGTACTCTTAAATGTAACTTTTCTGAGAGATTGCACTTTTCCTTGATTGATGAAAAAACTGTGCTGGACATAATATATTCCTTAAAAAGCAAAGCTGTTGGAGCTGATGATGTGTCACTTGAAATGTTACTGCTTTGCATTCCGTGTATCTTGCCTTATATAGTTCATACCATAAACTATTGTTTAGAATGTGGAGTAATGCCCAGAATCTGGAAAACATCATATGTTACTCCTTTACCAAAGGTCGGTCAGCCACAGGAGTTCAGTGATCTCCGTCCTATTAGCATACTGCCTTGTATTTCTAAGGTGCTGGAGAGGGTGGTATACGGCCAGATTTTGAATCACTTAAATAAATACAACATAATTCCGTCATACCAGTCTGGCTTTAGGAAAAACTTTAGTTGCGTTACAGCTTTAACTCATGTTATTGATGAAATACTACAAACTACAGATAATAATAATTTAACAGCATTGATACTTTTAGATTATTCTAAAGCATTCGATACCCTGAACCACCGTGTTTTGCTGTCCATTTTTTCCTACATTGGTTTTGGCCAGGATGTTATCGACTTCTTTAGTAGTTACTTGGCAGACAGAAAACAGGTGGTTAAAGTTAATGGTAATTGCTCCCTCGAAGGCACCTTGGATCGTGGAGTGCCACAGGGATCCATCCTTGGCCCGCTTCTCTTTTCCATTTACTCCTCGGATCTGTACTCCTGTTTGTTGAGTTCAAATGTGCATTGCTATGCAGACGATACACAACTGTATAAATCGTTCACACCAACTGACATCTTGCAGGCCAATGATAGCATCAACATGGATTTAGCTTTACTAACGCAGGCATCCCTTGATCATAATTTAATTATTAATCCTAAAAAGTCTGTGCTGATGTTGTTCGGAAAGCCTAAACTTAGAAATCGGTTTAGCGTAGCACTAAATATAAACATCAATGGAGCCCGTCTCAAATGCGTCAGTGAATCCAGAAGTCTGGGATTAATAGTTGATACTGACTTGCGGTTTAAAACGCATATCAAGAACTGTATTAAAAGAGCATTCTGCAACCTGAAACTTATTTACTCAAGTAGAGATATTCTGGAGAGAAGAACAATTCGCATGTTGTGTGATTCGTTGGTCCTGTCTAGTTTTTCTTTTTGTGATGTTCTCTATGGATTCTGTATTGATGCGCATACGTCGAGAAGGATACAGGTGGTGCAGAACTCTTGTGTCAGATTAATTTACGGTATCTCGAGAACAAGTCATACATCTATAAAGATTAAAGAGCTTCATTGGCTGAATATGAATAATAGGAGATATCTGCACACCTGTGTTCTCTTTCATAAAGTTGTTACTACTGGCTGTCCTGCTTATCTTTACAATAAAATTCGATTCAGAACGGATGTTCATAATATTAATATACGGCGTAAATCATTGATAACTCCACCGTTTCACAGATCTGCTGTATTTGAGAGGTCGTTTTCATATCGGGTTAGTAAGATTTACAACAATCTGAGTCGAGATATTAGACGAACGTCATTGTCATGTTTTCGCCGGAGAGTGAGGAGAGTCCTGTTGATGGAGCAGTAGGTTTCGTGGATCCTTGGAGACAGCATGCGCATGAGCCTTCTTCTTGTTTTGAGACTTTTTGCTGTATCTTTAGTTATAAACATTATCTCTTTCATATTCCCTTTTGCCACAATTGCTTCATTCTTTTTTCATCTAGCGTATTGTTGTTTAATTCTTCTTCTTCTTCTTCTTAGTTTTTCTCTTTCTTCTTCCGCTTCCTTCACTCTAATCTTTTTCCTTCCCTTTTAGGAATGGAAAATTTAGTTTTTAGTTTTTAAGCTTAAATTTTTGAAAGGGTTAAGTGTAAGAACAGCTAAGCTGAACTTCGCCCTTGTGGGCAACATTGTTTAAAGATTGTATTTTTTACTTTTTATTGTTGTGCCCACAATAAAGACATTATTATAGATAAAATATACTAGAAGAGCTAGGCAACAAATACCGATATCCTTTAAAAATGAGAACGGAGAATGATTAAGTAAAGAATATCAAACAATTGAGGGGTGGAAGAGATACTTTCAGGAGCTTCTACAGGGAGAGAAACCAGAAGTGCAAATACTAAGTGAGGAGGAAAACAGAAATGAACAGAAGGTGAGAGGGAAGATATAGATCCCACAACAAAAGAAGAAATCGCGAACAGAATAAAATCCCTCAAAAATAGAAAGGCACCAGGTGGAAATGGAGTAAAGAATGAATTAATTAAATATGGAGAAGAGTTAATAACGAATGTACACGAGTTGATAGACCAAATCTGGCAACAACAAAGAATGCCAAAAGAGTGGACAGAAGCAATAATAACCCCGATTCACAAGAAAGGCCAAAAATCAGTATTCAACAATTATAGAGGAATCGCACTACTGGACACAACTTATAAAATACTAACTACGATCCTGAGAAACAGAATACAAAAATACACAGAGAAAGTATTGGGAGAATATCAAGCAGGATTTAGGCCAGCACGCTCTGTCACAGATCAACTGTTTGTCCTAAAAGAAACGCAAGATATGTGTGGAGAATACAATAAGGAGATCCATGTGGCATTCATTGATTTTTTAAAAGCTTACGACTCTTTAAAAAGGGAAGAGATATACAGGGCTATGGAAAACCTAAAGATACCGGGGAAATTGATAAAATTAGTTCAGATGACCTTGAAAGATACAGTAAATAGAGTTAAATGGAGAGGGAAGATGTCAGAAAGTTTTATAGTGAGAGATGGAGTCAGGCAAGGGGACCCACTGTCGACGTTGCTATTCAATATAACACTTGAATACGTAATAAAGGAAAGTAAAATAAATAGAACAGGATGCATAGTAAGCGCAAAACACCAATGTATTGCATATGCTGATGACCTGGTGTTAATAGCAAAAAGTAAGCAAGGCCTAATAAAAGTGTTTGAAAGATTGGAGAAGCATGCAGGGAAAGTAGGGTTACAGGTCAACAGCCAGAAATCAAAGTATATGGTGATGGCAAGGCAGGCGGACAGAGCGGAAAATGATAACCTAATAATAAAACGACCGGATAAAGAAGAAATAGTAATAGAAAGAGTTAAGCTATTTACATATCTAGGGGTACAAATATCAGAGGACGGAAGAGAGGAGGAAGAAATGAAAGCAAGGCAGATGAGACGAGATAAAGCAGCGGGGGCACTAAGTTATATCCTAAAGTCGAAGCATGTATCATGGAAAGCGAAAGTGCAGATATATAAAACAGTACTGAGACCAATAGTAACCTATGGAAGTTGGGAACTGTGAAGGAAGCAAAGTTGCTGATATGGGAGAGGAAAATTCTAAGAAGGATTTATGGGGGAAGAAAATGGAGCGGAGAATGGCAAAGAAGGACGAACAAGGAATTGAGGGAGCTGTATAATGAACCATCAATTGTACAGTTTGTAAGACAGCAGCGGGTGAGATGGCTTGGCCATGTGCAGCGAATGGAGAGCGGAAGAATCACTAAGATGATAATGAATATCAGACCGATAGGTGCAAGAACAAAAGGAAGAGCAAGAAACAGATGGAAGGAGGAAACAATTCAGGACTTGAGGGAGATAGGAGTGGAGAGTTGGTGGAAAAGGGCTTTAGCTACTATATATATATGTATACATAAATCGATAAAATATCGATATATCGAATAACGATATGTCTTTTAATATATATCGATAATTTGAATTTGATATATCGATAGTTTGATATGTCGATACTCGATATTCCGATATATTAATAAAAATTGTAAATGTAAAAGTAGTTTTTTATCGTCTGGCAATCGATACGTTATTCAAATTTCACAATTTCCCGCAAGAAAGCTCCCAATAATAGTTAGTTATACTTGATATATTAAGTATGTACTTGCATATATACAAGTGTTTCTAAATTGAGTACCATAAATTTAGGAGTTTGTAGAGAAAGTTAAAATAACACTAAAACCTTTATATAGTTTTGTACAAAAACGCCTCCCTTCCAAAATACAGAGTGTTATAATGTCCACTGGCGTATCAGTTATTTAGCTATATCTGTAACTAAAGCAGCCTGAGAAATCTAAATTTTTGTGGGCAAGTGCTACTCAAAACGACAGATAATCCAGCAATATTTTAAGTGTAATACGACAATTCAGTGGCGTAGGAAAAGGGGTCGTGTAATACCTTTTTGTTAATAAAAAGTTTGAGGTTAGGTTTTTTGGAAATATCGTTTAATTTTTAGATTCTCCAATCAAAATACTACAAAAAAGATTCTCTTTTTAAATATCTCTAAAGTCGTTTGTTTTTGAAATATTTGTGGTTTTATGTAGCAGTGCTCATGAGAACTGTGGTATTACCTATTTATGGTTGATTTGCGAAAAAAAAAATCGCATATGATTGCCACATGTTTTTGTAGGTACCTTCGTAATTTATACCTGCAAGCACTTCTAGATGATTTTGTTATCAAGTTTTACATAACTAATGATAATACAGCCCCGAATACAGCAAAACAAAGACAATATTTTAATAGCACTGCCACATAAAATCGTGCATATCTCGAAAACGAAAGACTCTAGAGATATTTAAAAAGAGTATCTTTTTTGCAGTATTTTGATTAGAGAATATAAAAATAAAACGATATTTTCAAAAAACCTAACCTCAAACTTTTTATTAACAAAAAGGTATTATACGACCCCTTTTCCTACGCCACTGAATTATCGTATTACACTTAAAATATTGCCGGATTATCTGTCGTTTTGAGTAGCACTTGCCCACAAAAATTTAGATTCCTCAGGCTGCTCTAGTTACATATATCGCTAAATAACTGATACGCTAGTCGGCATTATAACACCCTGTATTTTGGAAGGCAAGCGTTTTTGAACAAAACTATATAAATGTTTTAGTGTTGAAATGTTGGAAATAGAAATATCGATGCATTGATATATCGACATAATGAATCAATATATTGAAATATTGATTGTATCGATATTTTTTTTAAATATCGTTCATATCGGTATTTTTTAGATATCATCCACCCCTACTGATGACTCCCATCAGTGAAGCCGGCCTTTGTTATCGCTGTTTGCTTCGGTCCAATTACGTCGTGTGTGAGCCTGGTTGCTATGGTAACGGCACTTACATGTAACTAAACCGCAAGATATGACATATGTCATACTCACTTTTAGTTTATGTCAAAGTCACGAGGTATAATGTCTGGGTTGAAAGCACATGATGGGCGCTGACCAGCTTTTAAAGTGCTTGCTACGTACGATCCTATATGGCGTAGTCGTTCGTAGTTATATAGGTATTTTACGAGTATTACCAAACGTGGGCACTGAAACTATATAATCCGTGAATCGTTAATTAACGAAGTTACTTTATTTTGGTTAACGATTTAACTTTTGAGTTAAATCTAAAAATATCGGACTTCATTAACTTACGTTACATTTAGAAGTTAAGTTACAGCTAAAAGTTTAATCACTCTATCTCCAGCAGCACCACCATAGCAATTAACAATCAGCTGGACGATGCGTAGACAATTGATAAATAACGTACGGTTCTTGTTTCTATTGTTTTCAATGTTTAAAAGAGCCGAAACTACTTATTTTATAGTTTTCGTACTGTTTTACATGTTATGCATAGGTGGTATTAGGGCAATAAAGTTATTTTTTGTTTCTTTACATATGTATACGAAAATTCGAAAATTAATGTTAACGATTTATCTATAACTTCAGTTCCATTTCTAACGAATTAACTTTTTGGTTAACCGATTAACGGTTAACGAAGTTAACTTTTTTATTAACGTCCGCCTTTGTTTATTAGTTTCACGGTGGAAAGATAGCGATAATTTTTTTTAATTTGTACAAAATTATTCAATTTTAAAGCTGGGAGGAGGGGATGGAATATCGAAGCTGTTTCACCCATTCTCCAAGTCACGAGCTACTGCTCCGGCCGGCCGCCGGCCCCCTGAAATTTTGTTTGAACACGGTCGGGCATGCGCATTACAGAATGTCAACACAATTTGCATTTTGGAGGCGTAAAAAAAATTAAGCTGTGAGAACGCATTTTAAACAAAGCCCTTTCTTGCCCTCTCGCACCAGACACACGCATTTTTTTGGAAAAAAGATGATGTAAAAACAAGCAAAATATATCAAACCGCTGCGGGGTCAGAACTCGTCTAGCCGTAGGAGAACAAAATGGCAGTTCTGTACGATATCCGAACACCCACCAAGACCGTTGGCGTCACTAGCCGATAACGATATTCTTAAACGTCATTTTGCGGACATTAAGTAATGCGCGCGTCCGACCGTATTGGAATAAAATTGCAGGGGCTCGGCGGCCGGAGCAGTAGTCACTCCATTTTTTTATGTACAAAAACAAAAAGGTAGTGACTTAATAACTGCCCAACTTGAAGGGAAAACCTGCATTTATTTTAATTTTTGGTAAATTGGGGGCACCTACCTAGACCCGGAGAGTGCTCAGTTCTTTTGTTCTTTATACTTGACATGGCATCTTTGTTTTTAGGTTAGAAACTAAATACTAGTTTACAGACGCTTGGATAAAAAACTTGGGAGTGTAAACACCTTTATTTATATCCCAACGAGGTTTTACCAAGTAGGCCACTTCTACTTTCACGTACTTTAATAGACTGTTAAACTCAAAGACATCTACAAGTCTTTGGTTAAACTTCATGCCATGCAAGCACAGGTTTGGCAAGTACCGAAAGGTCAGGTCAGATGCGCAGGGAGTTTTTGTTCTAATCCAAGCGGATCCTGTGTCTTTTTTCTTCTAAAGCTTGCTGTAATTTACAGAATTTTGCATTCCATGTGTTGTGTCTGGTGGTCCGCCACGAAAGGTATTTTTTTAAAGAAAATCCGCGATTGCTAATGAAAACTAGGGAATAATAATATGCTGAAATATTGCATTGGTAAAACCTCGTTGGGATATAGATAAACGCCATTTAAGGGTGCGGAATTTGAGCACAAACGGGTCATGTAGAGACATTTTTATTCCAACACCATTCTGAAATTAGAGTAGATAGGGCGTTAAATAAAAAAAAGATTTATCAATAAAGGATCAAGTTAGGTACTCGCACTATTTTTATAGTAATATTTTTCGTTCGCCTTAAATAAATCTCCCTCAAATTACTGAAAATTCGTCACAAAACAGTCACAAACTCGATACATGTTTTACTATTTGTACACATATTTATCGTAATAAGAAAGTAGGGTTGTCTAAGTTAATTATTCCTTATTCATTTTAGACCAAAAACGTCTTGATATGTTGCTTCTTTCAACCAGTGTGTTGAAACGAAAATTTTATTGCAATCTCTCCAATTTCTGCATATATGGCAGAGATGCACTGTCAAACTGGAAGTAGTGTGGCCACTGCAATGCAGATGGCGGTGGCGCTTCAGTTTCTTCTCATATTTCTAAATAGAAAATAATAATTTAAAGATAGGACCGTCGACTTATTCTTCCAGATTTATTCGGTTGCCGCTAAAGCAAAAAACCTTGAAATTCCAAGCTGTAAAGATTCAGTCTGAAGAGTTTGCTGCTGTGATAGAAACCAATTATAATAGATTGTGACTAAATCCTAATCACACTTTTGGGCGATAGGGGGCAGCACTTTATTATTAGTCTATAATGGGGGAGATAAGTGTCGCGTCACAAACGTCAGATTTTCACAGATTTTCATTCCAAACAAAACAAAGCCACGTGCTTTTTGACGTTTTAACCTAACCTCTGAAATATAATTATAGTTGTTTTCAAGTTTTTACGCGTAAGCCCAACACACAATTTGAAAATAAACTGTTTTCACTGCAAAACGTCTATAATTATATTGCAAAAACTAGTTTAAGACGTTGTAAATAATATCGATAAACGTCAAATGGCACGTGCTTTTGTTTTGTTTGGAATGAAAATCTGACGTATGACGGAGGCACTTAGGTCCCCTTATAGACTAACAGCTGTAATTTCCCAGCATCAAACCAATGATGTGAACCCAGCTTTATTCTAGGAATTTATTTGATTGTTTAGTTGGTTGCCAACAAGTGGGAGCTGCGAGGCGAGGAGCTGTAATTCAAATTTTCGCTGTTGGTGGTGCTGCGAGTTGAAAAGCGAAAATGGCGTTGAATGTGTCAAAAACAGCAAATCTTGATTAAAATATGTTTTCAGTTTGTTAACATAGTTCGGCTTACGTGCTAATTGATATTTGTGATACGCTAAACATGTTTTAATCTTTATTTATACGTGTTTTGTGCCTAATATAAGGTTATTTAGTTCGATTGTTTGACATCTGGTTGGGATAGGTGTTGGGTACAACAAAACTAGAAGGTAAGGACAAAGTAAATCACTATTTTTACACAAAAATTGTTTGTTATATTTAACATTGTGTGAATTCGAGTAAGAACTTTCACGTAATCTGTAGAAATTCGCGTTCAGTGAGCAGTGACACACTTTTAGATTTCGTTTTTTTTGCGAATGCTATTTTTGCTCTCTGCGTCAAGTGTCACCGTTAAAACAACATTAGGGCTTATTGTTTGTGGAATAATTGACGAAACAAGTTATGTATTGGGAAAACTTGCACGTTTGCAGAGAATTCATTGGTTTTGACCAGAATTAGTAAGTATTGTATCATAAAAACACTTGAACTTTGTATCTGCTTGAAGTCTGATGTGTTTTCTGTACTAAAGAACTAATGGGATAATATGTATTACCAAAAACCATATGTAGTGACTCATTGAGAATGAGATTTTAATCTTGGCTCCACAGATGTTATCATAAATTCTATGCAAGTAGTAGGTACTTGAGTATACAAAAAAATTCATGTTACGCTTTAAGCGAATAAAAAACAGTGCAATTTGCAATAGAAAGTGAATGATTATGAAATTGTCGTACTTATTAAAAGCGTTATTAGCCTGTTTAAGTGTTGGCAATAAGAAACATTGAGGCTAAGTCAGTTGTTTAGGTTTTACAATAAGGAACTGCAGAGAAGCAGCACACGCGGAGGCAGCTTTGTTGTTGGGCATCGTTGACCTTGAACTGCAGGTCCTGTTTAAGCGATCAACCCATACCTTTAAATTTTCGTTTCTGGTCAATATAGTTATTTATTTTCTAACAATAGTTTTAAAAAATGATAATTACGAAATGAATCACGGTATCAAACATTTGTCGACTTTATAAATAGTAAAACGCGTAAAATTCAAGATAACAATACATACCTACACGAAATTCTGGATAAACAGATAAATACTGGTGTGCAATTATTTGCTCATAAAAAAGTTTTATTGGCCGTATAATTGGCACCTCAATTTGTTTATCAATAATGTGGGAATGGGAACAAGCTCTCTGCAGGATTTCGAGGTTGCCATATTATTATTATTACATATTTTGCGGGCGCAGATGTAAAATTTTCACATGATAACATTTAGTCACCTACTGTTGATAAGTTGCCATTTTTATTCCTAGACATACTGATTAATAAACCACAGGGCACAGATATTTTCTTGATATTAATGTATTTATCTGCTTTTGTCAAATTATATGTTCATTATGTGGACTGTAGCTAATCAGAAAATTCCTATTGCTGTCACGACAAATTTATATTTACTTATAAGAAAAATCCAAGAAATCTTGTATGTGTATTATTATTATTATTTTCTGGTTAAACTATGCCAGATAGCGAAATCGAAAAAGAGACAATAAATGTTTCAAATAAGAGTGTCTGTCTTGAAGATATTGACCAAACCGTTAAAAAATATGAACTTTAAGAAAAATCGAAGGTTTTACATTATTTCTTGAATACGACTGGTATAATGTGACTTTCGATCGTTTGAGGTAATAGTAAATTTAATTATAAAAGTACCTACAACTTTCTCTACTATTTTTTTGGTATTTTGTGTTTCAACCCACCTAGAACATTTCAAAATTTCCTAAAATCTGATTTTTTATAGCAGACCAGACGAATTTCCAAAAATTTGAAATTACCTATTTATTAAGCTCAAGAAACTGCAATTCTTTCTCCATTTAACCTACCTTCTCTCTCTCATTTCTCCTACCAAACTCTTCAAAATTAATTTTCTTCGAAAATATCACTCCATCTAAAATTGTATGTTCAAGTGACTCGAACTCTGGACCAAAAATTGTGTTTATGGCATTCAACAAATCGCTGTAGGTGATTGGAGGGGGGTGTATTTGCCAAAAATGTTCGGTTTTTTGAGTTCGTCTAAAAACGCGCAAGGCTCCTTTTCTCGAGGTCTACCACTCCGCCGCCGGGCGCTTGCCACCGTGCAGTCGTGTCCGTGGCGTGTAGGGGCACCCAGTTGAATCTAAAGACCAAAAGAGCAAGTGTCACAGCAACTCGCCGGCGGATTTTTGTGTATATTGTGTTGAAAATTGGGCCGTAGATTTGAAATTGATTTTTCAAAGTTTTGTTTGTTGTTTTTATTTTTTATTGTGTTCTTCGTGGAAGTGACTATAGACATACTGTTTTCATGAAGTATTTGTCCGTTCTTGTTTGGAGTATACTTGCACCTTAACTTTGGGTAAGTATCTTTTTAAAAGTGGCACTTGTTAACTTTCACTTGTTTAATTTATGTACTTGTATTTGGTGGTGGTGTGTAACATGCAAAAGTTTTATTTGATTGCACGTCAGGTGCGTTTGGCACGTGCGAAGAAAACATGCGGAAAACTGCGTTTGGATGGTAGAGAAAGTCGCGAAAATTAATATAGACTTTGGCGAGACGTTCGACGAACTCTGTAATGAATTGTATTTTCTTGTTTATTCGAGTTTGACCCTTTTTTGCAACCAAGAATATCCATCATTAAAAAAAAATCTGAAGAAAAATCGAAGAAAAACTTTCATTTTTTAAGAACGAAGTGGAAAATGGAATTATTTGGAGATTATGACGTACTTTCAATTTATATCGAAAATTGACAACTCATTGTGATAAAATTTATGGCGCTCATGACATCGTCTCTCTCGTCAGGTTTACTTCTTTTATACAAGGTGGTTCCTAAGTAGATGATCAGCAATACCTGAGTAGTTGACTCTTTAATTTTTTATGAAGAAAAATTTGGTTTGTAGATAATAACACAGTTAATAACAACTCGCTATAATTATGCAATTGCTTCTATAATAAAATAAGACTCCCTTCTGTCGCCGTACACCCAATATTTATATCACTAGACTTTTTGAGACAACCCCTGTTGTTTACGTGTTATACCTACACAAGTAAACAAGTCAAATAAGCGAATCGTTACTCATTACAGCTACATGGGTCACACGTATTAGTATGACCATTATAATGTACCGTATGCTTTAGTTTAACAGATACGGGGTATAGAAAATCAGGGTTGTTTCGATTTTTTTGTTGCCCGGTTATCCATGAACTCGCATGTTTGACTCGTTGTTTTGGTTATGCCGACGTTTCTGTTTGTCTGTAGCTTTGATCCAAATGCAACAGACGCCTAGATGAGTATTTTTAAAATTTAAATGAACCGTCTGGCATAATAAAACTTTGCTTGATTAGCGGAGGTAATCGCAGCCGCCTCCGAATTAAACACCGTTAAAATAATAGGGAGGTTCGGAGAAAAATAAGATATCTATTTTTGGCATGAAAATGACAGAAAATTGTTATTGTAATTGATTTACGGCGAAATTTTTTTTCTAACAAATTTTTTTGCGGCGTAATAAGCGAAAGAAATTAGCTTATCACGCCCACATGCTAGTTCGCTTTGTTATTGGTTTGACGTCAGAGATTCGTAAGGCGCTCCTCCCACTTCTCTTGAAGTGCCCGTGAAGCGGTACCTATCTCATAACATACTTATTGGGACTATTTCGAGCGTGAATTTTTAAAGTAAGATGTCAAGGAAACATAAAACAAAGACAACATAATCGATATAATGATGCAACAAGGGTATCAAAAGTCCGATTCACATAATTTGCCATATTTATGTAGTAGGTAGGTAAATGTCCCGGTAAATGTGAAAATGGTGTGTGATTCTTGCATCTAACCCCAATTTCATTCAACCTCAAAGCAGTAGTGTAAAGGCAGACCGGTATAAGTAAAACAAAGTCAACAATTTATTAACTGTATATGCCTTTTATAATTCAGTATAAGTAGGTATGTAGATTGTAGATACCTGCTTACTTCTGTTTGTAAAATAGGTACCTACCTATATTCTCTAATACAATACAATACATACCTACTCATTTATGTAGGTATGTATACCTAAGTGATTGACAAGTTATCAAGTTAACAGTTTTATAACGGATTGAAAATTTTTTAAAAAAACGGAAACAAATACAACTCACGCGAATCAAAAAACTACGCTACGTAGGTACTAGGTACTTGTTTAACAAAAAGAAACAACTGCTATATTCTGGAACGGTTAATGTAGAAACTCGGAAGAGACTCTTAAAGACGCATGTATGGAGTACGAAATTATACCTTTGGGTGCGAAACTTGGACAATGGGAGAAGCGGATTGAAAAAGAGTAGAAGCGTTTGAAATGTGATGCTACAGACGGGTGTTGAAGATACCGTGGATAGACAAATTAGCAATAAAGAGGAATTAGAAAGAGTTGGGGAAAAGAGAAAAGTATGGAAGACAATAAAGAATAGGAGAAATATCCTTTAGAATGGTAGGACACCTTCTGAGACACAATGGAATAGTTCGCGACATACTAGAGTCACAGATAGGAATAAAGAGGTAGAGGTTGGAGCAGATTAGACTACTGCTCTTAAATAGTTGGGGATGTAGAATGTTCTACTTTTACGGAAATGCGTAGGCTAGCTCAGGGAAAGGATGGAGGTACGCGTCCTACCAGTCTTCAAAAGAGAACTTTATGAAGACGTACTATTTAATTATTATTGTAAAATAGTTAATAAAATTTCCTTTTTTAGTTCAGGGAGGGAATGCTACGGTGATTCAGTATTTGGCTCCGTCATGCTCCTAGCATCCTGTTTCAAATTATGCTAACCGTAACACGTTACCAAGTACCAAGGGGTCCCAGAAAACTGTCGATAAATTACATTATGTTCGATTTTATTTAGAGTGGCTGCAATGGAGCAGCCGATAATTTTATAAACTTTTGCAATGATAAACTAAATCGCGAAAATATCGATAGTGCTGACCGATTTTCCTTCTGGCTCCAACGAACCATTTTTTCCGTTTTATTGGTGTGCTGTACGATGTATTAGTCTGGGTACAAAACAGAAAACACCAGTTAGAACCAGTTAATAATATTTAACAATTTAACTACACATGCATATGCATAATACTTATGGGACTGCTGCGCGCTGAAGCTGGGACTTGTACGTTATACTAAGTTCTGACGTCACGCGGCCAACTCTCGCTGCAAGGTACGATTTCTAGCCTCGCACCGACGGAAAACTTTGCAACGACTTCACAGGTGAAGGAATTTTTTTTAACAACTGCCTTCAGTATAATAAACTCTATCAATTTTAATGAAATTTGAAAATTACTGAACCTGCCTAATCCCGTTTAATATTTGTGCGCTGGGGTCGTGAACATAAAAATTTGGAACTGTGCTTGTTCCAATAATGCTCTAAGCTCGTTACTGTTGCGTTGTAATGTGCAAAGGTGCATTTCGAAACTCCGGTATATCGAGTAGGTGCCAAACAAAACAAATACCTACGAGCGACCGTGAACGAGAAATTATGCGAACAATTTGAAATTTAAAAAAATTATAAAGGTTCTAGCAGGTACTGTGGCAGCGAAAGAAAGATGGTAATTGTAACCAGTTCATTGGTTTTTCTTGCAAACACTCGCTCTTTTTTGTTGTAATTGTTCAACAGTGAACATAATACGCAATTTCAAAATTTTCAGAAAAATTTCGAATTGTAGGGACATATCCAAACATTGGTCCTTTGAGCCGGATTAAACTAAGGATTAGTGATTCTACCTATATTCCACATGACAAAATCAATAATTTGGATGGAAAATCATCTCATTTCCAGGTCCCTTTGCAGACTCTGATTAAAGGCCAGACATTTGTATTGAAATGATGCGGATTGACGACGGTCTCTTATTTTGGGTTGTTGTTGGGATGTTCGATGTTTGTGGCGAAACCCTGTATTTTCTTTCATTTTCACCCCATTTGACCCGTTCACATAAATTGTACTCTATAAACTCAACCTTTTTTTTTGCTCCCGAAGTGCTCAACCATGAATACATTAGAGCTCTTTGAACCCATTTTCGGTCTTATCTGCCTCATAATTTTGTACGTAATTCCTTATCAGCTCTTCACTCAAACTCCAACCGGGAAATACCCTGTTCGCGGACTGTTTTGATTTATATCTTACTACACCTCTAAAGCCTTTATAGTTTCCGCATATTTACCAGAAAATGTCATGGAACATGAAACCTGAATAAATTGTAATTTTCCGTTTTCATTCGTTTCGAATTATGGTCGCAGATCTCAGGTGTTCGCGTGGTAGTGCGAAATGTCTCGGTGTCTATTTTTAAGTTTGTTTGCCACTGCAGTGAAGAGAAGATACGGTCACGTGCGTGTATGTGGTTTGATGTCGCAGGTATGCACACACTCATATACAGGTGGGTGACCTTGTGGGTCAACAAACACTCTCATCTGTTCGTGGGCTCGATATTTTCGAAAGGAAACTGAACGGGCCTTTTAGTGTTGAGTAAAACGACCTTTGGATTCAGTTCAATGTAATATGTTGCAAAGTAGGATGTGTTTTGTAATTTATACAGGGCGTCTTTGTCTTGCAATCTGAAAATTGCTCTATACATATACCGAAATTTAATTAAAATTTTCCGACCAAAATTTAGCGTGACAGTGACATTTACAAAAATTATTGTTTAAAATGTCAGCGGTAAAATGACAAATCCAGGCTGTTTCAAGTATCACCTGTTCGCGCCACGGCTTAGTACCGCCCACAATAATTCTACCTGCTGCGCGCGCACACCGGGTAAAACTGAAAAGGTCTATTGATACGGATAAGCTTCGATCGATTTTAATTAAATTTGGTAGATAAATATTTCCTTGGAAGTACTATTTTTTGATTTGCGTATTTAATAAACAACTGAAATTTGACATATGCAAACAATAACATATCAATTAATGATTGTAAAAGTCCCGTACTCTGGCTAGAAATAGCGAGGGGAAAGAGCATGGACAGAGAAACCTTCAATTATTATAACCTAAGATTGAGAAGAGTTCTGACGTAAAACGTCTGATTCAAAAAAGAAGCCCCTAGATTGCAACGTATTTATAGTTTTTCCCCGTTTTTTTCAGAAAGTAACAACACAAAGAAAAAGAACCACATTATTGGCAATAGGGAGGTTCGGAGAAAAATAAGATATCTATTTTTGGCATGAAAATGACACAAAATTGTTATTGTAATTGTTTTACGGCGAAATTTTTTTTCTAAAAAATTTTTTTGCGGCGTAATAAGCGAAAGAAATTAGCTTATCACGCCCACATGCTAGTTCGCTTTGTTATTGGTTTGACGTCAGAGATTCGTAAGGAGCTCCTCCCACTTCTCTTGAAGTGCCCGTGAAGCAGTACCTATCTCATAACATACTTATTGGGACTATTTTGAGCGTGAATTTTTAAAGTAAGGTGTCAAGGAAACATAAAACAAAGACAACATAATCGATATAATGATGCAACAAGGGTATCAAAAGTCCGATTCACATAATTTGCCATATTTATGTAGTAGGTAGGTAAATGTCCCGGTAAATGTGGAAATGGTGTGTGATTCTTGCATCTAACCCCAATTTCATTCAACCTCAAAACAGTAGTGTAAAGGCAGACCGGTATAAGTAAAACAAAGTCAACAATTTATTAACTGTACATGCCTTTTATAATTCAGTATAAATAGGTATGTAGATTGTAGATACCTGCTTACTTCTGTTTGTAAAATAGGTACCTACCTATATTCTCTAATACAATACAATACATACCTACTCATTTATGTAGGTATGTATACCTGAGTGATTGACAAGTTATCAAGTTAACAGTTTTATAACGGATTGGAAATTTTTAAAAAAAACGGAAACAAATACAACTCACGCGAATGAAAAAACTACGCTACGTAGGTACAAGGTACTTGTTTAACAAAAAGAAACAACTGCTATATTCTGGAACGGTTAATGTAGAAACTCTGAAGAGACTCTTAAAGACGTATGTATGGAGTACGAAATTATACCTATGGGTGGGAAACTTGGACAATGGGAGAAGCGGATTTAAAAAGAGTAGAAGCGTTTGAAATGTGATGCTACAGACGGGTGTTGAAGATACCGTGTATAGACAAGTTAGCAATAAGGAGGAATTAGAAAGAGTTGGGGAAAAGAGAAAAGTATGGAAGACAATAAAGAATAGAGGATAGGATGGTAGGATGGTACGACACCTTCTGAGACACAAAGGAATAGTTCGCGACATACTAGAGTCAGAGATAGGAATAAAGAGGTAGAGGTTGGAGCAGATTAGACTACTGCTCTCAAATAGTTGGCGATGTAGAATGTTCTACTTTTACGGAAATGCGTAGGCTAGCTCAGGGAAAGGATGGAGGTACGCGTCCTACCAGTCTTCAAAAGAGAACTTTATGATGACGTACTATTTAATTATTATTGTAAAATAGTTAATAAAATTTCCTTTTTTAGTTCAGGGAGGGAAGGCTACGGCGATTCAGTATTTGGCTCCGTCATGCTCCTAGCATCCTGTTTCAAATTATGCTAACCGTAACACGTTACCAAGTACCAAGGGGTCCCAAAAAACTGTCGATAAATTACATTACGTTCGCGAAAATATCGATAATGCTGACCGATTTTCCTTCTGGCTCCAACGAACCACTTTTTCCGTTTTATTGGTACGATGTATTAGTCTGGGTACAAAACAGAAAACACCAGTTAGAACCAGTTAATAATATTTAACAATTTAACTATACATGCATATGCATAATACTTATGGGACTGCTGCGCGCTGAAGTTGGGACTTGTACGTTATGACGTCACGCGGCCTACTCTCGCCGCAAGGTACAATTTCTAGCCTCGCACCGACGGAAAACTTTGCAACGGCTTCACAGGCGAAGGATTTTTTTTTTAACAAAAATTAACAACATAACTGCCTTCAGTATAATAAACTCTATCAATTTTAATGAAATTTGAAAATTACCGAACCTGCCTATTCTGCGAGAAATACACATTCTGTATATGAAATGAGATTATAAGCAAATATATCTAATACAAATAACACGCGTTATTATTATTTAATTGTTGAATTATCTTTAAGACATAAAATTACGCGCACCAAGATCGTCGTAACAGAGCAAAAAAAAAAATTATCCGAGGTTCACCTCGTAACGTTTAGAAAGCATGACTCCTCGTATTAATTAGCGAAAGAAACTGATAACCGCGGTCGTTCTCTGCAAAACAAACGGATAAGTATCTACAATTATCATTATATTTACAGTTGGATAGTTTACTTTCAATAAAAAAAATTAGACGACAAACTGCCGGGGTCACCCAGAAGGGGACAAAATGCCAAAATACATTGACCTCTAAAAGAGAGAAGTGATTAATTTAGTACAAACTGTTTTTTAATTAAAATGAGACTGCAAAATATTTTTTTTTAGTTTATTTTATTTTTATTAATAATTAATGTGTTGTTGCTTCGTGTTGTATATGTGTGTCTTGTTTTTACATTTTTCTAATTATATTCCTGTCATTAGCCAACAATTCTAGTTTCCTCGGTACAATTATTACTTAATTACAAAATGTAAACAATCGATTAACATCTTAAACCGATGGTGACCCGCAATCCAAACAATTATTGCACCAAAAACCGCTGGCCTCAATTTTCAGCCAGTTTTTTTCCATTAACATCTCATGTTCCAATTATTAAATCAAAGTTAATTGAAAGAGATTTGCAAGATTGGACGTCGGAAAAAAGGGACAAGGTCTCTGTGCGGGCGCGAAATAATTTTCCTATAAATTTCATTTTCGCAAGAGTGAACTCGTCGGCATTGCGCAAAAAAGAAGTGTGGTCAAGGAAGTGGAGTGGACTACGTCGCCATTCTGTTGTTTACAAATAAAATCAATAAACTGGGAATCTGGTAAACAGAGCAGAGTTTTTGACGGATTTGGCCCATCAAGGATCGAGTCCTTGAAAAAGTTCTCTAGTGGGTGGGAAATGTTTCTCTAGATCCTTCAGACTTATGCTCTCCTGGTACATACTTACAACTCAACAGGCCAAATCCGCGGACCATTTTCTTTATATCTATTTAGGTTTGGGCGAACTAAAATCCTCTGATCTCCAGAATACTAAAAACCATTCCGAGGGTGAGTTTCACAAATGTTTTGAACTGTGACAGTGATCGCAGCCCAAAGGAACTATCTATTTTGAAGATGCCAATATCCATCACGCCATCAGTTCGTAAATAGATATGCAAATGAATTTTTTATGAGTCCATTCCGTGAATTTAATTGTTTATTCTAATTTACTCGGAGCACTTGTGTAACCTAAAATAAACTTAGTATGTACCGATCGCTTTTGATGCAAACAATTCTTTTCTGTATTTTTAATAATAAAATATTTAAAATAGGGCGGTTGTTCGAGAATTTCAAAGCCTGCTTTATGAGTTGCGACCACGTGTGGTTTTTCTCCGTGTGAAGGTTCCTTTAGGTGAGAAGACAGGCATATTTCTGGGTGTGAAACCGCAGGATTTGTTTTTGCACAGGGCTAATAGCAAAAATCATAAACGCATACTTTTTTGCACGCCAAAACTTGCTTTGTTTAGCAAACGTAATTCGTGTTGTTCTGTGAAAACAACAAGAATACATTTTTGTTCATCTGCATAAAGCAGTTTCTCGCGTTCCTGAACGTCTGGCCTTCGAATTATTGTAATTTTTCGACATTCTCGTATATAAGTATGGTTAACACTTGAAACTATTATAAAACAAAATTATATTATGCACAACATAATTCTTGCATTCGTGGCATTGGAACAAAAAACAAGCGATGCAGAGAGACCATACGCTTTCCAAAACCAGCAGCGTTTTCGTTTGTGAGGATCATTTTGATGTAAATATTTACGTAAAAATTATATGAGTTCTTACTACATACATGATTTCCCATCTAAGGTCGATTCTTCCATAGCTCCCTTTTTATTCATTTTAGAGAAAAAAAGTTATATAAAAGACCCCCGTTAATTTTTTTTCCGAATAATGCTTTAAAATTATATTCATTTATACAGGCTGTTCCGTTTCTTTTCCACAACACCATCGCCATTTTTCAAATGTCATCAATTATTTTCTAGCCCAATTTGACAGAGGATCTATGCCTTATGCCAATGAACCATAGATGCAGAATTGATTATAATAAATTAGCCGAACGAATCAAATTGATTAATTAATGAACCGATCAATGCGTGCCTGTTTAAGTATGTTTGTAGGGTAAATCAGAGGTCGTATTAGTGCACGATAATCCTTAAAAACTTTTGTCTTGCCGCAAAATGGACAAGGCCGTCCGAACCCGTTTTATTTTGAAAGTGTGTTCGTATTTGCATAACTCAACCGGTGTTGAATGAATTTTCTTTTATTTTTATCTTATTTTCCCCCAGCAAGTCTTCATTACCTTCTTGGGTAATAAAATTTGCATACCCTTCTTGATTCGGCGTCTAGAGTTTGTTGTATTAAATTTGACATTTGTTTTATTGTTATTACATTACTTTTATCAGTTCCTGAAATTTCTATTTTTATATGGCGTTTTACGTAAACAGGCTAATAAGGACGGCTATTATTTACACCAGTTTTGTCCTGTTGAATTATTTTTATTGGCAGTTTGCTCCAGATGCGAGATAAACTTTCGCCGAAAGAAATTTTCTGCATTTTGTGGAGGAAGATTGGAATATATGAGCGCTTGCAAGTATATCAAAACTTGACGTTAGATTGTGGATAGATAAGGTTATCAATAGAGAGGTATTAGAAATAATTGGGTAAAAGCGAAATTTATGGAAGACATAAAGAATAGGAGAGATAGGATGGTAGGACACCTTCTGAGACACGAATAATAAGGAATAGAAAGAGGTAGGGGTAGACCTAGATTAGACTACTGCTATCAAATAGTTAGGGATGTAGGATGTTCAATTTTTGGGGAAATGCGTAGGTTTGCTCAGAGTAGGAAAGAATGGTGATGTTATTGATGTTCGAAATGTTTTCGTTGGTTATGGTCGTTGACCATCTTCACTTGATTTACAACTAGGATGGCATCGTTAAAAGCGCTTGCAAATTGATTCTTTGGTTGCAGCATAATACGCTTAAAAACTCTGGCAGTCTCGCCGAATTTTGTTATGTTATCTCAAACAATTTTCCTGCAGATGTTGTACAAGCGAATGGTTAATTTAGATTTGTTTCATAAATTGTGTTTCTATTTAAACCTATTGGAGATAAATATTTGGCTTACGGCATCATATGGTTCACCTATAAAGACTCCGACTTTCCTCAGATGTTTAAAGATTCGTTTTGAACAATATACGTTCTGCAAAGTATTTTGGTTGAGTTGCAACTGACAATGAACCTTGATACTTGACTTTGACGGAATGGGGAAACCCACAAATTAAAAAACTGGTTTCAATTATTGGTCAACAAATATTTCGCTTCTTATATTAGACGTTGATTAGTCGGAATTAAATAAAATTAAGTTAAGTACGGGACATTTGATTTGTGCGAACACACATTTTATAAAGTTGTCCAATCAGTTCCCTGTTAGAGGATCAGATGCATGGTGTTCCATAGACTGCTTTAGACCTTTGTAGTCCTGTATTATTTAGCACGATTTGCATTAGATTTAAAAGACAATGAATGGTGATTATTCCTTATTTATGCAATCATCTTTGGCCTTGTATTTAATAACGCTTCTTCCTTATTAATTCTTAACTGTCTTGTTTTCTGAAAAACTTTTACATATCCGGAATCATGCTGTTGTGGACTCTTAGGAAAAAGTTAACATAGATTTTCAGGCATAGTTCACAAGAATTGACAATTTCACAACATGCAAGTATAGTGTACTTCTCGGCTAAGGTCATATTTCAATACGGATGCAGATGATTTTTGAATGACTCATTACTCAGGCTATAAATAGTGTTGGAAAACAGAATCTTCACATGTCGAGTGCATCATTGAGTTATTAAAATTGCGATGACGTCTTATATTACTTAATTATTTGTAGGGACAGTTGGTCTCGTTTGCGAAACAAGTCTGACCCACATATGGTTGAGGTATGTGCAGTGTGGCCAGCAATTATTGCAAGAAAATGTTGACTCGTTATTACCAAGGGAGTTTTCTGTTATCCTTGCGAGGGCGTCTCATTAGCAATATTTTTCATCACTTTTTATAATCCGTTTTCGAGTATTCCAGCAACGTAAAAATTCTGACGTGAATAGACGAATACCAAAATAGGTCGGAGGTTAACATTAAAATAATTGACCAGGTTACAGATATCGCATTTCAATCAACGTATGCATGTACGCCTCACCTGTCCTTTATTTCTTTTCACTTGAATTCATTAATTATGTCTTTGTACATTGTACCCATTACGCCAATGCTCGCGGTCCATTCATGCCACACAACAGTGAGCTCATGAATGAGTTTTTAATAAATTACCTGACGCAATGCACCGCCGGGATTCTCATCCCGAAAAACTTGAACCACACATAAACAAAGTCGTAAATCGTTGGTGTTGCTGCTGTTGAAATATATTCTCTCGTTTTCCAGGAGGAGGGAAGTGTTGGGAAGGAAAGAAAATGATCCTTTTAAAGTTTTACTGACACATTCCTTGCCACCGAGGAAATGCGCGGCTCCGTGGACGGAGACGTGCCGACCTGCGTGGCCGGCCAACGGAAGAAAGGCTTCTCTGCCCGGTGGTCCTTGCGACGGTTCATCTATTCCAGCCCGATTTTGGGCAGAAGACGGACGCCCAACAGTTCCAGTTCTTCGAGAAGCCATTGGAGTCACCGTAAGTGTGTGTTTTTTAAGTTCTGCTCCACTTTTTCGATTTTAGAAACATGAAAAGGTTGTGGAATTTTAAGAACTGCATTAGGCAAGATATTTTATTCATGAATGCGTGGTGGGCAGGGCGACGGTTTTGAATGAATTATGTGTAACTACTAAAATAATAATAATAATACGTGTTTTGCATTGTTGCGGTCTTTTCCTACATAAGGTACCGTTCCTGGGGTCTTGGGAAGAAAGATGTGTTCATTACCTCTAAAGCGTGACAAAACCGTTAACTGCGCTGGAGAATTCACTAAAAGTAATCGATGTGAAAGCCATAAATACTTACCCTCTTATTGTTATAAGAAACCAATTTTACTGCTCTTATTTTCCCTATAAGTTTATTCGAATGAAAGAATGAAAATACGTGGCGCTTTTATTTCACTCTCCAAAGGTGGGCGAATAGGATGTTCTACAATTGAAAACGAAAGGAAATGAAATGGAATCTGGACTTACTAAATTTATTGTGAACACAGCGAACGAATTTTCTTCAATATTATCACTATGAATGTGTGTACTTCACTAAGGTAAACGCTCCTGTTCACACCACGTACGAAACAACAATCTTGAAGCACGGAATGTTTAAAACTATATTGTTCATGGTGCCACAAAGACGGCGACGGGAGCTTTAGGGTAGATAGAGAAATAGAGGGGAAACAGGATACAGGGTGGACCAATGCAATGTGTACGCAACAAGTTTGCTTATAATTTAATTCCAGTGCTGTTCCAAACTCATTTGCTCCATACTGATAATTCTATCCACCTTTTATAAAATGGAAAAGAATTGGACAACTTTTAGTAGGGGAAAAAGTAGCATACAACTAAGGATCATCTTCAATTTTTGATTTTATTTTTACACAATGCTCCTTACAGCTGTCATCTTGTGCTGAAAATGTCTAATTTATGTTTTGATGTTTCGTTTCAATACTGCATTTTTCCACACAGCCACCAATAGGGAGTCTGTGGATGGCAGAGTAGGTGGACCATCCAGAGACGTGGAACGTGGTTCGGTCCACACTGTTGGTTTTGCACACCATGCCGAGATCCACAAAGCTACAAGCAGGACGTCTGTTTTTACACCCAGCACAAAAGTACCTATTGACTATTTGCAAAATTTCTTTTATGTACGCGTGTTTTCAGAGCGGAGAGGGCATAGTTCTGTCTCTGGAATGCCCCCTGTGCTTAGCCGAACTTAGCCCCGAAGATTTTTACGAGCTGTCCGGTTGTAGTCACAGGGCCTGTCTGCAGTGCCTGCAACAGTATTTGCGGATCGAAATTACTGAGTCGCGCGTCTGCATTTCCTGTCCCGAATGTTCAGAGGCGCTCCATCCCAATGGTATTCTTTAATTATTTTTTTTTCAAAATTAAATTTGATCGAGACAATTTCTTGTAGAAATACGTAACATACTAGAGGACAAGGTGTTATTCGAAAAGTACGAAGATTTTATGGTGCGTAGGGTTTTAGCGGTGGACCCGGACACGAGGTGGTGTCCGGCCCCCGACTGCAGGTACCCCGTTAATCGTCGGGCTTGCCCCGTAATCTTATAAATCGCGTTTCTCTGTTTACAGTTTTGCTGTGATAGCCAGTGAGTGTGCGAGTTGTCCGAAAATTAAATGCGAGCGTCCGGGGTGCGATTCATACTTTTGCTACCACTGCAAAGCCGAGTGGCACCCCAACCAGACTTGCGACGCAGCTCGTGCTCAGCGGTCTCCAAATATCCGGTCCTCTTCAATTAGCTATAGTCTAGATTCGCAACATCGTAAGTTATCCAGGGTTATTCAGAACTTGTTCGAAAAAATTTAAGGGTATAGGCACCCTTAAATTTGGAGAATAAATAATTTTTAATCGGTTCTGATAAAACTGGTTCGATCAAGAACGGTTTAGACTAGTGCTGGCAACTGTGTCCGGTATTTTGGATATCCGTTTAACCGGTTTTGGATTATCTGCGGGTTTATACAAAACCGAGAACCAGTTATTCAGATAACCGATTATTCGAATAATTGGTTATTTAAATATTCGGCTATTGACTTAGGTACCTTCTCTGACTCGTGTCGGATAAGCTGCTGTTTCGTCTCATTCTTGCGAATGATTTATTAGCAAGCTTGATGAAATCCTTTGTCAGTTTCTCGGATATCCAAATAGACGTTTTTCGGATATCCGAATAATTGGTTTTGACAATTGCTTGAATATCCCAATAGTACATTTTTCAGATATTCAGATAGTCGATTTTCCGGATATCCGAATAATAGGATTTTGGCAATTACTTGGATACCCGGTTTTTCGGATATCCGAATAATAGGATTTTGGCAATTACTTGGATACCCGGTTTTTCGGATATCCGAATAATCGGTTTTAACAACTACTTGAAAACCTGGTTTTTTTGGATATCCGAATACTATATTTTTCAAATATCTGAATAACCGGTTTTACAGGACTGAAAATATGTTTCTTACGCAAAGATCCCCCTCTTTTTCTTCTAGTGATTCCAGTGCTTATGGAACAAGTCCAAAAAATACTGTGTAAGACGGTCAACATTTGACTATTCCGGTCCAGTTCACCGGTTATCTGGTTTAAAGTAACATTTTTAATCGGTTCTGATAAAACCGGTTTGATCAAGACCGGTTTAGACTAGTGTTGGCAACTGTATCCGGTTTTTTGGATAACCGTTTAACCAACCGGTTTTGGATTATCCGAGGGTTTACACAAAACCGAGAATCGGTTATTTGGATAACTGATTATTCGAATAATTGGTTATTCAAATATTCGGGTATCCGAATATCCGGTTAACGGTTAATTCTGATAACACTAATATATTTTTTGTCCTTCGTTATTAACTTGAAATTGAAATATAAAGATCTTCCATCTCTTATTGACTCGTGTCGGATTAGCTGCGGTTTTTTCTCATTCTTTCGGTGTTCCACGGTGGAATGATTTATTAGCAAGCTCACTTGATGAAATCCTTTGTCGGTTTCTCGGATATCCAGAAAGACGGTTTTCGGATATCCGAATAATCACTTGAATATTCTGTTTTTCGGATATCCAAATAGTATATTTTCCAAATATCCGAATAGTCTGTTTTCTGGATATTCGAATAATCGGTTTTGGCAATTACGTACTTGGATACCTGGTTTTTCGAATATCCGAATATGTACTATATTTTTCAGATATCCGAATAATCGATTTTATGGATATCCGAATAATCGGTTTTCCGGATATACGAATAATCGGTTTTGGCAATTATTTGGATACCCGGTTTTATCTGCTGTACATCCCCTTATTTTTTTCGAATAAGTTCTGAATCTACCAGTATTATAAATTTATTTTAAATTTGCGTTGATGAGTGTTTTTCGGTGATAGGAGATGATATAAAGCCTTGTCCGCGATGTCAGGTGTTGATAGTGAAAATGGACGACGGTTCCTGCAACCACATGATGTGTGCTGTTTGCGGAGCCGAGTTCTGTTGGCTGTGCATGAAAGAAATTAGCGATCTGCATTATTTGAGGTGAGCGTTGGCGAAGACGAACCTCCGAAACTGATTTTAATCGGATTGTTCTTTTCAGTCCGTCTGGCTGCACCTTCTGGGGCAAGAAGCCGTGGTCCCGGAAGAAGAAGATTCTGTGGCAGCTCGGGACGCTTGTTGGCGCTCCTGTCGGTATAGCTCTTGTTGCGGGTATAACTGTTCCTGCCATGATTATAGGTTCGTTTTATTTCTCTATTATAGTGATTTATGTGTAATGTGTTTGTTTTTTTTTTGCTTTCAGGAATTCCAGTGTGGGTTGGCCGAAAGTTGTATACTAGGTACAATAGCGATTCAACAAAACACAAGAGAAACGCAGCTGTTGTCGGTGGAGTTTTGGCATCAGTGAGTCTCTTTATTCGTTAGTTTTACTTGCCAAGGACTGCCTCCAGTCCTCTTGTGTACCAGCTGTTTTTTTATTGCGATGATTTAGCAAAATTCAAGAAATTGAAATTGAAAAATCCGTCATAAACTCGACACCTTTTTTGCTATTTGTACACATATTTATTGTAATTAGAAAGTTAGGTTATCTTAGTTAATTATTCGTTATTCATTTTCGACCAAGATCGTCTTGATACGTTACTTGGTTGAGCGGCCTTGTTGGAATGAAAATTATATTGCAATCTCTCCATCCTGTGCATATTTAGCCGAGATGCACAGTAAACTGTACATTTAACAGTAATAGTAGTGTGGCCATTGCAATGCAGATGGTGCTGGCCCTTCAGTTTATTCTATTTCTAAATAAAAAATAATAATTTAAAGATAGGACTGCCGACTAATCCTCCCAGATTTATTCGGTTGTCGCTAAAGCAAAAAACCTTTAAAATTCCAAGCAGTAGGAGTTCTGTCTGAAGAGGTTGCAGTTGTGATATGAACCAGTCCATAATAGATTGTGACTATATTTTGCATAATCCTAATCACACTTTTGGGCGATAGGTGGCAGCATTAACAGCTGATAAATCCCAGCCTTAAGAAATATTCACAGTGGTTACTGAGATACAGCCAGTTCAATTGCTGGGTCAACAGATTTATTGCTACATATACAGGGTGATTTTTTTTGACCGTCTATTAGAAGTATCTGGAGAACTAAAAGAGATATTGATTTGAAATTTTGGCTGTGGCCGAAACCGGGTCGGATCTATTTAATGAAAATATTTTCAAAATGGTGGCATTTCCGGGAATACCGGAAGTTGACACCAACTTTGTTATCTTAAATGGAATGCTACCATTTTCTATTTTTTTTTAGATTCCACGGAAAATTTTAATATCAATTCAATACAGGTTCGCTATGCCTAAAATTAATATTTTCGGAGATATAAATTTTTTTCTCAATATTTTGACAGTTGTGGTAGATTATGTAAAAATTAATATCTCGATAACGTCTAGCAGTAAGATGTTCGATTTTTTATGGTGGCAAGACACGGTGTTGGAGTTACTAATCAGGCAAACAAATTTTCAAAATCTATTACATAAAATTTTCTAATCAACGGCATATGTTGATCGCACAAAAGTAGCAAAAAGTCATTTTTCTTAAATAGAATGATACCATTTTCAATTGTTTTTTAGATTCCACGGAAAATTTTAATGTTAATTCAATAAAGGTTTGCTATGTCTAAAATTAATATTTTCGGAGATATGAATTTTTTTCCAATACCTATTTTGACAGTTGTGGTAGATTATGTAAAAATTAATATCTCGATAACGACTAGTAGTAAGATGTTCGATTTCCTATGGTGGCAAGACGAGGTGTTGGAATTACTAATCAAGCAAACAAATTTTCAAAATATATTACATAAAATTTTCTAATCAACGACATATGTTGATCACACAAAAGTAGCAAAGAGTCATTTTTCTTAAATTGAATGATACCTATTTAAAGAAACCAATTAAAAAACGTGAAAAAATGCGCGTTTAACAATGTATGATGTTTCTCTACCCAAAATGAATAGTATTTTAGATACCTACTAGATGGGGCGCCAGGTCATTGTTCTGCAGCAGTTACTAACGAATTGTACCGGATGTTTGAAGATAGATGGATATGACGTTTGGGTCCATGGAGTTGGCCTGCCAGGTCTCCAGACATTACACCGTTGGATTTTTATCTTTGGGGCCGTATAAAGGATAAAGTGTATCAATATCCACTCAATAACAGAATTGCTACAGCATTTGCAGGCTTAGATCCACATGAAATTCGTAGCGCTACTACACTCGCCGTAAATAAGCGAATTATTAAATGTGTAGAAGTTAATGGACTACATTTTGAACAGTTTCTTTAACATTGTTTTACTATCACGTACCTACTTTATTTTTTATTTAGTTAAAATAAGTTCAGTGGTGGTAATTCAGGATATGTTCCATTAAATGTTCTGTATGTCCTGTTAATTATTTTATCGCATTTTCCATGAATGTTGAATAAATTCATAATATCCGAGTAAGAATAATTATCATTTGCCATATCCTATTCGTTAAACACCAACCATACTAAATTACTAAAAAAATACCAATTGCTTTTATTAGACATTATTTCTGAAATTTGTGAATATTTTGTTTTGTCTACAAGCCAAGGTCTACTTACTAGAAGGCGGCGCTCTTCAATTTTGATCGATGAAATAAGAAAACAGCAAATATCTAAAATACTATGCATTTTAGGTAGAGAAACACCATACATTGTTAAATGCGCATTTTTTCACTCTTTTTAATTGGTTTCTTTAAATAGGTATCATTCTATTTAAGAAAAATGACTTTTTGCTACTTTTGTGTGATCAACATATGTCGTTGATTAGAAAATTTTATGTAATAGATTTTGAAAATTTGTTTGCCTGATTAGTAATTCCAACACCTCGTCTTGCCACCATCGAAAATCGAACATCTTACTGCTAGACGTTATCGAGATATTAATTTTTACATAATCTACCACAACTGTCAAAATAGTTATTGGAAAAAAATTCATATCTCCGAAAATATTAATTTTAGACATAGCGAACCTTTATAGAATTAACATTAAAATTTTCCGTGGAATCTAAAACACAATTGAAAATGGTATCATTCTATTTAAGAAAATTGACTTTTTGCTACTTTCGTGCGATCAACATATGTCGTTGATTAGAAAATTTTATGTAATAGATTTTGGAAATTTGTTTGCCTGATTAGTAACTCCAACACCTCGTCTTGCCACCATAAAAAATCGAACATCTTACTGCTAGACGTTATAGAGATATTAATTTTTACATAATCTACCACAACTGTCAAAATATTGAGAAAAAAATTTATATCTCCGAAAATATTAATTTTAGACATAGCGAACCTTTATTGAATTGACATTAAAATTTTCCGTGGAATCTAAAAAAAAATAGAAAATGGTAGCATTCCATTTAAGATAACAAAGTTGGTGTCAACTTCCGGTGTTAACGGAAATGCCACCATTTTGAAAGTATTTTCATTAAATAGATCCGACCCGGTTTCGGCCACAGCCAAAATTTCAAATCAATATCTCTTTTAGTTCTCCAGATACTTCTAATAGACGGTCAAAAAAAATCACCCTGTATATTAATTCTGACGACCAACATTTGATATCTTATACAATGTGTCCAAGATAAGGAGGGCCAGTATGGGGATATTGGAAATGACAAGAGATACGGATTTGGTTAAATGGGAAAAAAGTTGCGTAACTAAAGGATCAATAAAATGGCGCCTAGAAATCCTTGATATAATTTTCCGTTTTTGAGTTATTTTGAAAAAACTGAATTTATGGATTTTTAACTATATTTTTTTCTGACTTTAATATTAAAATTAGAGCGAAACTGACAAAACTTCTTCGTAGCAACTTTTGATGAAATTAAAGATTTCATTGCCAATTCTTTTATTCTACGTTTCGTCTTCGGGCAACCATCATCAACTTCATTTTTTTAAATACGGTCCTGATTTTCTGATGCCAAATTTTATGAGCCCTTCTTATTCTGAATTCAACAATGTACCGCACATTATGGTTTAATTACGTTTCGACCCGTTTTTGACCATCATCAAGAAATTTTTAGGATACGGACCTGCATTTCTCTTAGTTTTCTAAAAATTATGAGAAATACAGTTAGTTGGGCTTTCTTCTGATATCAGAAACGAACAAGATTTTCCAAAACTGCAAGATGCGCTATGTTTAGAGCAGGGTAGGTGCTTATCGCTAGTATCATCTAACAGATTCGTAAAACTCTTGTGGTGCACTTAAAAATTGCCAAACTTATACAGTATGTACATATTTTTTACAAAACTGTGAGACATACAGGTCCGTATCTTAAAAATTCTTTGATGATTGCCAAAAAAGGGTGGAAACGTAATTAAACCATGTGTGGTACATTGTTGAATTCAGAATAAAAAGGGCTAATAAAATTTGACATCAGAAAATCAGGACCGTATTTAAAAAAATTAAGTTGATGATGGTTGCCCGAAGACGAAACGTAGAATAAAAAAATTGGCAATGAAATATTTAATTTCATCAAAAGTTGCTACGAAGAAGTTTCGTCAGTTTCGCTCTAACTTTAATATTAAAGCCAGAAAAAAATATAGTTAAAAATCCATAAATTCAGTTTTTTTCAAAATAACTCGAAAACAGAAAATCTTATCAAAGATTTCTAGGCGCCATTTTGTTGGTCCTTTAATTACACAACTTTTTTCCCATTTAACCAAATCCGTATCTCTTGTCATTTCCAATATCCCCATACTGGCCCTCCTTATCTTGGACACGTTGTATATAAAAATCAATTGCCGTGCGTTAGTCTCGCAAAAACTCGAGAATGGCTCGACCAATTTTGATCAAATTTCTTGTGTGTGTTTGAGTAGGTCCAGGGATGGTTTAGATTCACAATTGGACTCGGTAGGTGGCGCTGCAATCGGGTTCTAGAAATTTTTTACGGCTGGGCTGGACCGATTTTGATGAAATTTTTTGTGTGTGTTTAAGTGGGTCCCTGGATGGTTTACATTCACATTTGGACCTGCAATCGGGCAGGACAACGTCTGTCGGGCCCACTAGTGCAAAATAAAGTACATATTGCTTTTAGAGAATCGATTCAAAAATTTCTCTGCCAAACTCAACACACTTCGCTTTTCGAGTGAAAATGTTGCCTACTGTGCTTTGTAGTTCTTCCTGGCGCTCCTTTATTCTTGTAGCTGAAGCCGTAATGCGAGCGATTAATTCATCACGCATGTTTACCTTTTCTCGTTAAACATCTTCCATTTCCATAATCCAGTGGAGTTAGGTCCAGTGATCTAGCTGGTCAATTGATGCGACCGCCAAGACTGATATACCATTCTTCATAAATTTATTTATTTATTTAATGTAAATATGCTCACTGCAGAAAACCAATTTCGAAATGGTACATTTAGAAAAAAAAAAACGAAAATAAAACAAGAATAGGAACAAAGCAATGCAAGTAATAAACTTAATGGATTTTTACAAAATTAAAGTAACAGTCAAAAGGTCAACAACATTAGTATAATCGACAAGTTTCATGAATGGAGAAAATTAAAAGTTCTTCATAAACAGGAAAACGGATCACAGTTAACAAAATCATGGTTATAGCAATTTACCATGCTGTCGCAGAAAGCCCTGGTTCCGGAAATTGGTTCTATGCGATCCTACATGAAACAGGAGGCTCTGTCTCGAGCACCTGTTTAGTAATAATGTGTTCTGTGTTTCGAGTTACATATTTTGAAAAAAACGAAAATCTAAAAATCATTTTTGCTTATTTGACGTCAGGTGAATAAACAAAAAGCACTTTTTTATGCTGCTCCAGCGGAGTGTTGTCAGATTTTGTGTAAAACGTTTTGTTCGGACAAAACTATCTTCAGATTCATTTTTTCTTGCGGCAACCATGTAGGATTTTTATATACATATTTAGAAATCAGAAAAATTAGGTCTTTCTAAACATGTAAAAATCTCGTACTTCTGAACTTGAAGATGGTTTTGTTGGAACCAAACGTTTTTATGTAAAGAAGAGTATAAGAAAGTGTCTGAATAAAGTTCGTTTTGTTCACACAATAAGAAATCTGCCAAATTTCTGATAAATTCATCTTAAAAACACGAATTTTTGTGCAAAATTAAATTTATGAGTACTAAATAAGTTTTTCATATACAGTGTTGCCAACTCGGATTTTGGAAAAGACGTAGGACAGATTAGAAAATTACGTAGGATTGGTAAAAATTGCATATGAAAAGTTCGTAGATCTAAGTATTTTTTATTTTACCTTCATTTACTTTAGGATTCCAATTTTAACGGTGAAACTAGCTCACGTTTTTTAGTGACTTTCTTATTATTTTCAAAAATATAAAGCGACATCTCTCGAATTATGTTGGTACTACATGCGACACCTAATAGATTACACAAAAAGACGGAATGAATGAGACGTTTCGTTCACAAACAACTAACTACCAATCGACAAGTCATATTTTACTCACCAGAGGGCAGAAGCTCTGTGGAATGGAATAGACCATAGACTTATGCGGAAGTAGAATGAAACGGTCCGTTTCTAAACTTTTCTCTAAGGAAAAGGAAATTATATGGGGAAGTTCTTCGGGAGCCCATGATGTCTTCTTGAAACAAAAAGAAGCCATTCGAATACTGTGCAATGCAGAGTACAGAAGCAGTTGCAAACCACTATTTCTCAAAGAAAAAATACTTACTTTGTTCTCCTCATATATACTTACATGTCTAGTTTACGCCCATGAAAACCAACATCAGTTTCGGAGTCATAGTGAAATACATAGCCACAACACAAGAAATAAAAGCCAGCTTGTAATACCCTACCACAGGGTTAATTGTGCCCAACAGGGAACAAATTATTTATGTATTAAAATGCATAACAAACTGCCACAACACATAAAGGACCTGAAATTGAAGAAATTCAAAGCAGTGCTGAAAGACTACCTAATTGGGAAAGTGTTCTATAACCTGACAGACTTTTGTAATTCGTCTTTAGATGGGCTCCAATCCTAAATTGATTTGTAGTTTTGTTTTATTTCATTATCGCACGATTGTTTCATTCATTTTCTCTTTTTTTTTTTTTTTTTTTTTTCTTCTTTCGGATGCATCTTTAGATGTTGCTATGACGTGTCATGTATTTTTGATGTCGAATAAAATTATTATTATATTATTATTATTGAAATGATCTCATTCAGCCTCATCAGCTTAATATTATTCAGCTAATTTGAATATTTGGTAGAAAGTACGAAAGTACGTAGATTCTGGGACTAAGTACGTAGACTTGCGAGAAAGGCCTAAAATACGTAGATCTACGTAGAGTTGGCAACGCTGTTCATATACAACGTGTCCAAGATAAGGAGGGCCAGTAAGGGGATATTGGAAATGACAAGAGATACGGGTTTGGTTAAATGGGAAAAAAGTTGTGTAATTAAAGGACCAACAAAATGGCGCCTAGAAATCTTTGATAAGATTTTCTGTTTTTGAGTTATTTTGAAAAAACTGAATTTATGGATTTTTAACTATATTTTTTTCTGGCTTTAATATTAAAGTTAGAGCGAAACTGACGAAACTTCTTCGTAGCAACTTTTGATGAAATTAAAGATTTCATTGCCAATTTTTTTATTCTACCTTTCGTCTTCGAGCAACCATCATCAACTTAATTTTTTTAAATACGGTCCTGATTTTCTGATGTCAAATTTTATTAGCCCTTTTTATTCTGAATTCGACAATGTACCACACATTATGGTTTAATTACGTTTCGACCCTTTTTTGGCCATCATCAAAGAATTTTTAAGATACGGACCTGTATGTCCCACAGTTTTGTAAAAAATATGTACATACAGTATAAGTTTGGCAATTTTTAAGTGCACCACAAGAGTTTTACGAATCTGTTAGATGATACTAGCGATAAGCACCTACCCTACTCTAAGCATAGCGCATCTTGCAGTTTTGGAAAATTTTGTTCATTTTTGATATCAGAAGAAGGCCCAACTAACTGTATCAGGACCGTATTTAAAAAAATGAAGTTGATGATGGTTGCCCGAAGACGAAACGTAGAATAAAAGAATTGGCAATGAAATCTTTAATTTCATCAAAAGTTGCTACGAAGAAGTTTTGTCAGTTTCGCTCTAATTTTAATATTAAAGTCAGAAAAAAATATAGTTAAAAATCCATAAATTCAGTTTTTTCAAAATAACTCAAAAAAGGAAAATTATATCAAGGATTTCTAGGCGCCATTTTATTGATCCTTTAGTTACGCAACTTTTTTCCCATTTAACCAAATCCGTATCTCTTGTCATTTCCAATATCCCCATACTGGCCCTCCTTGTTGTATTATTTAATATGTATTGAACTCTTTTCTGGACGCACTGTATACTGCTACAACAAAACTCCAGATTACTGCGAAAATCAATTATTCTAGTTGTCAGTGAACAAATTAAGCATAATGTTAGGTACTGAACGCAAATAATATGCAGTATGTTAAGTAGTCGAATAAATGAATAAAAATTAAATGAATTGCAAAAGGTTTGCCTTTAAAAAAAATGTTGGCTTTACAACCATGACCTGATATTGCATAATTAAACATGTGTTGACTTTGAATTGTTTATAAGTGTGCTCCACAAAGAGTGACACAGTAATTAAAGTCGACATGTGTTTTGTTGATCACATCAGCATCCTCAGAAGCATGAAGATACACATTTGTTGGATAAAATAATTTGTTCACGGAAGAAATATGCAAGTAGGAGTATCTATGTTTTGACTGTATGTTTTTTTGGCTTGATTTTTGTTTTTTCATTTGCCAAAAAAAATCTTTTTGGTTGTTAGGAGAAAGACGCAAAACGAACAACACTAAGAAAGTTTAATTGGTTTGGATTTATTTAAATTTTTAATTACAAAATCATTTTCGTGATACATGCAACATGTTTCTTCCTGTTGGGGGAGTTATTACAGTTTACACAATATATTAAAATCAAAATTTGGCAACTATCCTCTTATTTGAATAAATTGCGACACTTAAACTGAAAAACTTTAATTTTGTTAACTTAAACTCTACACGAAGCATGATTACCATTATTTTTGTATATTTTTTTTAATAATTAACATCTTCATCGAGTAGTTTTGGCGGCTACACTATGCTGGTAATAATTTCATACACAGTCGTTTTCGACATGATAACAATATTTTAGAAAAATCACACGTCTTTGTTTTTAAAGCTACGGGGGAGGGCGTTCACACGTCTTTGTTTTTAAAGCTACGGGGAGGGCGTCTACGGACGAAAAAGCTTTCATCTAAAATAGGGACATTGTGCGAAAAAATATATCGTTGGCACGACGGAAGTGTTTGCTTTGTGCTGTAGGGCAGGAGATTTTTTTTTAAAAAAGCTTGTTACGGAATACTAAAAGCACTGTCTCATAATGTCTTTCGGTTCGATTGGTACACGACGTTTAATTTATTTGAATAAGATTTTAAAATTTTGCTTTAATTTAGTCCAATTTGATGTTTAGCTCACACGTCGTTTCCCTTGGCTACATCAGGTTGCAAGAGTCCTTCTGCATACAAATCCCTCAGTAATTCCAACAGTCTCTCTTCGGTTAGGGGATCCCCCAGAGCCACGTCGACCGATCCAATGCATAATAACAACGCTAACAGCTGCGACCGTCTGTAATCTTTCCCCAATTGTTCTCTGTCGTACCCCAGTTCTTTTTCAATCTCCAGTCCGAGTTTTGAGCAAGTGGAAGTCAGAGCTTCCCAGTAGCTGTCCAGGAGAGCCTCCGAATGAAGACGACGCAATTCCGCGGGCACAGAACTGACTAGTAGTAGGGCAACGTCGTTTGTTGGGCGACTGTAGGTGACCATCTGCCAATCCAAGATGGCGCAGGTGCAGGCGGAATTGTCATCTTCTCGAAACATGAGGTTGTTGCACCAAAAATCCGTGTGGGTGATCAGTGCCATAGGTTCTTCGGGCAGGAGGAGGTTTTCGATTATTTCTTTGGTACTTGGTCGCATACGGTTCAGGGCTTCCAAAATGTTCTCCAACCCTGTGATGAAAACGAAGATGAAGCAAAAGAGGAAAAGGCTTGTAAAGATTGAGAATAAATTTACCTTGCCTCCTTTCGAGAAACTGCGATAACTGCGGCAACCCTCTTTCGACCAGTTGTTGGTAGGAATCCGAAGCTCGTGTTGTTTGAAACAGAAACGGGTATCTCTCCGAAAGCGATCTCCCTTCTTTTACTTTGAGTGCTAGCGACATGCCGTGCAGTTGGGCGATTGCAGATACTGCGGCAATTGTTTGCCGCAATGTCAGGCCGCGGGAGAAATCGGCACCGGCGTAGCCGTTGGGTTTGATATTTTCTAGCACTAGGACGGATTCCGGAGGGCACGACTCGGGTTCGTTGCTCCCGGAAGAGTAGTGAGCGTAGTAACATTTCGGTATCGGTAGCGGCATCTGGTCGGAGGCAGTTTCCGTGAGTCGGGAGTTTTTGAACTGTTCCAAGTCCGGTACTACCTGAAAAATTAAAGATTTTTTCTACAGAAATGGTTTTGTCTCAAAGACTAGCACTGATTTACTGTTTATTGTACAGTACCAGGTGGCAGGTTGCACAATTTTGAAAATTGAATAGTTAAGTTTAATATATTATCCGATAATAATTATGAGCCTTTGTGTCTTTGTGAATGAACAAATACAAAAAATATATAGAATAAATGAACTTGGCGCAGTCGGTAGTAAATATAACAAAGTGTATCTCACAATGTTTGTCCATTGCAATGAAAATCTTTTCACTTTCGATTGGATCAGAAATTGAGATGAAATTTTAAATACAGCAACCTATTTTCAAATTTTTAAATAAATTTAGGCAAAGTTTCTATCAAACTTACAGTTTTTTAAACTGCAAATATTTGTAAATACTGCGATTTTAAATTTGCGGTTATATTAATGGTTGCAAATTTTATTTGCAGTCGTTTGTGTTTCTGCAAGTTTAAATTTGCAATAAGTCTTTGTCGTTTCTCCTAACCATTTATTATGAAAGCGCTGAAAGGTCAGACGAAAAAACATTCAAATTGTTAATTTACTGTAATATTAAATGTAATTTCTGCAATTTTATGAATTACTGCAACTTCTAACTTGCAGTTTTTGAAACTTAAAGTTGCAGTGCAGCAACTAATTCACATAACTGCAAATTTAAACTCGCAGAAATTCAACGGTAAGTCGTAAACGAATTAATATTTCCATTACCTACCTTTAAACTTTAATTTAAAGCATGCTGTCGTTGTTATCCATGGTTGATATTTTAAGGGGCCAGTAGAGTAGCTATGCCGATTCTCTCTCAAAATACTGGCTTCTGATTGGTCCATTGAAATTTTTACTTCCGGTCTGGGACAAGAACCTAGAATTAGTCTGGACAACAACCTAAAATATTCAGGACACTGTAATGGTGGGGGTGACGTTCAACTATTCCCCGTCAGCTGGCTGGTTTTGAACAGGCCGCTTGAACAGGTCAACAGGTTTTGAACTGGTTTTGAACAGGTCGCTTGAAGGGACCTGTTCAAAACCTGTTCAATACCTGTTCAAAGGGAACCGACCTGTTCAAGCGGCCTGTTCAAAACCAGCCATCTGGCGGAGAATAGTTGAAACGTCACCTGCGCCATTACAGTTTCCTGAATATTATAGGTTGTTGTCCAGACTAATTCTAGGTTCTTGTCCCAGACCGGAAGTAAAAATTTCAATGGGCATATCAGAAGCCAGTATTTTGAGCGAGAATCGGCATAGCTACTCTACTGGGGCCCACTCACACAGAGGGATACCTCAAGACTTGAATGCACACGCCACGGGGTACAGTTAAAACTCACTGTGTATGGGAAAGCGTGTGGCGTGCACAGTCAAATCGCTGGGAATCAAGCGCTGCTTGATTTTTGGAGTGTGCAGTTATAACTGCACGGGGAAGAGTTACCGTGTTTGGTGAACAAGTCCGTGCACGCTTCGGGTCGGGCTAGTGCAGGTCAGGCCCTGGCCAGTGGCGTTTGTTTAACAGCATTGGATCCGCGATTTGACGCATCAACATGTCAGATTTACACAATGTTTCACGGGAATTTTTAACGGGGTTTATTGAATTGTTCACGTGAGGAATATTCATGACGTTTCAGCCACCATTCCTTCACCCATTTGGATCTAGGTCTTTTGGTTTTTGTAGCAGTTTATTTTTTTATTTTTAAGGACGCCACTGTCATCAACATAAGGTCTTTTCGTGATGCCATCGTACCCAAAACTGACTATTTTACTCAGTCAAACCCGCGCATTCTTCCCTCTGTGTGAGTGGGTGCCTTTACAGGGGTAGTCATGTATTTTAAACATAATCTGAAATCAATTTTTGGTGCCAAAGTGAGAAGTGAAAATAAAATCGGCCGCCCTAATATTTTTTGTTCATGCTTCATGCTTCGTATTTGCAAGTGGGTAAACACGGTGGTTGTTTGTCATACATGCGGAAGATGAAATTAAAGGGAACAAAAAGACTGTGTCATTGACTTCACGGTTCGTTAATTATATCGTGTATTACAGTAAATTGACCGCGGTAATTGTTATTTCGTTGTTTTTAATGATGCTGTAATCTTTAAAAATTCTTTACTTGTTAATTTCCCACTTCCCGTCGCCGAATTTTGCCCGAAAAAGTACAGAGTTGTTAAACAAAAAACCTGTTTGATTTTTATCAATATATTTCAAAATATTTCTCAATTTCTTAAGCGTTAAATTTGGTACGTTATATGACCATTTGTATTATTTATTTTATTTATCAATCGATCCTTCATTTTCTTCAGACTTACTTGCGTGTAAAACTTTATCTCCCTCAAATCGAACTGCCCTTCCGTGACAAAAAACCTGCTGAACGGGTCCTGCGGCAGCAGCTTTATGATGAAACTGAGGGAGTAGGAGTTCTCGTCGTCCCGGCTCCGCATCCTGTACTTGACGGCGACCGCCAGGATGTCGCTCAGGACGCTCTCCCCGGCCTCGCAGCCGGGCCGCACCGTGAAGTCCAGGACGGCGATGTCCGACGGCTCGGGGAGCTCGCTGTGGTGCTCCCGGAGGACGGCCAGGAGCCACTCCTCGGTGACGGGCCAGTCGGCGCCGCTGCTGCTATCTTCCTCGCTCTCCGACATGTTGCAGGATCACTCGGTTGTTGGCATCGTCGACCAGGTGACGATCACTACTGCTCCTGCGGCGGAGGCGGCGCGTGCACTCTCTGGGTCGTCTGTTCGGTTCGGGTGTGGCGGCGGTGACGGCGGCGCGACTGCGTGCTCTCCGCCGCTCGGGACTGTTATCTTCGTCGTTTTTTCGCGCAATCGATAAAAGTGTGGAACTGCTGCGCGAAATTATTTGTTTTTTTAAGGTATAGGGACGCACGAATTTGGAAAAAGTAGACGTCTTCGATATTTTTTTGTTACAACGTATTACTTTATTTCAGTAACTATTTACAATAATTATTATTTCCAATAATTTGGACAATGCGTAGAAAACTTATAATCCGTTTGCTGTGGAATAAAAAATATGTCATGGGAGTTTGAGTACAAGCAGGAGTTTTATAGAGTGATTTCTTTGAGAAGTCAAAAATGATTCCTTTTTGCCCTCTTTGTAATCCAATCTTTGGAACATACTGGAATGTTCTGTTTCTCACTCGAAAACGAAAAATCCGAAAAATTCCACATAAAACGGTAATCATAATTGTCAACAGTAAACAACGTCGTAAATCAAGTCGAGGGATCACTTACCAATAATCACGTTGAAACAAAATAGGGTTAAATAACCGGCCACTTTAATTTGTTGTAAGGTTGTCGTAATATGCAAGACCTCCGATTAGGCGATCTCCGATTGGGTGAAGTGAACTTGGGGCCTTTTCAGTTTAATATAAAAGAAGCGAAGCTGCCGTAACAGTTTAGTCATTCGATTCAAACCACTATTTCCAAGTCTTTCTCTTCAGGGAACCGGACGTGAGACTGCATACCCGGTAGTGGTAATTGAGTCTGAATTTGACCTCAATAACTAAGTCTTTTAATCTTCAGAGTATAGGGCGTGAGACTGCGTGCCTGGTTGTGGTCATAATTTGCTGTTGCTAAGTTGCAAGCACGGTTGAGTTTGGAATTGGTCTAAATTTCATGGAAACCCAAAAAAAACTATATTCCTTAAACCATTTTCAGCAGTGTGCAAATTGAGTTTTGCATCTAGGCACCCATGACTGAAAAAGATGTTAATTTGGAATACAAATACAAAATTGTTAAAGTAGAACAACCACATACTGTCTGCAACTGGTTGAGTGTACGGATTTTTTTCCGTTATAACGGATCTCTTTTTCCGTTATAACGGATCTCTTTTTCCGTTATAACGGATATTTTTTCCGTTAAAACGTATCTCTTATTTCCGATATAACGGATCTTTTTACACATATGTTCCAACATTCTTGTCCACAAAAGATGTAGCTTTGCAACAGCTATAACCTAAGTATAACAGATGACTGTTTGTTTGGGGTTTTACTTTTTAGGTTGGTGTCTTCATTTAAATCAGAGTCAGTTGGTAAAGTAGGTACTTATTTGTTAGTTGTGACCGATGTCCGTTACCAACATGAACGATAAGTGGATATCGATACCTATGGTATCGTAAGTCACTTGGCGAGTAACACTACACTGCATACCGGTTATGTAAAATGACTCCCATTAATACTTAATACTACGCAGTTCTTGGAAAGTCTATTATAACGGAATAAAAGATGCGTTATATCGGAAAAAGATCCGTTATATCGGAAATAAGAGATCCGTTATAACGGAAAAGAGATCCGTTATAACGGAAAAGAGATCTGTTATAACGGAAAAAGAGATCCGTTACAACGGAAAAAAATCCGTTATAACGGGAAAAAATCCGTTATAACGGAAAATGAAAATAAATAATACGTGGCACCAGAGCGCTTCCGTACTAACCAAAGAATTAGCCTACATAATTTAATGATTTTGTTTTTACACTAATTTCTGACCCCAAATTTACGTTTTTTCTTCAATCATGTCTGTCTATAGATGGAAAATTTATTTTGCAGCAGAAATTTTTTGTTGTTTTTATTTAAAAGTGTCGCTGTTGTAACTAACATGACTGAATCCAAGAATATAGAGGTTGATCCATATAGAAATGAAAATTTGGGTTCAGTAATATTTTCAAATTTAAGATAATTGTTGGGACACCAGGAGAAAAATTAGTAAATAATGAAATTTCTGCACTGTGCTTGTTTTATTAATGTATAATTTGTTTTCTTTAAGATATTAATATCGCCGATATTGGCTGGCCTCGCTGTGGGCATCGGAGTCCCAATACTCCTCTTCTATGTTTACGGTGTCGTGCCTGTATCGTTGTGTCGATCTGGCGGATGCGGCGGATCCTCCACTTCAGACGACAACCCGGCTGTTGCAGCACCCACTGACAGTTCTTCCATCGATGCTGTCAGCAACAGGGTGGCGAACCCGTCCATAGGGGAGGCAAGTTTGTCTCTCGCTAGCGGAAGTCAGGTATTGCGCGACGCGGACAGAGAATCGGCAAGCACGGTGGCTCTCGCCGGCAGTCTCGCTGGTAGTCACGCCGCCGGTCAGAGGCTGGAAATCCAGGCTGATCTGGTTTCTGCTCAGAGGTTCAGCATCAGCAGCCTTTCTGATAAGTCGGCGAATGCAAGCATTGCGGATGATGGCGGCGCTTCGACTAGGGCTTTGGCGGGGTCTATGCTCAATTACAAGGTGAGAAAGAAATTGGTCGATGAAGCATCTCCACCACTCTTAGTTCCTGTTTTACATCTAAAATAATTTTGTTAACGTCCTTATTTCAAATTCAGTAGTTTTAACTTGTGTTCCAGTCCGGAGCAGGCAGCGACTCCTGCAGTTGCGCGACTGCCGGAGGAGAGGATTGCTCTTCGGAGCGAGTCCGCTTTGATGACAATGTGAGTTTTATTGTATCTTCGACGATGCACGAAGAGAGAGTAAGTATAAGTAGCGGAAGCAGCAGCTATAAAAACAGGAAGTTGGCGCGTCAAGAGAAGGCGTACGACTCTTTGAGCAACGACAGTATTTACGTGGAGATTGTACCTCCTGAAGATAAGGAGAGGACGAGGAGGAGCGTTTCGAAAACGGCAGCTTTACGAAGTCAATTTTTCCATTCTAGCTTGGGGGAAGGGAAGGCGGACGAGAAGACTATTATCGAAGTTTCGAATGAAGCGTTGGACGGCCAGAGAGCAACGACTTTAGTTGTAGAAAGTTCGAAGTTATAGTTACCCATGTAATTGATGATTCTTTTTCTGTGGAAGACTGATGCGGATTTATTATCATCTTATTTATTCGATAATAGTATATTTTCCGTATATTGAATTTATTAGCATATATAAAATGCAGTTTCTACGATTTTAAGTTTAAGTATTGAGTAAAATATTTTTTTATTTTAAGATTGATTTTTGTGTATATCGAGGGAAACAATAAAGATTTTAAGACAGGTCTTGTGCATTTGAAATGAAAATTTCGAAGAGGAGAAATGCCGTGAAGTGCAAATGAAATCTACCTTATGGTAACAGAATGTGGTAGGTATAGTTGTTTTCAGTTATTTTGGCTCGTACGTCAATATGACAGTATGGGTCAAATATGTATTGCATTCCAGCAATTCTCAACAAGTAGAATTTATGATTATTTGAAAGAAGGCACCATAGATTAATAAATTGCTGGAAAATGCATGCACTTATCTATGTAAATATGTAATTCCCAAAGTAGTTTAACGATTCAATCAGTATAATAATTACTATATTTTCGGGAGTTTCATTGGAATATAGCGACGCAGATAAATTACAGAAGTTCAATTTTAGCTAAATGAACAAAACTTAATGCAGACAATAACTAAAGTGATGCTAAATAAGTGGTCGGTAATACGTAAACAAGTATAATATAAATAAAATACAATAATACATGTTACCTAACTGAAATAATGAGCTGAAGAAAGTTGAAAAGAAAATTAATTTGAAACATTTACGAAAGAAAAAATTTATAAAAAAGAATTCTAATTAGTTGTCGTAATAACTACATATTAGGATCTTAAAAAAGTTCAAAAAATATATCGTCTTCATCTTCAGAATCTTCAGATGAATCATTCAAGTTTATTATAAGCGGTTCAACTTCATCAAAGCGCACTTCACGTTCCCAGTCTTCCTCCACAATTTTTTCCGTGTGATTTATACAATTTTTCCAAACATCTGGAGTGACTTGGTCTAAAGCTTTTTGCCGCATATCTAAAACTTGTTTGTCTCCAAAACCAACTTCTCCAATATGCAGGTCATAATATTGTTTGCAAATACCCCACACCAACTCTATTGGATTATACTGACAGTGGTAGGGTGGCAGTCTTAGGACTTGATGACCATGCTCTTGGAGCATTTCGTCTATAGCGTACCTTGGCTGTTGTTTATTCTCTTTACATAAATTTAGAAGTTCAATTTTCAAAGCCGTTTCCAAAAATGGCACATTTTTAGTTACAAGCCAATCTTTTAATTTTGATTTATTCCAGGATGCATGGGGAACTGGCTCTACTAAGAAGCTATGGTATGATGCATTATCCATTACCACTAGCGACGGTTCCTCAAGGTTTGGTATTAGTTTTTCTAAAACCCACTTTTTGAACGAATTCTGATCCATTGAATCATGGTAGTCCGCCGATTTTGATTTTGTAGAGAACAGCAGCGATGCATTCGGTACAAAACCATGCCTAGTTCCTGAATGAAGTACAACAAATCGCTTCCCATTTGAAGCATGGCCTTTCTTACAGCTTTTAACGCTTTCATCTTGTCATGTGCGCTTACTTCCTCCTTTAGCAAAAATCCATGTTTCGTCGAGAAACAGAAATTGTCTGGAATGTTCGCTTTTCATATTTTGTATGTATTCTCGTAAAAACGAAACAAAACCCCAAGTTCTTTAAAATACCCCACATACTCGTATTAGATACATCTATGACACCCCTTTGCTTTGCTAATTCATTCAGCGTTTGAATTGTAATGCGTTTCTTGTCTTCTCTCATCATATAAAACGTGTTGCGAATTTCGCATTTTATTTCTTCACTTACATCGTCACTCTTAAACTTTCGCCTGTTAGGTATGCGATTTTCCGGGGGTAGCAAGAGGATCACCAAATGTAGATTCTGCTTTGATACAACCTATGGTTCTTAAACTTATTTTCAACGCGGCAGAAACTCTCTCGTTCACAGAAGAAAATGGAATCAAAGGTCCTTTATTTTCTGCTTCTGCCTTAAAATACTCCATAAGATCTAGTACAAATTGCCTGCACTGTTTTGTTATAGTACACCCAGGCATTTTAGTTTAGTATTTCAATACCAAAATTGTTAGAAATAAATATTGGAAATTACTAATTTGACAGTTAATGAAATAAACTTGACGTTACAACTTATGAAATGCCAAAAAACATTTTTGTGCGTTCTGTTTCCAAGGAATTAAGATTGCACGTGCGTTAGCTGCCAAAGTAATAAAATTTATACATATTTTGATTGATACGTATGGCGTTTATTGCATCAACATACGTTCAATACAAAAACCATTGTGATTTGAACGAAAACATCATAAACATGAGGCGTTGCTTAGTGCATACACACGCCAAGATAGCTGAAATGAACTATATAATGTATTGCAACGAAGATTAATTATGTATGTATAGCACTGGTGCCGATAGCTCAGTCGCCCGGCAAGTGAAAGGCCCAGGTTCGACTCCCGCTCAGTGCTGGTTTTCCATTTTTCGCGAGAAAAAGCCCTCTGTTGCATACCAATTATTATTGATTGCACGCCAGTATATAACCTATTCCCCTAAATATTTTCAGTCATTTAATTCTCTTCTTATTAATTATATGTGTGGCTGTTGATTAATCTGACAAATTTCATATTTCATATTTGTTTATTTAACGTGTCAACAACAGTTTACACCAATTATAGGTGACACGCACAACCCAAAGTACATTATATTTATATAGTTCACATACAAGACACAAGATGTAGTAGGAGAGAAAAAAAAAAAAACAGTTATGCAAAACAACTATCCCAAAGGACTTGTACCTTGACGCAGTTCTAGTAATACTGGGACGGGTGGGATGGCTTGCGCGCTTCAATGATATAAAGAACCGAACCATAGGTTTAACCATATTGGAGGGGTTTTTATTTGAGAAGCCAGACTAAATCGAGTCCCTGGAAGGGGGCAGCAGCTCTTTCAGTAATCATAGTGGCAGAGATCGTGAGGGTTGGTATGGCACTGTGATACACACTACTGCGATGTGGAAGGCAACGGGAAACCACCACATTATTTTATCCCTAGTACAGCGTACTTTAATTTATGATGATGGCACCTTTTGGAGTAAAATATTCCGGAGGTAAAATAGTCCCACATTCGGATCTCCGGGCGGGAACTGCTTCGGGGGGAGTCATCAGAAATGATAAGTGTAACATCTCACGAGTCGGAGCGTGGAATGTTAGAAGCATGAAACAAGTAGGGAAGTTAGAGAATTTGAAAATTGAGATGGATAGGTTAGCATTAGACGTAGTAGGTATCAGCGAAGTGCGATGGCCAGAAGCTGGAGACTTCTGGAGCGGAGATTTTAGAGTAATACACACAGGATCTGTAGGAGGAAATTCGGGAGTAGGAATTGTTATGCGGAAAAAAGTAGGACAGAGTGTAGAAAATTTCTTACAGCAAAGTGACAGGGTAGTTATGGTTAGGTTAGATTCGAAACCTGTAAAAACAGTAATAATACAGGTATATATGCCCACTTCTAACTACAGTGATGAGGCCGTAGAGGCAGTTTATAGTGATATTGAATATGTGCTAGATTTTGTGAGAGGGCACGAAAATTTAATAATTACAGGAGATTTCAATGCAGTCGTAGGCACAGGGCGAGAGGACGGAATAGTTGGCCCCTTTGGATTAGGCAATAGGAACGATAGGGGAGTTAGACTGATAGAGTTCTGCGATAAACATAACTTAACGGTCGCGAACACTCTATTTCACCATCATGTTAGGAGATGCTATACGTGGAAGATGCCAGGAGACTTAGGGAGATATCAAATAGATTACATTCTCGTTAGGCAAAGATTTAGAAATCAAGTTAGGGATTGTAGAAGTTATCCAGGAGCAGATATAGATAGTGATCACAACATAGTCGTTATGAAAGCCAATCTTAAATTTAAGATTTTGAAAAAAAGAAGCGGAAGAAGGTATCTTGACCCAGAGAAACTAAAAGATGATGATATGCGCAATAAGTTCGAGAAAAAGACAAACGAAGCACTAAAGGGCACGGGTGGAAATATTGTTAGGGACATAGAGGCAGAATGGAATTGCATTAAAAATAGTTTAGTTTCCTCAGCTAGGGATATTTTGGGTCATAAACAGAATGAAAGTAGGAAACCCTGGATAACAAAACATATTGTGAGTCTAATAGAGGAAAGGCGAAAATATAAAAATAGGTTAGATGAAACAGGGAAACAAAGATATAAGGCGATCAAGTGGGAAATTATTCGGGAATGTAGGAAAGCGAAAGAGCAATGGATCGATAATAAATGCAAAGAAGTGGAAGATAAATTTGAAGTAGGAAAGACTGATGAAGCATATAAAATAATTAGGAGAAATTTTAGAGAAATTGGATCTAGTACCAAAAACATTAGAAATGAGGCAGGAGATATCCTAATCGGAAGTGGGGAGAAGGCAGATAGGTGGAAAGAATATTTAGGAAACTTATATGCGGGACAGGAAGTGCAAGATATATTAGAAAGCGAAAGCAGTGTAGAGGGGGATAACCTAGGGAGTCCTATAATGAGAGAAGAGTTTGAGATAGCACTAAAAAGTTTAAGGAATAATAAAGCACCAGGTATAGATGGCTTGCAGGCAGAAATCTTAAAGTGCGCAGGTCAAGAGGTAATAGATCGTTTATTTAAATTAGTTAGTCGCATATACCTGACAGGCGAGATTCCAGAAGATTACAAACGGAACATCATAGTAGCTTTGCCAAAAAGAAAAGGCGCGGATAGATGCGAAAATTTTAGAACTATCAGTTTAACTTCCCATGCGTCAAAAATTTTAACTAGAATTGTGCAAAGAAGGATGGAGAAAAAGGCGGAAGAAATATTAGGAGAAGATCAGTTCGGATTTAGACGAAATAGAGGAACGCGCGAGGCCATTCTAGCTTTACGAGTAATTATAGAAAAAACGATAGAAAAGAGAAAGAGCGTCTATATAGGATTTGTAGATTTAGAAAAAGCCTTCGACAACGTAAAATGGGGGAAGATGTTTGAAGTGCTGAGAAAGGTAGGGATGAAATACAGGGACAGAAGAATAATACATAATCTCTACAAAGAGCAAAAGGCAGTTATAGAATGTGAGCAGGAACAAAGGGAAGTAGATATCCGGAAGGGAGTGAGACAGGAATGTGCATTGTCACCTCTAGTTTTCAACTTATATATCGAAGATGCGATTAATATTGTTAAGGAAAGAACAGCCTCAGGGATCAATGTACAGGGCCAAACTATTAACATGCTCAGATTTGCGGATGATATAGCAGTGTTAGCATCTAGCAAAGAAGAATTAGGAGCGGCTTTGAATGAAATGGAAGCAGTTTTGACACAGGGCTTCGGCATGAAAATCAATAAAAAGAAAACTAAAATTTTGGTATGTAGGGGATGTGAAAATAGAACTAAAATGGAAATACAAATTGGAAATGAGAAGATAGAGGAGGTCGCGGATTTCTGCTACTTAGGAAGTAAAATAACTCAAGACGGTAGGAGCACTAAAGATATAAAACAAAGAATGGCGCAGGGCCGAGTTGCGTTTAACAAAAAGAAACAACTGTTATGCTCGAGAACGGTTAATATAGAGACTAGGAAGAGACTCTTAACGTCGTATGTATGGAGTACGGCATTATACGGGTGCGAAACTTGGACAATAGGAGAAGCGGATAGAAAAAGAGTAGAAGCGTTTGAAATGTGGTGCTACAGACGCATGATGAAGATACCGTGGATAGATAAGGTTAGCAATAGGGAAGTATTAGAAAGAGTTGGGGAAAAGCGAAAGGTATGGAAAACAATAAAGAGTAGGAGAGATAGGATGGTAGGACACCTTCTAAGACACGAAGGAATAGTTCGTGACATACTAGAGTCAGAGATAGGAATAAAAAGAGGTAGGGGTAGGCCTAGATTAGACTACTGCTCTCAAATAGTTAGGGATGTAGGATGTTCTACTTTTAGGGAAATGCGTAGGTTAGCTCAGGATAGAAAAGAATGGAGGTACGCGTCCAACCAGTCTTCGGACTGAGAACCTTATGATGATGATGCAAAACAAGTTACACATTCAAACCGAAGCACAGGGAAAAGAGGTACGAACGGCAAACGACTCATCAAACCTACATTTTCCTCATCCGACCTATCATTGGTTTACAAGCTACAACTTTCACAAATCACAGATCAATTCTTATTAAAGACCTTTTCAATTTTGACAAATCAATGTTAAATCAATGTGTGGTAGTATTTTGTTCGCTATATTACATATTCGATGGAGAGGTGAATTCGACAAGTGGTTAGTTGTAGTATTTGGTAAGTAGAACAAAACATGAGATCTCGACGATGATGAAGGAACATGAAGTGGCAAACGTTGAAGAAAAGCAGAGTTATCGTCGATGTTCGCCAGAACTTTATATAAGAATAATATTGACTGTTTGTTTCGTCTCTCCTCCAAGGAAGTGCAATTAAATTTTTGAAGCAAGTTGATGTAATGTTCAAAGTGTGGATAGAAACCGTATAATTTTAAATTGAGATATTTAAGAAACCTTTTTTGTGGTTTTTCTAGATAATTTATATGAAGTTGATATGCCGGACTCCAAACAACTGAAGCATATTCTAACTTTGGCAATACATAAGCATTAAATACGGTCACTATGGATTTTTTATTTTTAAAATTTTTAGAATTTCTAATAATAAAACCTAATATTTTTAAAGAATCATCGGTTATTTTTTCAATCATCATCATCATAAGGTTCTCAGTTCGAAGACTGGTTGGACGCGTACCTCCATTCTTTTCTATCCTGAGCTAACCTACGCATTTCCCTAAAAGTAGAACATCCTACATCCCTAACTATTTGAGAGCAGTAGTCTAATCTAGGCCTACCCCTACCTCTTTTTATTCCTATCTCTGACTCTAGTATGTCGCGAACTATTCCCTCGTGTCTTAGAAGGTGTCCTACCATCCTATCTCTCCTACTCTTTATTGTTTTCCATACCTTTCGCTTTTCCCCAACTTTCTAATACTTCCCTATTGCTAACCTTATCTATCCACGGTATCTTCATCATGCGTCTGTAGCACCACATTTCAAACGCTTCTGCTCTTTTTCTATCCGTTTCTCCTATTGTCCAAGTTTCGCACCCGTATAATGCCGTACTCCATACATACGACGTTAAGAGTCTCTTCCTAGTCTCTATATTAACCGTTCTCGAGCATAACAGTTGTTTCTTTTTGTTAAACGCAACTCGGCCCTGCGCCATTCTTTGTTTTATATCTTTAGTTCTCCTACCGTCTTGAGTTATTTTACTTCCTAAGTAGCAGAAATCCGCGACCTCCTCTATCTTCTCATTTCCAATTTGTATTTCCATTTTAGTTCTATTTTCACATCCCCTACATACCAAAATTTTAGTTTTCTTTTTATTGATTTTCATGCCGAAGCCCTGTGTCAAAACTGCTTCCATTTCATTCAGAGCCGCTCCTAATTCTTCTTTGCTGGATGCTAACACTGCTATATCATCCGCAAATCTGAGCATGTTAATAGTTTGGCCCTGTACATTGATCCCTGAGGCTGTTCTTTCCTTAACAATATTAATCACATCTTCGATATATAAGTTGAAAACTAGAGGTGACAATGCACATCCCTGTCTCACTCCCTTCCGGATATCTACTTCCCTTTGTTCCTGCTCACATTCTATAACTGCCTTTTGCTCTTTGTAGAGATTATGTATTATTCTTCTGTCCCTGTATTTCATCCCTACCTTTCTCAGCACTTCGAACATCTTCCCCCATTTTACGTTGTGGAAGGCTTTTTCTAAATCTACAAATCCTATATAGACGCTCTTTCTCTTTTCTATCGTTTTTTCTATAATTACTCGTAAAGCTAGAATGGCCTCGCGCGTTCCTCTATTTCGTCTAAATCCGAACTGATCTTCTCCTAATATTTCTTCCGCCTTTTTCTCCATCCTTCTTTGCACAATTCTAGTTAAAATTTTTGACGCATGGGAAGTTAAACTGATAGTTCTAAAATTTTCGCATCTATCCGCGCCTTTTCTTTTTGGCAAAGCTACTATGATGTTCAGTTTGTAATCTTCTGGAATCTCGCCTGTCAGGTATATGCGACTAACTAGTTTAAATAAACGATCTATTACCTCTTGACCTGCGCACTTTAAGATTTCTGCCTGCAAGCCATCTATACCTGGTGCTTTATTATTCCTTAAACTTTTTAGTGCTATCTCAAACTCTTCTCTCATTATAGGACTCCCTAGGTTATCCCCCTCTACACTGCTTTCGCTTTCTAATATATCTTGCACTTCCTGTCCCACATATAAGTTTCCTAAATATTCTTTCCACCTATCTGCCTTCTCCCCGCTTCCGATTAGGATATCTCCTGCCTCATTTCTAATGTTTTTGGTACTAGATCCAATTTCTCTAAAATTTCTCCTAATTATTTTATATGCTTCATCAGTCTTTCCTACTTCGAATTTATCTTCCACTTCTTTGCATTTATTATCGATCCATTGCTCTTTCGCTTTCCTACATTCCCGAATAATTTCCCACTTGATCGCCTTATATCTTTGCTTCCCTGTTTCATCTAACCTATTTTTATATTTTCGCCTTTCCTCTATTAGACTCGCAATATGTTTTGTTATCCAGGGTTTCCTACTTTCATTCTGTTTATGACCCAAAATATCCCTAGCTGAGGAAACTAAACTATTTTTAATGCAATTCCATTCTGCCTCTATGTCCCTAACAATATTTTCACCCGTGCCCTTTAGTGCTTCGTTTGTCTTTTTCTCGAACTTATTGCGCATATCATCATCTTTTAGTTTCTCTGGGTCAAGATACCTTCTTCCGCTTCTTTTTTTCAAAATCTTAAATTTAAGATTGGCTTTCATAACGACTATGTTGTGATCACTATCTATATCTGCTCCTGGATAACTTCTACAATCCCTAACTTGATTTCTAAATCTTTGTCTAACGAGAATGTAATCTATTTGATATCTCCCTAAGTCTCCTGGCATCTTCCACGTATAGCATCTCCTAACATGATGGTGAAATAGAGTGTTCGCGACCGTTAAGTTATGTTTATCGCAGAACTCTATCAGTCTAACTCCCCTATCGTTCCTATTGCCTAATCCAAAGGGGCCAACTATTCCGCCCTCTTGCCCTGTGCCTACGATTGCATTGAAATCTCCTATAATTATTAAATTTTCGTGTCCTCTCACAAAATCTAGCACATATTCAATATCACTATAAACTGCCTCTACGGCCTCATCACTGTAGTTAGAAGTGGGCATATATACCTGTATTATTACTGTTTTTACAGGTTTCGAATCTAACCTAACCATAACTACCCTGTCACTTTGCTGTAAGAAATTTTCTACACTCTGTCCTACTTTTTTCCGCATAACAATTCCTACTCCCGAATTTCCTCCTACAGATCCTGTGTGTATTACTGTTTTTTTTTCAATATGTTTGATAAAATTTAATTTACTATCAAATAATACACCTAAACTATATTCGCGGAGTTCTGAGAGCGCGTCAAAACAAACTTAACCGCGTGATCAGCACGTGTCTAGGACGTAGCGCGGTTCTGATTGGTTCGTATAACATGGTAACGGCCAGGCGTGGTGGCGACTTCACATGCTTTCAGTGTTACGGCGTTACCAATCAATCGGGTATTGCTTATTGCAGACGACGCAATCGAATATAGTGAACCTTCTTGTTCTGAATACTTTTACATTGTAATGGAAGTATATTTTTACTATCTCAGGCAAACTGATTCTTTTTCCATGTTACTGTTACGCGCCGCCTAAGTGAGCTCTTGTGAATTAAGCATATCGCTGTTCACGCTCATTTCACGTGTATTTGTTTTGACGCGCTCTCAGAACTCCGCGAATAGATTATAGATCTTTCTTTTCAGAAACACGTGACAATACCGTATTGTTAATGTCATAATCAAAAGTTAATGGATTCAGTTTCCTGGTAAAGGTCATAATAGCACATTTTGCTATGTTAAGACGTAGATTATTTTTCTGACACCACTGGAAAAGCAAGTTAATGTTATCATTTAATATAAGACAATCCGTTTCAGATTCTATTGTTTTGTATATTTTGAAATCGTCGGCAAAGAACAATCTGTTGCAATGTTTTATTACGGAGGGCAAATCATTTACAAAAATCAAGAACAGCAATGGTCCTAAGTTTGACCCCTGTGGTACACCTGAGGTGGCCATGTAGTCGCGAGATCTTTCTTTTCCATACACGACAAATTGCCTGCGATTACCAAGGTATGATTTAAATAGGTCAACGAGGCTTTCCCCAAATCCCAAGGTCTCAAGTTTTTTTAATAAAACAGCATGATCAACGGTATCGAAGGCTTTGGAGAAATCGGTAAATATTACATCAACCTGCCCCTCATTATTTATACCCTCGCTTATATCTTGTGTAAAGTTAATTAAATTTGATACGGTAGATCTCCTTGGCACAAATCCATGTTGAAAACTAGAAATTATAGGCTTCACATGGTTATAGATCAAAGAGTAAAGTAAACTTTCAAATATTTTAGCAAAACCGGAGATTAAAGAAACGGGCCTATAATTTTCTATGTTCCCCTTATCACCTCCCTTAAATATCGGTACCACTTTGCTAACCCTCCACCTATTGGGAAAAGTGCTTGTGCTTAGCATCAAATTATAAATATAACACAATGGTCCACAAAGGAATTCCGCACACCCTTTAATGTTATACATTGGTATATTATCCGCACCACAAGATCTTTTGGGTTTCAGAATATTTATTTGCTTTAACACACTTTCAAAACGAATTTCCGTCGCATTAAGGATGCCTGCAGAAAAATTAAGCAGATCGGTATCATAATTTTCAGGAGCACTATTTCCCACGCTATCCCAGTATACGGCTTCAAAACAACCCGTAAACCCATTAGCTATTTCCAAATCATTTGCACACACAGTGTCTTTAAATTTCATAGTAATTTCTTTGTTGTAATTGTTTTTGTTGTTTTTAACAAATCGAAAGAAATCCGCGGGAGCATGCTCAATATTGTTTTCTACAGAATTAAGGTATTTATTGTAAGCAATGTTTATATCATTATTTATTTTAGCCCTCAATCTCGAAAATTCTATTTCAAGCAAAGGATCGGCAGTCTTTTTAAATTTCATTCGTGTTTTATGTTTCAGTTTTAAGTCTTTAATTATATCTCCCGTGAACCAAGGTGGATACTTGCTGGATTTGTGCATCAACCTAGGAACAGTCTGGTTCAAAATGCCATAGACAACACAATACAACAAATCCACAGCACCATCGACCGTTACCTCCTTATATAAATCCTCCCACACAGCAGTGGAGAATAAACTATACATCTGAAGAAAATCTGCTCTTCTGAAACAGTACTCCAAATGAGAACTACGAATGTCGCGGCCATTAGTATGGATTCTCTGCAACAGAATATTGCACTGCAATGCCGGGTGATAAGGATCCTCTCTAGTAAGAAGATCGCCTTTAATAACGAAAAGAGTTTGGATGTTTGAAAAAATCAGATCCAGCGTTCCACCGTATGAATTCACTATTTCACTTTTCTGCGTCAGACCATTCCCACTAGCAAAATTCAATAACTGTTGTTTAATATCAGGCGTCTGGTTTAATGTAATTCTGTTAAAGTCAGCAATATTAAAATCACCCATTAGCAATACATGCTTAGAAAACATGTTCACCTCCACCGATTCCAAATCCCCGATAAAATTTTGATAAGCAGTACTTTTGGTGTTGGGTGGAAAATATGCCACACTAATATATAAAATATGTTGGTTTTTAAGTGTAATTTTAACAAGCAAAGCATCAATAAGTAAATCCCGAAATATGTCAACTCTTTCAACCAATAAATTATTTTTTACAGCAATCAATACACCACCACCTCTAGTTTTACCTGTAATAATTTTATCTCTATCCTTCCTGAACACAAAGTAATTTGATAAATTAAATAGTTCCGAATTGTAAATATCGTTGTCCAGCCAGGTTTCAGTTAAAGCTATTATATCGTAATCATTACTAAGTAGCGACAGATAAAAATCATTCATCTTCGACCTCAATCCCCTGACATTTTGGTAAAATACAGAAATCAGCATATCGAAGTGTTTGGGTACCGATTTTAAACTCATTATTAACATTAAAATTAAAATGAGAGAAACAAATATATAAAAAAGTTAAAGTAAGTTTTCCTTCTCATGAATCACTATATGATAAACGTATAAATAAATGCAAAATCAACAATAGACAAATCCAAATTCTCATAGAGCAACAATCCGAAAAATAATGTAAAAAAAAGCTAAACAAGAACAAAAAACAAAAATAGAAAACAAAAAAAAACAAGTGCACAGTATTGAGAATATACACGTATGCCAATAAACATAGCTGAAGGTTTTCTCCGTCCCTAGGCACATAAAAAGAAAACAATGAAAAATTAAGTTACATGCAACACCAACACTAACCCTAGTCAAACCATTCTTAACATCACCCGCTCACTTCACTTAACCTGGTAGCTACTGATACTTTTCCATTTTCGACGTAAAGGATTCTTCCGTCAGCTGACCAAACCTTCCATGGACCAAACTTCTTAACCGCTTCTTTGTATACAGAGAGTCTGTAAGCTGTCAGATCTTCTCGAATTACTATCTGAGAACCCTGTAGTAACTTCTTCGCCCTAAATACGTCATTTCTCTTTCGGTATGAAATGAATTTCACTATGATAGAACGGCTGTATCGTCCTCCTACGTCACACTTACCCACCCTATGTGAGCGGTCGATGTCATCCAGGGAGATATCAATTTTTAATTGATCCCTCATTACCTTTATTACCGTGGTATCTGAATTCTCTCCTTCCGCTTCAGGCAGTCCACAAAATCGCAAATTTTGACGCCTCGTGTACTGTTCCAAATCGTCGACCCGAAGATCAACGACTGTTACAGCAATAGCGTTTTTTTCTATGTTGCTTTTAATATCATCAATTGAGGTTGTTATCGCATCAAGTCTTCTGTTTATTGATTCCAAAACTATTCGTGAGACTGCTTGAGATATATCAGTTATCATCTTTTCTTGATCTATTTGATGATAATGACCACAACCAACTGTCGTGTTTGTGTTGGGAACTGGTCGTAGATATTTCGTATTTTCGGCCGGATTGGGCATTGCAAAAAACAACTATATACCACAGTAAATTCAACCTGAAAATCCAAGGACACACAATCACTTGCAAATAAAATTTGCTACTTTTTCGGCGTTTCACAATGTTATGATTACCACTCTAATATCCCACATTCACTATTCGCGTATGTCATTAATTGCCTACTCGATATCTCTACAAAATGTCTTAAATACAGAAACTTTTACAATCTTTACTCCGGCACCCACAAAACACGTCCTATCTACGCTGCATCTACTACTACTACTATTAATGGTTGATAATTTTACTCGCACTTCCGGAGCCTGGTCTGTAGAAGTTCCTATATGTCGACAACAGATTGCGTTACTCCAGTTAGTGTTTTCCTCGTTATATTTGAATACTTCCACCGCATTCATTCGCAACTTATGTAGGACTTTCTCTTGCGGCGAGTGTGCAATGTCGATAGTTCAGTTGGCTTTAGCAGTCGCCCGGCAAGTGAAAGACTCGGGTTTGATTCCCGGTCGGCGCTAGTTCTCTTTTTTCGTGAGAGAAAGTCCTCTGTTGCATAACAATTATTGAATCAGCCATCGCAAAAACAACTTAAGTCAAATAATGACATGTTTCAGGAGAGTAAAAAATCTAAATAATACGTAAACGACTTAAATTTAGTAACTCAGTTTTTGTAGTATGAAACAATAATGCATTTGCGTGTTCCCAGCCAATTCTTGGCGTTGAAACTCACATGGTGACTTAAAAAAAATAAAATCTTGTCTGACTTATGTGGTTTTTGCAATGAATGAATTTATGATTCTCTAAACTCTGTTACGGAATGAATATATTGAGTGTGTTATTTATGCAGGAAAACATTTTAGAATACGTAAACCTTTGTTTGGTACAGGTAGGGCAATAACGTTTAATAATCTTTAATGAACATTACACAGTTTTATTCTTAGTATACAAGGTGTTTCTAAATTGAGTACCATAAATTTAGGAGTTTGTAAAGAAAGTTAAAATAACACAAATCTTTATATAGTTTTGTACAAAAACGCTTCCTTTCCAAAACACAGGGTGTTACAATACCGACTAGCGTATCAGTTATTCAGCTATATCTGTAACTAAAGCAGCCCGAGGAATCTAAATTTTTGTGGGCAAGTGCTACTCAAAACTACAGATAATCCAGGAATATTTTAAGTGTAATACGATAATTCAGTGGCGTAGGAAAAGGGGTCGTGTAATACCTTTTTGTTAATAAAAAGTTTGAGGTTAGGTTTTTTGAAAATATCGTTTAATTTTTAGATTCTCTAATCAAAATCCTACAAAAATGATACTCTTTTTAAATATCTCTAGAGTCCTTCGTTTTCGAGATATTTAGTTTTTATTTTGATTGTACGTTATTAAAATATTGTCTTTGTTCTGCTATATTATCATTAGTTACGTAAAACTTGATAACAAGCATCTAGAAGTGCTTGCAGATATAAATCACAATGGTACCTACAAAAACATGTAGCAATCATATGCGAACTTTTTTTCACAAATAAACCATAGGTAGGTAGATACCCCAGTTCACATAAGCATTGCTGCATAAAACCACAAATATCTCGAAAATAAACGACTTTAGAGATATTTAAAAAGATAATCTTTTTTGTAGTATTTTGATTAGAGAATCTAAAAATAAAGCGATATTTTCCAAAAACCTAACCTCAAACTTTTTATTAACAAAAAGTTACTATACGACCCCTTTTCCTACGACACTGAATTGTCGTATTACACTTAAATTATTGCTGGATTATCTGTAGATTTAAGTAACACTTGCCCACAAAAATTTAGATTTCCCAGGCTGCTTTGGTTACAGATATAGCTAAATAACTGATACGCCAGCCGACATTATAACACCCTGTATTTTGGAAAGGAAGCGTTTTCGTACAAAACTATATAAAGGTTTTAGTCTTATTTTAACTTTCTCTACAAACTCCTAAATTTATGGTACTCAATTTAGAAACACCTTGTATATTGAAAAACTAACGTAAGTTAGGGTACATAGTCGTATTCCCCATAAATCTCCACGTTACCGTCAGCATTCGCATCCTCCTGTGTTGGCCATTCAAAAACTCTTCTGTAAAAAGGTACTAAGTATTCCTGAAGAATGCTGCCTTCCACTCGCTTCAAGTTTTCGATTTTTTCTTGGATTTATAGACACGCAGTTATTAGAATACGCTATAGCAGTTCTTGCAAGGTGAAAAGTATTTTTCATTAAACCATCAATAAAAGTTTCTGTTGAAACAACCTCTTTTTGGATTATGTCGTACTTGAATACCATGTAGGTTGATACTGCGAACGATACTTTTTGTTCTTTCGGCACTTTTGTTCCGAAACTTTCATCCAACAAACAATTTTTTTTATAATAAGCTGGCCACCATTTTTCAAAATCCAATGATTGGTTTGAATCAGAAATACAGAAAATTTTGAACTCTCATTTGCCATAATAGAGTAGTATTAATCTGGCACATATATTCGATCATGTTTCTTAATGATTCTTTTTAGTACCCGAAAATCTTGATCGTTCGGAAGAAACGAATGGCCTCGTATTGGAAAGTAATGCGTTATTTTGTGGAATCAATTTGTGTCTGTTAGAGCAAAAACCTTATTATTGTATGGTTTTTGTTCTGACCCGGACAATTGTCAGAAAAGATGAAAAGCTCTTTTATATTTTCATCTAGAAAGTTTTCAATATAGTGCAATATCAGCGAGCAAATGTCTTTAGCCCCTTTGTTGGCTACACCCTCATGAAAAGCTTATTATGAAATTATTTTGCGCGCTGTTTGTGAACCGCTAATTCACCTTCTGCAGATCGTTTTGCATTTTGGTTTAAGCTGGAGCTTCTGATTTTAACTGATAATTCCTCACAAGTTATGCATATGTCCATTTGGGCCTATCGAATCTCATAGAGAAATTTTCTTTAAAATACTTGGCGTAAAACTTGTAGTTCACTCCGAGATCTGTATATTTGTTTTTAAATAAGCATAAAATGGTTTTCATATCGAGACGAGCATCAAGATATTCATTATTTCGTCCAGAATAATGTGTCTGTTTTTGTGGAAACTCAAGAATATGACATGTATTTTTTTGAGAATTTCTGGAGATTTTGTGTTGGCTTTAGGGTGCTTACCGCGTCTATCGTGAGGAGTAATAGATTTCAGAAGCAAATCGCATAGTCTCCTAACCCTGTTGACTGAAACGCTCTTTTGCAAACCCCTTGCTTCTTTTCCGATGTAACAATGAAATATTTAAACATATATTCTCTAGACGATGCACCTTCCTTACGCGGTCGGTGAGATTTAACAGCCTATTTTTCAATCAGTTGTTGCAGGAATATATCTTGTTCGTCTTTGTTGGCGAAACCGTTAATTTTGTTAATACAGTAATCGAACTCGTATAAGCATATCGATAAAATAGTAACCAAGCATCGTTTTTTGCAACTAAAAGAGTATGACGTTGTGGTTTTTCATATCTATGTAGTATTTTCTGTACACTTCATGTCTTGTTCGTTTATATCTTTGCAGTGCGCTATTTTTTATTTGTCATTATTTTTTACCTCTTACGCCTATGATTGTCATATTGAATATTCAGCTGGCAGATCAACATAGCCTTAGAGCTCGAATGAGTGGAGCTTGAGCGGGACGCACAGACTATAGATAAGCTGGCTGGACGAAGGAGGGAAACAAAGATATAAGGTGGACAGAGCTGTTTGATTGTTGTCAGTAATAAATTATAATAAATACATTTTTCATCTCGGTAGAGAATACTAAACACTCTTTATTTATGATTAATTCAGATGGTAACCAATCTGATTTTGTATCAAAATGATTAATGATAATTTAATAATGCTTGGAAAAGTATGAATAAATCTTGATGTCTTAACTTTACTTGTGTCTATTGTTAACATCCTTGCTTGTGATTATTTCTTATCAAAGTCATGGGGTCTGCAATGGCATAGGCAACCCCTAAATCTCAGCTTTGCACAACACTACCACTCACCAATGCATGGAATAGCTTTGCTCTACTTTTAGTCACCTCCAAAGTTCTCTTAGTCTGCTTCAGACACCGGTTTCATGGCTCAATGCCTTTCTTGCTACTTTTGTTGTCTTCCTCTCTGTTTTCTTGAAATTTGAACCCAAAGTATTTCTACCTCTTCTAACTTTTTGCTCTTACCATCGCTCTGCACATCTTCCACCTCATTTTCAAAACTTGCATTTCTCCTTACATGTTCTGCACTTTCTTCCTACTTCATCCAATATCTTCTTGAATTTTCCTCTCTTCCGCATCTAAAACTTACTCCCATCTTCCCTTAACTACTTTTGTAACTCCTGCGTTAAAATTTCTTTTTATTTAGGATTCTGTCTTGTATTTTGCAACTTTCCTCTGCTCCTGCAATAGCAAGTTTTTGTCCCAGCCCACCATCTCCACTTCCATGGGGCCTAGATTGTCTCTTCTTTCAACCTCCTTTGGGGCATACCCATTCCTTTCACAACATTTTCTCCCCCCAGTTTGAGCCTCTGTTTCTTCTTATTTCCTCCCAACACACTCTTAGTAATGTGTTTGATAAGATGATCTTGTTTCTTTTCTAATTTGGTAATCATTTTTCTTAAATTAATCTTCTTGGCCTTGATTTATATGAAAGCAAAAATGATGAAAAAATATTTTGAAAATATTTATTAAACTTAAACAATTCCAACTACATAGTTAAATTACCGTTTTGGATGAAAAATAACAATATGTACACCAGATTCAGTTCCAAGAAAATAAAAAATTTAAGCGATCACCCGTAAGAACACATGAAATCAGTCATAAGCAAAGATGCAGCATTTAATTGATCTACTCAAGTAAAACAAAAATAACAAAATATATCAATGCTACATTTAAAAGGTACCGCGAAAACTTCAATTTAAATGCTGTATCCCCATTCAGAAGAATACGACAGTCTCTCAATCGTCCATTTTATGCACTTCAATGTCATTGTTTGCCTTAATTAAATTAGCTTTTCTAGCGTACACCTTCATAGGTTTAGACACTTTAATATTAGTCAAATTCTGCACCGCCGAAATTTTATTTACCACGTCACCTTTCCTTTGTCCGACATTCACTTTTTTGGAACTGTAACTTTCAGCGGGAAGTTTCAGTATTTGCGTCATATCATATAAAAAATCTTCTTGCATTGTCTTTACACTTTTCACCCGGTTACGTACCGGACGCGAGCTTTCGGTCGGCGAAATATTAGAGGGGCTTAAATTTTTCGAGCCTTCCGAATTCGGACAGGGCTTTGAGAAAGTTGTCGAGTCAACTTCGCTTCCAAAAATTACTTCCAGCACCATTTTGCGAACAGATGGATCTTGCATATCTAAAAGAGAAAGAAAGGTATTTTAACTACAAGCAAATAAATAAAATAAAATTTATTTATTTTATTTTATATTTATTATTCTCTTTTTACTGAGAATTTGAAAAGGATATTTGGTACACTTTTAGTTTATGTAATATTTCACAAGTCCCAATAGTTTTTAAAGTGCAAGACGTGAAATTATTTTAAATAAAAAGGAAAATTGTTAAATAATTTTAACTCATTTTAAAAATTCTTGAGAATTCTTGAGAGCTATTAAAATTTAGATGCACAAATGCTCACAATAAATTCATGATTTAGCGCTGAAAAACTTATCATTTTAAAGCAAATTATTTTTCAAGCAAAACCGAAATTGCTGACTGGCAGTCAAATCATGATGTACAATTTTTTATTTTGTGAAATCTAAGTAAATAGGTAAATAGGAAACTGAAGGATCCAAAAATTCAATCAAAATCATTAATTCTCTTCAGATATTAATTACACGAATTTTGATTGAATTTTTCGACCTTTAAATTTCTAATAATTTTACATAGGGCTCATGCAATATAAAATCGTGCATTATGATTTGACCATCAATCAGAAATTTGCGAGGAAATTTCGGGCTTCCCTTAAAAACCTTGCGTTCCAAAAAGAGAGTCTTTTCTAGATAAAACATAAAATTTTAATTCCGCGACACTTTTTGATAAAAAAAACCTTCCTATACCCGCCACTGGCAGTAATCTTCTGTACCAAATAATTTGCTTCAAGATGATAAGTTTTTCACCTCAGTATCTTGAATTTTTTGTGAGCATTTATTTAGTAATTAAAGAAAATTGTGTATTTTTTTCCCAAATTTGGCACCCGGTCAGTGGCGTAACTACTAGTGTTCCGTGTGTTCTGCGGAACAAGGGCCCGGACCTTCAGGGGGCCCGGTCACACCGCTTCTAACTTATAAGAATATCGAATATCCCGATTATAGAAATAAAGACGCGGGCCCTAGATCAGTCGGGTTTAGTTCTTAACAAATTTCTCCGGTTATTGGAATATCGCATGCATATTATAGCTCCTGACCCATTTGATATAATTCTTCATCCGAAACAGATGCATTACATAAAACATTTACGTATAATACATAAAATATTTGGAAGATATTTCGGACACAATTTCGTCTGAACTGCTATCATTTAGACAATGTTTTAAAAATGATTAGCCCAAAAGGCTGTCTGCCTTATCAATTATTTCAATAGAAAAAGAAATTGCTAGAACGTAGAACAATAGATGTTTCTAATATAGTATCAACTTTTGGCCAAGTTAATGCCAGGAAAAAAATATTTTAAGTTTCAAGTTGCTAATCTTGTTTTAGTTTCCGGTTTCTTTTTTGTATTATTACATTATTATTATATTTTTTGTTTTTTTATTGCATGTTTTTTTATATTTGTTTTTTTGTTAAAAGTGGCCAACATAATTGCCATGGGCGACGTGCTGTTTTCTATACAGGGTGTCTCAGATAAGCCTCGACAGCATTGCTATCTCACTTATCTTTAAAGATAGAAACACGTTTAAATGGGGAAAAAGTTTTGCAATTTGGAGCTCTTTAATATGCCCTCACAAAAATCGACATCGCTCTGTTGGTTTCCTAGATATTTGAAAAAAAGGAAAAAATTGCAATTTGGTTTTTTGTTAATAACTTCCTTATTTATTAACATTATAATGATTTTTAAAAACAGGTTTAAATGGTTGTTTAACCCGCATATTTCTCAGTACTCTAAAATTGTCTCCGACGTTTCATACACTTGCAGTCATCATCAGGTTTATTTTTTCTTATGGACGCCATATTGGATTTTTATGTCATTAAATAGCTTATTTTTTGCTGAGAATATCAACCTATAACAAGTTGATATTATATCAAAAATAATAGCTGCAGAAAATGAAATTCATAATTTAGTGGAAAAATTTAGTTATCCATGGAGAAACAACTTTATTAAGGAGTAATTTTGCAAGAATTATTACAGTTTTATTTCAAAATTGAAAAACAAAAAACATCAAGAGAATAATAAAAACTAGTTTTACAAAACAAAAGAAAACAACTTACTGTCGCTTATGTTCAAAATGTGCCCCTTCATATTCGATGCAAATTTGCGCTCGTCCTACAATTTCGCTGGTAGCGTTCGGCGTCTTTGTACGGCTTATTTTTAGGCCTTCAATAACTTTATTGAATTGGAATCGTCAATCGTGCAAGTTATTGTAACTTAATTCAAAATATTACAAGTAGACAGATTGTTTTGTAAATAAAGAAAGTTCCTATGCATTGGGAAGACACCAACTTTGAAACTCAAAAAAAATATAACTTATTTCTAATTTCATCGTTAGATTTTCTTTCACACTTTCCTATTGTTTAGAAAGTTCATATTTCGTAAAATTACATTTTTGTAATTCTTTTTTCCAAGGCCAACTAAATTGTAGTCCAAAATAATATAATTCTATGTTCTAAGACTATTTGTGCTGGAATATTACCCATTTGTTATAGTTTGCTATTCTCAGCAAAAAATAAGATATTTAATGGCATAAAAATCCAATGTGGCGTCCATAAGAAAAAATAAACCTGATGATGACTGCAAGTGTATGAAACGTCGGAGACAATTTTAGAGTACTGTGAAATATGCGGGCTAAACAACCATTTAAACCTGTTTTTACAAATCATTAAAATGTTAATAAATAACGAAGATATTAACAAAAAACCAAATGGCAAATTTTTTTCTTTTTTTTTCATATCTAGGAAACCAACAGAGCGAAGTCGATTTTTGTGAGGGCATATTAAAGAGTTCCAAATTTCAAAACTTTTTCCCCATTTAAACGTGTTTCTATCTTTAAAGATAAGTGAGATAGCAATGTTGTCGAGGCTTATCTGGGACACTCTGTATTTTAACTAGTGGAACTAAATAACAATCTTTTTACATTCTTAGAAGTTATATTTAAGGTGTATTGCTTGTGTGTCCTTTAAAAAATGTGACGCTATGTTTATGACAGACTGAGGGGCCCCCCGGGGAACACAGGCCCGTGGCTGCATTGTTACGCCACTGCACCCGGTACCTCAGAAATGAAGCGCTCCACCACTCACATTTATTTAACATGTTACTCATAAAATATGATCCTATAGGAAAGCCCTGGTTTTAAAGAACTTTCCGCAGACGCAATTGCGCTGACGGACTCCGTCGATGCACTGTACTGGGGGACTTTGCTGAAATCAAACCTGCATAATTTGGTTGTTGCTAAGTTACGCCAAACAAAAAACTGAAAATTTTCTGCCGTTCAAACAGCGATAGATTTAAAATACAGCAAATGGAATTCCGACGACGCAATTCCGTCGACGGAAAGTTGTTAAAAACCGAGGCTGAAGTGAGCGAATTTTCAGCCAGCCCCACCATTTAAAAGTTTTGGTGTTATTGGGCTGTCAGATTTGACATTTATAATTTTTTGCAGTTTTAATTATTGTCATATAACGTTAAAGTATCCATTGCTTAAATTTACGCGGGAATGTCAAACTGACAGAGGTGTCACCTGCTCTGTCAGTCTGACACTTAGGTTACACCAAAAGTTGATAATTGTGCTGCCTTGGAGTTGCTGTTAAGCAATTTTTGCTCACTTCCTATAATGCACACTGTGTTGAATGGAGCCATCTCATTAAAATAGGCCATCACAATGAATCTTCAAAATTTTTTTTATATAAAAATTTTCATTACCATCTTTTTTACTACGAATTCTTAATAAGTTAACCCCACACGCCAAAAGACAGTGACACAGTAATTAAACTCGACGCATGTTTCGCTGACATCAGCATCCTCAGGGGTGTAAGATTAATCTAAATTTAAACTTATACCACGTTGCTATAAATACCAAACCTCCTACTACTGGAGTAAAATGAATCGATAAACCTATAGGGTTTCTCAGAACTGGAGGATAAGTATATATTTATGGATGGTCTTAAATTCTATCTACCTGATAAATCTATACAGTGTTGAGTTTGGAATTGGGCCATAATTATGTACTGTTCAAACAATACGTTTATTTTTATGTGTCGTTAAAGTTTCCAAGGTGTTTAAATCAGATTTAATATATCCTGGTTTTGAGAGTTTGAGATTATTAATATTGAATTTATGACCCGTTTCCAATGCATGAAACGTCATGCTAGACTCATCTGTACGGTCATATGTATTTGTAATGAGTTTGATGCTCCTTGAAGCGAGTTAAAATAGACCGAGTTGACTGCCCGATATATTTTAGGTCGCAATTTCCCCATGCTATTTAATAAATTCCCGCTTTATAAATGGGTTCCGTTTTATCTTTCGCATTTCCAAGTAGCTTTTGTAAATTGTTGCTCAAAGAGTGAACAACTTTGAAGCCCGCTTTCCCTTATACACTGGCGAGCATAAAATTAGGGTCACTTTGAAAATTGCCAATTTTTCCAAGAATTCAAAATATTAAATTTAATTAATTCTTGAAGGCAATAACACTTGCATTTCTGAGAACTGTTATAAGTTTTTTGTGGTTTCTTTTGCACAACAAAGATTCAATATTTCCGATTTCTAGTAAATGCTTGCAGGTGCGCTACTTGGAAGCTTATTTCTCGGGGTCTATTTTTCAATTTCCTTCATTTATTCACTAACTTTCCTGTGTATAACTTGACGGTCGAAAAGTGTAGTCTTCGTTTATTTCCTTATAATGGCTTTAAATCCTGTCACGGCGGCCAGAATTATAGCGCTGTTGCAAGATGGTCGGGGGCAACGTGTAACGGCAAGAACGGTTGGTGTAAGTCTTTTTACAGTTCAGCGGGTATCCCAACGATTTCAGGAAACTGGTAGGCTGACGAGAAGACCAGGATCAGGGCGGAAAAGAACCACCACCCCAAGGGATGACCGTTTTCTTGTGTCCATGGCTTTACGGAATCGGACTGCTACGGCAGTTTCGCTTCGAAATCTCCTCCAAGAAGTCAGAAATGTTAACATTAGCGAATGGGAGCTAGGAGGCGATTTCGTTCTGCTGGATTATCTTCTCGGAGAATGGCTACGGGTCCTCCACTTCTCCGTCGCCATAGAATTGCAAGACTGAACTTTGCTCGAGATCACTTGGGATGGACAAATGACGATTGGGGGAGGGTATTATTCTCAGACGAGTCACATTTCTGTTTAAATGGGTCGGATGGACGTCGGCGGGTATGGCGAAGACCCGGAGAAAGGTATGCCCAGGCTTGTATTGATGAGAGACTTACATTTGGTGGAGGCTCAGTTATGGTGTGGGGAGGAATTTCTTCAGACGCACGTACCGAATTAGTGCTTATCAGCAATGGATCCCTAACTGCCCATAGGTACGTAACGGAAGTTGTAGAAAATCATGTCATGTCTTTTATGACGGTTCTGGGAGAAAATGCAACTTTTATGCATGATAACGCTCGACCCCACGTGGCAAGAATTGTTAGCGGTTATTTGGATGAGGTTCAAATTACGCGATTTGACTGGCCAGCACGGAGTCCCGACTTGAACCCCATAGAGCATGTGTGGGATGAGCTAGGACAACGTGTACGAAGTCATACGCCGTCTCCCACCAACGCACAGGATCTTAGGGAGCTCCTACTACAGGAGTGGAATAACATCCCCCAAAATGTGATCCGTAATTTAATTGAGAGCATGCCACGTCGCCTCCAGGCTGTCAAATGCACGGGGAGGAAACACTCGTTATTAGGGGTCAAAATTTTAACAGTTCCTTGTTTTATTTCAACATTTTTCTCACTACACATTTTTAAGACAATTTTGTTAAAATTTGCTTCTTTACGAATTTTCAATAAAAACATTAGAAAATGAAACGTTTTCTTTTTAAAACATTCCTGTTTAGAGATATGTATACAACGAAATCCATTTACAATAATAAGATACAATAAATAACCAGAAAAGTTGAATTTTTGAAGTGACCCTAATTTTATGCTCGCCAGTGTAGATGCTTTCCTATAGATGTCAAATTCTAATTTACTTTCTTTCCTAATTACCAAAATGTCTAAAAATGGAAGCTGTCCTTCTCTTTCTATTTCAAGGGTAAATTTGATAGAATTTAAGTTGACTACTTACTTAAATCGCTCAAAAATCTTCAATGTTACATTTGCTAGTGTCAAAAATGGCAAATATATCATCAACATATCTCACCCACACCTTTGGGAAATATGGCAGCTCATCTTTCAGTTGTCTTTCAAATTTGCCCATGAATATTTCTACAATGAAAGAAGAGAGGCAATTTCCCATGGACTTTGTTGAAAAAATGATCGACTGACTTTGAAATAATTCTGCTGCATACACAGATTGGAATTTACGAAATAGCATGCGGAAATTGCGACCTAAAATATATCGGGCCGTCAACTCGCTTCAAGGAGCATCAAGCTCATTACAAATATGGCCGTACAGATAAATCTAGCATGGCATTGCTTGTGTTGAAAACGTACCATAAATTCAATATCAATAATCTCAAACTCTCAAAACCAGGAAATAATAAATTTGATTTAAACGCCTTTTTTGGAGAAAGTATAGAAAGAAAAACGCATTATTGACACATTTGCACTTCTAAGAAAAGCCCTCTCAGGAAAATCACTAGATAATAATTATTTACATATTTTTCTCTTACCTGCAGTATTATAACCAGCTTCCTCCTCAAACAGTATCGTTTCCGGTTGTTCAAGCAAACAAACTTCTGGATCATCCACCCCATTGTCTTCTTGCTGCGGTACTTCGCTGTTATCTTTATTTTCATCCTGCACATCTACAGCGGCCACATCATTAGGTGCTACCTCACTTATTTCCTCTTCACATGGCACTCGCAAATCTATAGTCTTCACGTTACTTAAATCTGTGAACCCAGTTGACATCAAGATCGTCTTCCAGTTGGGCACCGGTAAAACTGTATTATCAACGAACCCCTTGCATTTCTTATGATCATTCGTGACATGGGCAATACAAGTTTGTTTCTCGTAAGACATGAACTGACATTTACTGCACTGGAAGCAGAACCAACTGAAATGTAACGACATGTGATCTATCAGACAAAGAAATGACGGAAAGTTCATGTTGCAGGGAATACATAAGCATTTGTCCACGTCCATGTAATCCTTCGCTTTCATTTGCAACGTTATTTGGTTCGATTCGCCGTCTGAATCAAGATCGCAAGAAATTCGACCGATTTTTGCGATTTTAGCAAGTTTCGGAGGCTTGCCATCTAAAGAGTAGCGTCTCTTACGCGTGGAGGCTTCGTTGCTATCACAAATCGATTCAATTTCTCTCAAAGCATTTTCTATGTCTTCGTTCAGTATGCTCCTTCTTTTGTCCTCATCTAGTGCCGTGTCTTCATCTGAGCCACTATCTTCAATCAAAATAACTTCAGCCTGTTTCAATCCCACTTCGTCTTCATTTTTATCTACCTCTTTATGTGTTTGAGGATTAACTATTCCGATAGTACTAAAAACATCCACGTCACTAACGTTAACATCTTCGTCTTTCGTATTATTTCCTGCAACACTAGCGTCAACGAAAACAATGTCATGCACACAAGAATCTTCATTCGTATCTTTTTCGTAATCGGCTACTTTCTCATCAACACTCAACTCCTTACTTTCCACTTTCCGTCTCAATAATTGCGGCTTTCGTCTCTCCGCACCTTTTAATACGTTTCCTTCATTTCTAGAATCTCTCTTTATCGGCTTTACTTGTTTTTCTTCGCTGGCATGTTTTTCTTTAATCGTATTACAGACAGCGATGCGCTTGTGACAGAGCTGAGAGTGAGAGTGGAGAGCAGCTTTTCGCTCGAATCTGCGACCGCACCCACCGCACATTTGGAGATCGTTGTCACCTTCCACATCCTCCATCCACTGCAAAGATCACATTGATTGAATATTGAGGTAGGACATGGTTACTACGCCGCCAATGTGATTACAATTATTGTAATTGGTAATCGCCCCGAACACCCGTGTAACCATTTCAGTATAGTAACCACAGAGGTAGGATTTAGTTATTTGAAATGAACGCAATATTTGGAAGTAACTATGGCAGCAGTAAACAAACAACATTATGCAGGATATGCATCAAAAACTCACCTGATTTTCAGAGTCATTCTTTTCCTGAGAGCCATTGGTCAGTTGAGCTACCATATCCTTCCTCCGCGTGGGTTCCCTGTCTTTCCTGAAAGCAGCAGCATGTACCTGCTCTCTCATCCGCCGTACTTGGGCATTCGTCTTTCTATGGACTTTATACAAATGTCGGAAAACACACCAAGCATTAGCCAACTGATCCTTACAAACAGGACAAGGATAAACCATACGGGTATTGTTATGTTTGTACTTTACATGATAGGTGAGGGTCTTCCGCGTAGCAAATTTCTGATTGCAAATTGTGCAAAGCAGATTGTTCTTCGGTATGACTTCTTTGCTATTGGCCTTTTCTGTTTCAAACTGAAGAATTTTGCCGTCTTCACCTATTACTGCTTCTTCCTCGGATAGAAGCCCGTGCAACTCCATTACTTGCGATTTCATACAATCCATTTTCGAATGTTCTTCGCTCATATTTCGGAACATTGTTTGAAATACTCCAACGTCCGTTGTTTGTATTTGTTCCAACGCTACATCGTTCTTTTTCTCTGTGTCTTTATACTTGTCCGATGAAGATTCACCTGAAATATCCGTGTTTAAAATGTCCTCTACTAATTTATTATCTTCTTGTTTTTGTAATAGTTTCTTCAAAACAGTTGAAATTGACTTTTTGTTGTCTTTATTGTTAGATTTTGGCTCTGTACGGATCGGGGATGATTCCCTTGAATCACCATTTATTTCTTCTACATTTACTATCGCAAATTCGTTTTCCTGAAGATAAAAAGAAGATATGAAGTATGAAGGGCAATCGTGGAATGAGTCTATGATACGAAAAAGTCCATTTATGGTTTAGGGTCAAGTTCAGTCTAGTTCAGTCACGTTTGTCAGTGGAAGTAGAATAACAAAGTGGGTAGGAGGCCAAAGCTCTGAGTGTGGCCAACATGCAAAACAGAGGGCAGCAACAGGGATGGACAACTAGCTTGGAACATAACCGATGAATCGATTCAAAATGAAAATCTACATATCAATTTTTTGCCCAGACCTCATCGGAATATCCTGCAATAACATGCATGACACATGTTCAATAATATTATTTTGCCTTGTTTTCTATGACTGAGCTTCCTTGTATGGAATATAAGTAGTAGATACTATCAGGTCTCTTCAGTGGCGCAGTTTTGAGGACTGATTTTGTAATAATAAATAAATAAAAGGTGAAGCTAAATGTCCGCCGACGACATTGTGCAGTCGAAATTAGAAGTCCGCCTTCCGGCAGAAGTTTTCATTGTAGGTACAGAAATCCGCTGGAAATGTAATCATTTAAAACAAGCACGGCGGAGCAGTGACATTCAATGCTCAAATTCCGCCGTGCGGCGGATTTAAGTTTATTATTTATGAGATGTCTGGTTTATTTTAGAATGGTTTCAACTATCTATCTGACCTGCGGGGCCTCCGCTCGACGATAACTGGAAACATGATATTATTAACGCAAATCCCATGAAAGATTGTTATTGCAAAAAAAATGATGGAAAAGCGGACACGCGACTTTGGGAATCGAATCTGCATACTACCTATATCCCAATAACACGCAACCCACCATGACGTGTTGGGATTTCGCATCTCAGTACTTATCCACCGTGCCAACCTGACCACTGTAGTGAATCTCTTAGCTCGGTGTACATGTAAATGATCACATTTCTGGCGGATTTCTGCACGCATAACGAAAACGTCCGCCGTACGGCGGAATTTGAACATTAAATGTCACTGTTCCGCCGCACTTGTGTAAATAATTACATCAGACATAATTTTTAAATGCTAGGGAATGGTACAATTTTTTTTCATACACTACCAAGTCTGCTGTCAAGGCTGGCCTATAGATTCCACAAGCAGAATTCACGCTGGACGGGAGAGGTATAAATATAAGTAAATTTTGTTGTTTTATAAAAACCAAAAATCAAATGGACTTTGCTGGATCAATGACTCACTATGAACAAACGTAAAAATGTATAAATAAAAAAATATTTACTTCGCAGTTATTTCGGCAGTTCGTGTGGTCTCTCGGATTGTAGTTCTCCGTACAATAGCTTCTTTTATGCAAAATAAAGTTCGCCAAACTTCTAAAAATAGTCCTGCATATTCTACATTCGTACATAACATCACACTCGTACGTTATGTAATGTTTCACCTAAAAAAAATCAACGTGACTCAAAATAAAAGTGTAAAAACTATGTGCATGACCAACGAAAACATTACCTCTTCTGTAGCTGTTTCAAAAAGCGTCAACACTTGTCGAAGTCCAAAAATACTCGTGTCGATAGGTTTCCGAACATGGGATAAATCGGGACATTTTTCAGGAGGTTCGACAGCTTTGCCCAGTGTTGTTTTTAAGGGCTTCTTGTTTTTGTTCTTCACTGCATATTTCGTTGACATGATGCTCTTAGAATTCTGCAAAATATAACCTAACTTATGCATGTGAAAAACATATCGAACTTAACTTCGAAGAAGTAACCTTTGTAGCAATCAAAAAATATAATAGAACACTTCTTGTTGGTTTATTAACTATAAAAATAATAAGGGGGCCCTTTCAGACACAAATTTTCTAATCGAACGAAATGACAAAACTTTAAATTTCGCTCTGGGAAATTCACAAAAAAACAAAATGTTGTATATCACATACGTCCATTATGGCTAAATGCATTCGTCAACAGGTATTTCTTCTACATAAAAATAATAATTTTTAGCAATATATCTGAAAAAAACTGTTCGCATAATCGATATTATGAAATACTTGCGACAAGATGTCACATGATCGTTTACAAATTCTATTACTTGTCAGAATTAAAATGTGTATTATAGAGCAATATTATTCTTATACAAATCTATATTATAGTTCTAGACCAAGTATATTATATAAAAATGTGCTCGACAGGGAGGAGCGAAGGCAAAAAGTTTAAAACAACGCAAACACGGTGTTTGCAAATACGCAAGTAAATTTGACTTACTTTTTTAATACATTCGCAAATAACTGAATCCTGTACGATAATTTATAACAATAAACAAAAGAAAATGTTTTCTTTTCCAAGAAATGGAGGTCATAAAGCAAGAATGTCTCTCCCTGGATTAACAGACTAAAACTAGTAACACTTGTTAAGAATCGCATGCCAATGAATTGATTAAACGTTGGTGATTTTGATAATCATAAGTAAATGCAGTTAAAACTTAATATAATAGAGAAAATTAAAGAAATATGTACGATACCTAATATAGATCCGTCAACCATTCCAGAGATACAGTTTTCCGTATAAAATAATAGATGTCGCGTCTAAAAATGTCGATTTTAACCTTAAATTTGAATGTCAATAAATACAAGTAACTTCATTTTCCTGATAATTATTGGAATCGTTTTACGTTTTTTATTCATTTACATGTTGAAATGAGTTTATGCAGAGTTATTCGTAATATTAGGCTGTCTAATTTACCTTTGGTAAGTTACGTTTTTTAGTTTAATTCCATTTTTATGTAACTTTTTGGATTATAGTCAGCATGCTGTCAGATGTCACCCATAAATGATAAATGTGGATATGGTCGTTTTATGTCCCCAAGAAATCCAGTACATAATGAAAATGCAAGACTAGCTTCTACTTATGAGGCTAGTATACAGAAAGAGGGTGGTTTAGTGCAGAAAATGTTGAAGAAACTGTCTTTTATGAATATAGCGAAAAGAACCGTAAGTATGAAATCCGTCAAGTTATTTTATATAGGGTGAATTCGCCTGTTGTCGGACAGTTACTTATAGGCTATAACAGAAATTATAAGCAAATTTGACAGATTGGCTATTATAGATGTGCAATTTTACCATTTTATTGTGTGGACATGAAATTTTTCTTATTTGATAGCATTTTAGTTGTAATTTAATAGATTAAATTTAATTTTCCCACAAATATCAATTTTTGACAGTTTTGCCTTTTTTCGACCACAGAGTGCTAGTTACTGACCAGTCGAGCGCTGGTTTTCGGACAGCGGTCGACTGACAGATTTCTGCTTCACCCGTTGTCGACCGAGTAATTAATAAGACATTTTAGGATTTAAAAAATACAAAATGGTGATAAATATATTTAATTATCGAACAAAACGAAAGCAGAAAGAAATTAAAATTCTAAAAAAAAAGAAAAAAAAAACGAATTCCAGACAAACAATAAAAAATTTATAAGAAATAAACATCGAAACAACTAAAATGAGAAATGTAATAAAAACTTCAGTGCAGTAATCACATCTGTAATCTAATGATGCGGCTTCTTCGTATGATGAACCTATGAGATCCGTGCATCTCATGTGGTACCACCGCGGACAAATGTCACAGCCGACATTCTTCTCATCTTCACCTTCAGCATCTGAGAGAAGCTCTCATAACACAAGCTACACATTTATTTGGTTTGAGTTACAACTACATTCTCACTAGACTTTAACTGTATATTTTCTTTATCTTTAACTTTTCTTTTGTTCTTTTTATCTTTCTTCTCCGGTTGCGTCTTCGCGATTTTTCTCTTTTCTCGTCTTTTCTGAACTGCAAGTGCTTTTTCTTTTTTTAAGTCATCTTTAGCAGAGTAATATTGCCTCCATGCCCGAGATGATATGGCACTAGGTAATTTGGTTTTCATACTTGGGTTGCCGGCTTTCTTTATTGGCTCTGGGTAATTTAAGTGTTTATCAAAAGCATCATCAGTTATCGAATAATGGCGAGATAGTGAAGATAAACTAATGTCTTTTGGCGAATCTACTGATCCATTCATGGCATTCGCTTGAAGTGGCAATAATTCTTGCAACACTAACATTTGGTTATCTGGAGATGATATCGATTCCGGTGGAATTGCAATTTCTTTAGATGCTGGTTGTGAATGGATTTTGGAGGTTGAAGGCAATGTATTGTTTTCTCGAGAGCTGGCATTCTCTGATCGTAGTTGTGAATCGTAAAGGTGGCTGTCTGAATTTTCTCCATAAAATGGAGCAACCGAAATAGTTGAAACTGTCTGAGAAGAATTAGGAGATGAATTCAGGGGGAAATTTTCTTTTGTGGTGTTTTCGGAAGGTAACTGAATAATTTCAGTATTAGTGGGTCTATTTTCCGATGAAATTCTGCTGGAAACAGCAAGAGGTTCAGTTTCAATCGTGCCAGTCTCTATTAGAACATTTGATAGTATCGTAATTTTATCCATTGATAAAATAGAGCCTACTTGTACAATGGGCGAATCGATATTTTCGGGCAACTCTTCTTCTATTCTTCCTTCTTCCTCTTCTTCTATTCTTTCTTCATCACCATCAGCTATATTAATGTTATTTTCTGATAACTCCTCTAGTTCCTTTACTTCATCTATGATTACGTTAGTATTTATTCTATAGCTTTCTAGTCTGTGTTCTATTTTTTTAATAATTCTTATGGTAGTCTGAATGTCTTCATTAGTTACAAGATCATGAAAGTTTTCAGATAAACTATCATTTCTATTAAGCTCTTCTAACGTGTTCTGAATGCATTTTGTAAAGTCAACGTTGTTAGGATTTAGCGGATATAATCCGCATTTTCTAAAGCCATTTTTGATGTCGTTAATCATGTTACAGTTCTCTAGGGCTTCTTGAAACAATCTACAGAAATTTGTCTTCGTGATTGAACTATTGATATTTTCTGGCCTACTTTGCCAATTTCGAATAGTGCTCTTCCACTCTTGTTTGAGTGGACGAAAAACACTTACGTCCGCTGGCTGTAACATATGTGTCGTATTGGCATTGATTCGACAACTGCTCGCGGAGGCCTTATATATGGATAAACAACGAGTGCAGGGCATATTTTCCCACTAGCACAGAAAACAATCAAGACTGTGATATTTTCCTTTTCGTTACTTGTTTTCACAGAATAGAGGTTCTTATAGCCTCTAGGTGCTAAGACCTTGCCCGTTTTAGGGCACAGGGCAAATCCTGACTCGTCTCCGTTAAGTATTCTAGCAGGATCGTCAAAAATGTCTGAACAGTTATTCTCTTCTAGAAACTTAACAAGATCAGAAAACCAAGATCTTATGTATTCCTCGGTTATTACTGCGCGGGCTTTATTCACGCTTTCAGGCTCTCTGATACAGATTTCAGGGTGCCTCTTCAAAAAGTTCGAGTACCATTTTTGGCCTGGCCTGCCATCTTTAAACACTTCATTCAAGCCACTGTTTTTAGCGATCTTTTCCACAGTGTCAATGAGATCTTGTTTTTTGATTGGAAAACCGCATTTTGCCATTTTTATGACCCAGTTGGCTATTTTTTCCTCCCCCTCAACTGATAGAAGTGGTGGAGGTCCAGTTTTCCTAGGATATATCGGTGTTTTTCCGCTTAAGCGATCATGCAGTGTGGTTTTTGGAACCTCGAATTCGCGAGCAGCTTGTCGCAAACCCATTCTCTTATTTTTTATAGCTTCAAATGCTTTAGATAGCGCTTGTTCAGAGTATTTGAAGAATTTTCTTTTCGTTTTGGCCTTCACAGACCTTTTGCCGATAGTTTTTTCTTTTGGTTTTGGCATCTGGGATAAAATAAAGACCAAATGAGCACACATTTACCCAAACAAAAATGCAGTCGACCACAATTACCAGTTGTCGACCAGATCAATTTAATTTCAAATTTATAAAATTTGACATGCCTGTTTGCAGACCACCGAATTTAAGGTTCTTAGAATTGAAAAAAGTCGTTTTATCGTGATTTAGTAGAACGTCCTTATTATACTGCTTCATATATTTCATTAGAATCGTGCAATAATACAAAAATCATTTCCCAACACTCACGGCAATATTTTTTTCGTTGGTTTGGCCTCTTTTTGATGCGCGTCAGCTAACGGTCACATTTAAACTGATGACATTAGTTCAGAGAATGTCCGCTTTGAGGTATAACTTAGCGAATAGAAGGGAAATGTGTCCGAAAATAGGAGAGAAGGTCGAATCGGTAGTTTCCGTTTAAATTTTACTTATTGCAAATGTTCTGTAATATTGGTCGAAAACAGGCAGTGTTCGGTTAACGGGCGAAAGCACCCTAGTCGAGTATTCGCATCACAAAACTTCATAGCTGAACTGCATTCTTCATAAAGTTTTCACCTTTTTTGCAATAATAATTAAAAGCGATAAGCAAAATATACGAGAATGGGCGATAGGACATCTTTTTTTATTACAACATATTATTATTACATCACATTCACCGAGGAAAAATTAAATTAAAAATTAATTTCCACTGTGAGCACGTTACTAATAAAAACTTAAATTTTTTACATAGGAATTGAAATCTATTGGTTTCTTCTTATACGAGAAGATAGCCGATAATGTAAACTATCAAGATTTTTTCGAAGAATTTAGTCTTCCCGATACGTTTTATTCGTGGTTTGTGATTACTGAATTACACGTTTGGATGTTAGCAGTTAGATTAATGGCGGAAGAAGAGGACGGAAAGTCCGTCAGGAACGCTATGCTTGAGGCGCTTTGGTATGACGTTAGAGAGAGAGTAAACCAACTTGGCGTAAGTTTGGTATCAACATTTGTTGCTGTATAATCATAATTAATATGTAGGCCGGTTCTGCAAGAGAGCAAGTAAGCCAACTATCTGAGGAACTTCAAGCAGCACTTATAGCCTACGATGAAGGTCTGCAATCTAACGATGTAGTTTTAGCGAGCGCTCTGTGGAGGAGAATTTTCCAGCAGAAACACGCTGATCTCGAAGACTTAGAACTACTAGTTAAATACATCAGGAAACAGGTAAGATGCTAGAACTTATCGAATAGATTTCAATCGTCTTTTCCCAGATTGCAATTTTAGACCACACATCGAAAGAGAATCTGTTCAAACGTGACGAGGTGCGTTTTGAAGCAATAAAAACGTAGGTCATTAGAAAAATAATATAGGTACATGTAAATAATAAAGTTTTTCAATTCCAAGATTTATTTATTCAGCCATTTCTACATCTTCAATAACAAGATCATCCAACATTTCTTCTAAAGTAATACGCGGAATGGTCTCGTCAATTTGATCATTTGAATCAACTGGAATCTGCACTGAAGTGTCTCTAAAAATGTTTATGTTTTGCCTTAAAGCCGGATCTTCTTCTAAGTCGTCCAAAAATTCATTATAATCGCTAAAAAAATAGAAAAATATTTTTATTCCGTGAATTATTAACATCATAAGGTTCTCAGTCCGAAGACTGGTTGGACGCGTACCTCCACTCTTTTCTATCCTGAGCTAACCTACGCATTTCCCTAAAAGTAGAACATCCTACATCCCTAACTATTTGAGAGCAGTAGTCTAATCTAGGCCTACCCCTACCTCTTTTTATTCCTATCTCTGACTTTAGTATGTCGCAAACTATTCCTTCGTGTCTTAGAAGGTGTCCTACCATCCTATCTCTCCTACTCTTTATTGTCTTCCATACCTTTCGCTTTTCCCCAACTCTTTCTAATACTTCCCTATTGCTAACCTTATCTATCCACGGTATCTTCATCATGCGCCTGTAGCACCACATTTCAAACGCTTCTACTTTTTTTCGATCCGCTTCCCCTATTGTCCAAGTTTCGCACCCGTATAATGCCGTACTCCATACATACGACTTTAAGAGTCTCTTCCTAGTCTCAATATTAACCGTTCTCGAACATAACAGTTGTTTCTTTCTGTTAAACGCAACTCGGCCCTGCGCTATTCTTTGTTTTGTATCTTTAGTGCTCTTACCGTCTTGAGTTATTTTACTTCCTAAATAGCAGAAATCCGTGACCTCCTCTATCTTCTCATTTCCTATTTGTATGTCAACTTTAGTTCTATTTTCACATCCCCTACATACCAAAATTTTAGTTTTCTTTTTATTGACTTTCATGCCGTAGCCCTGTGTCAAAACTGCTTCCATTTCATTCAAAGCCGCTCCTAATTCTTCTTTGCTAGATGCTAACACTGCTATATCATCCGCAAATCTGAGCATGTTAATAGTTTGACCCTGTACATTAATCCCTGAGGCTGTTCTGTCCTTAACAATATTAATAGCATCTTCGATATATAAGTTGAAAACTAGAGGTGACAATGCACATCCCTGTCTCACTCCCTTCCGGATATCTACTTCCCTTCATTCCTGCTCACATTCTATAACTGCCTTTTGCTCTTCGTAGAGATTATGTATTATTCTTCTGTCCCTATATTTCATCCCTACCTTTCTCAGCACTTCAAACATCTTCCCCCATTTTACGTTGTCAAAGGCCTTTTCTAAATCTACAAATCCTATATAGACGCTCTTTCTCTTTTCTATCGTTTTTTGTATAATTACTCGTAAAGCTAGAATGGCCTCGCGCGTTCCTCTATTTCGTCTAAATCCGAACTGATCTTCTCCTAATATTTCTTCCGCCTTTTTCTCCATCCTTCTTTGCACAATTCTAGTTAAAATTTTTGACGCATGGGAAGTTAAACTGATGGTTCTGAAGTTTTCGCACCTATCCGCGCCTTTCCTTTTTGGCAAAGCTACCGTGATGTTCCGTTTGTAATCCTCTGGAATCTCGCCTGTCAGGTATATGCGACTAACTAATTTAAATAAACGATCTATTACCTCTTGACCTGCGCACTTTAAGATTTCTGCCTGCAAGCCATCTATACCTGGCGCTTTATTATTCCTTAAACTTTTTAGTGCTAGCTCAAACTCTTCTCTCATTATAGGATTCCCTAGGTTATCCCCCTCTACACTGCTTTCGCTTTCTAATATATCTTGCACTTCCCGTCCCGCATATAAGTTTCCTAAATATTCTTTCCACCTATCTGCCTTCTCCCCGCTTTCGATTAGGATATCTCCTGCCTCATTCCTAATGCTTTTGGTACTAGATCCAATTTCTCTAAAATTTCTCCTAATTATTTTATATGCTTCATCAGTCTTTCCTACTTCGAACTTATTTTCCACTTCTTTGCACTTATTATCGATCCATTGCTCTTTCGCTTTCCTACATTTCCGAATAATTTCCCACTTGATCGCCTTATATCTTTGTTTCCCTATTCCATCTAACCTATTTTTATATTTTCGCCTTTCCTCTATTAGACTCACAATATGTTTTGTTATCCAGGGTTTCCTACTTTCATTCTGTTTATGACCCAAAATATCCCTAGCTGAGGAAACTAAACTATTTTTAATGCAATTCCATATTCTTCCTCTATGTCCCTAACAATATTTTCGCCCGCGCCCTTTAGTACTTCGTTTGTCTTTTTCTCGAACTTATCGCGCGTATCATCATCTTTTAGTTTCTCTGGGTCAAGATACCTTCTTCCGCTTCGTTTTTTCAAAATCTTAAATTTAAGATTGGCGTTCATAACGACTATATTGTGATCACTATCTATATCTGCTCCTGGATAACTTCTACAATCCCTAACTTGATTTCTAAATCTTTGCCTAACAAGAATGTAATCTATTTGATATCTCCCTAGGTCTCCTGGCATCTTCCACGTGTAGCGTCTCCTAACATGATGGTGAAATAGAGTGTTCGCGACCATTAAGTTATGTTTATCGCAGAACTCTATCAGTCTAACTCCCCTATCATTCCTATTGCCTAATCCAAAGGGACCAACTATTCCGCCCTCTCGCCCTGTGCCTGCGACTGCATTGAAATCTCCTATAATTATTAAATTTTCGTGTCCTCTCACAAAATCTAGCACATGTTCAATATCACTATAAACAGCCTCTACGAGTTCATCACTGTAGTTAGAAGTGGGCATATATACCTGTATTATTACTGTTTTTACAGGTTTCGAATCTGACCTAACCAGAACCACCCTGTCACTTTGCTGTAAGAAATTTTCTACACTCTGCCCTACTTTTTTCCGCATAACAATTCCTACTCCCGAATTTCCTCATACAGATCCTGTGTGTATTACTCTAAAATTTCCGCTCCAGAAGTCTCCGGCTTCTGGCCATCGCACTTCACTAATACCTATTACGTCTAATGCTAACCTATCCATCTCAATTTTCAAATTCTCTAACTTTCCTACTTGTTTCATGCTTCTAACATTCCACGCTCCGACTCGTGAGATGTTACACTTATGATTTCTGATGACTCGCTCTGAAGCAGTCCCCGCCCGGAGATCCGAATGTGGGACTATTTTACCTCCGGAATATTTTACTCCAGAAGGTGCCATCATCATAAATTCGAAGTACGCTGTACTAGGGATAGAATAATGTGGTGGTTTCCCGTTGCCTTCCACATCGCAGTAGTGTGTATCACAGTGCCATACCGACCCTCACGATCTCTGCCACTATGATTACTGTACAAAATTAGTACAACGTTTGAAATTAGATATTGATACAGCTCACTCGGCAAGGGACATAAAAGTGCCCTGTATACCAAAAAAAAAGCCGAACCATGCAGAGCTATGATTGACTACAGCAGTGAACCTGCACATTTTTTATGAAAAGGCATGTTCACCATCAACTGGATGATGCATCGCTTGATAGTCTGAGACTATTAAGAATATCCCATTTAAATGTGAGGTCGTTAATGTCATCGTTTGCGGACTTTGTCACTCTTGTGGAGGAAAACTCATTCCATATTATTGGTCTCACAGAAACCTGGTTAACACCTGATGTACCGTCAGACAAGAATTTAACTTTCTTCGGTGTGATAGAGAGGGACGTGGAGGGGGTGTTGGTCTGTATATACGGAAAAATATCCTATTTGAAAGCTATAATACTGATAACACTGAAGCTAATGGCATCGAATACATCTGGATATTGGCCACCATTGCAAACAAGAAAGTTGGTATTGGGGTTATTTACAGACCCCCAAACATACACTACTCTGCCCTGGAGGTCTTGGAAACCATCATCTTGGACATAGGCAGTAGAACAGATTGTCTTATTATTAGTGGCGACTTGAATGTTAACTTGCTGAGTGATGGTGTGGACAGCAATACATTATACACACTTATGGAGTGTTTTGACTTAAAGCAAGTGATTAGGGATCCCACTAGAATTACAGAAAATTCTGAAAGTTTGATCGGTCATTTTTGTAAATGGAGAGGTGGAAGTTGTGTCTTCTGGGACGATGGATGCTTCCAACATCTCAGATCATGAGTTGGTTTACTGTGATTGTGATCTTACAACAAAAAAAACAGAACCTAAATTAGCAACGTTCCGTGACTTTAAACATATTGACATGAATAACTTTTTACAAGACTTGTCTATTATTAATTGGATTTATATAAAGGAAGAAGAAGACATCAACAATAAAGTTGATTTCTTCATAAAAGCTGTTCTTTCGGTATTTGACTTTTATGCTCCGTTGAAGACAGTGTATATGAGGCGACAATACATTACAGACAATACATTACAGACTGCATTAAAGAAATGTTGAGGTTGAAGAGAAGAGCTCGCAGTAAATACATGTGGACAAGGAGTGTTGATGATCGACGGAATTATGTTTCTATTAGAAATATGGTAAATACTGCAATCGAAAATGAAAAACGGATATACTACGAAAGGGAATTGCATAAATGTAAAACTTGCCCAAAGATGTTATGGAAAAAACTACAGCAATGGGGTATCTATAGGAAAAATATTATAGAAATTCCGCAAGAGTTATGTAGGCCTGAAGAGATCAACTGATGATACTATGAACAGGTATAACAGTTGTGCCATCCAGAGTGGATTTACATTATTTGATCCGGTTTCTGTAGAGGAGATTAATGATATTCTTAAGACCTTGAGGAGTAATGCATTTGGATCTGACGGAATTAATGTTACAATGATACACATGATACATAACCATTGCGAAGAGGTACTGGCAAATATTATAAACACTTCCCTAACTGGAGGGGTCGTTCCTCAAGCTTGGAAGACATTGGTGGTAAAACCATTGCCTAAAAAAATGAATGCATCAACATATTCAGATCTAAGACCTATAAACATATTACCCGCTTACTCTAAAATATTAGAAAAGGCAATTGCATCAAGGCTGCTACATTATTTAAATGAGAACAAGTGTTTGCCCTTAGTACAGTCAGGCTTTAGAAGAAACCACAGCACCGGAACGGCCCTCTTAAAAATTGTGACCGACATCTGCAACGCACTGGACAGAGGAGAAATCTGTTATCTGGTGCTTCTTGACTACAGTAAGGCCTTTGATCTCGTGAATCCTGAATTACTATTGGCAAAATTGAAAAACATCGGACTGCGAGGAACAGTATTGAAATGGTTTCGAAATTACCTTCAGAACTGAGAACAGTATGTTGAGATTAACGGAATAAAGTCACAGCCAAAAACATGTGGATTTTACCTTGTATTACATATTACATGGGAGTTTATTATCCGTTTCTCACAAATGCATACAAGAAAAAATGACAGAAGATCCAAAATACTTGCATGAGAATATCTTATGGACTGCAAAGAAGAGAACATATATCACCACACTTAGTGTATAAGAAAATAATCAATATGGAGAACCACTATATTTTGGCAATTGCTTAGAGCCTTTTTAAAGTTCTCACAACACAGGAACCAGAGTACCTGTTAGACTTTTTAATAAAGAGATCTAAAGTGCACAGTGTGAACTTGCGTGGTGTGGACCTGGTCTTCACTATACCGCAGCACAGGACTACTAAATATGAGGGATGCTTCGCATATGTGGGACCTGCATTGCTTAGTCAGTTCAGTCAGGTTTTTGAATCTAGTGGAAAAATCAGTACATTTAAAACTAATTTGAAGAACTTGTTAGAGCAGGAGTCGGCATTACGGTAGGACTATGTAGTCTATACTAAGTTGCACGGATTGGGAGGGTGGGGGCAGGGATGCTTATTGTTTTTGAGTTGTATTCTTATTTTTGCTTTTTGTACTGTGATGGGGAGAAATTGAAAATCAGTGTAACTGAATTTCTCCAATTGGCTGTAATTTGTTACTTTCCAATAAATATTATTATTATTATTAAATCATAAAAAACGTAAAATCTTACTTTGCATCCTGATTAAGAGCTGTACTTTCTTCAGCAAGATGCTTGAGTCTCCACATCCTTTGCCTCCTCCGAGCAGCTCTGTCACCGTAATGCTTTTTAACCAAAATTACGTCGTTAACTTTACTTTTGTCCAGGCTTTCGAAATTCGAATCATTTATATTACTATCTTCAACATTGTACCTTTAAAATTAATATTTATATTAACGTACGGTGTTACGGAATTTAATTTACCCCATAACTTCGTCCCCCGGTTTCAGGACGTGTCCCAGATGTGTTCTAGTATGAATCGGATTATTGTTAACCCCTAATTCGGAAGTTCGTACTACCCAAACATCAGCAAGCACATGGCGCATCGAAACAGTACCTTGCCCCGGGAAAAATTTTCTATCTTTATCCATAATGGGTTCGATGTCTATGACAGTGTACTCGACAAGCTGCTTAGGGTTGCAAATGCTCTTAAAAGGGTACCGCCAAAACATAGTACTGCTGAGTTCCGCGACTAATAAAATCAGGAAAATAAATATTCAGTGATGTGAGCTAGTAAATTACCAGTAAATAACCGCGGTTATTTACCGTAATTTACCGTAAAATACCAAAAATTAATTACCGTAATTTACGTTGAAAATTACCATAAGTTACACAGTAAATTACACAGTAAATTACCATATTTTATAGTAATTTTGTTTATATTTTTTACAAATAAAATGTATATTTTGGTGACATCATCTTTCATCTAACACCTAATGCTAAATTACTGTGTTATTGGTAAATTACGGTAATTTACTGGTATATTACGGTCACTTACTGGTAAATTATGGTAATTTACTGGTAAAATACGGGAATTTACCGTAATTTACGCAATATTTATTACGGTAAATTACTACGGTAATTTACAAAACAAATTTATTACCGCGGTAATTAATATTGGTAATTAAAAATCTTAAATTACCGCCGTAAATTACCAAAAATATAAATTACGGTAATTTAACATCACTGTAAATATTACATTCTCCCAAAGGTTACCCTGGCTTCCGAACGATGCAGTGTTCGTCCGGAAGCCAAAATAGCAAATAAATAATATACTTTGTCCAGAGGATGGGTCAATTAAATGCACGGCGCTTGTGACACGATAGACCAAGCAAAGCGCTGAAATTCCCCCCAATTGGTGGGTAAGTTTCTTGGGCAAGCAAACAACACTGTCCTTGGAGATCGGAACTATCTCCATTGAATACGTGAACTTGTAATTGTAGACATTGCTGTGAATGTCGTGGGATATCAGTTTTTTGGAATGCTGGTATTTACATGGCAAAACAGAGACAATGAAATCGACCATTTTTCTCGCATGGGATTCAGTAGCGTAGAAGAAATCCAAACCTTCTAAAAAGTACAAAAATCGGCTGTAACCAATGAAACAAATTACTTCAACCTCCCTACCGCTTATAGGTTTTATTCCCAAAGTATTTTCGTGTGCCTTATGCTTCAAAATCAGCTGTTCGAGATAATAAAACGTCTTTTTGTTCTCGGATTTTTGTCTAACTTGAACCAAAGCGCGCCAATAATCTTGAGCTTCGGACCGGTGACACTCGGTACACATTTGATGATTTACCGTGTATTCCACCACGAAAACTTGCTGTAAAATAGCTCCTCCGGCTACTTCTCCATGGACCGTCAGTTTCACCTAAATTTAATTTTTAGTCGCCAAATAATAAATTTATTAAAAAAATACCTTTATACGTTTTGAATGGGGCTCAGTCCAAACAAAGGAAGCGTCAACCAGCTTCACGCGATTTAAACCTTTCAATTTTTTGATACATAATGAAAGCAATTCTCTCGATTCCAACACGCAGTGAACCCATTCGGAAGGAGGCTGCAGATATCTCTCGCAGCCTCTGCAGAAATACAAGGTAGCTTGTTTAGGAATCCCTTCTGTAATGTCGACATGGGATCGCAAACATCCTACGCACATATTTGCTGGATTTGGTTCGATCGGTATACCACATTCGCAACATAATCTACCAAAGCAAATCGTAAGAATCACATTAAGCAACACTTAAGATCTTACATTGTATTTTTAACGGGCTCTATAGGCCCTAAGTATTCCATATTTATGTATTTTTCAACACGTGCTTAAAGTTAAACGTCAAAGCATGAATAGGTTATGTTTGGATATATGACATTAACAGCAAAATGGTTGCTCGGTCAACAAAGTAGACTTTGAAGTGCGCGCTATTACAGAGCTCTTCTTTATTCATGTCAAGTTGTGTTGGTTGCAGCTTTCCTAGGTGCACAATTTAGAATTTTCAAGTGGAAAACTAAAAATTCAAAGCGCAGCTTGTGCTTCTAGAGTTTGTAAACATCAGTAGCAGCAGGTATTTTCTGCATCAGTCGTATATCTGGCCGTACGGCGTTGTGTGGAGTTGTTCAATTGCTTTGGCTTGCTTCGGTAATGTAGAAAAGAACTTTACGTGTTTGAGTTTAGTTGGTGCTGAAACAAAATTTAGATTTTGCCTGGTTTAATGGTAGGTACTTTTTTATGTTTTTTGCGTAATGAGTATATGTATAATTATCTATATTTCCGTACAAATTACAGCGTTATAAAAGTTTTTAGTTGGTAGTTCTAGCGATTGAAATTACGATTATGTTGCAGCCAAATTATTAAAATTTTCTCCGCTCTTACAACCGCGTGCGTTTATTTTTATTTGTTTTATGAATCGAGTGAAGGTGCATCGTAATTATTATAATTAGTGGTAATTTTCTAAATCATATTTTTTGTTCCAAAGCATTTTTTCCTAAACTCCTAAAATCTCGTTTGGGGCAGATCGCGTTGCCTGGGGCGCATTATTTTGTTTACCCTAAGCCTAAGGGGAATGTGTAGCAGGTGCACTTAAGGTCAAGGTCGTCCGTGCATTGTGGATCATTCTTCGAGTTTAATAATGAGAATTCTGATTTAATTGTAAGCATTATGGGCCGTTGTCCTTCAGGAAGTTTGTTATGCAGAGTAATATGAACTATTTTTCATTCATGTTATGCATTTTGAAGAAAACAGGAAGTTTCTTTATTGCGGTATTGTTTTTTAATTCCCAACCTTGCTCGGAATTTTAAAGCAGGGGTTGATAAAGTGTTACACGGCGCAAAACTCGTCGCCGCCGACCGGGAGTCGAACCCGGGTCCCCCGCTCCGAAGCCCTGCGCTCTCCTACTGAGCAATCGGCGACCTTGCACGCCTTCTCTCTAACCGTCCATTTATACCCAAGACTGTAACAGTTCGGCCCGTCCTGACAAGCTAGCCGTCCTCGGCTACCCCAGCCACTGGCCACTTTCAGCGCCCGCGACACGAACATGCTACGCACAACGCACCTCATGTGCACTCCACCCGCCGTACTCTACTCTAGCACGCGGGTTGCCTATCCCACTTCTGAAATGTTACACGGCGCAAAACTCGTCGCCGCCGACCGGGAGTCGAACCCGGGTCCCCCGCTCCGAAGCCCTGCGCTCTCCTACTGAGCAATCGGCGACCTTGCACGCCTTCTCTCTAACCGTCCATTTATACCCAAGACTGTAACAAAAGAAAATAACGTACGCATATACGCCACTGGCATAGGTATGCCGTTTTATTTTTTTAAAGTTTTTAACAAAGTGACCCAAAAATTCGATAAGAAATTAAAAAATGCAATAATATACGGGATGTTCCGTTGAAAATGACGAAGTCCGCCATCGTTATAAAAACACCTGCGACTTGTTTACATCGAATCGCACTTCTCGTAAACAACCATGGTCGTCGGTATGGGGGTTACTCTCGTAACAATATCTTGTTTAGTTCTTTCCATATGTCTAATAGGCCACGAGCATGAGATACCCTGATATTTGAGGAGTAACTAGACTACCATAACCTAAAAGTTACCTAAGACTACCAGGGAATACCACTAAGACTACCAGAGAATCCCAAAGATTACCGGGGAATACCAAAGAGCAATCTAAATCGGAAACGAAAAATGCCCAGGCTAACCAGATAGCAGTACCCCCATATTAATTTTGAAGTGTGTAAATACCAATCGGTTATGCATACACATCTTCTGGTATAAATTAATAACACAATGTCCCTTCTATCAACATGTTTACCCGGTTAATTTGTTCCGCCTTACAAACTTTCCCCATGTACCTATCTGACATTTCAATATTGTTCTCCCGGACATGTTGTTTTCACGCTAAACTAGCGTTCTGTGTAGTTAATTTTCACTTTCAGTGGTTTTAGAATGGAGAACAAAAGAAGTTTATAGTACTCTATACCCAAATTAGGTGATGCCTGATGCATGCCTTTCTGCGTACTCTTTGGAATTATGAACCGTGTCGGACTCGTGATTGTGTTCTTTATAAAAGAATTACTGCCGTTTGTTACTTGAGCTTGAGCATCTTTAAATAAATTGATCATCTGTCGGAGAAATGTGTTTTCAAGATTATCTCGACTTTTATTTGCAGATGTAAAGGTCACCGATGTGAACTATCAGCATAAAACAATAACATGCAGGGACTGAACGGTTTTTGGTTGTTTGCGTCTGTAGACAGTCATTCGGTACACACAGCTTTTCTGCCCAGGAGAAATCATCACCAGCTCTTCCTTGCCGGCACCAACACCAAGCACAATCCCGTTCTTCATGCAGTCCAGGTCCAGTATTACTTCATCCATAACATCAGCTACAAGTACTCTGCCGAATGACGATGTCTTCTATCACCATGTCGATTTCTGCTTCTCCCTATATAGGTGTCGTCTCGCAGTAACCAATTTGGTCGTCAATCATCAGACTACCCCCAACTCGAACCAAACTTGACACATTCACTTCTTCCACTGGGGCTTGGTAAGAGTGGACCAGCTTTCAGCCTCCAAAACTGGTCAACAATTATTGTCACGGAGATGGCCTTTCTCGCCACAGTTCCAACATTGTAAAAAATTCTTCCTCTCGTACCATTGTTGTTATACTCAGTCCGTCTATCAGTTTCTGTACTAATTTTTCCGCAACTCTGTCCAGTAGGTCTGGTTCTTCTTTGATCTGCAGCTGTCTCACCTTGGAGTATCACCTAGATGTTTGCTTCGCAGCCTCATGCTCCAAGGCGTGGACCAATGCTTTGTGCCTGGCTAGCTTAAGTGCCATCTTTGTCTCACTGTCCCAAAGTCCCTCAATAAAGTTCTCCACTGCCAGGCTCTCCAAGAACTCCGGAACTGTTGAATATGCTGGCTGGACCAAACGGGCAATGCCGGCTTCTTTCTATAACTGACTTCATTTCTTTTTAAGTGTTCTTCATTGCTTCTTCCAGATTGTTTTTCATTTCTTCGAGGCGGTTCTTGTTACCAGAAACACTTTCAAGTAAGAACATACGCCTCAAATCACTTCCAGTCACTGTACAATCAAAAACTTCCTCTTAATTCGCCTAACTTCCAGAAAATTCTTCCACAGGCTTGCACGTTGTTTTTCGCTCCCAAATCGCACTTCTCACACCAGTTGTTGCATACCGTCTCCATCAGTCTTTCAAAGGTGGCAGATGCATTGGAAAGTCGAGCTGCATCCCAAAGATAAGGAGAAAATAACATTCCCTGCCGGAAATGGTTGGTCTGCCGAGGTTTTGTGGCGTCAGATCCCGTGCTAAATGAAGAACTTGTCATTCCATACCATGCCACAGTAATGCACTCTGATTATTGAAGGAACTGGTGCCATTTTCACGTAAAGAAGTGACTTAAAATCGGAAGATGGTGGGTGTTACTAGTTGGTTACAACTTGACAGTGTCAGATCGAAAAATTTTCGGTATTCCTAAGAATGGCGTAAAAATTCAATTGTACAGAAATTCTTTTAAAACTATAAAGCCATTTCCAAAAATTAAAAACCTTTGTTTCTTATTTGCTTCGTGAAACTCATCAGTTCCAGTGGCCAGGTTATTTGGAACAGATTAGTTTGTGCGATTATTTTTATTCAAGGTTGTGTGCTTTGAATACCTGCGTATGAAGCCTTAAATCAAATAAGGAACGTACTTAAATACTCATTTATTTCTGCTTAACGTCATCCTAAAATATCTAATCCATATCGCTTTATTCAGGTCTAATAAAAACCATAAGACTTTCATGAAAACTTCATTGCATGTTTTGGTTACAGACTGCCCTGGAGGAACTTTGAGTTGGTTATTTGGGTTAAAATGGCTTACGACTGTGGAGCTTGCATGGCCAAGTACATCTTGTGTCTTTTCAACTTCGTGTTTTTCGTGAGTATTCCCATTTACATTTGACATTGACATACTGATTCAGTAACCTACAAACGTCTGTCCCTCTTTGCTTTTGTTCGATTTTGCCCACTTGTTGCTGTGGGGTGCTGAATTAATTATTATTCATGAACTTATTCACGATAGAAATATATTAATTTCACCTCTCTCTTGGAATAAGAATTTATTCTAGGCTGAAAATGTCTTAAAAGAGTAATCATGTTCGAGGACCAAGCAAACCGTTCATTATAGGTTTATAGGGTTCCTGTTATAATGGAAATTTGAAAATAAAATCGGTTAAGAATAAAGAAAAAAAGTTTAATCATCGCATTACAACCAGGACAATAAAACAATAAAAGGAATGATTTAGTTATAAAATATGTATAGGTGTGACAGATATCAGATGGTCTGTAATACCAGAAACTTAAGAACAATGTATATTATTGCACCGCAATGTAATTGTATACTTTCTAAAAACCTTTTTTATTATTATTAGAACGTTGATGTTGGATACTAATACGTTTATTTCCTCCAGTTCAGTCAACCAAAGTATCCTAACTTTTCTGGTAATAATAGACATCTGAGAGGATGGTAGAATAAAAATTATAGCACTGGATCGCGCTCTAATTTAAATTGTATGTCATTAAACCAGTCCGGAAAAAATATCCAAATATATTTGATTGGTGATTTGTATCAAAATTATAATGTTGCTTCTAATCTGTATACGGTGCTTGCTCAGGTGCGTAGATCGCAGGTAATAAATTCATGTACGAGTATATAAAAGAGAAATCTGTTTGAACTTTCAATTGCGTCTCTAAACTTTTTTTGTGTGACGGCGACTTGAATTGAAACACATACTTGAGTATTACAATTGCCAATAAAAGAAATTCCAGGCATGTTTTTCTGCTGTTATTTGAGGAATTTAATAGAGATGACCACGTACTCCATCAAGCACCAATTTTTACTTTCATTTTTGGCGTATGGATGCCAGGAGACACGGAGATATCAAATAGATTACATTCTTGTTTAGGCAAAGATTTAGAAATCAAGTCAGGGACTACAGAAACTATCTAGGAGCACATATACACTGCTGGACAAAAAAAAACCGGACACATGTTTTTATTTTTATTTTGAGGCCCTACAATATTTTTATGTTACTTAACTTACGCAGATAATTAACGATTGCCCTACTAGTGAGGAAAAAGTAAGTTTTAGCTGAATATTGCACCTTTCGTAAGCCTAAACAGCCAAATCAGCATTTTGATTCTTCGTGCATCTTTATTGAAACATCAAAATCTTTTACCTTATTGGGCTGCTCTCTATTTTCTATTGGTTTTCTGGTGAAATTTAATTTGTAAATGTCAGCTTTTAACATTTTCCATACAATGCACCCCGAAATTTGTTCACAAATTGTTGCTTTAAGCCACGGTGGCCGAAGAGTGCGGTATATTGCTCAAGTGCTGAATATACCCCGTAACACAGTGCAAAATGTACTCTTGCGATTTCGTGAAACTCATGGGTTTGTAAAGAAAGTCGGATCTGGTCGTCCACGGACTGCGAACCATCAAGATGTCCGTTTTCTCCATGTTGCTGCGCTGCCCGATTGAGCATTGCCATCACCTATTCTTGCTGGACGGTTAGCCGAAGTTCGAGGAGTGGCAGTTTCAGCCAGAACAGTTCGGAAAAGGCTAAACGAATATGTTTTGACTTCAAGAAAGCCAGCTACGGATCCCCTGTAGACCGTAGAACATCGCAGAGCATGACTTGCATTTGCCAATTGGGACGAACATCAATGGAGGAATGTGCTCTTCTCGGACGAGTCAAGATTTAGTGTCTGGTCACCAGATGGACGTGAAAAGGTGTGGCGAAGACCAGAGGAGCGGTACAGTCAATGTTGTATATCTCCCAGGGTCAGTTTCAAGGGTGGTAGTATTACGGGGTGGGCCGGAATATCTCTGAGGGCTCACACAGAATTGATTTTCATTTAGAATGGAATAATGACTGCACACCGATACATTGTTGAGTGCCTGGAACCCCATGTCACACTATATATGCCATTTATAGCGGACAATTTTGTGTTTATGGATGACAACGCCCACCCACACACAGCAAGAATTGTTACAGAGTACCGTGAAGAGGTTGGTATTGGATGTCTCCCATGGTCAGCCAATAGTCCAGACCTGAATCCCATTGAACAACTGTGGGATCAGCTTGGAAAAAGGATTAGACGTCGCCAACCCCTACCAGAAACATTAAATGGCGCTTCAAGAAGAATGTGAACAAATACCCCAAGAATCTATTTAGGGCATGCCACAACGTTCAAGGGAAGTAATAAGAGTTCGTGGTGGTAACACCCATTATTAATTTGGTTCTACTAGTGTGCTTTTCCTTTTAATATTTTTTTTGTTTGTCTTTTCAAGTTCTTAAGTAACAGGTTGATCTCTAAAAAATACTTTTGTTAGGTTTTTGTTGACGAATCATTTTGTTTCTTGTTTTTTATTTATTGTTAAGATGAAAATAATATAGTTAAATATCATTTCAAACCGTCCGTTGTTTTTTATTCACTAAAATAGTAATTCTGAGAGTGTCCGTTTTTTTTGTCCGGCAGTGGTTATGAAGGCCAATCTTAAATTGAAGATTTTGAAAAAAAACGAAACGATAGAAGACATCCTGACGTCTCGATGATATGAAACCGATGGGATGTATTAGGAAAGAGATTATTCTATCTCGATTCTATCACTTTCTTGCTAGCATTTTATAGTTCTTATAATTTTTGGTATCCATACAACTAAAATGAATGAGGAACGTGCACCTAATTTTTATTAATAGAGCAGCAAATTCTGAACAAAATGACACCTAAAACTCCTCCTCCTCCTCAGTGTATTTTCCCAGGGTAATGAAAGTTTTAGATTGTGCACTTTCCTGATTAAAATTTTTGAAGCAGTGCTTTTCAAGCAACAGATTTTTCTCTTGTTTTCCAGTTGGCAGGCTCTGCAGTTTTGGTGATCGGAATTCTGTTTGCCATCGACAAAAATACGTTCGTAGGGCTCAGCAAAATCGTTCCAGCCGAAGAAGTAGAGGTAAGTTCGTATATAATATACATCAACATTTTACATCACTTTTTTATATTCACGATCAACTTTTATACCTAATGTGCATAAAATAATGTGTTGAGGTATTAGAGCAATTATTTACGCGTTTATTTTCCTTGTTTTGTTCCCGCGTGACAGAAAATCGTGTACTTTTACACTTTCACTTTTCGCAGGGAATCGGATGGAAATGTCACTTTGTTACGGTTTACGCTGTGGTTAATAACGAATTTTACAGATGTTAATTTAATTAATACACTGATTTCTTTTGTTATAGACTCCGAATGTACAAGGGTATATCGGTAATATATCTGCCCCCCATAAACGTAATAACTTATGATTTGCTCTATGTATCTACTGTTCGTGAATTTTAATCGGATAGTAGACTTATTAACCATTGATTATTGCATTGATCTAAGTATTTATTTTTGATTATTCTTTAAATAGAGGCATCCGAGGAAAAATTTGGTCAACTTAGGAATTATGAATCACGATGTCAACCGCAAGCGCAAATGCATGTTCATTGTATTGCTTAAAATGAATTTGCTCTTTTCAACAACCCCTCTATTTGAAGAACTAGGGTTCGCCTTATCATGCAACAATTAGAGTGAAGTATTTCTACACTTCGTTTGCAACTGGGTGAAATGTGGCACGCGAGTGCAATATCTGGATATCTAAACGTCACAAGCAACCCTCTGTTATCATGAAAACTTCGTTAACAGTACGTCACAAGGGTTCAGTAACCCCGACTTGCATTTCTCTGGTGTATCACAGAATTAATAAAATAGGCTGCGATCGATACGATGCGGCATTAGATTTTTTTTGGACATTGTTGGGTAATATATAGGTCGTCAATTATTCAGAGGTTGTAATAATATACAAATGCACTTTACTAAACAAACGGACACGCCTTATAATTTTTGATGTAAAATATCCATTATTTGAAATTTCAGTTTCGTGGTAAAGAGAATCGATTACAATAATTAGATTTGAAGAATCTATTACAGATTAATCGGGGGGATGCACATAATCGATTCAAAATAGATATTTTAAGATAAAGTATCGATTCAGAATCGCACAACACTAATTCTGGAACATTTTGTAGTCACTGTTTTGCAAAGAGAAAATTGCAAAAAAATAGGAATCGTGGCAGTGTATTATAACGTTCCTATACGTTACAACGATTAGGGCAATTTTCATGTCACCTACAAAACATTGTTTACGTTTTACGAGTTGTAATGTGGGGCACCCAGTTAAGTTCATTAATATTCGATTTGGTTTGTAACTCCATTGACTGCTAATGCTTAGATATCAATTCTTGATTATTAATTTCTTTGTGCACATTACTAAGAAAATGAAATTTTCATAAAGAATGATCGTTTATTTCCAAGAATACGTATGCATTACATATACGGACATTATGGGACAACATACCAGATAATAGGGCGAATAATAATGAATTTACAATTATTTTTAGTAATTCGGAACATTAATTTAACGGTAACAATAAACAATTTAACAATAAATGAACAAACAACAATTTAACAGTCCAACAACACAAAATCAACTCATTATCGCACCCAGATTCATAGTTTGTTCCATATTCACGAATATTCAACCCATGAGAACAGTTCTAAGATCAGTTAGCGTATGTTAATGCAACCAATCAGTCTCATTAAATGTCACCTCGCATTATGGATGGCCATAAATCACTCTCGTGCGCGTTGTCCTCAAAGGTGGAGCACTTGATAGAAGTCGTTCATAACAGAATACTATTCCCCTGACAATTTATAGAGCTTGAGATTATATTTTTTGATTTGAGGTTTTTTTGGCAAAATTAGATGATATAGAAACAGTTTGAATCATGTAGAAGACGGGGTGGAAGAGGTACTATTATTAGTTTCCTATATTCAAAAATGAAAATTTGAAAAGGAGCTGTTTGAAAACGAACTGCCAATCCTGTACAAATTTGAAAAATTATCTATCTAGAGCTATACAGACTAATATTATTTGGAAAATGTTCTTCGTGCAGAGCTGTAGATTCATTATTAGAAGGCTCTATTGTAATAATTTCGTTATTTGAACAAATTAGTTAACATAGGAAATGTCCTTGAATGCAGACCAAAAAAAATCCGCGATACTCATAGTACCCAGTAGTTGTTGACGTGATTTGGGCAAGTAATAAAATTTATGAGAAAATACTGCACCAAATATAACACGATGATGTCATAATAATTAACAGAACAAATTAGTGAATCAAGAGCAACGCTGCAACATTTTCAGCATGTATAAAATTTACTATGGTACAATTTTTGAAAAAATGAATTCTGGATAGGTCCAGTCACAGTGCTTACTTAAAAATATTAGTAGTTATTTAATCTAAAGTAGGTAAGGAGCAGAAAGACTGGACGTTATTAGTGGATCAATTACTTATTAACCCTAAGTATCAATTCGCTACAGTTGTTCCCTATAAATGCAAATGGCTAGTTGGAAAGAGGACGAACCAGTGCACATCGTTGGGTTCGTTTTTGGGGTCTGCGATTCACGGGGGGCGATATTTAGGGGTGTAAAGTTGTGCTACGTTTTTAACAAATTTTAAGCGTTTTGCGCTATTACATCGCATTCTTTTTTAAATAATAATAATACCATTTTCAAGTGACAAAGCGCTGATCTGTTGCCTCGTGTATTTCATTACGTATTCAAATCTTTCCCATCAACGTAACTCATTAAATGAAGCATTTTAGGGTCTGAATTTCATAGGCTTACTTGGCCTAACGAATGACATCCGCTGTCGCAAATTGATCTACGTTTTATCGCATCAAATAACTCTGTTATTAAATATTAATTGAATTGTAATAATTGTAATATGTTTACAGGAACATGAATCGAAATACATTTTATCGATTACCTACAAGAGATATAAAACTACAAAGTGCAATTTAATACGCTTTTATGATATGATAATCATCTAAAATACCTTTAGTTTAGCTACCCTTTATCGATGATAGCGGTCGTTGACCCCCTCCCTTTATGTCATCATCATACACATGAAAAATGAATAATTAATTTAGTGGCTACACATGATAGGAAACAGTACACAGGTGTTCTTTTTACAATATTGCAGTCTGAATAATTCAATCTCTATTAGATTCAACCCCTGGGTAAACAAGGAACAAATAAAAAGATGGGGGTATTCACCTCTTCGGAAAATTCTTTAATTTGGTTTTAATATTCGTTTGGAACGGTAATCGCTTAGAAGTTGTAATTATATACGATTCGTTTGTTGGTTCTTTTTAAAGAGAAAATAGCACGAAAATAGTTAATGCTCTTTGATGTAACTTTAGTTTACGGTCATGTCCTTTTTTGGCATCTTTTCCCTTTCACAGAACTGTAGGAACGTACCGGTAAATACACAAGGTAATTATTCTGATGTAATTGGTTATAACTGCATGTGTACGCAGCCGTTATACAAGCAAGCGTGAATTTTTGCCCTACTTGTATCTACATATTTGTTCGATTGCAAATTTATTAAAAATACCTAAAAAGTAATTTTAAAAAAATTGCCTGTTTTAATGCAACACAATCTTTTCAGTGAATATCATACCCATACTAGGATACTAATACCATTTTCAATGTTAAAATAACATGAGGTATGTACTTATTTTGATTAAGGATTCAACTCCCCTGCAATGTCGCGTATCTCAGAAACTGTGTACCTACCGCACGTAGACGGTGAAACAGTTGCTGTATAATTAAATTAGGAATTAGTGTCGGCGCCTTAAACTCCCACACTTCATCTTAATTTTCGAGAAGCACTAATTGACGATTTTGTTCTATTACAGCAATTCGCTAAACCGGAGGTCATTCAACAAGCATCCTACATACTGATTGCGGTCGGAGCTTTCATATTCTTTGTCAGTTTCCTCGGTTATTGCGGAGCATTGAGAGAATCACAATGCCTGCTGACCACAGTAAGGAGATATTTTATGATTTAGAAAAAAATATACGTAAAGTGAAAGACGCTTGAATACATACACAATTTGATTTTGCACTTTCGCGAAAACCGATTATTATGCATGATCTGTTTGCGTTTCTTTTACAGTACGGTATTTGCCTTTTACTCATTTTGGTGCTGGAAATCACGGCTGGTTGCCTCGCAGCAGCGTACAAAGGAAAGGTATGTATTACGTCGGTTTTTCTTGCAAATTAAATGTAATTTAGACCTCCAAAAACTTCACGAAAATCACGAAACAGAAATCGACTCACCACCATTAACTGCAATGCCCGACTGATTCCTAGCGCTGCGCCGTGACGAATAGGAACGAGAGTGACTGTTTACGGCAATCGCCGCTAGAGTGAAGCTCTCTGCAGTCGAAATACTTGCCGTTTCCACATTACCCTCACGTTTCCACATTTGCACCCCCTCCTCTACACATTCTACTCGATTTTTTTTGAGTCTATTATACAGAATGTTCACCTAATGCGACATTTTTAGAATGCATGTTAAGAACATGGTACAATGCCCAACTTTGGTTTTTTTATGGGGACAACCTGTATGAGGGCATTTTTGAATTCCTTTTTGCTGCGATCTTGTAAAAGATGTTGTTTGCCTAAACTGCATATTACATTGTTACCGGCACCTTTTATTTTGAAAATTAAAAAATATATAGGCCGAAGAGGAGACGCGGAAAGTTCTAAAATCTTCGATAGAGAAATATTATGCTACTTCCGACAAAGCAGACGCCGTAACTAAAATGTGGGATCACCTGCAAGCGAACTTGAAATGTTGCGGTGTCGACAACTACAGAGATTTTGAATCGAGCCCGAAATGGACCAGCGGAAACAATAAAGTTATACCGGAGTCGTGTTGCGTCTTGGAAGGAGATCCGATTAAACTTAAACCGAAGGTGTCCACTTGCACTACTTCACCAAATGATGCCAACTCGTACTATAATAATGTAAGGGTTTAGAACTTATTTCTTGGAAGGTGTTCAATTTAGTTCTTTGTTTCTCAGGGTTGCTACAACGCCGTAATCCATTGGATAATGGCGCACGTGAATATAATAATAGGTGTAGGCGTTGGATTAGGTTTGTTGGAATTAGTCGGCATATTTTTAGCGTTTTGTTTAACGAAAAATATAAATTCTTATATAAAATGATGCAGGACACGGTTTTAAAATTAAAAGTGAAGTGCGAGGTTTTCTTCTATACATATTTTCAGTCTAGTCTACGATTGTTGATTGTTTTAAACATGTGCACGATTTGTCATCACATTTGTGTTATTTTTTAACAGCACCAATATACAGGCTGTGCAGTAATAATATTTAATAGGAAACTGTTCGATATTTGTAAAATAACAACTGTCGAAAAGGTTTTTACATTCCATTTGATATTTGTATCTTTTTTACAAATTTTACTGTATCATCAGTATTAAAATACGAAGGAATCATCTCTGTGCCTTTTCTTAAACTGTAATACAATATTTTTTTATTGTATTCAAACTCAAAATTTGATCAGTATTACAAAATTGCTCGTTCATTTTGAGTTATGTAGATCTTGTATATTTTCTCGTTTTTCAGTGTCGTGTTATTGTAATTTTTTATTATATATTTGTAGTTTGTTAAGCATATCACAATATTTGTTATAATATTGCAGCAGCTTGTTCTGAATGGGACAGCAATTATTTTTGTAGATAGACATAAAAACGAATATTACCACATCTCAGTACCTATTTATTAAATATAGTTTCATTTTTCGTACCTACATTTATATGTATTACATATTGATTGTTTAATAAATGTTTTTTCGTATTTTGGTTTTATTCTATTCAGATGAAGTATTTTTCAAAAAGCAATCTGACTGCCGTCATCTACGTGTTCTGTTATTTCTGTTCGTAGGTAAGGCAAAAAACAGTCCCGTAATATTAGTCTGAAAGTAAAATAATTCCAATATTGCAATATGTCATTGAAAATGGTTTAAAAATATTTCTACAAAAACCTCTTATAGTCCGGACTTGTACCTTGACGCAGTTCTAGTAATACTGGGACGGGTGGGATGGCTTGCGCGCTTCAATGATCTAAAGAGCCGAACCATAGGTTTAACCATATTGGAGGGGTTTTTATTTGAGAAGCCAGACTAAATCAAGTCCCTGAAAGGGGGCAGCAGCTCTTTCAGTAATCATAGTGGCAGAGATCGTGAGGGTCGGTATGGCACTGTGATACACACTACTGCGATGTGGAAGGCAATGGGAAACCACCACATTATTATATCTCTGGTACAGCGTACTTCGAATTTATGATGATGGCACTTTCTGGAGTAAAATATTCCGGAGGTAAAATAGTCCCACATTCGGATCTCCGGGCGGGGACTGCTTCGGGGGGAGTCATCAGAAATGATAAGTGTAACATCTCACGAGTCGGAGCGTGGAATGTTAGAAGCATGAAACAAGTAGGAAAGTTAGAGAATTTGAAAATTGAGATGGATAGGTTAGCATTAGACGTAGTAGGTATTAGTGAAGTGCGATGGCCAGAAGCCGGAGACTTCTGGAGCGGAGATTTTAGAGTAATACACACAGGATCTGTAGGAGGAAATTCGGGAGTAGGAATTGTTATGCGGAAAAAAGTAGGGCAGAGTGTAGAAAATTTCTTACAGCAAAGTGACAGGGTAGTTATGGTTAGGTTAGATTCGAAACCTGTAAAAACAGTAATAATACAGGTATATATGCCCACTTCTAACTACAGTGATGAGGTCGTAGAGGCAGTTTATAGTGATATTGAACATGTGCTAGATTTTGTGAGAGGACACGAAAATTTAATAATTATAGGAGATTTCAATGCAGTCGTAGGCACAGGGCGAGAGGGCGGAATAGTTGGTCCCTTTGGATTAGGCAATAGGAACGATAGGGGAGTGAGACTGATAGAGTTCTGCGATAAACATAACTTAACGGTCGTGAACACTCTATTTCACCATCATGTTAGGAGACGCTACACGTGGCAGATGCCAGGAGACCTAGGGAGATATCAAATAGATTACATTCTTGTTAGGCAAAGATTTAGAAATCAAGTTAGGGATTGTAGAAGTTATCCAGGAGCAGATATAGATAGTGATCACAATATAGTCGTTATGAAGGCCAATCTTAAATTTAAGATTTTGAAAAAACGAAGCGGAAGAAGGTATCTTGACCCAGAGAAACTAAAAGATGATGATACGCGCGATAAGTTCGAGAAAAAGACAAACGAAGTACTAAAGGGCGCGGGCGAAAATATTGTTAGGGACATAGAGGAAGAATGGAATTGCATTAAAAATAGTTTAGTTTCCTCAGCTAGGGATATTTTGGGTCATAAACAGAATGAAAGTAGGAAACCCTGGATAACAAAACATATTGTGAGTCTAATAGAGGAAAGGCGCAAATATAAAAATAGGTTAGATGAAATAGGGAAACAAAGATATAAGGCGATCAAGTGGGAAATTATTCGGAAATGTAGGAAAGCGAAAGAGCAATGGATCGATGATAAGTGCAAAGAAGTGGAAAGTAAGTTCGAAATAGGAAAGACTGATGAAGCATATAAAATAATTAGGAGAAATTTTAGAGAAATTGGATCTAGTACCAAAAGCATTAGGAATGAGGCAGGAGATATCCTAATCGAAAGCGGGGAGAAGGCAGATAGGTGGAAAGAATATTTAGGAAACTTATACGGGGGACAGGAAGTGCAAGATATATTAGAAAGTGAAAGCAGTGTAGAAGGGGATAACCTAGGGAGTCCTATAATGAGAGAAGAGTTTGAGCTAGCACTAAAAAGTTTAAGGAATAATAAAGCACCAGGTATAGATGGCTTGCAGGCAGAAATCTTAAAGTGCGCAGGTCAAGAGGTAATAGATCGTTTATTTAAATTAGTTAGTCGCATATACCTGACAGGCGAGATTCCAGAGGATTACAAACTGAACATCATGGTAGCTTTGCCAAAAAGGAAAGGCGCGGATAGATGCGAAAATTTTAGAACTATCAGTTTAACTTCCCATGCGTCAAAAATTTTAACTAGAATTGTGCAAAGAAGGATGGAGAAAAAGGCGGAAGAGGTATTAGGAGAAGATCAGTTCGGATTTAGACGAAATAGAGGAACGCGCGAGGCCATTCTAGCTTTACGAGTAATTATAGAAAAAACGATAGAAAAGAGAAAGAGCGTATATATAGGATTTGTAGATTTAGAAAAAGCCTTCGACAACGTAAAATGGGGGAAGATGTTCGAAGTGCTGAGAAAGGTAGGGATGAAATACAGGGACAGAAGAATAATACATAATCTCTACAAAGAGCAAAAGGCAGTTATAGAATGTGAGCAGGAACGAAGGGAAGTAGATATCCGGAAGGGAGTGAGATAGGGATGTGCATTGTCACCTCTAGTTTTCAACTTATATATCGAAGATGCGATTAATATTGTTAAGGAAAGAACAGCCTCAGGGATCAATGTACAGGGCCAAACTATTAACATGCTCAGATTTGCGGATGATATAGCAGTGTTAGCATCTAGCAAAGAAGAATTAGGAGCGGCTTTGAATGAAATGGAAGCAGTTTTGACACAGGGCTACGGCATGAAAATCAATAAAAAGAAAACTAAAATTTTGGTATGTAGATGGAGTGAAAATAGAACTAAAATTGAAATACAAATAGGAAATGAGAAGATAGAGGAGGTCGCGGATTTCTGCTACTTAGGAAGTAAAATAACCCAAGACGGTAGGAGCACTAAAGATATAAAACAAAGAATGGCGCAGGGACGAGTTGCGTTTAACAAAAAGAAACAACTGTTATGTTCGAGAACGGTTAATATAGAGACTAGGAAGAGACTCTTAAAGTCGTATGTATGGAGTACGGCATTATACGGGTGCGAAACTTGGACAATAGGAGAAGCGGATAGGAAAAGAGTAGAAGCGTTTGAACTGTGGTGTTACAGACGCATGATGAAGATACCGTGGATAGATAAGGTTAGCAATAGGGAAGTATTAGAAAGAGTTGGGGAAAGGCGAAAGGTATGGAAAACAATAAAGAGTAGGAGAGATAGGATGGTAGGACACCTTCTAAGACACGAAGGAATAGTTCGCGACATACTAGAGTCAGAGATAGGAATAAAAAGAGGTAGGGGTAGGCCTAGATTAGACTACTGCTCTCAAATAGTTAGGGATGTAGGATGTTCTACTTTTAGGGAAATGCGTAGGTTAGCTCAGGATAGAAAAGAATGGAGGTACGCGTCCAACCAGTCTTCGGACTGAGAACCTTATGATGATGAGTCCGGCAGAGGAACCGTGTTTTTTCCCTGAAGTGAAAATTTTCGTATTAAGTTTCTTTTTTAACGGATTCTCGTAGATTTATATGTCTTTTTACCATATCCGACTGATGACAAGCTGGCATCTTTGAGCAACTTGAGATATACAGGGTGTTTCAAAACAATAAGATTATTGTATATGTTTTTGGCTTTAAACTTTAATACTACTTAGTTCTTCATTTTTTCTCATTATTGTATGGTTAATTGTGCGTTAACTTATTAAATTGATTGATTTTACAAGTTTCAGCCTATACTGGGTGTTTAAGAAATCTCTGTTATAAAGTTTTAATAATATTAATGAATTTCTGGTATGAGAATATTTTGTGTTCCAGTTCAAAATTCAGCTAAAAATAACAACGTATACGTGTTTAAAAACGAAGCTACATGACAGGTACAGAGTGTCCCAAAATTTTTGGCTGAAACAAGAAAGAGGCACACAACAATTGGAGAAGGTTTCTTAGGTACAAACTAAGCGCATAAATATTCCTGTATCATGGTAATACGATATCTAATAGCGAGTTCCCGGCAGATTCATCCACTTTGCTGGGGATAACATTGATATCCTAGAAGAGACGTTAGATAAATCACCAACTTTCCATGGCACTCAAATGGTAGTCTTTCAGAAAGGACCACCATGCGAAAATATCAGTGAAAATATGAAATTATTGCCGTACAAGATAAAATTACAAATGCCAGAAAATTTTCTTTTGTTGCACAAATCAAATTACAATAAAGCAAACAAAGTAATTCCCAATGGAATAAACAAAAATATTCTGAAGACGAATGTAGACAGTGATAACAGTTTCATACGAACTCATAATATGTCATGGATGTGTAGAATGTCTGATCGAGAAGTACCAAAAGGAAACATGGTAATACCACAATGGCCCGGTTTTAATAAATTTTGCTCGAACAAAATGAAAATAATATGACGTCTTATGGATACTTACCACTGCTACCGTATGTGGCTTCCAAATATGACACAGTCTGGACAGTAATGAAGCGATGTAAAAGTATCGCAGAGAAGTCCAATATAAAATACACACAGTAATTATGTTTGATCAGACGATATATTATTTCAAAGGCAAAGAATTTCGACGGTTAAAATCTCTGGAATGCGATGATTATGTTTTCCGTTTAGGCGGTTTTCATATAATGCTTTCTACTTTCTGAAAGTAGTAGGGCAACGTATGGAAAACTCTGGGCTTCAAGATATCTGGTTAGAGAGTGGTTTATATGGTGAGGCAACTGTAGGAGGTATTCTAAATGGAAAAAAGTGGAATAAAGGAATCAGAACACACAAGTTGACGTATGAAAGTTTGATGCACATTTTGATTACCTCATTTGAAAAATGGTTAAAAAACGCCGAAGTCAATACTTACAGTCAGTGAATATAGCAAAGCAAATGGCAATGGATTTATGTGAAGACATAAGACGCAACAGAAGTTCAACATGTTTTACCAATACTTATAGTTGCTACTTGCAAGGAATTTTCGGAAATATTTGATGAATTCGTTAAATCACAGTCTCCAACTTTTAGATTTTGGTTCAACTATATCGGGAAGAACTAACCCCTACTGCCACTGTGAACGACAATGAAGACGAGTGGTCACTTTCCAATGAAGAAATCGATTCAGAAAATGATGAAGTCTAATATAAATATAATGTACTTTTGGAACACCCTGTATTTAAAATTTTTCTTTAAATTTTATATAAACCTTATTATTATTGTAAAAAAGTCGTTTATTTACGTAAAATTTACAAATAATTTAAAGAGTGATATTTCACCTACTTACTTATCTGGAGTTGCTCAAGGATGACGCTTTGTCATCACTTGGATATCAAAACTAGGAGACCCTTAGACCCCAAAACCGTTTTGAAAAAAACTTAATACGAAATTGTTGGGTTTTACCACGTGGCTGCCGGACTATTAGAGAACTGCAACACTTCCCAAAAACAACTTTACGCGCTCAAATTTCAACAAACCCCGTCCTTTCATGGAGCCACCTGTAGTGTCCATGGTAAACTATCATTTTCACCCTCCCACTTTCCCCCACCTTATTTAGATTGAATGGAAAGAGATATTGTAAAGACAACTGGAACTACCGAGCATGGTCGACCGCCATATTGGTTCCAGCTTTGTGCGAATTTGCAACAGTTGTGTCAAAGTCAAAGCTCCCTTATTTTTCTAAATTAAATTATTAAAATAGGTGTTGCAACTAACAAGAAATACTGCGACTGCGATAGATTTCAGTGAAATGTGAATCAAAGAGTGAGTTATACAATTACGAATTTTTGTTATCATATTATTTTTTTCGTTCGCATGCAGAAACTTTCTAGTACAGTAGGTACATTACAGCTTAATAAATCATTATTACTCTACGAACATTTTACAAAATCACTGGCGATTTACATTTACGACTGAAAAGCGTTTGTGTGTGGAAAAGGCAAAACAAAGCAGCCGACCAGTTGCGTAGTAAACAGGTGCCGCCACGGAAACAGAATATCGCGGAACATTTGCCTGGTCCATTGCTTGAATATAATAACAAACAACGCTACCCTAAATTTAAGATTAAAAAAAAAAAAAAAAAAACGAAACGGTAGAAGACACCTTGACCTCAAGAAACTAAAAGATTGTGATTTACCCTGGGTAACGGGAACTTTTGTTTTTTTTTAATTGTGATGTTAATAAAGAATTTTAGGTGCTAAATCCAAATCTATATAATAATGTACATCGGTATATCAATAAATGTATGTAATGTACAGAAAATAAACCTTTATTTGGAAAACATAAAATCAACCAAAATAAAACAAACTTAAATTTAAATCATTTTTCCCAAGTCCTGTACCTACTTACGAGCATTGTGTGGTCAATTTAAATTCAGGAAATTTTCTTCCCTTTTTTAGTAATAGAGTATTGTGTAAGTGTATGCAATTCGCACTCACAGAATTCAATGCAGACCTCTACAAATAATTTTGTCGCGATTTATTATTGATAGATGATCCATTATTGATAGAATAAATCCCCAAAATTTGCTCTGAAATATTGCTACAAATAATAAAATTATGATCTGGAATAACCTATGTATTCACAAAGGACTAAACGAAAATTTTCTGCATGTGAAACGCTCTTAATAAAGCTCAAACAAAATAAATAGGTACTACCAAAGTACAGCGTACTTCGAATTTATGATGATGGCACTTTCTGGAGTAAAATATTCCGGAGGTAAAATAGTCCCACATTCGGATCTCCGGGCGGGGACTGTTTCGGGGGGAGTCATCAGAAATGATAAGTGTAACATCTCACGAGTCGGAGCGTGGAATGTTAGAAGCATGAAACAAGTAGGAAAGTTAGAGAATTTGAAAATTGAGATGGATAGGTTAGCATTAGACGTAGTAGGTATTAGTGAAGTGCGATGGCCAGAAGCCGGAGACTTCTGGAGCGGAGATTTTAGAGTAATACACACAGGATCTGTAGGAGGAAATTCGGGAGTAGGAATTGTTATGCGGAAAAAAGTAGGGCAGAGGGTAGAAAATTTCTTACAGCAAAGTGACAGGGTAGTTATGGTTAGGTTAGATTCGAAACCTGTAAAAACAGTAATAATACAGGTATATATGCCCACTTCTAACTACAGTGATGAGGTCGTAGAGGCAGTTTATAGTGATATTGAACATGTGCTAGATTTTGTGAGAGGACACGAAAATTTAATAATTATAGGAGATTTCAATGCAGTCGTAGGCACAGGGCGAGAGGGCGGAATAGTTGGTCCCTTTGGATTAGGCAATAGGAACGATAGGGGAGTGAAACTGATAGAGTTCTGCGATAAACATAACTTAACGGTCGCGAACACTCTATTTCACCATCATGTTAGGAGACGCTACACGTGGAAGATGCCAGGAGACCTAGGGAGATATCAAATAGATTACATTCTTGTTAGGCAAAGATTTAGAAATCAAGTTAGGGATTGTAGAAGTTATCCAGGAGCAGATATAGATAGTGATCACAATATAGTCGTTATGAAGGCCAATCTTAAATTTAAGATTTTGAAAAAACGAAGCGGAAGAAGGTATCTTGACCCAGAGAAACTAAAAGATGATGATACGCGCGATAAGTTCGAGAAAAAGACAAACGAAGTACTAAAGGGCGCGGGCGAAAATATTGTTAGGGACATAGAGGAAGAATGGAATTGCATTAAAAATAGTTTAGTTTCCTCAGCTAGGGATATTTTGGGTCATAAACAGAATGAAAGTAGGAAACCCTGGATAACAAAACATATTGTGAGTCTAATAGAGGAAAGGCGCAAATATAAAAATAGGTTAGATGAAATAGGGAAACAAAGATATAAGGCGATCAAGTGGGAAATTATTCGGAAATGTAGGAAAGCGAAAGAGCAATGGATCGATGATAAGTGCAAAGAAGTGGAAAGTAAGTTCGAAATAGGAAAGACTGATGAAGCATATAAAATAATTAGGAGAAATTTTAGAGAAATTGGATCTAGTACCAAAAGCATTAGGAATGAGGCAGGAGATATCCTAATCGAAAGCGGGGAGAAGGCAGATAGGTGGAAAGAATATTTAGGAAACTTATATGCGGGACAGGAAGTGCAAGATATATTAGAAAGTGAAAGCAGTGTAGAAGGGGATAACCTAGGGAGTCCTATAATGAGAGAAGAGTTTGAGCTAGCACTAAAAAGTTTAAGGAATAATAAAGCACCAGGTATAGATGGCTTACAGGCAGAAATCTTAAAGTGCGCAGGTCAAGAGGTAATAGATCGTTTATTTAAATTAGTTAGTCGCATATACCTGACAGGCGAGATTCCAGAGGATTACAAACTGAACATCATGGTAGCTTTGCCAAAAAGGAAAGGCGCGGATAGATGCGAAAATTTTAGAACTATCAGTTTAACTTCCCATGCGTCAAAAATTTTAACTAGAATTGTGCAAAGAAGGATGGAGAAAAAGGCGGAAGAGATATTAGGAGAAGATCAGTTCGGATTTAGACAAAATAGAGGAACGCGCGAGGCCATTCTAGCTTTACGAGTAATTATAGAAAAAACGATAGAAAAGAGAAAGAGCGCATATATATAGGATTTGTAGATTTAGAAAAAGCCTTCGACAACGTAAAATGGGGGAAGATGTTCGAAGTGCTGAGAAAGGTAGGGATGAAATACAGGGACAGAAGAATAATACATAATCTCTACAAAGAGCAAAAGGCAGTTATAGAATGTGAGCAGGAACGAAGGGAAGTAGATATCCGGAAGGGAGTGAGACAGGGATGTGCATTGTCACCTCTAGTTTTCAACTTATATATCGAAGATGCGATTAATATTGTTAAGGAAAGAACAGCCTCAGGGAAAAATGTACAGGGCCAAACTATTAACATGCTCAGATTTGCGGATGATATAGCAGTGTTAGCATCTAGCAAAGAAGAATTAGGAGCGGCTTTGAATGAAATGGAAGCAGTTTTGACACAGGGCTACGGCATGAAAATCAATAAAAGGAAAACTAAAATTTTGGTATGTAGATGGAGTGAAAATAGAACTAAAATTGAAATACAAATAGGAAATGAGAAGATAGAGGAGGTCGCGGATTTCTGCTACTTAGGAAGTAAAATAACCCAAGACGGTAGGAGCACTAAAGATATAAAACAAAGAATGGCGCAGGGACGAGTTGCGTTTAACAAAAAGAAACAACTGTTATGTTCGAGAACGGTTAATATAGAGACTAGGAAGAGACTCTTAAAGTCGTATGTATGGAGTACGGCATTATATGGGTGCGAAACTTGGACAATAGGAGAAGCGGATAGAAAAAGAGTAGAAGCGTTTGAACTGTGGTGTTACAGACGCATGATGAAGATACCGTGGATAGATAAGGTTAGCAATAGGGAAGTATTAGAAAGAGTTGGGGAAAGGCGAAAGGTATGGAAAACAATAAAGAGTAGGAGAGATAGGATGGTAGGACACCTTCTAAGACACGAAGGAATAGTTCGTGACATACTAGAGTCAGAGATAGGAATAAAAAGAGGTAGGGGTAGGCCTAGATTAGACTACTGCTCTCAAATAGTTAGGGATGTAGGATGTTCTACTTTTAGGGAAATGCGTAGGTTAGCTCAGGATAGAAAAGAATGGAGGTACGCGTCCAACCAGTCTTCGGACTGAGAACCTTATGATGATGATGGATCCATTATTGATAGAATAAATCCCCAAAATTTGCTCTGAAATATTGCTACAAATAATACAATTATGATCTGGAATAACCTATGTATTCACAAAGGACTAAACGAAAATTTTCTGCATGTGAAACGCTCTTAATAAAGCTCAAACAAAATAAATAGGTACTACCAAAGTTACCGTTACCGACCTACTTTGGGTAATTTTACGTAATTTAAGGTAATATTACTTTTGCATCACTATCTAAGTATACCTTTTACTTTAATCATAACGAAGACAAAAACATCAAGCCTGAAATGCAACGTTCAAATTTCAAATCTGAATTTTCAGGACTTTTCAGAATAAGCAAAACTTTTTAAGGATGACTTTTTGACTTTTTCTCTAAAAATACGAAATAAAGGTATAGTTAGGCCCATCTAGATTGAAGATCTGAAACTTCATTATCAAAAATTAAGTCAGGGAGCCAAAGTACAATTGGTATGGCTAACCGCTTATTACACCCACCGCCTTGGGAGGCATACAAAACCAGTATGCTATTATTTGTTTACATTGTGAAAGTGATGAAGTTATGATTTTAATAAGTTTCGGAGTAAAAAATACGATTCCTATCATGAAATTAACTCTAGTTTTAGCTATTTGTACAACTTTTTTGCAAGTACTTTTGCATTTATGGGTGTCAGGAATTGTTTCGCTATATTTTTCATCACAGTTAACCCGACACGTTTTTGTCAGAACAAACAAGATACTTATACTAAAGAATGCTGCATTTTTATATTGTTGATGACTGAATGGTATAATTTCAATTATTTTTGAAGTAATAAAGAAATAGCCATAGTTAAGTATTTTTTCACATTCTTTTTGACGAGTACTTTTCCATTTAGCGAGTAGGTATCGCTGATATACAGGTAATTTAGACAACTCACAACTTCATGAACAATGCAATGCAACTCAAGTGATCTACAGGCAGCAAAACTTGACTGATAATTAGTAAAAAACTTCCTAGGATGTCCCAATTTTGTCAAACAATTGCGGCGTATGATTCTCAAGGAAGAGGGGGAAGGCAGTCGTGACGTCACGTGGTAGTCTTCTATGGACCAAATCGCCATAGGATTTTTCAATTTTCACTCTCCAACCTTGCACCTTCCAATTCGAACTGTCTCCAAACTATCCTCTTACTGGCTTGAAAGGTGTGATACCTAGCCTCTAAATTCTTCACTTCCTTCCTCAAATGTCTTGCTGCTCTGGTTTCCGAATAGACCAGTTTCATAGGGTTTGTTGATGTCAGGTAAGGACTGCTTTTGTTCCCGACAGAATAATAAACAATGAATAATAAAGCTTCCATCAAACCATATAAGAAGCAACATTGTGCTTCACAAAAAGCAATTTGCCTATCAGACGGGCAAATCCACAGTAGATGCCCTACATCATTTAGTGAAAGATATAGAAGGCACTTGTGGAAAAAGAAGTCGCAATTGGGTTATTTGTGGATATAGAAGGTGCTTTTGATAACACCTCTCACAAATCTATCAGGAAAGCTGCTTCAGAAAAAGGAATTGAACCTTCCACCATTAGATGGATAGAAGCCATGCTCGAAGGCCGAATTATCACAGTCTCTGCGGGAGGGGCCGAGACGTCGGTAACTGCAGTAAAGGCATGTCCACAAGGTGGAGTACTATCACCCATGCTATGGTCTATCGTTGTGGATGGCCTTCTCAATAGACTAAATAATAGCGGCCTTAATGCACAGGGTTATGCAGACGACCTAGTTGTTATTATTAGAGGCAAGCATGATGGACTCCTGTCAAGCCTAATGCAGAGTGCTCTAAACATTATCAGCAATTGGTACCTGGAGGAGGGACTTAGTGTACATCCAGGAAAAACCACCGTAATTCCATTTACAAGACGAAGCAAACTGAATCTACGAGCTCCACAGTTAAATGGACAAACAATCGAATTTTCTAGCGAAGCGAAATATCTTGGTATATTTCTGGATAGTAAGCTGAACTGGAATTTGCATGTCAACAAGACTCTCTCCAAGGCTACGACGGCCCTATGGATATGCCGCAAACTTTTTGGAAAGACATGAGGACTACAACCGAAAATGACCTACTGGTCTTACACAACGGTCATAAGACCCATCGTCACATATGCATCTTTGGTATGGTGGACGAAAACTCAAGAAATTACAAACTGCAAAAACTGCAGTGGCTGGCGTGTATGGGAATAACTGGAGCTATGGGCACAACTCCCACTGCAGCCATAGAGGTAATGTTGGACCTGCTTCCACTTTACTTACAAGTGAGAAAGGATGGTCTGATAGCTGCCTTAAAACTTTCCCAGACTGAAAAGTTCGAACAAGGAAACTGGCAAGGACATCTAAAGATTCTGGAAGAGATACAGACAGAGTTTTTGGAAAAACCATCGGACCTAATGCCGAAAGTGTTTGACTTCGAAGTGCCGTTTGAAGTGGTCATTGAGGGCCGCCAAACGGTGAGAACCCGTTTAAACCAATTAGATCCAAACTCGACCATATGGTACACAGATGGATTGAAAAAGGATGATGCGACAGACATAGGCATATATGGACCCAAATACAGGGCATCCGTGGCCTTGGGAAGCTCCCCAACCATAGGACAAGCAGAAATGCTTGCTGTCCATCTGTGTGCCCAAGAATGTCTACGAAGAAATCTCAGAGGAAAACGGATCTACATTCTGACGGACACCCAGGCAACCATCAAAGCTCTAAATGCCCACACCCTCGAGTCGAGGTCGATCTGGGAATGTCGACAATCCCTAAAACAACTGGCCAAGCTTACCCTTATGTGGGTTCCGGGTCATTAGGGAATACCAGGCAATGAGAACGCCGACGAACTGGCCAGAGCAGCCTCCAAGACACCACCCATTGGACCGGAACCGTTCTGTGGTTTAACAGGTTGACTGCCATGGAGGTCATATGTGACCGACATTCAATTGTTTTATAGGTGCCATGGCGGTCATATATGACCGCCAATAGGTCTAGCGCTTTAGTCGTATCTGGTACGTAAATGACCGCTCTTTACGCCGGTTTATCGTTGTAACATGACCGCTCGGGCGTCAGTGGCTATGCAAACGATGGGAATTTTTCATTTACACCGACACAGTTTTCATTGTGACAATAAAAATGAAATAAGCATTATTTCGCTATAAAGTATTATTTATTAAAATAAGGAATGCCAATTCTTCAATAAAACTAAACTAAACAACCAGTTTCAGAAAGCAATTAGTATGCAAACAAATCATTTCAAATATCAATTTGTTTTGTTATGTACCACGTTGAAGCACTGCAGGCAGTAATGCGGTTGGTCCTCACAGTCACCGCAGTAAGTTGGCACTTTTTTTACCGTATTTTTTGATGTTTCTCCTTTAACTTTTTTTTCGTAACATCCCTTACAATATTTTCTTGTGTGTACAACCAAACCTTCCTTCTTCAAAAATACGTGTGCTCTTATAGATTTTCTTGTTGGTGTTTCTACTCTCTCTATAGGCCCTTCTTCTTTTTCTGTTAGCAGTGTTCTGATAAGTTCTTGTCTAAACATTGTTATTTTCATTTTCTTGTCCGCTAGCCTATTATAAATGATATGAGCGTTAACCATCGTAGTGCCCAAAAGAAACTCAATGGCCAATTTGCGATACCATTTCAGAGACTTTCGAAGAGCGGTGTTGTAGCTCGACATTTGATCAGACAAATCAATTGAAGATTTACCTTCGTTGTATTCTATTATTGCCTTCGGTTTTTTTATTGTCCCTGTGCGCCTCTGCGCCTCTACTGTTTCTGTGGTGTGTTTGGTAGATAGTAGTAAAACATCGCGCTTATCGCGCCATTTCATAATACAAACACCTCTTTCATTATCCAGCCCAAATATTTCACCTTTTTTTAATTTCTTTTGGATTACCTCTTTAGGATTTCCTCTTCGATTTGATCTGAGTGTTCCAATGTAGTGCGTTTTCTTGTCCAATAAGATATTTGTTAGTTCGAGGCTTGTGTAATAATTGTCAGCTATAATTGTCCTACCAGAATCAAGAAGATCTTTGGACAAATTTATAACAATATTTGTCGGTACAGATGCAGCTCCTTCGTTTTTCTCTTTGCCAGCATAAATTCTGATGTTCCATGTATATCCATTGTCACTACAGTTTGAAAAGTTTTACTCCGTACTTGTGGGTTTTTTGCGGTATATACTGTTTCAGTAACAGACGTCCCTGAAAAGGAATTATCGATTCATCTACGCAAAAAGTACGTCCGGGAGTATAAACTTCTTGATAATTCTTTATCAACATATCCAGCAGAGGCTTTATTTTATGCAACCTGTCTCCTTCTGGGCATTTTTTGTTATCAGAGAAATGCCACATTCTCAGCAGCATTTGATAACGATTTCTGGACATAATAGTGGGAATGAGATAATTACGAAATAACTCATCTTTGCTCCAATAATTTTCTATACTTGGCATTCGAACCATACCCATATATCCAATAACACTGATAAATCGGAGGATCTCCTTTTTATCAGTTGGCGTCCAGCGGTGTAACCTTGATTCACTACTGATATCCTCATTATCCAAAAGTACTTGAGTTGCATAGAGATTAGTTTGTACTACCATTTCTTCTAATATAGCATCATCAAAAAATGCCCGGAAACACGTGTAAGGTGATAGGTCATACATAAGGGTTGCAGCATAATTTGGAGACAGTCCCGTTTCTGCGTTGTAGTCAAACACTTGATGATTCCCAATTGGTTTTTTCCATATATGTTCTCTGTTAACTTCACGAGTTTCCTCTTCGGACAAATCCTCGTCAGTTTCTCGTTCTGTAGCAGCATTTGCTTCACTTTCATTATTTGCACCGTTCTCTTCAAAATACTCCTCACTTATGTTAGGGACAGCTGCTTGAATCAATTTTGATGAACTAGGTAAATTCTGATTCTCCCTTTCGAAAGTAATTACTTCATCGGTCGCGGTACAATCAACATTCATACTACTAGTGCCTGAAGTCGAGCAACTTGGTAAATTTTCAATCTCTTGAGTAACCCGAGGAGTTTTGGGTTTTTTATGGCTTATTTTTCTTTGAAGAAGTGTTAAGTTATCGTTTTTTCGTTTTTTGTAATCTATTTCGTTTTCATCAGATGAATCAGAACTATACAAAATATCTTCATCGCTTGATGGTAAATACATGGGATCAATAACGGAATCGGAGGAGCTCAAATCGCCGTCACTCTCGTTATCTACACAACCACTTTTATTTAGAATGAAATAATACAATAACTTGAAAGTACAGTAGGCGCTCGGTTATATGAACACTTCATTATATGAACTATCCCCAATAGTGAACACGCAAAGTAAAACATATCAGGTTCTATAGAGTGAACAGCGTTAATCTCGATTAAGTGAACAGCAAGGTTTGCATGTTGGGTTTCCAGTAAAAACCCTACAAATGGACCAAAATGTCATCCGTATAACATACGAGGGGTCGTTTTTATATTCCCGGACTAGGCATGAAAACAAAAGACTAGAGCAGCAACAAAAATTTATTTTTCAATATGGTTCCCTTGCTTTTGAATATAGGTATTACACCGCTTTAATAAAATCATTAATCCATTGCAAAAATATTCATTCGGTTTCTCCACAAAATGGTCCTCAACAGCTGCAGTAAGTTCGTCATTGCCCTGAATTATGATTAGGAAACAAAAAATAGTCACTAGGTGCTAAATCTGGACTATAAGGCGGGTGTTCAATTTCTTCGAAGCCACAATCAGCAACAGCAGCTTTTGCAAGTCTTGACTTGTTCACTGGTGCAGTGTCGTGAAGCAACAAAACACCTCTCGTCAGTTTTCCTCGTCTTTTCACTTTAATTGAATCTCTGAGGCGATGAATTAAGCTTGAATAATACTCTCCCGTTACTGTTCTACCTGACTCCAGACAATCAATCAGCAAAATTCCCTGACAGTCCCAAAAAATGGTTGCCATTATTTTTCCTGCCGAAGGGGTGACCTTAAACTCCTTGGGAGGGCTGGAGCCCTCAACATGCCACTGCATCGACTCTTTTTTCGATTCAGGTTCATAATGATGATCCCACGTTTTATCTCCAGTGACAAGTCCTTTGATAATTAAATCTGGCTCATCTTAACAAAGCGTCAAGAATTGTTCGCAAGCCTCTACCCGAGCGTGCATTTGGAATGGCGAAAGCATTCGCGGAACCCATCTTGCACTGACCTTTGTCATTCCAAGGTACTCGTGTAGGATTCTGAAAACCCTGGTTTCTGAAACTCCTAGTAAAGCTGCTAATTGTCGCTTCTTCAATCTTGCATCCTCCAGTACCAAACACTTGGTTTTTTCAACAACATCTGAAGTGATCACATCAACAGGGCGACCTGGGCGGGGATTATCATCCAATGATTCTCGACCATTTTTAAACAGTTTTGCCCACTCGCAAATAGTTGACTTAGAAGGACAATCATCCCCGTATACAACCAACATTTCTTCAAGAATAATTTTTGGAGTTTTTCCTTGTCTGGTAAGGAATTTTATAACAGCCTGATATTCGATTTTATTCATTTTGATGCACGACAACACAAACTGGCAGTTAATGAAATTAAATATGTTGCAACTGTTCTGTAATTTGGCATATACGTTTCCAAAGCATATGTGATTACAAAAAAAATTAATGGAAAATTGTCACAAAATTTAAAACTGCCCAGTCCGGGAATATAAAAACGACCCCTCGTAACTCTACTACAGGTCTAGTTTGTTGTCTTCAATTGTATCTTCAAAATCTAGAGATGTATCTAAACTTCTAAAAGAATTAACAACTTATTAAGGATGCTGTCATTAATCTTTCTCATGCATGGAGTAGGCTTCCGGCTGACACGATTAAGAAGTGCTGGAAACACATACTGAATTTCACTGAAAACGACGATGATGAAGATCCAGAAGAGGATATATTCCACTTAGCATTTTGAAAGAAAAGTACAGAAGTGAAACAGAAGAGCAAGTGCAAGAAGTAGTAATTTTATTGAATGAAGTGGATAGTCAGGTAAGCACAAATTTTATTTGAAGTTTCTTTAGAATTTAGTGGAAGAGAGGACATTCAAAAGTGGAACGATGAAGATCACGTAAATGACCAAGATAGTGAGAGTGATGATAAGTGATGGTCATGAAGATCATGCAGAAATAACAGAAATAAGTTCTTCTGGAGCTGTGGATGCATTTAATACAGATATTGACGACATTGACGACTTGCTGGTTCTGCAAAAGTGCAGAGATAAAACACTGCAGAAAAGTTTAGCAGCGAAGAAAGTGCAACAACACAATACATAATACTTTAGTAAAGTGTAACATGCCAATACATTAATGTAATTTTAATAATAATATACTTTTGATTATATGAACAATTTGATATTATGAACACCCCTCGTTTGTATTAGTTCACATAATCGAGCGTCTACTGTAATTACCTGATCTCTTTGCTAATGCCATCTGAAGCATTCGTTTTATTCGGTCACTCATTTCTAAGACACTATAGCACCACACACGTAGATATCACTCTGCACTGACTTAGGAGGTTCACTCATTTATTGAAATTTTGCATATTTGGACATGCATATAATGCCCGCCAATATGACCGCCGTGGCAATCAAGGTAAAACAAGGACGCCACCGCCCAAGCGGTCATATATGACCGCTGCTCGTTTTTTTTTAAATATTTTGTAAACAGAACTTCATATTCCAAATATTCATACTGGATGATACTTGACGACAATAAATCAAAGGAAAAATGGTCATGGCACCTGAAACTTTTTTTTGAAAAATGGCATGGCAGTCAACCTGTTAAATAAAACACACAGATGGATAGAAGTCGAACGGTGGGAAAGGAACAGAAAACGATCCCATTGGGGGAACATTTCAGGTCAGAGACAGGCGAAAAAGTTTATTGACTACTCGCCAGGGATTGCCAGAAAACTCCTTGATCTATCCAGGAATGAACTGAGGCTCCTTACAGGCCTCCTTACTGGACATTTCCTAGCGAGATATCATCTCAATAAACTGGGTAAATCAGATAGTCGCTTGTGTAGACTATGTGAATCGGAAGACGAAACCTCAGAACACTTACTGTGTGAGTGCGTAGCAATTGCTCACGCAAGACTTGCTCACTTTGGCAGTGTGGAATTAACACCTGACGAAGTGAGGGAAAAGTCTCCTAGGGAAATACTAGGCTTCGCGAGGAGACTGGAATTCCTAGGAATCTATTAGATGAAGGGTGAGAACAAAAGACCTTGCTGGTTGCAGTTCAGAAGGGCCCGGCAGCTGATCGACCCACTTGTAAAACTAAAACTAAGGCTTCCATCAATTCAAGTTTTCCTCTCATTTATTAACATGTGCATAATTACACACAAAGTAATTCTTCAATATTAAATTATTAAATTACTACGTGTAAATGAAAAAATACAGAAATGCCGGAACATAAGTCTTGCGAGAGAAGAAAGAGGACATTAAAGCTTACCTCATATAAATAGATATTCTTACATAAATACAATATAAAAAAATATGCGATTGCACAAATCAAAAAGAAAATATCAAATATTTCTCTTTTGCAAGCTGATCATTAAAGAAATTAATAATAGGTACATATACACAGAGTCTATTATTCACTATAATCGTACACTTATAACACATGATTCGGATACAGTATGATCATTTTAAATTACACTCGTAAATCGCCCCAATTTCCTTAGAACATATCAAATTATTTACACGTATATACACTTCTGCGAAAGTAATCAAATCAATCACTAATATAAAAAAAATCATTATTTCGCATCATTGTTATTTACACTCGATTCACAAAACACCTCACCTGATTCCGACGCTTTCAAAAACACTGACGACATTCACTTCCTTCAATCACAATCGGATTTTTTAATTTCAATCTCCTCGACCCGAACTATGCCTCCAGATCGTCCTCGCGTTGGCTCGAGAAGTACGACACCAAGCCTCCAAATTCCCCGCCCTCTTCTTCCTCGAAAGTCTTGCTGCTCTCGCTGTTTTCCGAACGGGCCAGCACTTCACTGTCGCATTCTTCCGAGTAGGGAGGCTGCTGATATGCAGGCGGCGGCACAGCTTCCTCGGGAGGGGGCGGGTACGACCCGTAATAACTCGGCGGCGGAGGATGATGGTACACGCTGTTTGGCCTCCCGCCCGGCTGCATGTGAGCCGGCATCATTTGCAGATGCCTCATCGAGGGAACAGTCGTGGTTCCCGACACCGGAGAGTTGGCGGATGGAGGAAATCTCCCGGGAGGCCTTACGTACTGAGGCGGCGGAGGTGTTTCTCCCTTGCCGCTCAGAGGGCTGTCGGCAGGCGGGGCAACTAAAGAGGGAGAGTTTCTTTCGCCTGATGGCGAAGGGTCCATCGTCCCCGGTGGTGGGTACAAGTGGGGTGGAATATTATGAGGAGGCGGTGGCCCACGAATTCTATTTGGCGGAGGGTAACTCGGCATCCCCTGCGGAAGCGGGGGACCTTGATGCACATACGGGTTAGGAACTCTAGGATTTTGCATGTAAGGGTCGTGATGTGGTTCACCTGGTGGCGGATAATACTTTCCCCCAGGTGGCATCGGCGGATAACCCACCGGCTGAGACTGTAACATTCTGGTTATAACCGAGGGCGTCGGCTGACTGTGAGAGAAGGGCTGCGGCGGAGCCGCTACTGTCAATTCTGGAACAGAAACAGCGGCGGCTGGTTCTCCTCTTGAGCGCGCTTCAGCTGCCATTTTAGCTTGTTCAGCCGCCAAGGTTTTCTTTCCCTTTCCTGAAATGGGAAGAGATTATTAGAAACAAATGGAAAGGGGAGAGGATAGAAGAGTTCAAGTACTTGGGTTTCACACTGCTAGAAGAACAGGGGGGCAGGAGAAACAATAATATAACAAGAAGGGCAACAATAGCCATGAAGCAAGTATGGGGAATAAGGAAGAGGAAGAAGAATAAAATTGTTTGCTGCATAGCGATGTATGGAGTCGAGATCTGGGGGTGGGTAGAGAGCAGAGCTGGGCGTACTCGTACTCAAAAGATACTGCAAAGTATTTTAGATACAAAAATATCTTAAATACCAGTATTTCAAATACTTTTCTGATTGCACAAAAGTATCTGTATCTTCAAATACTTTTCAAAAGTATCTTGTATCTTAACTACCTTCTATGATCTCAGATACTCAAAGGTATCTTTTAGATACTCGAAGGTATCTTTGCCTGAATGTGCTTTACTTTAACCTAATCTATCGTGCAAAACAAAAAAATATTTAGCACTTCTTTCCATTTTTTTTTAATCATGATTTAATGAACTCAAAACAATACAAATTGTACTGGTACCGAGTCCTACACCTATTTTAAACATCATTAACAATAAACATCAAACATCAATCCACAAACATATCAAACAGTATTTCTCCCTCCCGTAATGCACAAAGTAACATCTTTCGTGAATTTATTTAATTCTCCACCATTTCTCACATGTGACGGCAATTCATTTAAGTTCTTATACTCCTGTTAATAATTGAATTTCTTCTTATTTCCTTTCTGCTCGTATACCCTTTAAGGCAACTCCCCTTCCTCGTCCCATAGTTGTGTACCTGATCATGCCTGCTTATGTTCACGTTGGTCTTCACTAACTTATTAACTATTTTATATATATATTTGCACTCTTCTATTTTAACCAACTGTTCAATTTTTAAAAACTATAATTCGCTATATAGTTCATCTGTCGGATATAAGATGGGAAGTCCATACAACACTTTAATGACCCTATTCTGTTTCCTTTGAAGATCCTTGATTAGTTGTTTCGATCCCTGTGCCCATATTATATTTAAATATCTTAAATGAGGCTCCACGATTGAGTGATAAACACTACGTTTTAATTGTTTAGGAATTTGTTCACTACATCTACTCAATGCACCTCCAACACTAGCAAGTTTTTGTTTAAGTTTCTGCATATGGTCTTTATAGTTCAATTTTTCGTCAATTATAAGCCCTAAATATTTATATGCTTCAACCCTTTTCATCAACTCATTTTCTATTTTTATTTTCATATCACTAGTCTTTTTGTGCGAAAATATCATGTACACTGTACATTATTTATTGTAGTTTGGAGTTCATCTATTTGCTTGCCAAAGTATAATATTACAGTGTCATCCGCAAATGTAACGTAGTGGCCTTTCAGATTTACCAATGATAAACTGTGCACATACATCAAATACAAAATCGGACCTAGGACCGACCCTTGTGGTACTCCCATTTTTGTCATGTCCTTATTACTCTTTATTGCATTCACATAAACGTATTGCTTTCTGTCTAATAGAAAACTCTAACAGGTCATGTGCTACACCTCGTATTCCCATACATTCCAGCTTTCTCAATAGAATGTTTATATTAACTGTGTCAAATGCCTTTTTTAGATCAATATATAATGCAACACATGTTTCACAGTTGTCCAGCGCTTGCGTTACATACTCTATCACTTCCGTAACTGCTGTCTGCGTGTTGCTTCTTTCTTGAAAGCCATACTGATTCTGGTCAAATTTAAATGTTTCACTTATAAAGCTAACCAATCTCCTTTTTATTACTTTTTCAAGTATCTTTGAGAAAGTTGTAATTACAGATATAGGTCTTTTATTTGCAGGATCATGGGAATTTCCAGTTTTATGAATTGGTATCACTTTCCTCTTTTTTAATTCCACTGGATATTTTCCAGTGGTTAACACGTCATTTATAATTTTAACCATAGTTGTTCCCATAGCTTCCTTTACACTTTTCACTTCTTTGACTGTGATGTTGTCCTCTCTAGGTGCCGAGTTATTCCGTAAGCTAGTTATTATAGCCTTTAATTCTCCTTCTGTTGCAGGAACCAAGAATATGCTCTTTTCCTGTCGCTGTTCTTGAAATATTTTGTTTTTTCTTGTATTCTTTTTCATCTCTACCTTCTTTCCAATTTCACCTCCCACCTTAACAAAGTATTGATTAAGGTAATTTGCAATATTTGTATCTCCCTTTATTTTATTGTATCCATCTTCCAAATATTCTATTTCTTGGGTTTTTTTGTTCTGCAAAGTTGTTTTTTATTGTTTGATTAATAATCGTCCATGTTTTCCTGCTATCTCCATTTGTATTCTCAAATCTGTGTTTAATGTACTTTCTCTTTAACTGATTTTTTTAGTGAGTTGCACCGGTTCTTTATTTTTGTAAATTCCTTCTTTAATACACTATTTTCCTCATTAAATTTCCATTTTTTGTATATCTTATCTCTTTCCTCGATTAGATATATCAATTCTTCCGTTATCCAATTATTTTCTTTTACCTTTATCTTCCTTACTCTTGTACTTCTGATTTTGGCATCTTGGAATATGTCAATCAAATGTTTAAGTCCTCTACATTTTCCGTTTCAACCCTTTCTTTCACTTTTTCCATAAATTTATCAATATCAGGATATCTAACTTCACGATATATCTTTATTTTCTTTACCACTATTTCCTTCTTCAAATGTATTTCCTGTACCTTATGGTCTGTCATAGGACAGTCCCTATATATTATTTCAGCCTCTATTTTTTCATCGTTTGTTATTACATGATCAATCAATGTCTGTGTTATTCATGTGTAGTTTGTTGTATTCAAAAAAAAACTATTTATATTTACACAGTCCTTATATTCCAGTGCATCAACCGTATTCTCCATAATATCTATATTCATATCTCCTATTATTAACGTTCTACCCTTATTTTCACTCATTAATTCATCCATGTCATTTATGAAGCTGTTACCATTCACTGATGGTGGTCTATAAAGAGACACCACTTTTAACTTTGCATTGGTTAAATTTATGATCAGCCAACTGCACAGATTCCTTTCCATGCTGGTTTCTAACAAATACTCTTGAATATATATACATGTACCTCCCCCTCTTGTCCCTCTACAGTTGTATCCCAACTTATATCCTTCAATTTCATAATATACCATTTCATTCTGGTACAGTCATATTTCTGTCAACACTATTAAAATTGGTTTTACTTTAATAATACTTATTTATTTTCAACTCATTGAATTTAGCACGTAAGCTACGGATATTCGCATAAAATATGCTCAAACCTACATCAGATTCTTCGAATACTATTTACAATCCTCCACCACAACATTTAATACAATTTACATTTTTTAAAATTTTTTTAAAAAATTTTTATTTACTATTATTTTGCATCTTGAATGAGAATAGTTATTTACGTAACCAGTTATGAAAAGACTAATTTTATTTGACGAATATAATATTTGCCAAAACGAGCGAACGAAGTGAGCGAGTTTTGCAAATTATATGAGTCAAATAAGATTAGCCTTTTCATAACGTGTTAAGTACCAAATTTTATCTAACCCCGCTTTAAAAAATAAAAAAGAATTGTGCTACTCCAAATAATGTAACATCCCTTGTAGCCGTACAAATAAATTCAACTTCATCGCTTTACCTTGGCGTTGGTATGGATACTATAAATAACTATTGTCAGTGATGAGTTTTTTTATTGCAAATTACGCCAAAAATGGATGATTCTGAGGTAGATATGCCTTCTGATATAGAAGAATCAGCGAATTTGGCAATAGATTCAATAATACCCTGTAAATCAAGAAGTAGGTATGAAGATACATATAAGAAATTTGCAAAATGGTGCCAAGAAAAAGGAGTAAAAAATGTTTGTGAAAAGGTTCTGTTAGCGTACTTCGAAACAATGAAAAACTATAAATCATCTACAGTATGGAGTATGTATTCAATGTTAAAGGCAGAATCAAATGTCAAAAGAAGCATTAACATCCAAAAGTATACTACATTAGTAGCATTTTTGAAGCGCAGATCTGCGGGTTATCACGCCAAAAAATCTATGATTTTTACAAGAGAAAACTTTGAAACTTTCATTAGAGAGGCTGATGACAGGAAGTTTTTATTCGCAAAGGTATAATTTACTGTCATTGTATTTGAAACATTTCCGTTTCTAATTTATTGATTATTTTAGGTGGCAATGATTGTTGGAGTAGCCGGTGCTTGTAGAAAAGCGGAGCTGACTGAGATGCGTATCAGAGATGTTGTAAATGAAGGAAATTTTTTTAAAATTACTATTCCAAACACAAAAACACATGTGATACGGGAGTTTGTGGTCACAAATAGCAACATTTCTGGATATAAAGACAATTTGGTTGATATTATTCGAAAATACGTCAACCTGCGACCACAAATTACAAAGCATGATCGTTTTTTTGTTAAATATAGTAATAGCAAGTGTGGAGTGCAGCCTGTAGGTATCAATACATTTGGATCCTTACCAAAATTAATTGCCCAACATCTTGGTTTACCAAATCCTGCCGGTTATACTGGACATTGTTTCCGGCGGTCATCTGCATCTTTGCTCGCAGATTCAGGAGCTGACATTTTAAAGATTAAGCAGCATGGGGGCTGGAAATCGAGTACTGTGGCAGAAAGCTACATCAAAAATTCTTTGGCCAACAAAAAAAGAACTGCAAATAACATACTAGGAGAACATTCCGAGGGAACTGCTTCAATCCAATTAAATCTATCGGGCTCAGAATACCACGAGCAGGTTGCTATTTCGAAGAAAGAAATGAATATACCGTCAGGTTCAGGACTTAGGTTTAGTAACTGTGTTTGTAGTAATTTTGTTATTAATGTACATACAAACCAACCACAACTGTAACCGTAACAATTCGGAATTGCATGTTTAAAATTAATTTTAGTTTCTTGCTATTACACGCATTTAATTATACGTTATAAATTCTTATTTTTGTTTTTGCTTTTAAATATTCAGTTACGTAAAAGTTCATTACATAACTAGTTATGTAATGAAAGTTCATTACATAACTAGTTACGTAATGAACTGATAGTTATGAAAAATATGACGTTTCGTAATGTCAAAAATGCATTTAAAATGTGACATTTCATAGCGGGGTTAGATAAAGTATTTTAAATACCTAATTAAGTATCTTAAATACTTTTGATTAATATCTTAACAAGACTATCTATAAGATACTTAATAAAAGTATCTAAGGTACTTTTAAGAAGTATCTTGTATCTTAAATCCTTTTCCCAGAAAGTATCTATGGCGCGAAGTATCTTAAATACTTTTCATGAGTATCTTCAGAAAAGTATCTAAGATACTTTTTAAAAGTATCTTGCCCAGCTCTGGAAAAGAGAGCCAAGGTGGAGAGGCTACAGGAAAAATATATAAGGTGGACAATATGTCTAGACTGCACAACCCAGGAATATACGGTACAGGAGCAGATCTTAATTACTTTTCTGATTGCACAAAAGTATCTGTATCTTCAAATACTTTTCAAAAGTATCTTGTAGCTTAGATTTAGTTTTTACCTAGAAAAGTATCTCCAGTACTTCCGAGTATTTCAACTACTTTCTATAATCTCAGATACTCAAAAGTATCTAAAAGATACCAAAAGCATCTTTTAGATACTCAAATGTATCTGTAAGATACTTTTTTTATCTATAAGATGCCTATTTTTGGACGAGTTAAAAGTTTCATAAGACTATCTAAAAGATATTAATAAAAGTATCTATGATCTTAGGAAGTATCTTGATCTTAAATACTTTTCCCATAAAAGTATCTACAGCACGAAGCATCTTAAATACTTTTTATGAGTATCTTCAGGAATGCATCTAAGATACTTTTAAAAAGTATCTTGCGCAGCTCTGTACGGGAGGAAACAAAAAGATATAAATTTTTACCTCGACCGCGTCGCTTTTTAGGCGTCGATTCCGGACTGCTTCCGGCAAACGGAGGCATTTCGCCGAACAAAGGGAGAGAAACACCCGGCGGCTCGGACAGCTCGTCATTTTCGGAACTCTCCCTGCTCAAGAACATGTCGGATATTTGAGGAACTGGAGCCGTCTCGGGAGGGGGCTGGAACATAGCCGCAGTTGCCGATTTAGGTTTCCGCCCGCGCTTCTTGGGCGTTTTCTGTACCGCACTCTGTTGCGTCAACACCTCTAGTTTTTTAGCTTCCCTTTCTTTACGTTTCTTCTCTTTTTCGATCTGCAACGCGACTAATTGCAGTTGCTTGTTGGCGTACTCCTCTTCTTCCATAAACTTCTCCATTTCCTTGTCATCCATTTCTTCCATGTTCTTGTTTATTTCCTCTATGGGGTTCGGTTCTTCTTCTTCTTCCCTTACCATTGGTGTGGTCACTGCTGGTTGTTGTTCACCAGCTTCTGGTTGTTGAACAGATGCTTCTGTTTGAACATCCGGTACAGTCATTTCTGGTTCAGGTGACTTGACAGGTTTAATCTTGATCTTTGGTACGACTGGATGGGGCACAGTTTCATCAACAGATTCATTCCCCTCATCCTCATCATCTTCCATTTCCTCCTCACTAATCTTCTCCATATCCTCCTGCTCGAGTTCTTCTTCGTTCACCACGTATTCTTCTTCACTTTCTATAGCTCTGGCTGGTTTCTTAGCGACAGTTTCCTCATCACTATCCGTGCCTAATACATCGAGGTAATTGATCTTCTTGCCCCTCGTGCGTATACCAACTTCCTCTTCTTCATCGGACACCAACCTGCCATAGCGCACCTTCGGTTTCTTTTTATTCTTGTACACTTCTGGATCAGAATCGTAGGAGCCCTTCTTCTTTTTCTTCTTCGATCTTTTCTTTTTGGGAAACGAAAATTTCTTGTTACTTTTGCCGCCTGCTTTTCGCTTCCTTCTACCCCAGGAACGGTCCGATTCCTCCGACTCCGAGTCATCCCAAATAGATCGGATCTTCTTCTTTCTCGGTGCTTCATCTTCGCTGTCATCATTAACTGCAACAGAAAAGTGAAATCAGCTGGAAAAAAAACAAGAACATTCTTACTAAATTCTCTGTCGTATCTAGAAATTCGAGCTCTAGTAGACCTGCGTACAGGTCCCTTGTTCTTCCTCCCAGATTCTGAGCTGTCACTGGCTTCCTCATCATCAAACTCATCCTCTTCTTCCGAAGAAGTCGATCCTTTGAAATCTTCGTCGTCATCTTGATCGTCACCACTGCTGATATCTAAACTGTTTAACTTTCTTGGCTTTCGGCGTCCTATGATCTTCTTTTTAGGTCTTACAGGTTCTTCGTCTTCTGAAGAGGCATCCTTTGGTGTGAAGGTTTTCTCGACGTCATCATTTTTAGGGACGACAGGAGGAAGAGGTTCTGGTTCAGCAACTGGCGCTTCTTTTAATCTCAAGGCCTCTTCTTCTTTTTCGGCGTTGACTATTGTAGAGATGTCTTTGCCTTTGCCTTGGTTACCAGCACCCTTAACCGCCTCCATTTCGTCTTGGATAGCGGAATTGATTAATTCGTCATAGTCATTGAACCTGTAGCTGTGAGCTTGTCTCCTCTCCCTTAACTGATATATCGGCTCGTCTTCGCTATCTGACGACGATGACGAACTCGAATCGGAACTAGAACCAGACCCTTCTTCCGATTTGGCAGACTCAAGTTTCTGTTTCTGGTGATGCTCCGTGTCTTTCATCGGAAGAACATTGTTGAGGCTTATGCCCACGTAGGCAAGTCTCTCTTTACGTCTCTCTTCGATGTTTCGCTTGCTAATTTGCTTGTCGTAGTTTACCAGAGTCTGTTCTAGATTTGTAATCAGCTTTGTCTGTGAAAAAGTGAAGGGACATCAAAAAATAGAACATTCACGACCATTCCGAAGAATACTTACGTGTTGACAAGGAGGACAATACCAATCCCCTTCTGGAATTACCAGTAAAGCCGGACGAAGACACGAACAATGCCAGCCATTGTCGCAACCATCACAGAGCAAAATCCACTCCGGATGGTCAGTCTTGCCACATTTCTGACACGGGTAGTCATCATCTACCTCTTCCACATCCGATTCTAAAATCAGAACTCTTAGTAGAAGGATTATTTGACACGGTAAATTTGTCTATTGCATTATTAGAAGCTGTACGAGATATTTTGAAAAAAATAAACAAGTTTAAAAAAATTATCGGCATTTTGCTGTCAACATACCTTTCCTGGCAGTTCTAGCCCTTTTCAGAGGTTGGACTTCCGTACTATCCTCCAAATCACTTTCAGGAGAAAATTCGTGGTCCGATTGGAAGAGGACAGGTTCGTCTTCCTCTTCCTCGACAATCTCTTCCTCCTCTTCATCTTCATTGGAACTGCTGGAGTCACTGCTCGATCTCCAAGGATTGGCCTCATCAAAGATCTTCCGCGGGTCCCGATGTTTCCGTTTTCGTTTCCCTTTCTTCATGTCTTCAGAATCTTTCATGCTCTCCGAATCATTATCACTAGTTGTCTCATTCTCTATTGATGGGCGTCTGATTTTCTTCTCTTTTTTAGAGTCCTAAAAAAGTTACTTCTTGGGTTATTCGTTAATGTCTAAATAAATCAGCGTACCTTGTCTACTTTCTTTTGCACCTTTGATTTCTTTTTACTTTTCAACTTCATTTCTTCCACGACAAGCTCTTCAATTTTGTTCCTTTCTGCCTCCTCCTTGATTTTAATTTGAGCAATTCGACGAGAATGTCTTATGCCAGGTTGCTCAGGCACATCCGCAATCAGGGATAAATCTAGCCCCATGGTAATACGGTCTGATATGGACAAATTAAAATTGCTTATAAACCCAAAATATCCAGTTATTGCAGAATAAAAGAAAGCAAAATATGCAAAAAAAATAACTTACTCTGTTGCTTCTTTCTCGGCTTTTGATCATTACCGCCCTCAGTTTCTTTCTTCTTCTGAACCACTTTTCCTTTTTTCTTATGTTTTCCGGGTACTGATTTAGCTTGTTCATCATCGTCATCATCCGTCACTTCAACGGCCTCAAAAGCTTGAGCTCCATTATCCTCGTCACTACTGCTTATGACCATCATCTTTTGCTCTTCTATGCTGCGCCTCAGCTTCATATCAGCAGGTCTCTTGCCTTTCAATTTCTGTTTTTTACTTGCACTGCTCTCGAGTTCTGGCTTGCTGCTCGTGTTTTCATGGCCTCTTTTCCGTAAACTTCTTGTAGTGATGACAGAGGCGGGCATTTCATCCTCAAAATCTAAAGAAAAAGTAGTTAATGAGATAGGAGGAGCAGGTCTTTTCTCTTCCTCTTCCTCTTCCTCCTTTTCTTTTTCCCTCTTCTCATCTTCACTGGCCAATGGATCCTTTTCGGGCACTTCGCTTACGTCGCTTTCAGGAATGGATATAATTGACGCAGGAGAATTTACCGATTTCTCATCTGTTAAGTTAATTACTTCAATTGTCGAGTCGGTTAAATTAGATACGCTGTCACAGGTGAGCAAAGGAACTTTCTTTTGGACGCACAATGGTTCTTCCACTGGTTTTCTCACAGGCACAGCCGGATTTGGCTTGACCATTGAAATCCTCTCTGGTTCTTCCACCGGTATTTTCACAGGCACAGCCGGATTTGGCTTGACCATGGAAATCCTCTCTGGTTTTTTCGAAGGAGGCAATTTTTTTACTTCTTTACTGTTTTGTGTGTTTTGTACTTTAGGAGTAGGCCTTTTATGGGAGACTGGATTGATGACAACCTCAGCCGTTCTGTTTCTTAATGCACGTGTTATTCTTCTTTCCGGCACTTCCACTTGCTCTTCCTCCTTTATTGCCTCAATTTTTTTGTCTTCATCAACTTTTTTATCTTCAGTCTTCATTATTTTCTTGCTAGGTTCTTCTTCAGGCTTCTGTTCCACAATCTTTTTTTTCACTAGTACATTGGAAATATTTCTCGCAGACCTTGTTATTGGCGGAATTGCGGATCTTGTTATAGGAGGAATTGCTGATCTCGTTATTGGTGGAATTGCAGACCTTGTAACTGACGGAACTGGAGGTTCTACAATCTTTTTCTTCGCTTCCATGTTAGAATTAAGTTTCGTGGATCTCGTTATTGGTGTAATTGATATGCCAGGAAGATTTCTTCCTAGGGGATTCACTTTCAACGCAGACTTCTTTTCCTCTGTTCGCACTTCCTTTAATTCCATTATGTTTCGCACTTTTAACATGGGCCTAACTTCTTGCACCTTCTCCTTTTCATCGTTTGTTTCCCGTAGATCTTTCCGAATGTTTATAAGACTGGAAGCATCGCTTTTATTTTCCGGTATTTTTTGCTCCACATCCCCAACATCATTGTTACCACTTTCTGAGAGTTCCATATTTTTGTTTTCTTCAACCAGATCTATTATTTCCGTTTGATTGTTGTCATCACTCTCCGATTTTTGATTAACCTTGTTTTGGATTTTTGCTGTTTTACTTACTTTTGTTAAATCCACTGCATTGCTTACTTTTAACTCTGGTTTCTCAGATTCTTCCATTTCTGAATCATCTTTTTTGCCCACTTCTTCATTAATCAATTGCTTTGGTAATTGAAATTGTTTATTGACTTTTTCAGGTGTTTCCTCGGATTCAGGATCTACTTGTTCTAACAAATTCTTTTCAGTGGCTGTCACAGGCTTTTCTATTTGTGGTACATTTCCCGTTTTCCCTATAGAGTTTGCAATTTTCGATTGCGATTTTTCTACTTCTTTACTGTCGGCATTTGTGGCGGGTGTTTCCACCACTTCTTCTTCAGCTGTTACAGACTTGGTTGCTTCACAAGACGTTTTCTGGGGGCTCAATTTTAATAAAGAAACTGGCTCCTCAACGTTGTCAACAAGTTCTTCTGACTCAGATTTGGGAGATTCGCTTTTCTCCCCCATTAATTTGGGCTTCTTGGAAGGTTCTGAAACTATCTCCTCTGACGAAATAGACTTAGTTGCATCAAGTTGTTTTCTCTGTGTATCCAATTTTGATAAAGAAATTGGTTCTTCAATCTCCTTAACGGATTCCTCTGAAACAGATTTGGGAGCTTCACTTTCCTCCTCCATTAATCTGGGCCTCTTTGAAGGTTCTGAAACAACTTCTTCTGATTTGGTTGCATCACGTGGTTTTCTCTGTGTATCCAATTTTGATAAAGAAATTGGTTCTTCAATCTCCTTAACGGATTCCTCTGAAACAGATTTGGGAGCTTCACTTTCCTCCTCCATTAATCTGGGCCTCTTTGAAGGTTCTGAAACAACTTCTTCTGATTTGGTTGCATCACGTGGTTTTCTCTGTGTATCCAATTTTGATAAAGAAATTGGTTCCTCAATCTTCTTAACAGATTCCTCTGAAACAGATTCGGAAGCTTCACTTTTCTCCTCCATTAATGTGGGTTCTGAAACAGCCTCTTCTGATTTTGTTGCATCGCGCGGTTTTGATGAAGAAATTGGCTCTTCAACACTTTCAATAGGTTCTTCTAAAGCAGATTCGGGAGCTTCACTTTTATGCTCCTTTAATTGGGTATTCTCAGCTTTCTTAGCAGGTTCTGAGATCTCTTCCGAATTAGCAGACTTGGTTAATTCATCTGGTTTCTCCTGTGAATTCGATTTTGATAAAGAAATTGGCTCTTCAACCTCTTTAATAGGTTCTTCTGAAACAGTTTCAGGATCTTCATTTTTCTGCTCTATTAATTTGGGGCTCTCAGCTTCCTTACCAGATTCTGAAACTACATCTCTTGACACAGGCTTAGTTACATGGTCTGGTTTTCCCTGTGTATTCAATTTTGATAAAGAAAATGGCTCTTCAACATTTTCATCAGCCTCTTCTGAAACAGATTTGGGGGCTTCCTTTTCCTGGTCTTCTAATATGGGGTTCTTAACTTTCTTAGCAGGTTCTGAAACTAACTCTTCTGGCCCAAAAGACTTGCCTGCTTTGACTGATCCTTTCTGCACATTCAATTTTGATAAATACATTGGTTCTTGAACCCGTTCAACAGCTTCTTCCGAAACATATTTAGAAGCTTCACTTTTCCACTTTTTGAATTTAGAGTTTTCAACTTTCTTAGCAGGCTCTTCAGAATTGGCTGCTTCACATGGTTTCTTCTGTGTCTCCAACTGAGAAACTTGTTCTCCAATCTTTTTTACAGGTTCTACTGACACTGATTTTAGAACATCACTTTTCTGCTCCTCAACTTTCTTGGAAGGTTCTAAAAGTATCTTTTCCGACATAGCAGATATTTCAAATGGTTTCTTCTGTGCATCCAATTTTGATAAAGAAACCGGCTCTTCAACAGGTTCTTTTGAAACAGATTTGGAAGATTCTGTTTCTTGCTCCTTCACAACTTCCTTAGCAAGTTCTGGAGCTACTTCTTCTGATGCAGTAGATTTGGGAGCTTCACTTTTCTGCTGCTCTGATTTGGGCTTCACAACTTCCTTGGCAGGTTCTAAAACTACCTCGGATGTGAAAGTTTCGTTTTTTTGCTCCTTTAATCGAGGCTTTTCAACTTTCTTATTAGGTTCTGAAACTACCTCTTCTGAGCTAAGAGATTTGGATGGTTCAAATAGTTTCCTTTGTACATACAATGTTGATGAAGAAGGGGGTTCTTCTACCTTTTTAACAGGTTCTTCTGGAACAGATTTGGGAGTTTCATTTTTGTACTCCTTTACTTTAGGTTGCACAACATCCTCAGCAGGTTTTGAAACTAATTCCTCTGGAGCAGCAGATTTGACAGCTTCACTTTCTTGCTCTTCTAATTTGGGCTTCACGACTTTAGCAGGTTCGGAAACGAGTTCTTCTGATATAACAGATTTGGGAGTTTCATTTTTCTGCTCCTCCATTTTGGGACCCTCACTTTTCTTAGTACGTTCCAAAACCACCTTATCTGACGTAACAGACTTGGCCGCTTCATATGGCTTTTTCTGCACATTTAGTTCTGATAAAGAAATTGGCCCTTGTTCTTTTGGAACAGGCTTGGAAGTTTCACTTTTCTGCTCCATCATTTCGGGCTTCTTAACTTTCTCAGGATGTTCTGAAACTGCTTCTTCTGATGCAACGGAATTCGGGGCTTCATATTTCTGTTCAATAAATTTTGGTTTTTCCATTTTCTCTGCCACACAAACTTCTATCGTTGATATAGACTCTAACTTTTTAGTTTCCTCCATAGATTCTTTTCTTGTCTGTTCTGTTGCAACAGACTTCTGAGAATCAACTGTTTCAGAAATCTCTGGTAGCACTTTTTCTGCAGTTTCGGGTTTTGGAATTTCATTTAATACCTCTTTTGGTTGTAATTTCTGAATTTCTTCAGTAGGTCTTTCTGGTACTAATTTCTCTATTGGTGCAGATTTGGAATAATCTTTTGGTATACCATCTGAAGAAGTATTTTTCTCGACATCCTTTTCAACTTCTTTTGTGAGTCCTTCCATCACCAAATCTCCTACAGTTACAGATTCGGGGAGTTCACTCAGCACTATTTTTGATGTCGGCTTTTCTGACATAGATTTCAGTTTTTCTGTAGGTTTTTCTGCTGCCAATTTTGCTATTGTCGAAAATTTGGGAGTTTCAATTGGAACTACCACTGAAACCTTTCCTTGGCTGTCAAATTTTGATGGTTCCATGGTTACTAGCTTGGGGCTCAAGATCACTTCCGAAATATTTGTGTCACTCTCACTTTCTTTAGTTGTGAGCGTAGGTACAACAGGTTGGTCTTCCATTTGACTCTCCTTCTCTGGTTCAATGGGAGAAGAATTCAATTTTGGAGTCTTAACTTCTACTAATATTTGAGGTTTCACAATTTGTTGCTTCTTCTCCGAGCTGTTCTCAAATTTATTTGTTTTCTGCAAGCGTACTTCCTTACTTACAAAATCTCGTCTTCCTGGTTTTTCTGAACTGATCTCTGCACTACAGATATCCATTCTTATCTGACCAACTTCTGGAACCACCAACTTAATCTCCTGAGGCAATTTTTCTGCATTATCACATTCTTGAAGTTTATCTTCATCTTCGGCAACTTCACCGCAAATATCGAGTTCTTCCATCAAATCCCCATCTTCCACGCCCGACTTTTCTATTTCTGTAATATTTTTTTCTAGAAAAAGGCACACATTTTCTCGAGTCTCCTTTTCCGATAGTACCTCACCACAATTTTCAAGAATATCACGATTCAACTCATCAGTCTTATTCTGCTTCTCCTGGACAATCACTTTAGGTTCATTTTGGATTAAAGGAATATTTTTATTGTCGGTTGCTATAATTTTTCTTTCAGGCAACTCATCTTCAATGTTATTTTCTAAAGCACCAACTTCTGAAATGTTAACTTTTCTCTTTGTACTCGATTCCTGTAAATCTTTGGATCCAACTGAAGAAAGACCAGCAGTGTCTTTAACAGAACTCTTCACGGGTATCACCTCAAGTTTCTCTACTTTGTCTTCAATGCTGCATGAAGATTTTTCATTTTCTTCTACATCTTTGCCATAGGCAATTTTAGTATCTGCTGCCAATTTTGGTGTTTCCACATTTATATCTGTAATTTCTTTTAGAGGAGCACTCTTGTTTTCTCTTACTTGTTTATCCTTAGAATTACTTGAGGTTGGTTCCTCCGACTTCCCTGAATCATTTGAAGAACATGGTCGAACCAACTTCACTTCCATTGACGCCATTCCTGAAGCTTCTTGCTTTGGTTCTTCATGTTTATGGAAATCCTCACGGTTCTCTACAGCCTTTGATGATGATTCCTGCGGAGATTCACCAAACTTTGGTTTGCTTTCGACGTTTTTCACTTCCAAATCCTGTGCTACTTCATCACTGTCAACATTGTTTTTGATCACCTGATTTTCTTTATTCACTGGCTCGAAATCACTTTTAATTCCCGTGTTAAACTTGAAGCATCCAGGACCGAAGAAAAACAAGGGTTTACTGGACGTTTTCACTTCCGAGCAATTTTCGGAAGGACTCTTTTCTTCGACAGGTTTTCCCACATCCCACCGAGATTTCTTCGTCGGCGATCGAAGAGTTCTTGTTCTATTATCTTTTTTACTATCCATGATTGTACCCAGTTTAAACGGCACCGAATTTTTACCAGGCACACTTAATTTAATACTGTTTTCAACATCAGACTTTTCTTTCTTATTCCCATCTGCTTTTTGGGGTTCCTCGTTGCCCATTTCACAGTCCCGCCCTGAACCGGCTCCATAAATTAGCATTAGGGGTTCCTCGATCACGTCACCGAATATCTGGAAATTCCCGCATTCGTTTTCTGACCCAGAACCTTCTCCTTGCACAGCAAGTACAGGATCTTCGATGGCCTCAGTGACAAAGTTCTTGCTTAATCTGGGCCTCTTCACATCCACAGCATTATCGTTTTCTTCCATCGCACGTTTCAAGCTAGTTTTCGCTTGCTTCTCGTTTTCTGTCACCAATTCAGTTATAGGTTTTATTCGTAAATTAGGCCTAGGCGAAGTTTTCTCAACTTCCTGTTCGCTTTCTTCTTTCGTTGATATTTTAGTATCATTAGATTCCGCGTCGTTACTGGTATCACTTGTTTCCGTTTTTTTATAGGTGTCTTCCGAAGAATTGGATTCACTCGGTTGACCAGTGTCTAAAATGGGTTTCTCAGCTAAACTATTGCTATCCTCGTTAACGATGGGGTCCGATTGACCTTGTGAAGAATCTCCACTTGTTAATCCAGATATTAAAGAGACTAAACCGTCTCTGTCCCTGAAAGATGACATTAAACTTAATTTTGACTTCTATTACAAGTCTAGCATTTATTTTTAACTTAACAGGTGGTTGATTTCTCATTTATGATTATTGGTTGGAGCAAAAATTGTTTAATTTCCAAAGGTAAAAAATTATCTGTGTCTTCTAGTGATGAAACTAAACAAGTTTTTTGTATCGTACTATCGTACGTGAAAATGTCTAAAAGGAGGTGTTTAAACAGTCCCCTGGTAAGTACTTTTTTTGTTTTGTAATCAATTTGAATTTCATAACAATACTTGCTGTTAACAATAATCATTTAATGACGATTCTTTTCTGCTAAATAACCGGCCCAAAAATTCGTTAATTCATGCTTCTTTCATTATAGAAATCCTCAGTTCCCTGGCACCAGGCCCCTGTCAAATTATCTTACAGGGAACTGATTCAACTGCCAGGACCCTGATAAAAACCTCTAAAATAAACAGGTTTATAAGTACATACATAATCGGTAGGTAAATTCCACGTGTATATGCTCTTTAACAGTTAATGGGAAGACAACACCAGTGCAAAAGCGGAGCAGAGTTTTGTTTAAAAAGAGGAAATCAAAGAGCCCAGATATCAAAGAATAAAAAATGATTTAGAGAAACGAGAAAAGTAGAGGCCAAAAGAGGCAATGAAATATTAATGACATTATTGCTGAAGAATTTGTTGATCTATCTAAGAAAAAAATTATGTGTACTAGAGTAACTCGAGGTCTGACCTCTCAGATATAAGACTTGATTTGTTGGGAAAAGATTGGCTGTACGATTCCTGTAATGTGACTGCAATCTATAAAAATTTTGTGAACAACATAAACGAAACAGTTGAAAAGATAGCGCCATCGAAAAGAGTTGCAAGCAAACGAACCTACAATGGTTGCATTACAGCTAACATTAAAGCGATTCAGAAAAACAAAATGTTGCTTACAGACGAGCTAGGATTTCCAGAGCAGTTGAAGACTAGGATGAATTTAAGGTGCTGAGAAATACCGTAGTTTCATTGATCAGGGATGCACGTCAAAAATATTTCATTGGAAAAAATCGAGAAAAGTAAAAGTGACAATAAGAAAATGTGAACTGTAATCAAAGAAAAAATTGGGAACGAAAAGCAAACTGAGTTGAAATCAAATTTGATTACGTTGAATGTAGCGAAGTACCAAAATCTCTTGCTGAAAATATGAACTGCTTTTTTAGAGATAGTTTGCAGCAAATGGTGAATTCTATTGATCGAGTGCAGAAAACGTGGAAGAACCCTCACAGGTGTGTAATTGGGAGTTCATTTAAGGAATTAAAAAAAATATTTGGGGAAGTTGGTCCTGAATAGATGTTCTGGGTTATCCTTTGCTGCAATGTATAAATACATCTCTCAAAGCTGGACATATACCGGAAGAAATGAAAACTAGTGTCATAATACCTGTGCAAAAGATCAAAGGAAGTACGCGACTTGAAGATTTTCGGCCAATTAATCTACTTCCAGTGATTGAGAAGATTGTGGAAACTGTGGTACGTCAATTGTACGACTATGTAGGTTCAAAGTCTGGGTTCAGAGAGAATCACTCCTGCGAAACCTCGATGCGTCTACTGTTAAAACAATTGCGAAATAATATTAGTGATGGAAAAATAAACGTGTGTTTTTGTGGACTTGAAGCGAGCTTTTGAGACTGTGGACCACTCACTGCTGTTGGACAAGCTTTCCCACTATGGCTGCCAGGGAACTGTTATTAGGTGGTTTAAAGAATACTTAACGAATAGGAAACATAAAACAAAAGTTAATGGTGTAGTTTCTGAAGCGGTAAACTGTGATGTACATAGGTGTCCCACAGGGGTGTGTTGGGACCTTTATTATTCTTGCTCTATGTAAATGATTTAAGTGACGGATGTTAACTTATTTGCTGATGACACACTCATAATTCTGGTTCACAAAGACATAATAAATCAGACTGTTGTTGCTTTAAATAGTGAACTTGAGGTGCTCAACGAATGGTTGTGTGTCAACAGACTCAAACTTAGTGTCAGCGAGTGTCAGTAAGACAAAAAGTATGATTATAGGCTCTTCAAGGAAGCTAGTTATTGGAAATAAAGAAGTGAAGAAAAATGATGATGAAATAGCTTTAGGAAGAGGGCCGAATGTCTAAGAAAGCACAAGAAAAGTAAAGAACCGGCGACAGTAACTAAAATACCGAATATGATGAATACTCTTAGCTCACTCAGAGAAATCGCAAAGAAGGCTTTATTTCGGAATTTTATTAATAAACAGCTAAAGGAGAACTACTCTCAATTAATGCCCCCAAAAGCTACAGAATCAAAACGTAAAGGTTGAAGAAAATAATACAAAACTTTTACGATGATTATCCTAGGTCACGTTTTCAGAAACTTTGCTATAAAACGACAAATACGAAAGAACTTGACTCCTAAATATTGTTTTGATCTTTCCAAAATGCCACAGCTTCAACTTTGCTCAATGCGAAAATATTTACAAGAAATCCATAATGCTATCAAATTTTCATTGAAAAAAACAATGTTAGAGGCTGTGGACGATAAATGGGGTAATCTGTATAAATGCAAATAATTTTAAAAGATGGAAAATTAAAAATAAGGTGTCTCTCATCTGATTTCTTTCCTCTAAAATACATAATAAAGGGCCAAATGAGGGGCTAAAACTCACTAACACACTGTTGAAGGACCCCGTATATAATTTCAAAAAATCTACTGGAAGCTGGCAAGGCGTTGGATAAAAAAATGTATGAAATTATGTCACGAACATATACAGGGTGAACTTTCTAATGGAATAAATTCATTAAAAACTGAACGTCTAATATTCGGTGTAGTAAACTGTAAGGCGATCAACGGGGTCGTTGCACTAAATAAAAAATCGATATAATTTTGATAGAAATAAGTAACTAGGTGTTTAATGATCCTCTGGCTTACATTTATTTACTCACCTATAGCACAAAATTTAAACAATGGCGATTTTAGCACAAAGCGTGCCTTCGGAGAATTAAACAGAAACACGTGCTGCCCCCTGTTACGTCATTACCTTAGAAGCGCTTGTGATTGGTCGTCTGAATTGATGTTTTGATACCCAGGAAAGCTAAAGTTACGTGGACTTTGAGTCGGTAAAGTAGAGAGCAATAATGTTAGGAATAATCAGAATTTTACATTTGGAGGTTATTTTTATTTGTATTGGGTGTATAAATAGTTCTCGGTCGTTTATTTATGTGTTTTTATTTCTATTTATTGTCAATTAGTATATTTGTGTACGGAAAATAGAGCAAGGTTTCGTTGAAGCCGATTCAGACCATTTACCGATAGTTAATAGTGAAATGATTGAAAAATAAACTTGCGTGCATAGAAATCGGCCCACCGTAAACTTTGACTTTAACTATATTTTTTTTTTAGAAACTATTCATCAGATCAAAAAGAAAATATGCTGTTGGAAAGACAATTTAATATGCTTTGATATGAGTCTACATTTATTAAAATTTATTTCGGTTTCTTAGGCTTAAAATTGTGAAATTAATGCATGAAACAAATTAACTTTTTTTATTACCAAAAGAAGTACGGTTTATTGACAATTATCTAAATTAACACTTCATTTTTAATAATGGGTATGACCTCCTCTTGCCCTAATAACATCTCTCATACGATTAGGCATAGATCTAATCAGGTTCGATATTGTTTCTTGTGGGATGTTAAGCCACTCTTCTTCTACTGCAACAATAAGCTCTGGGATCGAGGTTGGGGCACGAAGTCTAGCTCGAACTCTTCGTTTTAGCTCATCCCATAAATGCTCGATTGGGTTTAGGTCAGGACTGCATGCTGGCCACTCCATAACCCGAAAACCGACTTCTGTAATGTAATCTTGCACGATTCTGGCGGTGTGCGGTCTCGCATTGTCATGCATAAAAATAAATTCGTCTCCAATGAAGTCGATGTAAGGTACCACATGAACTGCTAAAATCTCCTCGATGTACCTATCACCCGTTAAACCTCCTCTCCCGTGACCGCGGTCTCCCCTACGGATGAAAACAGGGTCGGTTCGTGCTCCCATAGAAATTGCACCCCAGATCATGCAGGAACCACCTCCATAAGCAATCCGCTCTTCAATGCAGCATTCTGCAAATCGCTCTCTTGGTCTCCGGTACACTTTTCTTCTTCGGTCGCTACCATAGAGGCATATCCTGGTTTCATCTGAGAACAGAACAGACCCCCACTGTTCCAAAGTCCAATTCAGATGATCACGTGCAAAACGCAGGCGTGCTTGACGATGAGCTGGGGTAAGTTTTGGACCAATCGCAGGTATTTTAGGGGTAAGGTTACTTTCCTGCAGTCTTCGTCTTACTGTCCACTGACTGATAGCCACTCCTCGTATTTCACGGAGCCGTTGTTGCACTTGAACCGCATTAAGGCGACGATTTCTTAATGTTGTTGATACAATAAAACGGTCATCACGAGCTGTTGTATATCGCTTTCTGCCTGTTCCAGGTCGCCTATGAAAGGATCCAGTCTCCTCATAACGTTGGCACACTCTTCGAACCGCTGCGCGTGTCATATTCAGTTGTCGAGCAGCAGCTCGCTGGCTAAGTCCATTTTCGACTAAAGCAATTACTTGGGCGGCATTTTGCTGTGTAGTATGCATTAAACTAACACACTTGAAAACTAATCAAATTATGAAAAATGAATAATGTGCAAATTTCAATTGCGAAGGTAATAATTTCAATCTTTCACAAATTTGTTATTCTCGTTATAACCACCACATAAATACGTTTCATTTGTTCACCGGTTGCTATGCATATAAACGATAAGCACTCTTGATAAATTTAAACTCATATCAAAGCATATTAAATTGTCTTTTCAACAGCATATTTTCTTTTTGATCTGATAAATAGTTTCTAAAAAAAATATAGTTAAAGTCAAAAGTTTACGGTGGGCCGATTTCTATGCACGCAAGTTTATTATTTATCCAATTTGCACTATTTCAGTGCTGAAATGAAAAATATTAAAACGAAACGGCGAGTGCTTCGTTTATTTAGGAACTAGACAAACTGAAAAGCAACACTGGACACTATCTGTCAAACGACTAGACTGCCATGATTGTTTAAATCAGTTTACGTTTGACAAACGTTTGTACTTTTCGGCTAATATCGACAATTCTCAGCATTGCCCCGGATATGTTATCACTAAAAAGGCTTAAAGGGCCAGCGTCTTAACTTTAATGCTGATTTAGATGCCTAAAACGTTCGCTGTGATAAAAATAGAAAAATTCGGGTAAAATATTTTACGAGAATCTTCGGGAAAATATGAAGGAAAAATCTTGCACTTACTTTGCAACTAAAACCCAAGTTTCCTCGTCGGGATCTTCCTTGTAAATACGCATTTGGCAATTCTCATCGCACTGATACCAGTAAGCGTGCCCCATTCTATCTCTGCCCAGAGGTTGCATCCGTAATTCTTCGGCGGACAACTTATTAATCTCCGCTTTAAATTTAACATTGTAATCAAACTGCATTTCAAGAAGCTCCTAAAACAATCATTGTACGTAAGTAATAAAACGGAGGTTCAACATGCAATTCTTTTGCGTACCTTCAATACACGCACTTTAGCTGTTAGACGGGCCTTCTTATACCCGAATCGTTCAATTTCCCACGCATCTTGACTACTGTAAGTGTGGCAAAGTTTCACTAAAGCTCTTTCCCAATGTTCAGCATGAACTGTCTTCCGAGTTTTTCTTAAGAGTTTAATGTGCAAATCTATCAACTCAGGAGATACTAAAATTAAACCAGCTACAGAACAATACCCTTTTCAATAATTAAAGCTCGAATAATAGCGAAAAACGTGTAAAAACTACGATAAAATTAAGACAACCGACGTAAGAATAAATAATTTGTATGGTAAAGTTCAGGGTCACAAGCATTTTACTGAGTACCTTTTTGGGAGTCTTCCAGCATCTCCTGCAATTCGTGGAAATCTATGTCGGTAATTCCGCAAGCGACGCCGAATTTTTCTATAAAAGCGCATATTATAGCGAAATTTGGATCGCTTTCACAAGAAGCTTCATTATCCGACGCCATTTGCAGCACTAATGTTGACAATTAAAACTGTTTCCAAAGGAAATTACAGGCACATTTGATGCCACTATCGGAGAAAGTTTCAAATAGCGACATTTTTGCACTAATAACAGTATTAACATAGCACTAACTCGCCCGATTGGATTTACTAATCTTAAAAATTAACATGAAGACGGAACGCATAACATCAATCACAAAAGCTGGGAATATCGCCGTGGAAGTTTCAGCAATTACGGCACCGGCGCTGTCCCTACGTGCCTGTCTAGAGCTTTCAATTGACCAGAAAAACTATGACGTCACAGATTTTGTTTCAGATATTCGGAACACCTACCACAAAAATATGATTATCTGACGAATATTTTTAAATTGTGCTTTTGGAAAAATGTCACTTTTTACAAAAAATACTTTTATTTGAATAAAATAATAATTTACAATTTTACTCTGAAGAAATGGTAATTGACCCTACAAGTGTCCTCACAAACATGAAATTCAAATGTCATGCACTCTTGACATCTGTCAGTGTCGCTTAAGAAATATTTTACCAAACTTTTACAATATAATAGTTTTGCGGCGGAGACACTTTATTTTCGATTTGTGTGCTTGGATGTAAAAGTTTTAAAACTAACCGCTATAAGATATTTTAAGGTGCTTCTTGTCTACAACCTAGTAAGACAACGGAAGCCACAATTCAGTGTATCTAATTCATACATTTGAAGACGTGTTGCCAGCAAAAGGGCCTTTGACTCATTTTAATGTGAGAGGTGAAATATTAACTGTTTGAGCATTCATCGGACGAACAACAATTACATGGACTTGCATCATCTAGGCACTTGTGTAAATGCTTCAAAGTTAGTTTTCTAACGATTTCTTGATTTCCCGGCTCAAAATCCGTGCTAAACTGACGACTTTTCGCATAATATGGTGGCATCCTCAGTTCCTCGACGGACATTTTGCTAATTTTAGTTTTTAAGCCAGCATTGAAATCTAACTGCATTTCAAGAAGTTCCTATAATAATTAATTATTAATAAAATGGAAATCCTATTAAAATTTCTTACTAACTTTTAATAATTCAACTTTAACCCGTAAACTTGCGTTGGCATAACCTAAATGTTTGATTTCCCGCGCTTTTTCTTTACTGTAAAGGCGGCACATCCTTACCAAACCCCTTTCCCAGTACTCCTCATGACATACGGTTAATCGAGTTTTCCTCGCGAGGAACATGAGCAATCTCTTTAGTTTTAAAGGTACTGTAACATTAAAAATAAATTAAGGCACTATTATTACGGGAATTGGTGTTTATAAATACAGTCACAATTCACAAACTTCTTTTTTCCCTTACCTATTTGCCTAGTTTCCAGCATCTTGTGTAATTCCTTAAAATATATTTTTTCTCTAATTCCACACAAATTGCCGAATTTTGCTATAAAGGAACATATTATGGCAAAATTTGGATCGTTCTCACAACACAAGTTAGCCTCTGCCATTTCTGTCATTTTCAATTTTTGAAAGACCGGGGCGGGAAACTGCGAAACGGAAATCCCCAAAATCCAAATGCCAACCAATGAGAATCAAGAATACTTTCTAGATGTCAGATAAGAGTCTAGCCTAGCCTAACCATCTAAGAGACTAAAAACTAGAGTCTAGGACCTAGTCCTCAGTCCTCAAGCGTTCGACGGTTCAGCTCAAGATTTCTATCTTCACTAGAGTTCTTTATGCGAGAACCGTGATTGGTTCCTGGATAAATTTTCTCCGAAGTTCTTTCATAGTTGTAAGTCGGTTGTTTCCACGCTTTTATTTCCGTTCCAAAAAAATAGTGTTATTTTGGAACTTTGCATTAATTTCATTTTTGGTATTTCGTAGGCCACTCTTTTTCTATTTTAATTTGGATGTAGATAGTCCCTAAGACCCTATAGTGCATTGCTATAGAAATAAACTTAAGCCCGGTGACATTTTATGTATATTTTTAAACTGTTAATCTTGAATTTATATATCATGTATATTTAATGCTGTTAATATTGTCTGCTACGATGTCAGGTAGTAATGTTAATTACGTCCTGTTACAAGAAAGCAGCATGCTTTATAAATGCAAACGTCTTTTGACTGCTATAAGTTGCAAGAACTTTTCCTTTTCTGTGTCCATACCGGATACCAAACCATGTGCAACCACGTAATTGGACGCCACAAGACTGTGTCGAGTCGGAAGGTATAGTTCAGATGTTCATTTCAAATATACAAACGTGCCACGTGCTCAAGACATCCGTCAGTATCACTTACGGAACACTTAACCTAAAGTTTGCATTATAATTATAGTAGTTTTGTTCTGGAAACAGTTTATTTTCAATTTTGGTTGAAACGTCAAGAGCACATGGCACGTTGGTTATTTTGGAATGAAAATCCGTTCCAACCCGCTGCCAATACCTTTTCGGTATAATGCTTTTCGGTGACTGTAAATTTGCCTGTTACCATTACCATTACCACCAATAGATTCCAAATCCAAAAGTAGCGACGCACTTTTGATGCCAATCAGCTGCTACCACAAAGTGACGCTACTTTCTGTAAGCAAGTCCTGGGGAATTTGAAACTTCCGGAAAAGCAAGCTTTACATAGTTGGTTGTTCTGTGGTTGGTAGCAGCTGAATGGGTTTCGCAGCTATTGTCATGCGCGTATCAATCTGTGAATTCTTGTGTCACTTTTCTTAAAATATATTGTTATTGAGTTATTCTACATTGTTAAATGTTAAAAAATATTGTAAAAATTGGTGGAAAAAATGTTTAAACACTTTCTAAATATATGTTAACCAAGTGATCCTAAATTAAGTATTAAAAGATAGTGGAAATGGCACCAGTTCCACTGGAGGGTTTACAAACCCCGATGGCAAGCACTGTAGCTCAAACGGGGCTAAATGGTCCCCAAGAAGGAAATCGCGGAGGATTAATTTCTCTGGCAATGCTAATAGACTTTATAGTCCAAAGAACTTATCACGAACTAACTGTTTTAGCAGAATTGTAAGTATTTTTTCGCACTAATGTATGTTTTCAACATGTTGGCTTTTCATATAGATTGCCTCGGAAAACAGATATGGAACGCAAGATTGAGATTTACAACTTTGCTACAAGAACAAGACAACTGTTCGTAAGGTTACTAGCTTTAGTGAAATGGGCAAATAGTGCTTCTAAAGTTGAGAAATCTGCTGTATGTACGACAGTAACTTAATATATTGCGTGCCTTATTTGTTGTTCTTTTAGAGGATAATGGCGTTTCTCGACAAACAGTCTCTCTTGTTTGTGGAAACAGCCGATATGTTAGCGAGAATGGCACGTGAGACTTTAGTTCAAGCACGTTTACCTAACTTCCATATTCCCGCCGCCGTTGAAGTTTTGACTACTGGTACTTATGGTCGTCTACCTGCTTGCATTAGAGAGAAAATTGTACCGCCCGATCCTATTACTCCAGCCGAAAAACGCAACACTTTATTGAGATTAAATCAAGTTATTCAGCACAGGCTGGTGACGGGAAATTTATTGCCTCAAATGAAGAATTTGAAAATTGAGAACGGACGGGTAACGTTCCATGTGCAGCATGAATTTGAGGTTTCTTTGACCGTAATGGGGGATGGACCCCATATTCCTTGGAGGTTATTGGAGATTGATATACTGGTAGAAGATAAAGAAACGGGAGGTTTGATGTAAGAATTTTTTCTTTTTGCTGTATGCCTGATTTATCGAATGTTTTAGATGGAAAAGCTTTAGTACATTCTCTACAAGTTCAGTACATACACCAGCTGATCCAAAGCAGGCTGGTAGATAATCCTTCGCCTTTGACGGAGGTTTACAATTGCCTACACTTTTTCTGCCAGTCGTTGCAGTTAGAAGTGTTGTACTCTCAAACCTTGCGTTTAATGAGGGACAGACTTGATGATCACATACATGTCGATGAGTATGTGCCAGGGAGATGCCTCACAGTTTCATATTGGAGGTAAGTGGATAATGTTATGCCCTTAACATTAATTGATTAATTTCACCTGAACCTTTTAGTAATTAATTTTTCTGTTCTCAAACTTATCGCACAAATTATATTTTGGTTTCCCTTTCTATTGTTCTCTATCAGTTGTTGTTTGTTTCTTACTGATATTGACTGATGAAATAATAATAATAGCCTTTATTAGCAAATATGCTATATAAAAAACAAAACATAATAATAATAAACAAATAAAACTGCACTAATAATTTTCTATAACCTCCCTCCTAAATGTTAACATGCTATTACGATGAATTGTACAAAATCATAATGAATGAATGAACTTTATTCTTAGCTTAAAGCTACACACCAAAAATATAATTCAAAATAAAAAATAAATCCTCACTAGTAGGTAATGCAACCACTATCTAACTATTTTTAACATAAATGGCACTTTTCTTTTTAAAAATCCTAAAACTACTTTCATCTTTCAAGTAAGTAGGCAAATTATTGAAATAAGAATATCCCTTAACAAACACTTGATTTTGAGCAAATGCAGTAGTTGCATCAGGTACGAAAATGTCTTCCCTTCTTCTTGTGTAGTAATCATGCACATCCGTTCGTAGTTCAACTGGATCATCCATATATACGTATAGTAGCTTTCATAGGCCGTGACGGCCCATCGCTGAAGTTATCCTCTGCCATTCCCTTCGGTCTAAAGCACTTTTCCACCAACTCTCCACTCCTATCTCCCTCAAGTCCTGAATTGTTTCCTCCTTCCATCTGTTTCTTGGTCTTCCTTTTGTTCTTGCACCTATCGGTCTGATATTCATTATCATCTTAGTGATTCTTCCGCTCTCCATTCGCTGCACATGGCCAAGCCATCTCACCCGCTGCTGTCTTACAAACTGTACAATTGATGGTTCATTATACAGCTCCCTCAATTCCTTGTTCGTCCTTCTTTGCCATTCTCCGCTCCATTTTCTTCCCCTATAAATCCTTCTTAGAATTTTCCTCTCCCATATCAGAACTTTGCTTCCTTCACAGTTCCCAACTTCCATACTTCACTTCCATAGGTTACTATTGGTCTCAGTACTGTTTTATATATCTGCACTTTCGCTTTCCATGCTTCGACTTTAGGATATGACTTAGTGCCCCCGCTGCTTTATCTCCTCTCATCTGCCTTGCTTTCATTTCTTCCTCCTCTCTTCCGTCCTCTGATATTTGTACCCCTAGATATGTAAATAGCTTAACTCTTTCTATTACTATTTCTTCTTTATCCGGTCGTTTTATTATTAGGTTATCATTTTCCGCTCTGTCCGCCTGCCTTGCCATCACCATATACTTTGATTTCTGGCTGTTGACCTGTAACCCTACTTTCCCTGCATGCTTCTCCAATCTTTCAAACACTTTTATTAGGCCTTGCTTATTTTTTGCTATTAACACCAGGTCATCAGCATATGCAATACATTGGTGTTCTGCGCTTACTATGCATCCTGTTCTATTTATTTTACTTTCCCTTATTACGTACTCAAGTGTTATATTGAATAGCAACGTCGACAGTGGGTCCCCTTGCCTGACTCCATCTCTCACTATAAAACTTTCTGACATCTTCCCTCTCCATTTAACTCTATTTACTGTATCTTTCAAGGTCATCTGAACTAATTTTATCAATTTCCCCGGTATCTTTAGGTTTTCCATAGCCCTGTATATCTCTTCCCTTTTTAAAGAGTCGTAAGCTTTTAAAAAATCAATGAATGCCACATGGATCTCCTTATTGTATTCTCCACACATATCTTGCATTTCTTTTAGGACAAACAGTTGATCTGTGACAGAGCGCGCTGGCCTAAATCCTGCTTGATATTCTCCCAATACTTTCTCTGTGTATTTTTGTATTCTGTTTCTCAGGATCGTAGTTAGTATTTTATAAGTTGTGTCCAGTAGTGCGATTCCTCTATAATTGTTGAATACTGATTTTTCGCCTTTCTTGTGAATCGGGGTTATTATTGCTTCTGTCCACTCTTTTGGCATTCTTTGTTGTTGCCAGATTTGGTCTATCAACTCGTGTACATTCGTTATTAACTCTTCACCTCCATATTTAATTTATTCATTCTTTACTCCATTTCCACCTGGTGCCTTTCTATTTTTGAGGGATTTTATTATGTTCGCGATTTCTTCTTTTGTTGGGGGATCTATATCTTCCCTCTCACCTTCTGTTCATTTCTGTTTTCCTCCTCACTTAGTATTTGCACTTCTGGTTTCTCTCCCTGTAGAAGCTCCTGAAAGTATCTCTTCCACCCCTCAATTATTTGATCTTCTTTACTTATTCTTTCTCCGTTCTCATTTTTAAAGGATATCGGTATTTGTTGCCTAGCTCTTCTAGTATATTTTATCTCTTGGTAAAAATTTCGTATTTCCCCGTTCCTGTAATATTCTTCTGTCTGCTCTATTCGCTTTTGCCAAAAACTTCTTTTAACTTCTCTATAAATTCTTTTTGTCCTTCTCCTTTGCTTTGTGTATTCTTCTATATCTTCCTGTGATCCAGTCTGCAGCATTTTCTTTCTTGCAGCTATTTTCTTCTGTAACTCTCTTTCACAGTCATCATTAAACCATTTACTCGGTGTCGTCCTTTGGTTTCTCTTTCTTATAACTTGGTCTGCTGCTCTTTTCAAACATTCTTCTATTACCTTCCACTTTTTTTCCAAGTCTTCTCCTTTTTCCATTTCTTTTAACGCTATTTCTATTTTCTCCACGTATCTTTCTTGACACACTTTTTCTGTTAGCCTTTCTTCGTCATATCTAGCTTCCCCTCTCTCATTGTTTTGCCTTATTCTCCCTTGTTCGCCATACGTTCCCTCCATTTTAACCTCTACCAAATAGTGGTCTGAATTTACATCAGCTCCTCTTCGTGTTTTGACGTCTTTCACCAATTTTACATGTTTGTTCTGTATTAACACGTGATCTACTTGATTTATCGTTCTGCGGTTGGGCGCCATCCATGTACCCTTATAAACCTCTTTCCTTTCAAAATATGTGCTCACTATTTTACATTCTTTCCCCGCTGCAAAACCTATTAGTTTCCTTCCATTTTCATTTGATTCTTCATGCTTGCTATGTTGGCCTATAGTAGGCCTGAAAAACTCTTCTTTTCCGATTTTTGCGTTGAAGTCACCTATAATTAGCTTTACTTGGTCAGTGCTCAACCGCTCGTATAAATTTTCCAAACTCTCATAAAATTCATCTTTGACCTCCTCCCCCTTCTCTTCCGTTGGCGCATGACCATTTATAATGCTGATATCCCTTCCCCCTACTTCTATGGTAATGCAGCATAATCTTTCATTTATCGGTAAGAAATTCTTTATTTTATCCTTCATTTTCTTTGCTATCAAAAAACCCGTCCCAAAGATCCGTTCTTCATTTCCACTGTTGCAGAAGATGTACTCATCGAGTGATATCTCAAAATTTCCCGTTTGTTTTGTTTCTTGCAATGCTAGTAGTTCCAGACCATAACGCATCGCCTCCCTTTCTAATTCCTTCATCGCCCCTTCATAGTTTGTCCCTCTTATGTTCCATGTACCCATCACCCATTTTTTTTTTCCATTCCTTTCCTTTTCCATTGCCTTAGTCGTCTCCAATTTTTCCTCTAATGCATATTTTGTCAGTTTTTTGTTCTTTGTGGCTCCATACATGGGTTACACCGTCTACAACCATTTTCTGATAGCTCACCCTAACTTTCTTTCCCTTATTTCTTTCTTCTGTCGCTCTTTTTTTAATCTTCATTTGGATCTCTCTTTCCTTTACTGTTAGATCATCTTCAATTCTGACATTAGTGCCCTTTAATTTCCTTTTCTCTTCCATCACTTCCCTCTTATTTTCCCATGAGCTGAGCTTCACCATTACCACACTGTCCTCTTCTTTTCTTCCTAGTTTGAAAACTTCCTTTATTTCTGGTTTTATTTGGAATTTTTCTTCTATGAAGCATATTATGTTTTACTTTATATACAAAAATAAATGTCTTATACCTAATTCTCTGCGCAACACTCATAAACTGAAGCGTCTCCAACATAAACGAAATACTAGTATACCTGCTGCAGTTCAATATAGCTCGCATTGCTTTATTTTGTCTTTTCTGAAACTCCTGAACAAAAAAATCCCTCACCATATAAAGAACCGTTGTACTATATTCAAAATACGGGGCAACCATAGTTTTATATACAAGCAGCTATGACCGATAGCTAAGTTTGCCACTTATTCTAGACAGAAGGCCCACTCTTTCAGATACTTTCTTCAAAACATAACTAGCATGCTCTTTAAAATTCAACTCATTGTCCATAATAACCCCTAAGTACTTAATTTTGCAAACACGCTTTAACTCGATTTCATTCAACCATATGGGACACAATTTATTTGCTACACTTGCCCCCCAAATACATCACTTCAGTCTTATTAGTATTTATAACCACCAACACTGAACCTTGCGGCACACCATGTGTTGTTTGAACCTTCCCTGAAATTGAATTATTGTACTTCACCACTTGGAATCTATCGCTCAAATAATTTCCAAACCACTTCAATGCACTGCCCCCCACTCCCATTTTCTTTAATTTGCACATCATCAAGTCACGATTCACCGTCTCAAAAGTCCTTCTGTAATCCAAGAATACCGCCCCAACACATTTTTTTTTGTATAAAGCATCCTTCCATCTGCCAATAACTGTTTGTACTGCTGTTTCACAGAAGCGTCCTTTTCTGAATCCTGCTTGATGTGGTGTTAGGATATTGTGGTCGTCCATAAATTTTGTGAGCTGGTCCTTTACTATGGTCTCCAACACCTTTTCATATGGAGTTAGCATATTTATGGGTCGAAATTCCTTACACTGTACTGTATTTCTTACTTTGTCCACTGGTAGCACTGTCGATAACTTCCTTGTTTCCGGGAATATTCCTGTATCCATCGAAGAGTTGACTATTTCAAGGAGTCTATGCCCCAACACCTCAAACACACATTTCAACAATCTAGAGTTAATTCCATTTGTGCTACTCTCTTTATTTGATAAATTTTTAACCAATTTCCTTAAGTCCATCATCTTTACCTCCTCAAATTTTGTGAGTAATAAACCATCCTCTATTTCCTCCAAATTAATTGTTGTGGCGTTAATAATATCTCAAGTAACGTATCTATGCTCTCCAGGAAATAGACTTTAAATCTATTGGCTAAACTCGTTGAAAATTTTGTCATTATTAAATATTATACTGCTATGGCTGCTTTTTTCCTGCCCACTCATCAATTTCTTTAAGTTCCTCCACATAGTTTTTGAATCAATCAATTTTTGTCTCATAATATTGTCTTTTTGCTTTCCTTATCATATTGACAATCTTGTTTCTATGTTGCCTGTAACTATTCCAGTGCTCTGGGTCATTTGTCCATCTTGCTCTCACAAATGCATCATCCCTCATTTTACTCTTATTCTCCAATTCTACATTCCACCATCCATTGTCAGACCACTTTGCAGGCATCTTGATTTCTCTTTCCGGAGCCACCTCATTAAACACCTTCAGAATATTATCAATAAGTAATTTAGAAGTGACATTAACATTCACCTCCTCTGTCTCCCAATTCTCCTCGAATCATAAATCATTGTAAATTTATGTTTTTATTTTCAAGAGAGCTGACGAATAAGGGTAAAGATCAAAACAACAAGGACCTCAGATCTGAACTGGGTTATAGATTAACTGTTCAGGTGGATACTCATGACCCAGCAAGGGCTCTGTCTGTTCTTCATGTACCATCATTGGGCACTAAAGTACGCAAAATTATATGACCTACGTAAAAAGAATCCAAACTAATATATTTTTAAATTTTCAATAGGAAAGTGAAATTACGGATAGAGCAATACGTTCTGAACTGTTGTCGATGGAACGCCTCCTAGTTCACACGATTTATGTGAGGACTCGGAGCCGTTTGAGCGATATTAAACAAGAAATGCAAGCGATGCTCAAAGACATCGAGTGTAACCTGCAAGGGTCGCCCGCTATATTGTCCGTTGCTGTGCTGCAACCGTGTCTGAGAGCTGAGCAACTGTTAATTACTGTCGATACGCATACCGGCATGTTGCAGTGCCATGTTCCTCAGTACGATCCTCCATTAATACCGGATTTGAATAACTTACTCAACGGGGATCGCAGTAGGTTACCTGGATTGATCACGGAATTACGGTGGGTGGAGTGTGGCTGTCGATGGTTACTTTTGATTGATATTTGATGTTTAGTTGCTGGATAACTCACAGAAGGTGCGAGAAAACTTTGCAGCATTTGCCAGCAACGGCGCATGAAAAATTGCCGTTGCTGCACCATCCGGACCATCCTCTGACGAAAATTGGGCGGCACAGGATGTATGTGCAGTTGCATCGGCACCCGAATGTTGTTTTAGTAAGCGTTCCAACTGGTACGTTTACAGAAATGAGAACGTTAATGTTGCAGATCGTCGAGTTCAAAGAAAAGGAGAGCAGTCCTTGTGAAATAGACTGCTCCTTTTACATGGCGGTTGTGAAGCACTCGAGTATTGAGGACAACCCTGACGATGAGTCAATAGAAACGGAAATTCCGAAAGTGTACCTGAAAGTGCAAACCCTGATTGAGTTTGATACTTTTTGCGTAACTCACGGGCCTTACACCAGTATTGATGGTAGGTATTCATTTCTATTTCTGTATTAACTGGTTCTGATTTGTACATAATAATAATTGCTAAGGTGGTTCAGATGGAGATCACACAGAGGTTGGAAGTTTAAAAAGAAAAGGGGGTTCGAAGAACGAACCGGCTGCAAGAAGAGTGAAACAACCGGCGTACTTTATATCTGAATTGGCGCATGTGGTGGCAATGTGCGATGAACGGCTACCGTTTGTCACTTTAACATCTGAGGTATATTTTTTGTTCCCACCAAAGTTTCGCTGTTTCAAGTATTGTTTCCTTGTGCAGCTTACGAAGCATAATATTTTCCACCAAGGGCTTCAGGTGGAAGCAAATGCGACAGGTTTAGTGTTAAAATTGATCCAGTTGCCGCCGCCTACTGCCGAGATTGGACAGTCCGCCGCGTGGCATTCCTTGCTGAAGAGATTATTATCGGTGTCTATAAGGGTGTATACTAAATTGCCGATGAAGCACTGGATGACGGAGTTTGTTTTTTACTCTACTCCTTTGTGCAGTACGCATCCCAAAGAACAAGGTAAATTTTTCTCTCAACAGTATCATCGGTATATCGATATCCTGATATATCGATAATTTGATATATGTATCTATATTGCGATACGTTGATAATTTGATATCTGATATCAAGTTTTTTACATAATATGAGTATCTTAAAAACTGTTTTAAAATTCAATAAAATTTTAAATATGCCTGGGTAAAAAATAAAAATTAGTTGTATTTAAACGTGTCATTTTTTTAAAAGAAATTGACGTAAATGATAGTTATTTTATAAAAATTTCCTAAATTTTTGTAAAATATTTTCGCAATTTTCACAAAATATTTTAAAAATTTTAACAAAAATTACAAAATTTTACAGTATAACAATTTTTTACGAAAATTTACAAAATATTTTTATAAAAATTAGCAAAAATTTACAATTTTTACAATTTCTTGTAAAATCTTGTATTTTGTAAAAATTTGCCCAAATTTATTTTACAAAAATTTTCAAAATTTTTTACGAAAATTTACAAAATAAGTATTTTTATACAATTTTACAAAAGATTCCAAATTTTTGTAAAAATTTGTAAAAATATTTTGTAAATTTTCGTACAAAAATTTGTTATTCCGTAAAATCTTGTATTTTGTAAAAATTTGCCCAAATTTATTTTACAAAAATTTTCTAAATTTTTTACGAAAATTTACAAAATATTTTTACAAATTTTTACAAAAATCTGCAATCTTTTGTAAAATTGTAAATTTTTGTAAAAATTTATAAAAATTTGTAAATTTTCGTAAAAAATTTAGAAAATTTTTGTAAAATAAATTTGGGCAAATTTTTACAAAAATACAAGATTTTAGGGAATAACAAATTTTTGCACGAAAATTTACAAAATATTATTATAAAAATTTGCAAAAATGTACAATTTTACATATTTTTACAATTTTTGTAAAAAATTGCCCAAATTTATTTTACAAAAATTTTCAAATTTTTTTACTAAAATTTACAAAATACAGTCAAACTTCCGTAACTCGAACTTCTGTAAGTCGAAAACTTCCTCAACTCGAATTTTTTCTGGAACTCCAACACTTTTACATCTAGTTACATGTATGTATCTTAAAAACTGTTTTAAAATTCAGTAAAATTTTAAATATACCTGGGTAAAAATTAGTTGTATTTAAACGTGTCATTTTTTTAAAAGAAATTGACGTAAATGATAGTTATTTTATAAAAATTTTCGAAATTTTATAAAAATTTTCGAAATTTTTGTAAAATATTTTCGCAATTTTCACAAAATATTTTACAAATTTTAACAAAAATTACAAAATTTTACGGAATAACATTTTTTTGCGAAACAAAATATTTTTATAAAAATTTGCAAAAATTTACAATTTTACATATTTTTACAATTTTTGTAAAAATTTGTAAAAATATTTTATAAATTTTCGTACAAAAATTTGTTATTCCGTAAAATCTTTTATTTTTGTAAAAATTTGCCCAAATTTATTTTACAAAAATTTTTCTCTAAAATGCAATTTTTTGTGTATGTATATATATAGGTTGTCTCAGACTAAACGTCCGCTATCTTTTACGGGAAGAACCGCTAGAATTACGACTTTACGAATGAAACATTTTCCATCAAATCGTATGTGAAAAATATCAATAATAAAATATTTCAAATTTTCTTAAAATCACTCCCATCGAGATAATTGGTGGTGGGGGGTATGTTTCTTCAAGATCCCGGAAAGAAAGGGAATCGTGTTATCATCAAAACGGTATTGAAAAACAGGTCAATATAATTTGTGAGAAATATTTTAAATATACCTGGATAAAAATTAGTTGTTTTCGCAGCATTTCCCGCCTTTTTTAAATTATATGGGTTTGTTCAAATTTGGAACGCATTTAAAAAAAATAGCTCCATCACTTTATGTGTATAATAGCCAGGTAGGACACCACAAAATCTTAGAACATTATTTTCAAGAGCAAAGTTAGAAAATTGTGTAATACCGAAAAACGACCGTTACAACAAATTTCCCATCTTTCTAATTTATTTTCGACAATAAAGCTCTACAATTTTGTGGTGGCCTACCTGGCACGTATGCACATAAAATGACAATACTCTTTTTTAAAAATAGCATAACAAATTTGAATAAATCCGTATAATTTAAAAAATGCGGGAAAAACTGCGAAAACAGCCTTAAACGTGTCATTTTTTCAAAAGAAATTGAAATGGTGGTTATTTTATAAAAATTTTCAAAATTTTTGTAAAATATTTTCGCAATTTTCGCAAAATATTTTACAAATTTTAACAAAAATTACAACATTTTACTGAATAACAATTTTTTAGGAAAATTTACAAAATATTTTTATGAATTTTTACAAAAATGTACAATTTTACATATTTTTACAATTTTTGTAAAAATTTGTAAAAAGATTTTGTAAATATTCGTACAAAAATTTGTTATTCCGTAAAATCTTGTATTTTTGTAAAAATTTGCCCAAATTTATTTTACAAAAATTTTCAAAATTTTTAACGAAAATTTACAAAATATTTTTATACATTTTTACAAAAATTTACAATTTTACAAAAGATTCCAAATTTTTGTAAAAATTAGTAAAAATATTTTGTACATTTTCGTACAAAAATTTGTTATTCCGTAAAATCTTGTATTTTTGTAAAAATTTGCCCAAATTTATTTTACAAAAATTTTCAAAATTTTTTACGAAAATTACAAAACATTTTTACAAATTTTTACAAAAATTTGCAATCTTTTGTAAAATTGTAAATTTTTGTAAAAATTTATAAAAATATTTTATAAAAATGTATAGAAATATTTTGTAAATTTTCGTAAAAAATTTGTTATTCCGTAAAATTTTGTAATTTCGCAATTTTTGTAAGAAAATATTTTGTAAAAATTTATGAAAATATTTTGTAAATTTTCGTAAAAAATTTGTTATTCCGTAAAATTTTGTAATTTCGCAATTTTTTTAAGAAAATGTACAAAATATTTTAACAAATTTATACAAAAATTTTCAATCTTTTGTAAAATTGTAAAAATTTGTAAAATTTATAAAAATATTTCGTAAATTTTCGTAAAAAATTTGTTATTCCGTAAAATTTTGCAATTTCGAAATTTTTACAAAATATATTGTACAAACTTTTACAAAAATTACGAAATTTTACCGTATAACAAATTTGTCTTTGGTAATAAGAAAACTGCACAAAAGTGGGCATTGAAAAACTGAAATTCTACTTTGCCAAAATTATAAAACTGCCTTCCTTTATGTGCAAATATCCGTAACTTTGTGTAATTATATTATATTATAATAGCTATACTTGATATATAAAGTATATAGATTTTATCAAATATATGGATTCCTATATTGATATATCGAATATGCGATATATTGATATTGAATAAGCGATATATTGACATATTGAACACAGTGGCGTAACAACGCGATTTTTAGTTGTGTTCCAAACTTTTGGCCGGGCCCCCATAGGGATGTAAAATGACTAATTTATTTTTGTGACTTGTGTCACTTACGGTAATTTTATCATTTTTGTTTTAATGTCTAGAGTATAATCTAGTAATACCTAAAGAAGGCAATGATTCTAATAATAAACTGGAGCAGAAAATGAATGTTTTTCATTTTAATTTTTTAATTTTTCTTATTTGCTGCCTCCGGGCCGCTGAACCTCCGGGTCCTAGAGCCTCCGGGCCGTGTTCCATGGAACACATGGAACACAGGTAGTTACGCCACTGATTGAACATGTGATAAATATATTGATTGTATTTTTTAATATCGATCATATCGATATTTTTTAAATTTTTTAAATATCATATCGATATTTTAAATAACCCTAGTTGTCGTATGTTTTGTATGGTTGTTATCTTCTTTCTGTTGAACAATAAATGAAATGAAATGAATAACAAAATTGCAACATAACAAATACTTTCCAAGTAGGTTCAAGACGTCCAGTGTACTTCCAATACGAGATGGGCACTGTAGATGCAGTTTCGCGTACAGTTCAATCGCTTCTGAGCGACTGGGCGCAAATTGTCCATCTGTACACGATCGTTCACGACCTCAGTGAACATTTAGAAAATGGTAAATCGAAATCATATCAAAAGAATTTCAAATTAAAAAAAAATAAAATTTTAGACAAGCAGAACCTGTCGCACATGTTCAGTATTAAATCCTACAACTACAACAAATTAATCTTGTATTATGGACCGGACAAGGGTGCTATGGTGTCCATAAACTGGAATAGCGCCAATAATGTGTTTAATTTAGCTTTCGGTGCTACGAATAACGCTTTGAATGCCCATTCGATAATAAGGGAACAACTCGAGGCACATCTGAATCAGCACAGAAATTTGGCTCAGATAATTCAACTCTTGCACGAAACTTACGAACCGTTGATCTCTATTAGTAAACTGCCGACTGTGCCGCAGATGGGAGTCTACAATTCGGTAAGTTTCTTTGGTTTCTTTTGTCCAGTTTTGTCTTTACAATTTTTTTCAGCGACCCCAGATACCGGTCCAAACATTCACAATAATTCCGCAGTCATGTACGTTAATAAAGATTGCGTACCAAGGCATGTATTGTCTCGAATTGCGCATTCGTGGATCTAGTTTTGTGTCGCTGAGAGATGCTGCATACAGTCATTTCGACCGCAGCAACGTTATTGATGTTTTCTCTCCCACGCAAGGACTGAAATCGTTCCTTTCTAAATACATCGACGAAAGTGCTGTGTTTAGAAGGAGATCTCAGTCGGAAGATGATAATCCTCCTTCTCCGATTTCAATGGAGGTTGAAGGAGGAAATTTCTTGGGTCACCATCGTGGACCACAGTCTCCAGCACAACAACGCGAACCTGGACTTCGTTTCCACCCACCTTTAACCCCTCCGTCGGGCTCTAATCCACACACTCCTGCCAGTCCACACACATCTAGCATCAATCAACCGAATACACACACTAGTTTCGGTTCAAGTCCGGCAACTTCGTTTAGTTTAGCTTCACCTACTTCACTACCTGCAAACATTAATCCCAGCCCGATTCCCATGATGCCTCATCCAAGTCCCGGATCAGGTTTAGTGGCGAATTCTCCTCTGAATCCCCACGTGCCCAGTCCAGTGGGATTGCTTTCGAACTCATCGCCAGGGCCTGCGTCGACAAATTTACCCGGACATTCCCCTGTCAGCAGTTTCATGCAGACTGGTAAGAATAAAATTATTTATAGGTACTGGAAAATTAATTTATTTTTCAGGTCATACAGATGGTAGTCCGTTCCCCTCATCGCAAAGCATGGCTTCACCTGCAGCTTCTAACTGGCCCGGTTCTCCTAGCATGCCGAGACCTTCTCCAGCAAGGCCAGGGCAATCTCCAGGAGGTCATCCTATTATGCACAGTCCTCAAGCCGATCTTAAAACAGGCAGCCATTTATCGAGAGTTTTGCCGCAGAGATCCTGGGCAGGCGCTATACCAACCGTGCTCACTTACGAAGCTCTCGAAACTTTATGTTGTCCGTCTCAGCATCCTCAAGGTCTTCCTGGACCCGAATTGGCTCCCCTTGAAAGATTCTTGGGATGCGTTTACATGAGGCGGAATCTGCAGAGATATGTTCACACGGAGAGTTACGTAAGTCGAAGAACTTCTAAGTCGTTTTCTGTTAATGAGATTTTAATTTTTTTAGCTGATAGCGATACCGACCCAAGAACCAGGAGTGATACACTTCAAAGTTGCTGATACCGAGGTCCAGTGCCGCATTGGCTTGAATCCGCAACATTTGCAGAGTTTGCATTTGAAAATAACTCCTTTGCCCGAACATAAGGATGTCTGGACTTCTGAAGAATTGCAGGTTAGTAATTGTTGAGTTGTCTTATAAATATTCCGTTATCTCGCAAGAATAATTGTAATTGAAACATTTTTTAATGTGTCCAAAAAATAGTAGGGCGGGTAAAATTGGTTTAACCAGTTACAAAAAAGTATGACCAATTTAAAAAAAATAGGTCAGGTCATCGGATCAACTAACGTATATTTAATCATTGACAGCCTCACAGCCTTAATCATTAAATAACGGCATTTAATTATAGTATCACAGCTAATCACTTCACACGACGTAAGTCAGCTAGTCAGGTACTCGCAATAATACTGGAAGTTATTCTGAGAATGTCTGGTATGAGAATGCAGGATGAATGTCGGTCGGATGGATGCTGACTGAATGTCCCTTGAATGCCGGTGACACTGCGTCTTGTCAATTCTTCCTCCAAACTTCGTGAACGGCCGGTCGGGGGTTTGGCTCCTATCATTTGTCCGCACGCGGTCCCGGTACCCTCTCTTTCAACTCTCTTCGGTTCATTGACGTCATGACGTCTTCTCTCATCTGTGCACTTTTTGTAAGGCACGATGTTACATCGAACAAAATAGATAACGCCTAATCTAAGTTTGTTATATCTACAGGTGGTTAATTATGCTTTGTTACAGTATTATAATATGTATAACCAGGATTAGAACGATAATTATGTCATCACAAAAGGGTAAAGTCGGAAAAAAAAAACGTTTCGGACCGAAAAAAAAGTCAGAAACGAACCTAAATATATTTTGCAAACCTGGTAAGAACCGAAACCGTTACTTCAGTTCCACTCCAAAACCGGAATCGGACCGGACCCTTATTTTCATTTTGTTCCAGGTTCCTGACTAACAGTTAGGAGGTAACTCTGATTTGAAAAACATCTAATTGGCAGTAACTGAAGGTTTAGTCCTAACTGTCAGTTAAGTCAATCTTGAAAAACTATAAGGCCCGGTTTTTCAAGATTGACTTAACTTATCTCCTAACTGTTAGTCAGGAACCTGGACCGAAAGGAAAATAAGGGTCTGGTCCGATTCCGGTTTTGGAGTGGAACTGAAGTTACGGTTTCGGTTCTTACCAGGTTTGCAAAATATATTTAGGTTCATTTCTGAGTTTCTTTCGGTCCGAAACGGTTTCTTTCGATTCCTACTTTACCCGTTTGTGATGACATAATTATTGTTTTTCAAATCAGAGTTACCTCCTAACTGTTAGTCAGGAACCTGGAACAAAATGAAAATAAGGGTCCGGTCCGATTCCGGTTTTGGAGTGGAACTGAAGTTACGGTTTTGGTTCTTACCAGGTTTGCAAATTATATTTAGGTTCGTTTCTGACTTTTTTCGGTCCAAAACGGTTTTTTTCGATTCCGACTTTACCCGTTTGTGATGACATAATTATCGTCCCAATGACGCAGCACACGAAAACCATGAACTCATGCATCGTCAACATAACCTATAAACTATAATACCCGTAACCCATAGCGCTAAAACGGGAGTAGCAAAACGGATACTGAAACTGAATACTGCAACAATACAGCGAACGATACGATACCGATATCCATTCGTCAGGTACAGAATAACAAAAAAACAGAATATAGAATAGAACAGAGCCGAAAAAAAATGAAATAAACCGTTCCGGTTCGGACTTTTGAAATAAAAGAAATTAAAATGAGGGTTCGGTAACGGTTTGGTACAGCAAAAATATAGGTTTCAGACCGGTTTTCGGTCCAATACCGGTCTGGTCCAGGCCCCTGCTGTTAGTTAACTTTAACCTATACTTGGGGTTTGGGTTAACCAGTAACTTGTGCATCATAACCTAGAATAAATGACAGTACCATAATTTGATCTACTAATAGATCATTTTAGAATGTCGTCACACAATTGACAGCTGGAGGGCACACATTTGTTTGTTTAAAGCTTATTGGAGGGAAGAAGGGGAGGAATAGCAAAGCAGATGTTTGTGTTACCATTTGGCACCAAAAAACTTAAACTTAGTCGCTTTAGGCCGAGAATTGAACGAAAATTCTTAAAATGATATGACTGGTTGCACTATTGCAAACGTTGTTTCGTTATTTTGAGTTAAATTACATTAACTCTATATACAGAGAGCGCAGTTAAGATGGTGGGGGCATCTGAATAGACTGAGCCAAGACCGACAAGTTAAGATGGTATGGGATGCGAAGAAAATAGGTAAAAGGCGAAGAGGGAGACCTAGGATGACCTGGGACAGTGATGTAGCTGAAATGTTGAAGGAGAGGGGTTTAACATGGAGAGAAGCGGAAACACTGGCGAAGGACAGGAATAAATGGAAGAAAATGGTAAATGGAACATGAAGAGAACACATCCTCTACACTTAACGGTAGAAGAGGAATAGATTATATATATACATTAACTCTAAATATCACCACTTTGTTTGGCACTAAATCTGCTCAAATTTTGGTAACACTCACATGCATAACGTTGTGTATCCATACTCTGCCCTCCAACAGAAAATGGCGGCCTGTCAAAATCAGGCCATTCTAAAACAGTCTATTAAAAATATGAACGACTTCGAAATTAACGCATGCAGTAATGGTGAGAAGGTAATAAAAGGACCGAAAACAATTAGGCATAAACCTTATAACATCAAATACAGCTTCTATTACTTCATAGAACACTTTTTATGTTTCCAAATTTAAACAAACTTCGAAAATTATTATTATAGACTGTTTTAGAATGGCCTGATTTTGACAGGTCGCCATTTTCTGTTGGAGGGCAGAGCATGGATAAACAACGTTATGCACGTGAGTGTTATCAAAATTTGAACAGATTTAGAGCCAAACAAATTGGTGATGTTTAGAGTTCATGTAATTTAACTCAAAATAACGAAACAACGTTGCAATAGTGCAACCAGTCGTATCATTTTAAGAATTTTCATTCAATTCTCGGCGTAAAGCGACTAAGTTTAAGTTACGCCCCTTTTTTGGCGCCAAATGGTAACACAAACATCTGCTTTGTTATTCATCCTCTTCTTCCCTCCAATAAGCTTTAAAACAAACAAATGTGTGCCCTCCAGCTGTCAATTGTGTGACGCCATTCTAAAATGATCAATTAGGTTAAAAGTGAAGCTGATTCCATGGTTTCCACTACATTTGACGGAGTAGTCCCAGTTTCCTAACCTCCAAGTTAACTTTTATTTTAAAAACCCGGTCTAACTGTGTTCCATTTTGAAGAAAATATGTATATTCATAGAATAACAAACAGTTTTGTCTGATTTTTCTTATCAAAATAGTGACAAGCCCAGTACACCTGCATTTTTCCGTATAATGACCAGTCATAATAATCGGTTATGACCAGCCACTATAACGGTTACGATGTAAGTAGTTATCATAACTGATTATCGCACTTTCAAAATCGATGGTTATTTACTAAGATGTAACCGGTTGTCTAATCGATTAACCAGCCCTTCTTGTAGACTCAGGGCTAAACGATTTTCCCGTTCTAGATACTGGAGAAATTCTTCGATACTCGTAGTGCGGCACCTCCATATAAACCCAATTCAATGTTCGGTTTTTGCTGTATGCTGCACGTCCCAATTAACGTACTTAAAGATTTCATTCAAATAATAAAGTTGGAGCTAGTACCGGGTATAGTGCAACAGCAGGGCATGAAGTGGGCTGTCCAGTGGACTCTCAGAATACCGCCATCTGCTATTCCCATAGTACCGACAGGGCAACCTGGGGTTTTGGTATATAGGACAAAGATTTTGTTCTTTGTAAGTTAATTTCTCAGTATAAATTGATGTAGTTTAAATTGCGTGGATTTCTTGCAGTTACAAATTACGAGGATCCAGTACCCTTCCAATCTGGAGCCCCCGTCTTTAGTCCTTCCCCTCGTTTACGATATCAGCACTAATTTAACACAATTAGCGGAGAAGCGCGACGCATGTCCTGTACCGGCTATGACAGGAGCGAGTCAGCTTCTGAAGCATTTTGCACAGTTTCAGTCGAATCACGCCGAGTGTTCGCTGTTTCCTGCTGTTAGAGAGTTGTTGATGAATCTGGTATTGCCTTCTGAGCCGCAGCAGCCCAGTCCAGGGCCAGCGGGTGTGCAGCAGATACAGTCGCCCGCAATGCAGATGGCACAGGGCGGCCAGGGTGGATATCCGGTTAATATGCCGATGGGAATGATGGGACCGCAATGATTTGAAATTTTATTACGTTGATTTATATGTGTAAATAATTTATTATTTTTTTGTATGTTGAAGTATCTTTTGGAAGCAATAAAAACTTATTTTCAATTGCTCACATTTGGACGTTTGGTATTTTTAGATTAAATTTTCGGTTTTTTATTTATTTTCCATCACAGATTCAGAGACTCCAAGTAGTGGAGTTTTTCTGTCGCTGATATTGTCAATGCAATGCATCTCGGCATTTTGGATCGGATATGTGTTTGAATTGGGAAACCTCTGGGTAACATAAACCCGGACACATGTTTTTATTTTTATTTTGAGGCCCTACAATATCTTTATGTTACCTAACTTACGCAAATAATTAACGATTGCCCTACTAGTGAGGAAAAATAAAGTTTTAGCTGAATATTGCACCTTTCGTAAGCCTAAACAGCCAAATCAGCATTTTGACTCTTCATGCATCTTTATTGAAACATCAAAATCTTTTGCCTTATTGGGCTGCTCTCTATTTTCTATTGTTTTTTTTGGTGAAATTTCATTCGTAAATGTCAGCTTTTAACATTTTCCATACAATGCACCCGGAAATTTGTTCACAAATTGTTGCTTTAAGCCACGACGGCCGAAGAGTGCGGTATATTGCTCAAGTGCTGAATATACCCCGTAACACAGTGCAAAATGTACTCTTGCGATTTCGTGAAACTCGTGGGTTTGTAAAGAAGGTCGGATCTGGTCGTCCACGGACTGCGAACCATCAAAATGTCCGTTTTCTGCATGTTGCTGCGCTGCCCAATCGAGCATTGCCATCACCTATTCTTGCTGGACGGTTAGCCGAAGTTCGAGGAGTGGCAGTTTCAGCCAGAACAGTTCGGAAAAGGCTAAACGAATATGTTTTGACTTCAAGAAAGCCAGCTACGGGTCCCCTGCATGACTTGCAGTTGCGCGGCAATACGTAAATTGGGACGAACATCAATGGAGGAACGTGCTCTTCTCGGACGAGTCAAGATTTAGTGTCAGGTCACCAGATGGACGTGAAAAGGTGTGGCGAAGACCAGGGGAGCGGTACAGTCAGTGTTGTATATCTCCCAGGGCCAGTTTCAATGGTGGTAGCATTACGGTGTGGGCTGGAATATCTTTGAGGGCTCATACAGAATTGATTTTCATTTAGAATGGAACAATGACTGCACACCGATACATTGTGGAGTGCCTGGAACCCCATGTCGAACCATTTATAGCGGACAATTTTGTGTTTATGGATGACAACGCCCACCCACACACAGCAAGAATTGTTACCGAGTACCGTGAAGAGGTTGGTATTGGATGTCTCCCATGGTCAGCCAATAGTCCAGACCTGAATCCCACTGAACATCTGTGGGATCAGCTTGGGAAAAGGATTAGACGTCGCCAACCCCTACCAGAAACATTAAATGGCGCTTCAAGAAGAATGTGAACAAATACCCCAAGAATCTATTGATAGCCTCATTTAGGGCATGCCACAACGTGAGTTCGTGGTGGTAACACCCATTATTAATTTGGTTCTACTAGTGTGCTTTTCCTTTTAAGAGCTGTTCATAGTAAAGATGTTCGCCAGGCGCTATTTCCCCTCACCCCTCGGGTCCACATAAATTCACGCTTAGGGGCGGAGCGCTATCGGAAGTTAGCTTCCACGTCTATAGAAAATAAAATAGGCGAGTAGGACAGTCAAGAAGACGGGTAGCATGTGATTTCTTAAGTCCGCTGCATTTTACTCAATGAATAAATAATACTACGGTTTTACGCAAGCCCTGACACGGCGCATGGCAGCTCCATCCTTGTCGCACATTAGATGTCGGTTGCGAAGCAGACCCGGATTCGCAGAGCTACGCATGCGTTAATTCTGGAGTATATTAAGACACAAAAATATATTATTTTGTTCGAATTTTATTTTGATTTCGGTTCTATGTTGCAAATGAAAGTGGATGGCGTTTTCCCTGTTCTGTCTCGGTTATCTGCATACTGTTCTAGTTGCAAAAAGTGCGTTCCTTTTATTATGTATTGAACTTACTTGCCTACAGATTACGTACCTACTGCCTAGGCAATAAATAGGCAGACAATTAATTATACGTGGATTAATTTTGCGTAGATTAAATTAAGCGAAGTACTATTTTGAATCTAGGAAAAAATAAAAACTGTGAATGTTGTTACAATAGAATAATAATAAACGAACCATACCAACTACAAGTGGTAAAAATGTTTATCTGTTTTATAATGTTTGAAATACATATACAGTGTGGAAAATAATTAAGGAACTAATTCAATATCTTCTAAAATAGGGTGTTGCGGCAAAAACGCTCGTACATATTTGTGTATCTCACTCCCACTCACAAGAATGAATTGTAGAATTCTAGGAACCAACAACTGTGTCATCCCATTATTCATATCGATATTTGTGTCACTGAGAATTATTTTCTGGTGGAACGTCTTCCTTCATTTGCTTTGTAGTTTGAATTCTTTTAGTCTTTTTTACAGAATGATCCCTAATTTTATAAAACCCCCAAATTTCAGCTAACTTCTCGATGGCATGGTTGTTGTAGAGCTCTACACTCTACATTGCTTTTCTGAAAGGGGAATGAGATAAACTTATAGTACAATGAAGTACGCGTGTTAAAAAAGGAAGAAAGGCTGTTTTCTATACAGGGTGGAACTTTCTAATGGAATAAATTCAGTAAAAACTGAATGACTAATATTTGATCGAAATCCTCGGACACGTCGATTTTTGTTTTTAAATGCGCACCTTATAATGTAAATTTCATCACCATTTGGTTACGTGACTATGAGTAATGACGTCAAAGTCCATTTTTTTTAAATAGCAAGGTATGTTCAATTTTATATCGTTGGATAGATTCTTTCGAGAGAAATTCAGTGCCGTTTTCCGTTTTTCAATATCTTTATTACTTTTCGAGAAAAATCGTTTCAAACTGCTGTGACATATACGTCATAAAAATACCCCGACAGGCATTGAATTACAAAGCAAGTCCTTGAGACGATAGGCGTGTACTGAACGTATTTTTATTATCAAAATTGAATTTTTAAAGTAAAGTAATTTGTTAATAACAAAGCGGTGGCAAGAAATTTACTTAAACGTGATTTCCAATAAAAGTAAATGGCCAGCTTTATTTTTATGACGTATACGTCCCTGCAGTTTGAAACTATTTTTCTCAAAAACTAATGAAAATATTAAAAAACGGAAAACGGCACTGAATTTCTCCCGAAAGAATCTGTCCAACGATATAAAATTGAACATACCTTGCTATTTAAAAAAATGTACTGTGACGTCATAACTCGTAGTCACGTGACCAAATGGCGATGAAATTTACATTAGAAGGTGCGCAATTAAAATCAAAAATCGACGTGTCCCAGGATTTCTATCAAATATTAGCCGTTCAGTCTTTACTGAATTTATTCCATTAGAAAGTTCCACCCTGTTATGCATAATGAAATTTTATAGTTTCGGATTTCTTATAGGCAAATTTGAAGAATGTCTGGGGTCAATGATCTCCGCTAACAAATAATTTAAATAAAAGGACTGTAATTTGGGAAGCATCTGATCGCTCCAAAAATTATCATCCCGTTCTATTTCCTCTACAGTCTACAAGAAGGTTTGAATTTTCTTTGGCAGTACAAATATGAAGCTTAATTTTTTTCGCTTCAATAGCTTCCTGCGGAGTGTATTTATTAGATTCCGTCGGACGCATCACAGGGCATTTAATTTCAATAAATGACTCCCAACCAACCAGAGCGTCTGGACTAGCAGCAAAAATACCATAGGTAAAACAGGTATAAAAACATCACATCGTTCAGGGTTCGGCAAATACGGGTAGGTACATTTCTTTAAAAACGGAAAATCTAATGTTGTTAAAAATGCTTAAAAAGTATTGCATTTGTTAACAAACAATTTCGAAGTTAATTTAGCAGCATCTGAATCAAATCTAGAAAGAACAAGCTTTCCAATGGTATAAAAATCGTTAAGATATGCGTCAAAAAATAAGCTTGTAAATGCGGTGTAAAAATAAAATTAATCGATTTTCATCAATTCAAAAATTTTCGGAAAAAGATTTTTACTCCTTTTTACAATAAATTGCGGTTAGAATCGCGCCTTCCATATTGAGAGCCACAAGATCATTCCAGATAATGTTATACATTTTTTCAGAACTGTATCTTCGTGTCGATACCCTATGCTTGGAATTCCTGGCTGCTGATTCCCCACTATTTCTAAGCTCCGCCCATCTCCCATTCATCTGCTGTGGTATACGACGCTCGCATAACGCACACTAGAGGGCGCATTTTGTTGTCCACAAATTTTTGGAAACAAACAATCAGTTTGTGACCCTATGGTTGCTTTTTCAAAATTTCGTTTTCACTTTTGGGTGCAGAAAAGAGAGATCTTTGGAGGGACTGCTCGATTTTTTTTCTTAACTTTAATTTACAATTTTTTTTCCAATTTTTCGTCGTAACAAAAAAATTGAACTGCCCCTCCAAAGAATGGTCCTTCAGTAAGAAATCCCCAAAATTTCAGCCGAAAATCGCTGTAAATAACAAATTGGCAAAGTTGTTCGTAGAGGTCTGCATATAGCATTACTGTGGAACCCTCTTAATATTTTTTTTGTTTGTCTTTTCAAGTTCTTAAGTAACTTGATCTCTAAAAAATACTTTTGTTAGGTTTTTGTTGACGAATCATTTTGTTTCTTGTTTTTTTATTTATTGTTAAGATGAAAAGGATATAGTTAAATATCATTTCAAACCGTCCGTTGTTTTTTATTCACTAAAATAGTAATTCTGAGAGTGTCCGGTTTTTTTGTCCGGCAATGTATTTTGGTTTTTACGTAATGCCCAAATAGGTGTCAACTGCAAAACTGCTAATTTACAGATCAGATTTCCAGATTTCTTGAAGTTTCAATTTCAAAGTTCATGATCTGGTCATAAATTTTCAATTCCAAATACTATTTAAATTGTAATTATAAATTGTAATGCTCCTAGTGTCGTTGACGGCTGACTGTAACCGGCGATTTTAGAAAAATACAGTAGTTCGCTTAAAAACACCCCAGAGTTCCACGTACTGATGTCAGTATGTCCCATACCTGTGGCCCCCAAAAGCTGCGTAATGGCCAACCACCCTTTATTATACTAAACCAAGGAGTGTGACGTATTCAATGATGAAACGACCGTTTCAAGCAGAGCTACTGAACGGAGGCACTTGTATCCTGTATTGGGGAGTTACGACTCTTGGATTGTTTAAAAATACTCGGTTGGGTGCTGCGAAATAAATTGTTGATATTTTGTAAGTGTTTCGATATTAAAGTGTTTTTCGCAAATGTCAAAAAAACATGGCTTTAGCGACTCTATGAACGACATTAAACTGTCACTTTTATATGAGCTTGGCAACCAGGAGTCAGAAAAAAAGTTCTTTTACTGACTAGTCTGTGAAAAAATTTTTTACTGTCTAGTCTGTAAAAAAAATTGTATTGCATCAAAAAATGTCTTTATTTTAACGAAAATATATTTGTTGTGAAGCGTAAATGTACAATTTTTCAGAAAAGCACTTTGTAAATTATTTAAATTAAAACCGAGGAACTAATATTCGCATTTATCTTGACTTGACCAGATTGTTGAACTCTTACTTTTCTGCGCGTAGCTACCCTTTCCTGCTTTCCTGCTTCCTCAACTTCAGGAGGCGTACATGACACTTCTGAGTCTGACATTATGAAAATCTGTAATAAATATCACAATTAATTATAAAAGAAACCTTGTTAAATAGCAAAAATTACTTACAAATTTCTGAAACCAGTAGTATATTACAGTACAAGTGGAGAAACTGAAAATTTCGCTCACGCAATTTGCCAGATTTGCACACGAGCCGCCAGGAGTGAGCGAAACGGTTTCTCCACGAGTGCTGTATAACGTTTTGTTCAATCCTGCCATTGAACTAGTTAGTTAGTTAGTTTTACAAGTGGGTCGATCGGCTACTAGGCCCTTCTGAACTGTGACCAGCAAGGTCTTTTGTTCTTACCCTTCATCTAATAGATAGATAGATAGATTTATTGTTTCCCTTCTGGGACTTCAATATGTCATACCATTACATCCCGCAATATATACAATATATATGTACAAAAAAAAACAAATCAAAATTAACAACAAAATAAAATTACGATCCTTCTTTTTCTTTTTTTTCATTTCTCTTCCTCTGCAGATACTTCATCCATTCCAACCCTCCTCCGCTCTCTTCCAGGATCTTCTCCATTCTATTCCATTTGGTGTTCTCCCACCACCCGCACCTTTCCACCACATGTTCCCATGTCTCTTCCTCCGCCTCGCATATCCTACACTTCCTTTTGTCTTCACTTTCCCAATATCTTCCTCCTCTCATTTCATTCCCCAATCTGAACCTTGCCACTCTTATCATATTCTCTTCCTTTCCTCTCCTCTGTAAGTATCTGGGCAACCCTATTGCTCTTATCTCCCTGTATTGGCTGTTGTATTTCGAGTTTCTAATCTTCTCATCCTTTTCTTGTTCCTGTATCTGCTTGTCTCTTTCCTCCACTTCACTCCTCATGTTCCATCCCATTATTCTTCTGTTCTCCACTTCCATATTCGCATAACCTCTTTCCTGGTAAAATTTTTCCCGCTTTTCTTCCCACCTTGATTTCCTAGTTCCTCCCTTCCTTATTTCTTCCCAACACTGTCTTGCCAGCTCGTTGCCGCCTCTGCCTCTCAGCTTTTCTTCAAATTTCATTGCTCTTTTTCCTGCTGCTGTTCTCAATTTATATCTTTTTGTTTCCTCCCGCACCATATATCCCGGGGTTGTCCAGTCCAGCCCTAGCGTCCACCTTATATATTTTTCCTGTAGCCTCTCTCTTCCCACCCCCAGATCTCGGCTCCATACATCGCTATGCTGTTTACCAATGCTTCAAACAATTTCATTCTCCTTTTCCACTCCCCCCCAAAGTTCCTCTTCCCTATTCCCCATACTTGCTTCATGGCTATTGTCGCCCTTTTCGTTATCTCATTAATGTGTTTCTCCTGCCCCCCATTCTTCTGTAGCGTGAAACCCAAGTACTTGAACTCTTCTACCTCTTCTATCCTCTCCCCTTTCCATTCCCAGCGTTCTTTTCGTTTTCTTCCACCTCCTTTTCGAAATCTCATTATTTTTGTTTTGTCTACGTTCAGCATCAATTCTTTCCTGTCTAAATAACGTTCTAACCTTTTCAACATCTCCTTCATCTAATAGGTTCCTAGGAATTCCAGTCTCCTCGCAAAGCCTAGTATTTCCCTAGGAGACTTTTCCCTCACTTTGTCAGGTGTTAATTCCACACTGCCAAAGTGAGCAAGTCTTGCGCGAGCAATTGCTACGCACTCACACAGTAAGTGTTCTGAGGTTTCGTCTTCCGATTCACGTAGTCTACACAAGCGACTATCTGATTTACCCAGTTTATTGAGATGATATCTCGCTGGGCAATGTCCGGTAAGGAGGCCTGTAAGGAGCCTCAGTTCATTCCTGGATAGATCAAGGAGTTTTCTGGCATTCCCTGGCGTGTAGTCAATGAACTTTTTCGCCTGTCTCTGACCTGAAATCTTCCCTCAATGAGATCGTTTTCTGTTCCTTTCCCACCTATCGACTTCTATCCGTCTGTGTGTTTTATTTAACCCACAGAACGGTTCCGGTCCAATGGGTGGTGTCTTGGAGGCTGCTCTGGCCAGTTCGTCGGCGTTCTCATTGCCTGGTATTCCCTAATGACCCGGCACCCACATAAGGGTAAGCTTGTTACCCTTTGCCAGTTGTTTCAGGGATTGTCGACATTCCCAGATCGACCTCGACTCAAGGGTGTGAGCCTTTAGTGCTTTGATGGTTGCCTGGCTGTCCGTGAGAATGTAGATCCGTTTTCCCCTGAGGTTTCTTCGTAAACACTCTTGGGCACGCAGATCGACAGCAAGCATTTCTCCTTGTCCTATGGTTGGGGAGCTTCCCAAGGCCACGGATGCCCTGTATTTGGGTCCATATATGCCTATGCCTGTCCCATCATCTGTTTTCGATCCATCTGTGTACCATATGGACGAGTTTGGATCTAATTGGTTTAAACGGGTTCTCACCGTTTGGCGGCCCTCAATGACCACTTCAAATGGCACTTCGAAGTCAAACACTTTCGGCATTAGGTCCGATGATTTTTCCAAAAACTCTGTCTGTATCTCTTCCAGAATCTTTAGATGTCCTTTCCAGTTTCCTTGTTTGAACTTTTCAGTCTGGGAAAGTTTTAAGGCAGCTAGCAGACCATCCTTTCTCACTTGTAAGTAAAGTGGAAGCAGGTCCAACTACCTCTATGGCTGCCGTGGGAGTTGTGCCCATAGCCCCGGTTATTCCCATACACGCCAGCCGCTGCAGTTTTTGCATCAGAAATGATGATGAGATCGTTGTAATCTTGAAACCGGCCAATAAAATAATTTGTTATACATATTGGTAGTACGCAAAGTAATTTTCTATTTAATCATGGATTTCTACCAAATAGTGAAGAAAGAAAATATTAACTAGTAACTACATATTTTTGCTAAATAATGCTTTTTATTCTAGAGCAGAATTTATCTCCTTTGAATTTACAATTTAGTTGTTTAATTTACTGTTAATTGTTTATATTTAATTTGTCGATAGGTGCCAATGTATTCTTGTATACATTAACACAAATAAAACAATATTTAATTATAACTTAATCTGAATATCTTACAAAATTTTGTCAGCATTCTCAGGAGTTGAAGATTAATCTAAATCTAAACTTACACTACTTTGCTATAAATACCAAACCTCCTACTACTGAAGTAAAATGGGTCTTAGAGCTTTTGGGGCATAAGAGCAATAAAATTGATTTCTTAGAACTGGAAGGTAAGTATTCATGGCTAGTCTTAAATTCTATCTAACGGAATTACCAAAATGTCTAAAAATGGAAGCTGCCCTTTTTCTATTTCATGGGTAAATTTGATAGAATTGAATCTACTATTTAAGTCGCTCAAAAACTCTTCAATGTTATTTACAAGTGTCAAAAATGGCAAATATATCGTCTACATACCTATCTCACCCACACCTTTTTTGGGAAATATGGGAGCTCATCTTTCAGTTGGGTTTCAAATTTGCCCATGAAAATTTCTGCAATGAAAGGAGAAAGGCAATTTCCCCTTTACTTTGTTGAAAAAATGATCCGCTGACTTTGAAATAATTTTGCTGCATACACAGACTGGTTAAATTAATATATTCTTTGGCAATTTGCTCGTCAATGTTAGTTTTATACTAAGGATCATAGAATTCTCATCTCCTTCAGTTCTGCAAAATGGGATATGAGTAGCGGAAGAAGCATGCTTTTTAATTTTGTCTTTTAAATGTTTAATATCCGTTACTCCATTTTTTTCAAGCCCGCGTTCATAATTCAGTGTTCCAGCTGAACAACGCATCTTGTTTTTATAAAAGCAAAATTTCACGGTATTAAACACTCCACTCCGCAATCTGAGAAAAAACAGAGAAAACTTCTGTGTTAATTATGCAAATTCGATTTCAAGAAGGGTATAACAGAATCAAAAATCAAGAAGTTTCTCATTCAATATTTTTCTGTAAAATGTATAATAAAGGTGCAACGGAAGAAATACATACGTTTAGGTAGTGCACCCTGTATAGGATAAGCAGGTATCTATTTTTTAGACTGACTTGCATAAACAATATAATATCCAAAAAGGGAACATTTTATAACCGCTTGATAACCTAATTTCATATTTTACATCCAAGTAGTTCTTGGAATAAATGATAAATCTGAATCTTTTTCCCAGAAGGGTTCGTGTACCTAGGTATAATCGGCATAATAAAGCATATTAAATTTTTTTCCCTTTATTAGGTAGGTATATCAAAATTTTATTCCTCGACTACGGGCAAAAATATTTCTTTTTCTTTTAACATAAAAAAGTGTACATAAACTACCTGCAAGTGAGTGAGCTAACCAATTCTTTTCATTGTTTTTATACAAAAACGTTCGTCATTTATTTTAAACAGTTTATCGTCTACTCTGATGCTGTGCGGACGTCTGCATTTTGCGGTGTATAAAATTATAACATTAATAATAATTAATAATGTTTGTGTGTTGTAAATAATATCTTCAGTTCAAATAATTGAACAATCGTATTAAATTCTTGCGTCTGCGTACTGCGTGCATTAATTTAAGTTTTCAAATTAATCGCCGTTTGCTCCCGAGTCCGGAATTATAAACAGAAGTTTTCTTCCGAAAAGTGAATAATTATATCAGATTTTAACGAAATTACGTATCGAATTCGAAATAATTGATTAGTTAAGTGTGGACAGTGTGCTTAGTGACCGAAATGGAGCGGAATTTGGATATGGAAAGTCAGGGATTCGGCTTGGTGTGATGTAAGTTTTTTTTATCTGCTAACATCGGCCATTTTTTGTTTCGAAAATGCCGCATTCTTTGAAAGCAAATATATTCAATGTTTTTGCATTAAATCACATTGTTTGAATTTTTTGTGCTCGTCTTAGGTTAGCGTTTTTCAGTTCTAAATAAATTCAGAGAAAATTTGCTGCTTAATAATCTGAAAAGAAATTTTGACCTACTTATACAGGGTGAGGGTGGGGGAATAGTGCTTAGTCGGTCCATACTCGGTATCTCTGGTTCTATTCAAGATGCAAATATGAAATTTTACGCGAAGCTTCTGATAAAATTATTTTGATGTACTTATACAGGATGTCCACGTTCACAAACCACATTTTTTTACTTATTTGGATTTCACATTAAAAATTCGCATTTTTGCTGTAATTTTATACCATTTTTAGGGAATTTCCCCTATTTTGCCATCCAAAACTCAGAAAAATGCCTAAACTTTGTTTTTACAGAAAATTAAGTACCTGTAGGCAAATAATTTTACCTTTTTGGTAAGACATAGGGTGCCAGGTACTCTCAAAATTAGGAATTAGGCAAATTTGTATTTTATTGGCTTTTTTATGCGTCTGTTTATAATTCACCGCACATTAAGAAACACCATGAGTGCCCTAATCTCGGCCCTAATCCCCTAATCGAATGTTTAATATTTGTTTTTTTTTTTCTTTTGTTACAGCTGTATCTCGTGGAGGGAATGAGATCATATCTGGCAAGGTCAGGGATATTTTTTTCTTTCTTTTATTAACACAAATTTTCCAATATTGTAATTCAATTTTGTCAGGGTACAATTTCGAGGACCACCATTAAAATCTTGCTTAATTTATTTTGAAAGGTCCATGCTAATTAATGTACCAGTGCAAAAACTAATCCATCGCAAAGGGTTAGTATAAAAAATATGAAAATTATATATTTTTTGCGGCTTCATCACTCATACTAATTATGTCAAGTGTACAGTGTGTGTTACCAGTTAGTGCCGAGAAAACAGGTAAATATTAAATGAAATGAATGCAAATATTTTAAAAATCAAAAGTGGGTGCGTGAATCCGGTATTCGGGAAAGCAAACGGCTCGGTTTCGCGTAGAGAAATCGCGGTTTAATTTAAAATTAAGTGCCCCCTCCTGGAACTGGATCTGGATTTTGGATCGCAACATATAAGCTGGTTACGATGTAAGTGTCTTCTTAAATTTTATACTATATTTACGACACTATTGATTTTTTAAAAAGCTTTGTCTCATTTATATTTTACGTATTATATTTTGTTTTTCTCTTGTTACAGCTTGTCTCATCGGAGCGTCGGATCGTAACTGGCAAGGTCAGTGATTATTCTTTTGTATCGCTAATATTTTTCTTTATTTCTATTATTGGGCATTTATTAAAAATTGTGGGAAAATGTAAAGGTATCGTTCTCTCAGAAAATTTCGTTTTTTCGGTGAAATTTCCGCGTGTGTTGTGTTATTCGAGTGTGTGTCACCCTTTCAGGATAAATTCAAGGTACGTATGTAGTAATTTTTGGCAGGGGTTTGTTTTATTAATCTATTTTTTTTTGTTCCAGAAAACGGGATAGTTTTTCCGTAGGTACATTTCTCTATTTCATATTAATTTATTAACTTTTGTTTATTTCAGAATTAACATTACCCTTTTTTTCAGTGTTTGTTTATGACATGCAAAAACTATAGTAGATACTTGATTTTGCCTTTTGTTTCAGGGGGATGCAAATACTTATTTTCCCTTTTAGAGTTTTTTACTTATTTTTTGTTTATGTTTCAGCATTAAGAATTATTTTTATTTCAAAAGTAAGTCGTTACATTATTAATCAACATATTTTACTGTTTCAGGAAAATTATTTTCTTTTCTAAAGTTTGGTATTTATGTTGTTTATATTTCAGCATTAAAGGTTACTTTTATTTCAGAGGTGTACCTACTTTTTTCTGTTTCAGGAAAATGCTTGCGATTATCTCGTTTTTCTATTTTCTTGTTTAATGAAGTTTTCAGCATTTTTTAATTTTATCTTTTTTTTCAGAATTATTGTGTAACATTTGGAAGAGTATTGATATGTTTTTCTTTGTTTTAAGAGGATATTTAAAGGTACAGGGTTGATTCATTTTCGAGGACCATTATGGGAGGGATATTGCACTTATTAGAAAAGGTAACAGCACTCAAATTGTATACGAGTTATGGCCAAAAAAGCACCTTCATGGATTTGCAAAAAACTTTGTTTTTGGGATTTAGGTAAGGTCATCAACTTTACTTTTCTTATGGACGCCATTTTTAGTTTATATTTTGTTAAATAGAGCATTTATTTTGATTCAATTGACATACTTACAATTTACTATATTATAGGTATCTATAATTTTTAATTTGTTTCAGCATTAATGTAAGTATACTTTTATTCCAGGTTTATTTAGTTCGGGTATCATATTTTTCAATATGCATACCTATATATTTTTCTTCTGCTTTAGGAAAAAGAAGAGGTTTTGCTTTCTTTTTTGTTTTCTTCAATGTAACCCTCGATGTAAAGTAACCTGTCATTTTATTTCAGCATTAATTGTATGTGTATATTTTCTTCCAGTTTTTGTTTCGGCATCGATATGTATGTTTGTTTTGATATTAACGTTTTGCTTTTCTTTCAGCTCTCTTTGTCCACCTAATTTATAAGAACTAAGAACAATTAATACGCTTCTCATTTTAGGAAAATACAGATATCTGTTTTTTCTTCTAGTGTCTGATGCATTTCATTTAACTTTTAACTTGTTTCAGCTTTAATGTTTACTTTCTTTCCAGAGGTTTATTTCTTTTTTATTTCAGAATTACAGTGTACTTTTGTTTCATATTTTGTGCTTGAAATTTCAGGAGGACGTAGCTACCCATTTTTATTTATTAACATATTTATGTGTTTTGTTTATAGATCTATAAACATGGGTAATATTATTTTTAACTATAGTTTCTTATTATTAGTTATCGTTTAAGTATCTTAGATTAATTAATTTTAGTGGCACGCAGGTACCTGCATAGTTGTAAGTCTGTTTTAAGTTTGTAATAATTATGTACTTCCCTTCCTGTAGTTATTAGAAACCTTCCCCATCCTCTCCCCAGCAAGACAACACTCTTGACCTCCTCGTGGTTCTTGCTGGACTGTTCGATTTGTCAGAGAAATTCTGGACAAACCGAGCAGACCGACGAAGAGTGAATTCTAGGTTGCTTTCAAACACGGCTGCCAACACTTGGTTAATCCGGTCGGGTTCGTACGAAGTCATTTAATTCGATCTAAGCTGCTTCTGCTAATCAATCAGTGGCAGACCGGCTTGGAAGACACCTGTTGCTTACTTCTTTTTTGATGGCAGATGTAAATATTTTCTGTTTTAGGTCAGAAAGGAATACAACTTTTAATTTTCTATTTATGAATTGAACGTTAACTAAAAAGAATTGAGAAGCAACACTGTTAGCACCGCATGGGTTCAATTTTTAAACTGGTAAAATTTTGGAAGCCTTCAGAATGATCGTCTTTTTAATATTTTTGTTATTCCAGGTCATTTTTTTAATATATATTTTTATCATTATTATTTTACTTGTTTGCCTCATTTTTATTAATTTTTTAGGTACACTAACAAATCTTGTAGAATTATTAAATAAAAACAATGTCAGTCTTTAATGCTTCTTGTTTTTTATAAGTAATATCATAAGAGCTTAGATTTTACCGGCAAATTTTTTCAGTTGTCACGAGAGGTTGACTGGCAATTTATTGAGTGACATTTTTGAAAATGTTTGGGTTTATAGCGGGATTATTTATAGTCGACTTGCTTTTGCATGTTTTCCTTTAGATAGTCTCCTGTTGTCATCTAGAAGTCATTGAGGTCGTGGATAAGTGTCGCATGTAGGCAATTGACAGCCGTTGCCAACTGATTTATTTTGACAGTTGCAAAAATTGTAATATCATTTGAAAAATCTCGTAAAATAAAAGATTGGTAAAGAAATTGAGGACGACCCTGTATAGGGGTCGGTCAGTAGTTAAAATGAGGCATAGAAAGTTTTATTATATCTTTTGTTGTAAGGGAGTTTATTTATTTTCAATTTGTTTAAAGTACGCCACTGATTTTTAAAAATTAACATTTGTTCACGCCCTTCGGCATAATTAATGGTCAGAAGCAGAAAAGTTATTTTCGAAAATGCGAAAGACGTAAAAGTATGGCATACGTCAGTGGAAAATAGGGGGCCAGCCATGAAGGAGATTTTCGTGTATCTCTAATGAGGGAGTTACGCAATTTTTATCTATTTTTAAATTTTCTCAACTTTGCCACTGCATTAATTTGATAATCGAAATCTGTGTACGCTCATATTAAACAATTTATTTCGATACGTCTAATTGTGAACCGTAGGAAATAATTTTTAAAATATTGTAAATTAAAAAAGTACTAAAAAAATTTAGGACGCCCCTGGATAGGTGTGGGTCAGTCGTTGAAATAATGCGTTGAAAGTTTTGTTCTATGTATCGTTATAGCCAGTTACGTAGTTTTTATTTATTTTCAATTTGTTCAAAGCACGCCACTGACTTTCGAAAACTAGCATTTGTCCGTACTTTTCACACTTATGCTCTTTCGGCATATTTAATCCTCAGAAGCAGAAAAGTTCTTTCGATACCTTCTAAAATGAGAAAAGGTATAAAGAAGAATAGCGTACGCCACTGGAAATTACTTTTAAATTTTCTCGGCTACGCCACTGTATTTGATAATCGGTTCGAAGGGATGAAAGTGGATCGGGCGGAAGCGATGGTCCATTTTCTTCCATTCGACGCATTTTTTTCACAGTCGAGTAAGTGGAAGATATTTTAAAAGGGTGGAAGCAAAAATATGCACTTTTTAATATTTTGCATCCTTTGAAGGGGGCGTGGGGGGGAGGAAACACAAAAAAAAAAAGAAATCTGTCATATTCCGAACTTCGACTTAGACCTGCGTGCCAAAAATGAAGCGAATTGAATTTTCTTTTCCAAAATTTAATTTTTACATCCATATCCTATGCATTCGTATTTCTTTTATAGTCTTAGCGGTTAACGACAATTCTGGCCAAAACCCTGCAAATTGTGTTAAAAGCTTGAAACCTGGTCGGCAGTTTAAATAGGTAAAATTAAGAGATTTTGCTCGAAGTACCCTAAAAAATACCTCTAAGGAGCAGCTCAGGGGCAGAATATATTCCAAGGGGCTTGAATTAAAAAAAAAATGAAATAACCAATGTAGGCAAGTTATATGTATGTCATTTTATCATTTGATTTGATATCGCTGGACTCAATTTAAACCATATTTTTTATAACTATAAAATTTTCAAAATTGCGGCCAAATTTCCAATTTTAATTCAAAATTTTGTTAAATTCGCTAATATTAAAAAAATTGTAAAATATATAACATTTTTATTTAAATTGAAATCTTCATCATCATAAGGTTCTCAGTCCGAAGACTGGTTGGACGCGTACCTCCATTCTTTTCTATCCTGAGCTAACCTACGCATTTCCCTAAAAGTAGAACATCCTACATCCCTAACTATTTGAGAGCAGTAGTCTAATCTAGGCCTACCCCTACCTCTTTTTATTCCTATCTCTGACTCTAGTATGTCACGAACTATTCCTTCGTGTCTTAGAAGGTGTCCTACCATCCTATCTCTCCTACTCTTTATTGTTTTCCATACCTTTCGCTTTTCCCCAACTCTTTCTAATACTTCCCTATTGCTAACCTTATCTATCCACGGTATCTTCATCATGCGTCTGTAGCACCACATTTCAAACGCTTCTACTCTTTTTCTATCCGCTTCTCCTATTGTCCAAGTTTCGCACCCGTATAATGCCGTACTCCATACATACGACGTTAAGAGTCTCTTCCTAGTCTCTATATTAACCGTTCTCGAGCATAACAGTTGTTTCTTTTTGTTAAACGCAACTCGGCCCTGCGCCATTCTTTGTTTTATATCTTTAGTGCTCCTACCGTCTTGAGTTATTTTACTTCCTAAGTAGCAGAAATCCGCGACCTCCTCTATCTTCTCATTTCCAATTTGTATTTCCATTTTAGTTCTATTTTCACATCCCCTACATACCAAAATTTTAGTTTTCTTTTTATTGATTTTCATGCCGAAGCCCTGTGTCAAAACTGCTTCCATTTCATTCAGAGCCGCTCCTAATTCTTCTTTGCTAGATGCTAACACTGCTATATCATCCGCAAATCTAAGCATGTTAATAGTTTGGCCCTGTACATTGATCCCTGAGGCTGTTCTTTCCTTAACAATATTAATCGCATCTTCGATATATAAGTTGAAAACTAGAGGTGACAATGCACATCCCTGTCTCACTCCCTTCCGGATATCTACTTCCCTTTGTTCCTGCTCACATTCTATAACTGCCTTTTGCTCTTTGTAGAGATTATGTATTATTCTTCTGTCCCTGTATTTCATCCCTACCTTTCTCAGCACTTCGAACATCTTCCCCCATTTTACGTTGTCGAAGGCTTTTTCTAAATCTACAAATCCTATATAGACGCTCTTTCTCTTTTCTATCGTTTTTTCTATAATTACTCGTAAAGCTAGAATGGCCTCGCGCGTTCCTCTATTTCGTCTAAATCCGAACTGATCTTCTCCTAATATTTCTTCCGCCTTTTTCTCCATCCTTCTTTGCACAATTCTAGTTAAAATTTTTGACGCATGGGAAGTTAAACTGATAGTTCTAAAATTTTCGCATCTATCCGCGCCTTTTCTTTTTGGCAAAGCTACTATGATGTTCCGTTTGTAATCTTCTGGAATCTCGCCTGTCAGGTATATGCGACTAACTAGTTTAAATAAACGATCTATTACCTCTTGACCTGCGCACTTTAAGATTTCTGCCTGCAAACCATCTATACCTGGTGCTTTATTATTCCTTAAACTTTTTAGTGCTATCTCAAACTCTTCTCTCATTATAGGACTCCCTAGGTTATCCCCCTCTACACTGCTTTCGCTTTCTAATATATCTTGCACTTCCTGTCCCGCATATAAGTTTCCTAAATATTCTTTCCACCTATCTGCCTTCTCCCCACTTCCGATTAGGATATCTCCTGCCTCATTTCTAATGTTTTTGAAATCTTAACCTGTTCTAATGATATTTTTTGGTACCCCCAAAAATTTCAAAATGGTTGCCATTTTTGAAAGTAAAATTTATTTACAGTATACCTTGTTGGATATGGATGGACGAACTGAGGGTATTATGACATTTTATTTTTTGTTTCTCTTTTTATTTAACATGTTTTCGAGGATAACTACATACATATGTACAGGGTGTGTCAGGACGAGTTCCTATTTTTCCTATTTCGGAACACTGGCTTCACAAGTCTGAGCCTCTTGATATAGAAAGTTATTCTCCAGTCTCCGTTTACTCTCGGGATTGCAGTATTAGGGGGGGGGGGCACTGCTATTTTGTGCCTGTGGGACTTAAATTTTTTAAATTTTTCAGAGTTTGTTGTGCCTGATTTGTCTATTGATTTTGTGTTTGAGTATTCCTGTGTTTTTAGTAGTGACTTAGATATTTATGTTATTTGTATTTACCGTTCGCCCCAAAAGGATCTTAATGTATTTTTTGCTTCACTTGACATTTTGTTGTCATCTGTGATGGGAAAACGCTCTCGAATTGTATTGACTGGGGACTTCAATATCGACTTTCGGGAGAACAATAGTACAACAAAAAAATTAGCCGATTTGTTTCATGTTTTTGGCCTTGAGATGCATGTGAAGACTCCTACACGTATCACTGCCGACAGCTCTAGTATTATTGATTATGTTGTTAGTAATTTTCCTTCTGGTGCGAGTCCGTTAGCACTGGTAAACTTTTTTGTCTGATCATGAATTTTTGACCTTTTCTGTCCAATGTAAGTGGCTCACTGAATCATAAACCTGTAAGATACGTAAGGGCATATAAAAGATCTGAGAGTGTTAATTCATTTAAGGACGCATGCCTGAAGTATGAGAGATGTGATCCGAATATGTCTGTTGACTATCAGTTTGATCACCTACTTGCTTTCCTAGAGAGTTCCCATGATAGGTGTTTTCCTTTGAAGCGTCATGCTAAAGTGAGTGAAAAACCATGGATCACACATGGTATACGTGTCTCATCTAGAGATAAAACTTGTCTACATGTCTTGAGGAAATTTTTCACTGATTCAACATTTATCAAGGATTACTATTTTAAATATAAAAAAATCTTCAACAATTGCACAGAGATTGGTCGGTCGAATACCAGCTGTTGCAACTACTGCATCTAATTTCTTGACCGCTAATGTTGCCAAGCAGAATGATACTTTTGTTTTTTTTCCAACTGATGTCGGTGAAGTTGCACGTACTTTGAGACTTGTATCTAGAAAAGTTTCCTATAGAGACCGGATCCCTGCCATCATTTTTTCTTATTTCACTATTAATATTCATCTGTGTCTTGCTGATCTTATAAATAAGTCATTTTGTGAAGGCATTTTTCCTTCATCTTTAAAAAAAGCGTTTATCGTGCCATTGCATAAGGGGGGTGAATTTGGGCCAGAAAATTTTCGGCCGATCTCATTGTTGCCGACCGTTTCTAAGCTGATTGAGAGGCTGGTCAAGGCCAGATTTGTTAGCTTTTTGGACAAATGCTCTACCTTGTCCAGTTTGCAGTTTGGTTTCCGTAATAATAAGAGTACTGGTCTGGCCATTTTTTCTTTTCTGGACCATGTATATGAGGCAAAAAACACTCACTGCAACTCCCATTATATTCCTGTTTCTGTGTTTCTCGACCTCTCTAAGGCTTTTGATTGTGTTGACCACTATTTTGTTGGAGAAGTGCTCATATAATGGATTCAGGGGTGTTTCTGGGGGGTGGATTCGTTCTTATCTGATGGGAAGATGCCATGCCGTTTCTATTGTCAACGTTGATTGTCAGAAATTTACATCTGACTCTGCTCAGTCTATGTATGGGGTGCCTCATGGTTCTGTCTTGGGCCCACTCCTCTTTCTGTTATACATAAATGATATGTCTTCTCTGCGCATTAGTGGCAAGTTCGTTCAGTTTGCTGATGACACCAATATAACTTGGTTCGGTAGTGATGGTCATGAGTTACATGACAGGATTGTGTCGGACATGTCGCTCTTGAGATGTTGGTTTGCGGCGAACAGGTTGACTCTTAATCTTGTTAAGACTTGTCTTATGAATTTCAGGCCTGGCGTATTGTTTGCCCTTTCTTCAGATGGTGTTATAATTTCATCTGTAAATACTACTAAATTCTTGGGTGTTCATCTCGACCATAGATTGAATTGGCAGGAGCACATTAAACACCTGAGTACAAAGTTGTCTAGATCCTGTTTTGCCCTTAGGACTCTTATGAATAATTACGATTTACTTGTGGCTAAAAATGCGTATTTTGCGCTGTTTGAGTCACATCTCCGATATGGTATACCTTTCTGGGGTTACACCTCTGCCGAAAATTTTAATTATATCTTTCGATTGCAGAAGAAGGTAGTGAGAATTCTCTCAAGGCGTCTTCCTCGTACCCCTTCAAGGCCACTTTTTGAGAAACTGAGAATATTGCCACTGGCATGTATTTACATTTATGAGATAGCTGTTCTGCAGTTTCGGCTTAAGAATAATTGTGTCACGGGGGAACAGATTCATGAGCATTTTACGCGGTCTGCAGTGTTATTGTATCAGTCGAGGCCCTACTCGGAAAATTTTAAGAGAAGTGTAATATATATGTCCATTCAAATATTTAATAAGCTGCCTGCATCAATTTCTTCCATTTCAACTTTTTTACTGTTCAAGGCTTCTTTAAAAAGATTATTGCTTGATAAGTTGTACTATGGTGTGGATGATTTTCTCGGGGGTTGAGAGCGAGGTTGAGAGTGTTGTTCCCCGGTTTCCTCATGTGAGGTTCTGATATATTTTTTCTTTTGTTTTGTGATTTATTTTGTTTGATATGTTATATGTTCTATCTATGTATTCTGTTTTCTGTCTATGACGGGCTAAATAAATGATTGATTGATATTTGACGTTTGTGGAGAAGCGCTCACAATAGAATTCTGAAAATTTGTAATATCATGTTTTCAAATATTCTCTATTCAATGAAAATAATGGCAATTTAATCCAATGATGTAAAGGCTGTACAGGACAGGACCCAGAACAGATCCGTGGGGTTTTGATTGGCTTGTTGTAATAATTTTGATAGTGGGTATGCTCATGTTAGTCAGCTGTGTTCTTTGTCAGAGTGTTATGAAATTTTTATTCAGGAAAAGGTAAATAAAAGATGTCGGATGGGTGTTATAAAATATTTTATTTTTACACCAACTTTAAAACGTACAATATTGCAATTATATGCAAAAAGGTCAACAATATATCAATTACCTAACAGTTGTTTTCTTTTTAATAACAAACGCACTAAGTTTAGTGTCCGGAAATATGCACATTATACAAGGGTGTCTCAATAACAAAGCTTACAAAAATATTTAAAATATCGCCGTAACTACTCAATAATATCATCGTTTTTAGACATAAAAAACGGTTTAAGTATTTTTTCAATAGGTACGTGAAACAAAAAGAAGCTCTAATAAATTCCAAATACCTAACAAATATTTTAATGTGAATAGGTATGTAAAAATGGCAAGGTTTTCTAAAAAAAGTTTTTGTGCTTTTGCAAAGCTCTACTGACACTATTGAGTGTATCAAACAATACGTATAAAACGTGTATAAAATGATTTTTAAGGAGATATGTATATCGGTTACCAGTAGAGTATTTTTTTTGGTATAGAATTCGTGAAAATGTTATTATATTCGAACGTGTCGACCTTGTGCATAGTTTATCTTCTCAAATTTAGACCCAATGGTTGAGTTACAATTTTATAGGCAACAGAGTGAGACAAATTAAACAATGGTTGACGATTTTCACGAAAAAGTGTAAAAGTGCAGTACACACTTCAAATAACATTTTCTGGCAGTGTATTTATTACTTGTTAGGTACAGACACAGATCCACAATCTAACTAAAAACTAACGTTAAAACCTAAACGACAAAATACAAATAAATTAAAAAAAATAATTAGTTTGTTCATCATATTATTTAGTTGCCTATATTATACGAACTTACGATGATAATTACTTTCGATACATTCATTATACAAATGGGCTACGACTTTTCGATTCAGTATAAAGTAAGTATTGTCTCATGTATCTAATGCCGACATTTAACATCCATATTGCTACTGTAGATTTATTCGAAACTTATTAGGTAGGCATATTTTTAATTAAGTATTCACGATATGGCCATTCGCTGCATTCGGTTTAAAAGCAAATATTTCTTGGTAAAATAGCAAGAACCACCTGCTTTAAAAAAATAAGTATCGAGCAAAAAGACTTCTTGGATTAAAACAAGTTTTAGAAATCGCAATAGTGTTTCGTGACTCTGTGGATATTGCCATAAGTCCCCAAGTACCTTGACTACGGTTCACAAATCTAGGGTAGGGGCGCTCTAAAATACGCACATTCGTAAATCAAAAGCAAAATAATGAACCAATTCTGAGAATCTTGACATCTGTCATTATCACTTGCAAAACACTTAACCTAACTTTTGCAATAGATCATTTCAGAATGACGTCACACAATTGACAACTATGTATATGTAAACTGTCATTTTCTGGAACTATTAAAAAATTAATTTACCACTGTTTTGGTCTTTTGTTGTGTTGTGGGGTGCGGAATGAGAGGTGAAAGGGATTTGATAAGATTCTTTAGAATTCCTGCTGCACTAAATCATTGTGGAGAGTACTTAAAACAAGTTGTCAAATAGAAGACGTGAAAAGTGGGTAAAAGTCCAAATAAAATATGAATAAATGTGTGCCCTCCAACAACAAATGGCGGCCTGTCAAAATCAAGCATTCTAAAACAGTCTATATAATTATATTTCTACTTCATTACTCATTAGATGAGTTGAATCTTCTGCACTTCTACTTAAGTCACTTTACTTGGGAATGGTACGTTTTACCTCCACTTGAATTTACGTGTTTTCTTGAATTAGGTAGAAAGACGAGTCTTCATGAGAAAATTTATGGATGAACCACGTTTTGAGTATATTTTTGAGAAAGGAACTTGCGGGACCGGCAGCTGCTTGGCGGGGTAAAATACTGCGCGTAATGGTGCATTATATGAATCGATTTGGCATCCCTTTGAATCTAAAGGAGCAAAAAGAAAATGTTTTTTTTTAAATTTTACGTGGCAGTAGAGCACCTGTAAGTTCGTAGTTCACTTGTCATACGTATAGATAGGTAGAAAAATAGGGTTACCAGGTGGCCGGGAATTTCCGGGATTGTCCCGGATCCCGTAAACACACCTTAATTTCCCGGAAAAGAAATATAAAACTGGTAGGTAGTACTGTAAAAAGCTAGTTGGCTTAATTTCGGGATAAAAATTTAAATGGCAACACTGCTAGAAGCTAGAGTGTGAGTGCAGTCAAGGTTAAGTACATCAACTTGTAATGTCCTATTATATCTAGGGTAGGGTGATTTCGGTTTGGACATTGAAGAGTTCAAGAAATAAATGTTTTTGTTACGTTTCCTTTCAAGTTTATTCTACTAAATTTTAATAAAGCTAAGTTGTGATTTAGATTCCTATTTATTTGTAATAAATGATTCTATTAAAACGAGGCGCGAACTCCACGCCAGACGCGACTTGTCAGCTGACAATCGGTAGATCTACAGAAATTTCGGTAGGGTTGGCAACACTGCAGCTGACTATCACATTCGGTCTAAGCACCAAACCTTAGAGGAGGGAAGAAGAGGAGGAATAACAAAGCAGGTGTTCCTGTTACCATTCGGCACCAAAAAAAGGGGCGTAACCTAAACTTCTTAGTCCCTTTACGCCGAGAATTGACCAAAAATTCTTAAAATGATATGACTAATTGCACTATTTCAAACGCTGCTTACGTTATTTTTAGATAACAGTAACCTGGTTTTATCACTTTGTTTGGCACCAAACACGCTCAAATTTTGGTAACACTCACGTGCACGGCAAGGATCGGGCGTTATGTATCCATATTCTTCCCTCATCTAAGCACCAAATTCTAAGATTCGCCTCGAGGGGGGGGGGGGGGGGCGGTCCCGGAATTGAGTTTAGCTAATCTGGCAACTTTATAGAAAAAGCAGCAGCAGTGGATGCGGCCTCTATAAACATTTCCCGTGGGGTTGCGTTTATTTATATCCCAACTAGGTTTTGCCAATGGAACGTTTTAGCGTGCTATTAATGTTGTTTCGTGGGGGGACTTAAAAGCTCCGCTTGACCAAAACCGGAAATGGTGGGCCGTGAAACCCTCCTTTTTTGGTCGTATTCAGCGACAGGCGAGTGTCAACGACGAGAACGAAATTGTGATTTCTCTGGAGATATTGATTTCCGGCGAAAAAGTGGATCACGACATTCTGAGGCGAGTCCTATCCATTGATACCTCGTTTATCACGGAATCCGTGCTTCATGCTCATAAAGAAGTGTAGTGGTAACAGGAATAACATGGAAGTCATGGCTGGTCAAATCCAGTAAATGGGTGAATTAAAATGGCATTGTTTATTAATATTAAAGAACGAATTAAGATCGTCCATATCTAGAGCGACGAGTAATAGTGTGCTTGTGGAATTGGCGTAAGTTTGAAGTGGGTAGGAGTCTTCTGTAGAGTGGAGTTAAAGCGCACCTACTATACCCCGCCCCGTCCTGCTGCGGCAATGCGGCAAACCTAAGCATCATAACAGATATAATAGGTGTAACAGGTATATTAGTAACAAAATACTTTTCCCATTGCTATACCTTCAACTAGTTGATGAAATGCACGTCAAATAAAATTAATAATTTGTCTTCATGCAGTGTTAAATCTTTAATTTTATTTATAAACTCCAGATGCTCTTGACATCTGTCAGTGTCACCTACAAAAGATCTTAACCTAACTTAAATAATTATAGTAGTTTTGCAGTGGAAATATTTGACTGTTGTGCTTGCGTGTAAAAACTTTAACGCTACTATAATTATACGGTAAAAGTTATGTTGAGATGTTTTGTAACCGAGAGTGACAGACGTCAAGAGTATACATGGCATACTTGGAATAAAAACAGACCTACCCCATGGTTACGTACCTACTTTCTCGGAGAATTGAGAGAATAAATTCTGTACTAGTTATATTAAAGATACTGGAGGAGATCCACAGAGTCGCGAAATAGCGTTGAACACAAATAATGACCTTTAAAAATTTCTGCACTTCTCTGAAATCCCGAAAAAATTCAGTTGGTCCGCTCTAGCTTAACAATGATAGTATACTTTAACAATTACTATTTACATCAGATTTCATATCACGAAGAGCATCTGAACAAAAAATCAGCTCAATACAGAGAAATGTACATTTTCGTTAACAATTAATATTCAATAATTAAAAATACCCTGTGCAAATTCAATTCACCCAATAGCAGATTGCGCGTGAGTCACAGAAAAACGCATTGACAGGGAACGTAATTGTTGCGCCCATTGTTAAATTATACAGTGCCCAATCAAAGTCTCCCCTTTCATAGATATTGAACGGCGAATTTGAGGAACCTTCATAGCAAACATGATGGCAGCCACCCGCCATTTTGGTTCCTCGAAATTGGTTACACCATTCAACATATAAAGAGCGGAGACTTTTGATGGACATTGTATTCAAAATGATTTCAAGCTATAAAGAATATCAGTCAGAGTAAAAAATATAACGTTATTACGAGGATAGAAGAAACAAAGTAAGGCCCAAACTTAGGCCCCAAAGTTTACTACGATGCACAGCACAGTCGGCAAACGCCATTATCACTAAAAATATACAGGGCGTTCTACTTTTAAAAGGTTCGTTGACCATTAAAAAACTCGAGCACCCCGTAACGCCTACAGTAAATTCTACGCTCATCAAATTTACCGTAACCGACACGTTAGTTGCAGTCCGACCGAAGATTTGGCACTAAACTATCACGAGATCCCAGTATTGAAACGAATCGGAACTGAACAACTAATGTGTCTGTTACAGTAAAGTTGTCTTATCTCAGGAAATATCGCGGTGTTGGTGCCTAGATTTTTTATTGCCTCCGAACGTGAACCAAGTTCCCATTCTCCTTCCCAAAGAATTCGAGTTCAGTTGTAGCGTGGAACCCATATACGCAGAATCGCGCTTGTAATTTTTGCTTCCTGTAAACACGAGAGTAGCGTGATTCGGAAAGTTCCATCAGCTCCCTCACTTTTTGCACTCACCTCTTGGTTTCCTTGGTGGCCTTCGCTGACATCTGGCAGCAACGCGAGCCAGCTGTCGAGCAGCAGGAGGAAATTCCAGACCGTCATCTTTATCCTGAGCGACCAATTTTCGTTCTTCCGAGAAAGCCTGCAGCCATTTCTGCTTTTCAGTCGATGTTCTACAGCAGAAGAGCAACCACTTGTCTTTGAGGCAACTGTAGAGCTTTATCGCATGCCGCACGGTCACACCTATGTGGATATCTGAGACAAAATAGAAGTGTTTTCAAGAACTGGTATGCGTTTATTTTTTGCTTTTTACCTTTTCCGTCGGGTATGTCTATGACTTCGGTGGTGTCAAGGCAAAGGCGGCCCTTATACACGTAAGTGTTCTTCTTGAGAATGTCCTACGAAATGCAAAATATATGAAATATGAAAAATATATCTAGTCATATCTAGTCATACGATAGTTCAGAAAAAAACTGTCTCGATAAAAGCGGCCACGAAAGATTCACCAAAAATATTTTACCCCCGCCTCCCATAAACCACCGAACAAAGGTGCATAAGTAGGACTAAAATGCCAAATAAAAATATTATAAATTGAGATTAGTTAGTAATTCGTTTACACTGCCTCTAAAATTTGTCGTATTTAACCACTTCTAATCGACAAATAAAAAATAATTTTTCATATTTATGAATTAATTCTCGAATTCTTAGCTATTATTTTGCACCATTACATACTCTATGAGTATGTAGTATATAACATTTTGTTCTAAAACTTGAAGAACAAATTAACAAGTCAAACGAATTGAAGACTTACCTTTTTACAATAAACAACTTGGTGATCGAATAAAAACAGCATTATGTGGTTCGTCCACATTCCCGTTTTAATTCTGATGACTTCTCCTTGATGTATCAGTTGGGAGCTTGTTTCTATAAGATCCTCACCCTCCCATCCTTCAGCCCGTAGTTGCCACGCAGCCAACTTCTCCAGACTTTCCATCCTCCTTTTCCTTTCGTTGATTAAAACTGCTACTTCCTTCATAGCTTGCAGTGCCTCTCTGATATTCTTACAATCAGGATGATCAGTCTTGGTATATTTCAATAATTCCGCTAGTTGTAGAGGGTACTTGCATATTCTTTGGACAGGGGTGAGTAAGTAACCGTCCAGGGGTATTTCTATTAGACCCCGCATTAGCCGGCAAGCTTCAAAGAATTTACTGTAGTTGTTGAACTGATAGAGTTCTTGTAACGTGGCTGTAGCGACTGGGTGACTGTTGCAATAGTCAGAGTACATGGTGAAGCCTGAACTGTGTTTGAGGAAGCAGCTACCTACGCAGCTTTTATGAGGAGTCTCCCAGTCGATACAAGCCTCCAAGTCTTTAAGGAACGATAATTGGAACTTCAAAATTTCTTCTAAATTGATGAAAATAGTGTCTATTTGGTCTTTGGTGAACATATCCTTTCTTTTCCTACACTCCGCGATGTAACCTTCGGCCACGTCCCGCAACACTTTCACAAAATCTCTTTCTGTGTTAACCAACTCCCGCACTATACTAGTCCTCACTTGGTCGTTAGACAACAAAGAAATACTAGTTCTCCTCCTCAAATGAGAAGGAACCGAATTACCCGAGGCCATGGCGGCCAAACAATCTTCAACAGTGTCTTCTTGACTTACGCGTAACCGCACAAAAGCAGCCGGAAACCACCCCGATTTACCATCCGCAGAACCCCACCACCAGTCCCTGTTAACCGTTTCCAGTACTTCTATCACATCCCCAGCTCGAAAAGCCAGCTCTTCAGCTTCGATCGCAACATGGTCAAAAACTGCTTCGGCCAAAATGACGACGTCTTCGTCCATGGCCAGTTCTAGCGATTTCTTGCGTTCAGTCAGGGATGCTATAGAGGATTCAGAGTCGGAAAGCATCATTTCGTCATCGGATGTCCCTCTCCCGTCGTGCTCGTCTTCACTTAATACGTTTATACCTCCAATTCGGATTCCTGAAAAATACGAATACTCTGATTAAACCCAAAGCTTGTCTAGTCTCTAACAGTCATCCTTTCTGCCATAGATACAGTTTATAATTTATATAAAACACATTGTGTGATCACAGAACAGCAAAAGGAAATATTTCCGAAACCTCAAAACTCGTTTTCCCCGACGGATTTTCGATTACTCACCTGCAGTTTTCGTTCTCATGAGTGGCGAAAGTTTATCAATATCAAGCGGCTGACTCAAGGACCTCCTGAGGTTTCCTTTCCTGGGGTACGGCCTTAGTTGGACACCTCCAGGGATGTCGGGCGGTTTTTTCCGCGGGCTCTGGGGTCTGCCCCGCATAGGAGCAGGTGAAGACATTAGTCGGCGATAAGAAGATCGGGGGTCCCAGTGCAGCAATCTTTGACCTCCTAGATCGGAGTGCGTGCGTCTGACTTGGTTATGTTTGTGTGCGCGGGACTTCAATTCGGCCTGGAAGAAAGAAATCAGAACTTGATATAAAGGACAACGTGGAATATTTTTATGCTGAAACTGAAGCCGAATTTCCACCGCAGTGTGCTGAAAGTACCTTGAAGCGGCATATTTATTTTTGTTTTCCCATGCTGCCACATACCATACACGTACACAAGGAACACACTATCGATCTAACATTATGCACGTTGTTGTTGGCTGATAAAAACCAGCGTAGGTAGAAAATTACCATGCTTTGTTTATTCAGCTAATTAGGCTGTCTAATCTCTTTATTATACTTAAATTACTTGTACTATTTTTTTTATCTGTTGCTTCATTTTTAGGTACTCTGCATTCCTATCTTGAGCAAATCACGATAATCTAGAAGTGTGCAACCCTTGCAAAATATTTAAAAAAAAGTATGAAATAAGTACATTCATAGTGTCACAGGGCAGATATGGAGGGGTTAGTTTCCTGAGAAAAAAGTTCACACAAGAATTACGACTTCTTGAATTATCAAGAACATGATTTCCTAGGAATTCCCATGGTATACATGGTGATTCTTTTAAGGCGGCCATTAGAAAATTTCTTATTTGCAAATAAGATAGAAACTTGAAACCTGGGTTCCTGTCATAATCGATCATGGCGAATCCAAAAATACAATTATCAAAATGGCGGCACTTTCGGAAATACCGGAAGTTGACGCCATATTTGTTATTTTAAATGGATACCCCCCATTTTTATTTTATTTTTGAATTCGGCATTAAATTCTGCGTATAATGCACCCAGGCTGTCAGCACTTATCTGTCATAGTTTTTAACATATGCCACTTTTTGTTTTAAATTTAGCATTTGCAGGGGTTCATTTAAAAATTCATATCTCTTAAACCATTTAAAGTGGGTAAATGAGCTTTTTTAGGTTGATTCCCTAAAGTTCAAGGAATCATTTCCCTGTAGGGTTAATGTTCAACGACGTTTGCAATGGTTGCTGCGATTTTTTGAAGATGACAATTAAAAAATGCCAAAAAGTCATTTTTTTTTAAATGGCAATGGGCAAATTTTATTATGGCAACCGACGTAGGATTAAATTTGAAAGGGACTTATATCAAGGTTTCCTATACCTATCTCAAATAGTTTTTTAATTATTCGTAGTTTTTTGTAAAAAAATATAATTTATTAAGATTAACTTGTTACCGAGCTTGTTACCAAGCAACAAACATAGTAACAGTGTCAAAAAATATTAATTATTAATTAATTATTATTAATTATTAATTACCTAAATCAATACAAAAATTAATGAGCTAGGTCGGTATTACAAAATATGCTCGATATGTGCACCGTTTTGATTCAAACACTCAATAATCCGACGTTGGACGGCTCTGGTAGCGTTTCTGATTTCATTCCCATCAATGCCATTCATGGCTTGGGTTATTTTTAGTAATAAGTCTTCCCTCGACGTGGGTGCAGTTTCATAAACGATATCTTTAATCCGCCCCCATAAATAAAAATCTAATGGTGTCAGATCCGGGGATCTTGGGGGCCACAACCATGGACCTCTATTTCCCCACCATCTGTCTTGAAACAATTGTCTTAGTCTTAAATCTACGGCATTTGTTGAATGCGCTGGTGCCCCATCCATTTGATACCATAAGTTGACGGCATGCTGCAATGGTAGATTATCGACAAAATCTTGGACTACATTGTTAAGAATGTCTAAATATCTGTCTCCATTCAAATTTTCATCATACATGTACCAATGCAACCGATTATCCATTAATAAACAGAAAACGTTTACGGAAAATTGAATTTGATTTTCAATTTCATAGATCAGGTGTGGATTTTCTGCGGCCCAAAAATGTCGATTTCTCCTATTAAATACTCCAGCCTGTGCAAATTTTGCTTCATCAGTCCAAATAATCCGACTCAAAAAATTTGGGTCTTCCTGTTTTTTTATCAAAAGCTCTTCACAAAAAGTTATTCGTCTTGGAAAATCGGTTGGACGAAGTTTTTGTAGTCGTATAAAAGAATAGGGATGTCGTTTGTGGTCATGTAAAATTCTTTGTATCGATGAGAACGTCAATCCCAAATCAAATTTTGCTGCTCTTATCGATGATCGTGGAAATGCGCCGAAATACCCCAGAACATTTATTTGATTATCTTCAGATTCCCTAACAAATTTAGTCCTTCTTCTTGCAGGATGAATATTTCCTCCCTGAAGAAACTTGTTTTTAAGTCTAGAAAACTTCTGTTTATTCATCGGCGGCAAATTTTGATATTTTGCATTAAACTCGCGACATGTTCTTGCAACGATTTTTTGGCAGTTGCCATGTATGAGAAATAAATCAAAAACAACTTCATTCGAATAAAAAGCCATTTATGCGTACAAAACAAAATCAAGAACGTGCTTAACTTAACTTAACTTTTAATTAATGGAGAACTAAAAGATGACAGTTCTAAAACTATTTTTTTTTCTTTGGTTCCATAGGCTTCTATGTTTTTTGGGAATAACGTTTAATCTTTTACAAAAAACTACGAATAATTAAAAAACTATTTGAGATAGGTATAGGAAACCTTGATATAAGTCCCTTTTAAATTTAATCCTACGTCGGTTGCCATAATAAAATTTGCCCATTGCCATTTAAAAAAAATGACTTTTTGGCATTTTTTGATTGTCATCTTCAAAAAATCGCAGCAACCATTGGAAACGTCGTTGAACATTAACCCTACAGGGAAATGATTCCTTGAACTTTAGGGAATCAACCGAAAAAAGCTCATTTACCCACTTTAAATGGTTTAAGAGATATGAATTTTTAAATGAACCCCTGCAAATGCTAAATTTAAAACAAAAAGTGGTATATGTCAAAAACTATGACAGATAAGTGCTGACAGCCTGGGTGCATTATACGCAGAATTTAATGCCGAATTCAAAAATTAAATAAAAATGGGGGGTATCCATTTAAAATAACAAATATGGCGTCAACTTCCGGTATTTCCGAAAGTGCCGCCATTTTGAAAATTGTATTTTTGGATTCGCCATGATCGATTATGACAGGAACCCAGGTTTCAAGTTTCTATCTTATTTGCAAATAAGAAATTTTCTAATGGCCGCCTTAAAAGAATCACCATGTATACATATTCTATATTCGAGTGCTTTCTCATTGGTGTGACGTCACGTATAAGTGTCATGGCTTCCGTCAACGTGGTGGCTATTTATTTACGTATTTAGTTGTTTGTTCCAGTCCTTGAGTTTTCTTTTTCTGCGACTGATTAAAAGTGTTTTGGCTGTTATATTTCCAGTGTAATTGATTTGATCAGTCCGCCTGCATTTTAAATGCGACACATTGTATACTAAATCTGCATTTTTTCTTTTCGTCCATGACTGAAATATGCAGGGTGAAGTACAGTAACCCTGCACGGTTTTTGGTTTAAATTATTACCACGTACCCCATCACAAACTCCATAATTTCAGTAAGACTCATTTAACGTACTACACACAGAAAACCGCACTTAATATCCACTTTAATTAGACCTAGTTATAACACAGACGTTTACACCTGCCGCCAGTTTTCTCTGGACTGCACCGTGAACTTTGTTAACTCCGCGAAGCCTAAAATTACCCACAACTGCTTAAGTGTTTTAATATGCCTCTGTACTGTACGTATCCTTATCAAGAACGGTAGTTGGTCGATAAAACCGGCCGCTATCAAACAAAGTCAACATAATTCTATTACGGTACCGAAAAGGCGCAAATACTTAGGTGGAAAAACAAACACAGACGAAGCCAGAACAAATATCGACCAGAGTTCCGTTCGGCAGTCGCGAGATACGAGCAGGAAGAGAATAAACCCTAGTAAATTCGAGTCGAGAAGGGTATAAGGGTGTATGTAGCAGTAGAAAGATCGAACATATTGCGTGTGACGTCTTGCTTCCGGTGACATTATATAAGGGAAGTGGCCACAGGAAACTGGAAAAGGAGAAATACAATTACGTCAAGTATGCTTTTGAGGAGGATTTCGAGTGCGAAAATTCACTTTGTGGAAGCAATGGAGTGTTTGAGAATGCGCGTCTATTGATTGACATATTTCGTATCCAATTTATTTGCGACCTGAAAACAAAAAAAAACGAATCTTGAAATACTTTACTGATTTTTGCGACTGACCTATTCTGCAGGCATCCCGTTATTCAAACATCTAGTTAAAGAAAATACGGAGAAAAACCTCGATAAACGCTTTGAGTACTCGAGAGTTTCCCAGTGACCATAACAACATACATCATTATTTGACGATTTTAGTTGATACATCAAATATAATTAATGCAGAAAATATTATCAGAACAAACCATTCTGATGTTAAAATATCTTTCTATCGGGATGGACATAGAAAGAAATTTGCATTCTAAATTATTTGGAGCTTCTGGCTGCTTCTTCGGATCGAAATGTTTTGCAACTGACATATGAGACTGCAACATTTTATGTAGAATCGTCAGTACCACTGCTGTTAGCTATATAAACAGTTTGGGGTGAGGATGAGTGTCAATATCCTGACAATAAAGATCATACACTTTTGCATTTGCGCATTTTTCACGGTCCGTTGGATAGGATTATTACTCTCCTTTACAATGTTGGTTTCACTCTTTCGGCTCAATGCTGGTTAGTGTCTTAATATTTAAATGGTTTTCCCCCTTCTTCAGTAATCTCACTAGTTTGGCAAAAGATCATATCGGACCAAGACTGGGTGGATGGTTTTGGTGTCCTTTTGGACTTCCACGTCTTTCTTTGTCAATTGCAGAGCCAATCTAGGTATTTTAAACGGACAGTAAATTTTTATGGAAAATTTGTATAGCCTATTTTTCTGTGCGTGTGTGACGTTTTAAACGATTTTTCTGTATACAATTTAGAAGATTTATCTGTGAACGATGTGTGCAGTGCGGAGCAAAATCATTGATGGTAGGACGCCTTCTTAGACACGAAGGAATAGTTCGCGACATATTAGAGCCGGAGATAGGGATAAAAATAGGTAGGGGTAGGCCCAGATTAGACTACGGCTCTCAAATAGTAGGGATGTAGGATGTTCTGCTTTTTGGGAAATGCATAGGTTAGCTCAGGATAGGAAAGGATGGAGGTACGCGTCCAACCAGCCTTCGGACTGAGAACTTCATGATGATGACCTGAAATTTTGCATACTTTAAGCTTGTTGTTATGCAGAAATGCGCTATGATGTCAGTTTATTTGTCATTTCTGTAAAGACGCTTAGTTTTTAGGGACAACCGACGGACGTGCGCGAGCATAGTTTTTTTGATTATCTATCGACTTCATACCCAATCAGGAAATATCTTAGGAATACCACTGTTGCTTACAATAAAAAAATTCGAAAGAATCAAAACTTCGGAACGAAACCGAAAGTACTAATCCTTCCGTTTTACAATGACAATGCGATTGTATGCAGTAAAGACTTGCTTATTCTACGTTCAATAGGACCAAAGGGTTTCGACATTTTTACCAAACTTCAGTCCAAAAATCACATATTGTTGGAGCTGCAATTATACAATCCAATTTGTGATTGGCGGTACCACTCTGCAATTTAAATTTTAAATATCCGATGCGTCGCCCTTTCCTTTTAACGATCGACTAATTAATTACATAAGCCGTTTGTTCAAGAATTTCGGCTAATTGGTACAAACTCCAGTTTCATCCGAAATTACTTTATTTTCGCTAATTACTTATAAAATAACATTGGTTGGCATAATGTCTACTTAAATCAGCAGTTTCAGCTATAAAGTTTAATGTTCTTCGACTTCGCGAATTTAAGATCCTATGGTAAGCTTTTGCGAGCTTTACTTTGAAGTTACGTCAAATGAAAATGACAGGCGGTTTCAGCGTTAAGTAGGCATGGCCGCCGTTCTAGTTGTCGTTATGGTGTTTAATTAGAATTAGAAGGAATAGGTATTTTGTATCCGCATGTAGCAGAAATTATTCAACCAATTCATTGTTTCGTCATCTATGTCGTCATCTTCTGTTATTATTCAATATATGCTGTTATGAGTGACATCCATGATACAACGAACTAAAGATAAGCTATTGCGCAGATTCCCCTTCCACTGCCTACGTCAAGCGGTGAGCGCGGTTGCCCAGACCAGTGTTGCCAACTCGGCGAATTTTTCACCAAAACTAGAGAATTTGAGCACGCCAAAGAGAATTTTAAGATGAGTTTGAGGAGTGTCTCAAAGCTGGTGTATTTCTAATTTTGTACAGAGAATTCTGGTGAATTTGAACAATTGCCATGTTTGAGTGTTTTATATTGTAATATTTACTTATTCTTTGGTTAACTCTTTACTCATGTGTGACGTAATTATATTTTGTCCATAATCAATGGTTGTCGCTGGCTGGTGAGTATTTGCTCTTTAGTATCAACTATCAGTAACATGTCAGTGCTTTAGTTGGTAATAGCCTTGCTAGTGACACTGAACGCTGAATAACTTATTAGCTTATTACCAATACCTAACCTAATTAGTAACTGTTATTGTTATCATTTTCGTTTATTGACTGCATTGCACATGGCAAAAGTTCTTTTGTTAGGTTTGTGCATAATTATTTAAAAGTACCCACGTCTTGTTATTTAATAACTCGATATTTGAAGAATATTTTCTTTAGTGCCTCCACAATACACGCAGAAATATAAAAGCGATTGGGAAAAGTTACCAGATATATCATATATCTAAATACCAAAGATAATTTCTGTTTTGTTCCAAGAATGTATATTGTTTGTTTTGTTTATTTCAATAAACGGTATTTTAATGTCTATAAATTTCTGTTTATTCTGCCGGCAGTTGCTCTTAAACCTGTCAAAACAAACCCCTTTCCAACAAAAAATGTCCAAAAGTCCAAATGTATTTTGGTGTATTTCGGCCTTGATTTTGGAGAAATCTGGTGAATTTTCAGGTAGCGTTTTGAGAATTCTGAATTTTTATAGTTGGCAACACTGGCCCAGACGGCTCGGCGGTAGCATTAGCATGTGCATGTGTCGATGTCATGCGGCCGCATGGTATCCGTAGAATTATTAGTTTTGTGTGGTTATATGCCGTTTTCTGTGTTGCGAATTCATTGATAGTGGTACTTAGACGTAAAACATGCGATGTGCTGTGTGTAATTGTGACTCAGACAATCAAGCAAAAGGATATAAAAATGAAAAAAATGTTCTTTCGGTTTCCGGAAGACCCACAATTGCGAAAAACTTGGGTGAATGTTTGCAAGAGGGATAATGGCTTCAACACAAAATTTACCCGCATTTGTTCACTGCATTTTGACAAAACTGCATTTCATTCAAAGCCGCTCCTAATTCTTCTTTGCTAGATGCTAACACTGCTATATCATCCGCAAATCTGAGCATGTTAATAGTTTGGCCCTGTATATTAATCGCATCATCATCATAAGGTTCTCAGTCCGAAGACTGGTTGGACGCGTACCTCCATTCTTTTCTATCCTGAGCTAACCTACGCATTTCCCTAAAAGTAGAACATCCTACATCCCTAACTATTTGAGAGCAGTAGTCTAATCTAGGCCTACCCCTACCTCTTTTTATTCCTATCTCTGACTCTAGTATGTCACGAACTATTCCTTCGTGTCTTAGAAGGTGTCCTACCATCCTATCTCTCCTACTCTTTATTGTTTTCCATACCTTTCGCTTTTCCCCAACTCTTTCTAATACTTCCCTATTGCTAACCTTATCTATCCACGGTATCTTCATCATGCGTCTGTAGCACCACATTTCAAACGCTTCTACTCTTTTTCTATCCGCTTCTCCTATTGTCCAAGTTTCGCACCCGTATAATGCCGTACTCCATACATACGACGTTAAGAGTCTCTTCCTAGTCTCTATATTAACCGTTCTCGAGCATAACAGTTGTTTCTTTTTGTTAAACGCAACTCGGCCCTGCGCCATTCTTTGTTTTATATCTTTAGTGCTCCTACCGTCTTGAGTTATTTTACTTCCTAAGTAGCAGAAATCCGCGACCTCCTCTATCTTCTCATTTCCAATTTGTATTTCCATTTTAGTTCTATTTTCGCATCCCCTACATACCAAAATTTTAGTTTTCTTTTTATTGATTTTCATGCCGAAGCCCTGTGTCAAAACTGCTTCCATTTCATTCAAAGCCGCTCCTAATTCTTCTTTGCTAGATGCTAACACTGCTATATCATCCGCAAATCTGAGCATGTTAATAGTTTGGCCCTGTACATTGATCCCTGAGGCTGTTCTTTCCTTAACAATATTAATCGCATCTTCGATATATAAGTTGAAAACTAGAGGTGACAATGCACATCCCTGTCTCACTCCCTTCCGGATATCTACTTCCCTTTGTTCCTGCTCACATTCTATAACTGCCTTTTGCTCTTTGTAGAGATTATGTATTATTCTTCTGTCCCTGTATTTCATCCCTACCTTTCTCAGCACTTCGAACATCTTCCCCCATTTTACGTTGTCGAAGGCTTTTTCTAAATCTACAAATCCTATATAGACGCTCTTTCTCTTTTCTATCGTTTTTTCTATAATTACTCGTAAAGCTAGAATGGCCTCGCGCGTTCCTCTATTTCGTCTAAATCCGAACTGATCTTCTCCTAATATTTCTTCCGCCTTTTTCTCCATCCTTCTTTGCACAATTCTAGTCGCATCTTAGATATATAAGTTGAAAACTAGAGGTGACAATGCACATCCCTGTCTCACTCCCTTCCGGATATCTACTTCCCTTCGTTCTGCTCACATTCTATAACTGCCTTTTTGCTCTTTGTAGAGATTATGTATTATTCTTCTGTCCCTATATTTCATCCCTACCTTTCTGAGCACTTCGAACATCTTCCCCCATTTTACGTTGTCGAAGGTTTTTTCTAAATCTACAAATTCTTTCAAGAAAACCTTTAAAAAGGAAATTTACATGTTTTAAGTATTACTAAAACCAACATAAAACTGAAAACAAATATGTTAAAAACTGCTTCAAACAACCTCCTTTGAAGCATTTTTGGAAGTGTTAACATGTTTTAAAAATAAAAACCCTCTCCTCTTTCCTATTGTAGTGTATTGTCTAACGTGCAGAAAATGCATTATTTATTACATTATTTTGGTTCCATTACTTGTAAAATATTAAATAATCTTGCTTTACTACAGCGTTTAACAAATTATCCAAAGTACAGAAAGTACTTATTTATTGCATTCCCTAATCACCAGTTCCTTCGTAGCTTGGTTTCCGCAGGCGCCACAACATACTCAGAGCTGTTGTACATAAGGTCGTTTATTGCAAATCCCCTCTCCGCGTGACGTCATGCGTAGAAGCGGACGCATTAAGAACATGCCAGTATCACCCCCTGAGTGACATCTATCAAGAGTCGCGCAAGGCGCATTTGTTTGATTTATGACTTTGTTTACGGCGTTTTTTTATCGTTCTTTTCCGAAATTCCACATGTAAGTATCAGGCGCGAGTATCTGAAGGACGTCACACAGACAAAGGGATAGGAACTCAATGGGGAATTTATAACTTTTAGAACTGTAATATCAAGCATAAATAGAATATGTATCGCGTACCACGTAAAAATTTTGATTATGTGCCGTGCTGAACGAAAAATTTGCAACTTAGAAAGCAGCATGACCGGGATGGCTAAACCGCGCGCTTTCTGTGGCGTAGGAGACCTATCGGTTGCGCCGCGGTGTTTACGCGTCTCCCTGGAAAAAGTGGGAGGAGTCGAGAAATAAACGAGCGCTCAGGGTGCAAACGGATCGGTTTGCGCATGTGAAAATCCCTACCTAATCTGTCGGGCCCAGTGGTCAAGTACGTCACCACTCACCAGCTTCATTCAAATATTGTGTCACGAGCGTGACGCATGTTTCGTATTTAATTATGACGAAAATAAGACTCAAATGTAAAAATCGAAAGTTGCGGAATTTATTTTGGGTAGTAAACTATTCAATATGATCATCTTCAAAATTTGCGGGTTTTCCCCATTGTCAAACGTCGTAATTTCCTAAACAATAATTATGTTCGAAAACGTGAAAGTGGGCGATGGCAAAACCATCGAAAAAGTAATTAAAATAATTGCGTCGCTCTATCGATTTCGCAAACAAATTTGCAACAATTAAGCTAATATGGGTAATGGCCTAATTAGATAATTTTCCCTTGTAATTTTAGCCGTCAATTTCCTTTCCACCCTTCAGCGCGAGCTGTTGGGACTACAACACACAGAGTGGGGTACAAAAAAGAAAATTGAAAGACTAAGCGAAAAAATTCAGCTTTAATAGCCGAAACGGCCTTAAACAAGCCGTAAAACGCTTTTTATGGGCCAGGTTAAGCTTTTTTTAATGGAAACACTAACCAAGGCACAATCGATCGGGTAATTCGCATAAAGTTGGTACATAAAATTTTATTAATAAGATGGATCGATCTGCTTAGCACAAGAACAAATATAAACATTCAGTATAGGAATATCAAGCCATTGGATAGCTCTAGATAGCTCTAAATTTTGAACTTGAAAGTTTAAAAACCTTTAATTACGGGGTTATGTGAAAAACCCTATATTGCCTCACCTTCAAATAAACCGCCCAAGTATCCAAAGTAATTCGACACATGACACAAAATGCAAACTAAACAATCGTTACCAAGCAAAAGGTGTGCAAGTACTAACCTTAAACTTGTCTATAAGAATTTGGTTGAGGAGATCGGAGTGGGGCCTGGAACTTTTGTTGTTGTTGGGTGGCCTCCGGCGTAGTGCAGGTGGACTGTCCAATTCGTCACCTGGCGGGTCGGTATCGTGGGATTCGGAACTGTCACCGCCCGCTCCACAACCCGGGGCCATCTGCAAGCAAGAGAACAAGAAAAGTGTATTGAGATGAAAAGAAGTACTGCTTTTCTTTAAACCGGAACAAGGGTACAACTGCCATCTGGTCTACCAGTTTCTATTATGAACAAATTCAATCAAAGAGCATCTCATTTGCAGCAAGTGGTAAGAATCTCAAAACAACTACCATGAATTTTTTATAAGATTACCCCACACGCCAAAACTGTGACTCAGTAATTCAACTCGACACGTGTTTCGCTGGCAATGACAGCATCCTCAGAAGTATGAAGTTTCAACCGTTCATTTAGAGTATTTGAGCCAAAGACTTGTCAATGCAAAAATGATTTGATCATGTCAAATTAGATGTTATCTAGTATTAACACAAAACAGTATAAATTCTAGGTTATTGGCACATCAAACGCACTCAGCGTTGGTTCCCATTAGTAGATAAACAACACTGGTTCTGCGCCACAATCTCATATATTTTCTTATGGAGAGTTACTTTCGCGTCCAAGGCCATTCGTTGTAAGTCATCAGCAAACTCCAAGCTTTTATGAACAGATTAATTGCATTTCGGGCTGACCTGATTAAACGATTATTAGAAAGGCTTGAAATTAGATGATTATCTTGAACTTTAAAATGTGGCGCCTCACAATATTTTTCTAATGCAGGTACCGTGAGTTACGTACTACAACTACAAAGTCAATATTTTCAACTCCGATGAATGAAAGAAAAGGTTAACAAGTAAATTCGACACGGCGTCTTGGAAAGTGAAAAGAATTATTTCGCTTAGCAACTTTGGTCGGAGCGGGTTGATTTTAGGATATTTTCCTTCCAAGAATGGGGCTATCGGAATCCGTATAAAAAACTACAAATAATTTGAGGGTGTCGTATCTCGGCCATCCCTTGACGCTCTACTCTATTCACAAATATTTAAAGATCTCTACATATGTACGTAATAGAAAATAATAAGTTGATGAGAATTATTTTTATCTTACCTTAAGAATTGTGAGACTCATATTAATCATGCAAAAAGCCATTCAGAAAAACAAAGCAAAGAAATACAATAAAATCTTACTCATACAACTTAATTTGCTCTAAAATGCAAAAATATGACTTGTTCCTCAATATTCTTCGTGACTAAAAATACATACGGTATCAGCTCCTATTTTTTCGTATGGGTCTCAATTTCAAACCCCTACAGCCAGTCGATTGAGCTCGACCTTAGATCCCACGGTTGTACAAGTAAAAGAGAACAGATATTGCATCGATTTTAGAGACTCCTTCGAATATTGTAAATTCCAATATATTCATAACGTGCGTGAGAAGAGATCTGCTAGCTCGGTTGTCACCTACGTGCTGCTTTTGCCAAGGTAAAAAAAATGTATGGTTTATCCCATCTGCATTTTTGACATTCAGAGAAACCCCTCTTCAATGTTTACTACGGTAGTCTTCAATTGTATGTCGCAAAGGGACAAACAATTCAGCTTTTATAGTTGTGTTAAAGTTATTGAATGATATTCTGAGGACATTAACACAAATAAGTCAGTATTTTACATTTCATAGCAAATGGGAAATAACCACAGAGCAGGGAAACAGAGTAACTCACAGTGAAGTCACCATGAGGTACCATTCTGATTTCAAAATAAGCAACCCTATCCGATGGTTCTGTAATAGTTATACAAAGTGTATAACTGGTTTATATACAGGGTGCTTCATTAACAATGGGAAATACGTTAACTGGAGATTCTGCAGGTCAAATAATGACCATTGACCCGAACATACCTTATCCGAATGATGATGGTTTAGCAAATACATACAGGGTGTTGAAAGTTACAATTTTACTTCCATTTTTTGCCATAACTACGAAATTTCTTAGATTGTCGACTTGAAAATTTGCAATCCTATGGTTTTTCTTACGGGAAAAAAGATTCCAATAACATTTTTGACGTTGCCCATAGAGGGCGCTACTTATAACCTATTGCTTTGATAAATTGAACCATAACTTTTTACCATGTACATCTAACGTCAAATCTGCTCCAAAATCTGAAAGACCAATCTTTTTTAAATAATAAATGTATTCTTGTCTCATTTTGATATTCCAGCCCATTTTCAAGAAAAAAACTACTTAATGCAGATAGTGTTTAAATCTTAGAAATGAAACGCTTATTAAGTACTGCTAACAAAATCAATTATTTTAAATCACTACAAACGCTTAGGTACAAGAAAAATAAAATTAGGAAACATTAAATTTGAAAGTAGTTGTTCGAAGTGTCCACCCTTCACTTGGATACATTTTTCAATGCGTTTCCTGAGAGACCCCCGAGTTCTAAACAATGCCCCTGGATTGCCTTTGATTTCATTGACAGCCGCTTGTATTCTTCGCCACAGCTCATCGGGTGAATCAACAGCTTCTTTATAAACCATATCTTTCATTCTAGACCACATCGAAAAATCCAGAGGATTTAAGTCGGGACTTCTAGGCGGCCAAGCAAATTCACTTCCACTGCCAATCCACCGATGTGGAAAGACGTTGTCTAAGTACTCCCGCACCAGCCGGGGAAAATGTGCGGGCGCCACGTCCTGCATGAACCACATATTTTCCCTTAAATTAAGTGGTACTTCTTCAAGCAGTTCGTACAAATTTTGATGAAGAAAATTTAAATAAAGTGGACCGTTCAGATTGGGTGGAAGTTGAAAAGGCCCAATAAAGAAATTTGAAATTACACCGCACCAAATATTGATCTCGAATTCATGTTGGAAGTGTCTTTCTTTCACGGCATGGGGGTTTTCAGAATCCCAGTTGAAAACTCCACGTCGAGTAAACGTTGCCTCATCTGTGAAGAGGATTTTGTTCAAAAAATTAGGATCCGCGCCTTGCTGCCTAAGCGATTGTACAGATTTCTAAATAATTATGATTTGGTTGCCTTCGGTGGGGGTATAACTCTAAATACCTTCGGGTTGCAGCGAGCCCGTCAAAATTGGTTTGAGCAAAAACACAAATCATATCTCTCATATCACTATTCGAAAAGTCATTATGACGCGGCATATTTTAATATTTTTGATAAATTTATGGAGAAAGATAATGAAAAAGCTATTAGGTTAACACTGAACACTTTAAAACTAATGTCATATTACTATCGACTGTCTGTTTGTAAAACGTAGCTATCTAGATAATATTTTGTTTAATGCGGAACGGCCTATTAGAACAAGTTTGGAATTTAAACACTATCTGCATTAAGTCGTTTTTTCTTGAAAATGGGCTGGAATATCAAAATGAAACAAGAATATATTTATTATTTAAAAAAAGGTTGGTCTTTCAGATTTTGGAGCCGGTTTGACGTTAGATGTACATGGTAAAATGTTATGGGTCAATTTATCAAAGCAATAGGTTATAAGCAGCGCCCTCTATGGCCAACGTCAGAAATGTTATTGGAATCTTTTTTCCCGTAAGAAAAACCATAGGATTGCAAATTTTCAAGTCGACACCCTAAGAAATTTCGTAGTTATGGCAAAAAAGGAAATAAAATTGTAACTTGCAACACCCTGTATTTCCTAAACCATCAACATTCGGATAAGGCATGACATGATGCACTCACTATTCTTGGACTATGGACATACGCTTAACGCTTACCCTCTATGTTGTTTCTCTGCTCTGTGGAAGCAACTATACGGTTTTCAAGAAGTTTTTAGCTATAATATGGACAAAAGATGCCTTGCAGCACAGACCTCAAAAGCAGAAGAATAGCGACACATGGTTATTTTTATTTAATCAAGTTTATTAAATTGTTCATCCAGGCTATTTTTATATTTTCGCCTCTCGTCTATTAGAGTCACAAATATCCTTTGTTATCCAGGGTTTTCTACTTTCCTTCTACTTGTGACCCAATATTTTACAGAAAGAAATAAGATAGATAATAGTAAAGGATTGCATTTTTTGCATCTGAGTATCAACGAAAAAAATGTTAAATTTATGTTGCTGCCACAAAAGTGGCAAGTTCTGTCAAAGTTCTTCAATTATTTTATCAAATGTGCCGTCTCTGCTTTCTGGTTCTGTGGCAAAAATACAAAATCCAAGTAATAACACTAATATCAATAAAAATCAACACAGCAACATAATAACCAAAAAAAATCACGATCTATGGAAGTAAAAAAGGAACAGTAATAACTGTGTCAAAAAATGGCAATGAAAAAATATCTTACCAAGCTATTCTACCCGCTGCCTTTTAAAAATTTCATAAAAATTAGTGGTGTGTATTCTAAAAAAGTATCCGGAGCGGTGCCATTAAAAAAGCCGATTAAAAAAATTAAGAGCCGATTCAGTGGTGAAAAATTTACTTTTATGGAGGAACTCGCAGAAAACTGCCATTAAATCAATACTTTAAAACTTTTCCCACTTTACCTCAATTTGTATGCCACTGTCTCCGCTGTTGCACTTCGCACTCCTCGCGGCTTTGTTCATCTTCTTTCTCTCCTTGCTCGTGCGCCATGTCAAGGGACCGAACCTTAAAAAGAAAACAGTTTCACCCTCAGCAAACGAAACTAAAGTTCAAAATATACCTGTATTTCTGTTCAGCTGGTTCTTCAGGCACATTGCTAATTTGAGTGGGGGCTGCCGGATTCGAAAGAATGTGCAGCGGAGAATCTTCCTCGGAAGGTTCACCGGAAACTTCCGGCACATTTTCACTTTCTTTACTACAATTTTCCTTGCTGCCTTTCTTTTGAAATCGCAATCCAAACGTTTTCCTGAATTTCTGGAGCACACTTTCCGAATTCACTGGGAAGAAAAAACACATTTGTCAAAGAAAAACATTGATTAAAGTGAGAATATTGACAATATAAGCATGCACTCACTTATTTGAATATTCAACGATATTTACTGTTTTTGCATGTTAAAGAACAAAATTATTTACGTGATTTGCATGTTGTTCACGAAGACTAACTACGCGAATACTTGAAAATTGCTGAGCGTGAATTATAAATATGATCTTGCAAGCAGCTAATGCGGAACACACATTACTATACAGGGTATTTCAAAGAAACTGACCAAGAGTATACGGCGCGAAAACATTAAAAAAAATTTAGTTTTATCCAAAAGTACTTACAGTTTCTTCGAGCGGCTACGTCCTTGATGTCCACTGAAGTTAATCTGGATAAGGGTTCTTCGTTCGTTTCAATTTTCTCGTTCCATAATCTATACACAAAAATAAGAGGCTCAGGGAGAAATAAAATTAATGACGTACTCTATTTGTAGACGTTCTGTTTAATTGTAGGGCGAGAAAATCACAGATATCAATAAATACGAACAAAAATAAGGCAGAATAAAATAATTTTTATGATGGATGTAAAATTGGGTGGCCATGATAAATATAGAAAATGATCAAATTTAATACAGGGTGTTTCATTAACAATAGGAAATCCGTTAACTGGAGATTCTACAGGTCAAATAATGACCACTTTTAATGGGCTCGCTGCAGCCCGAAGGTATTCAGAGTTATACCCCCACCGAAGGCAACCAAATCATAAATTATTTAGAAATCTGTACAATCGCTTAGGCGAAAGAGGATCTTTCCGTCCAAAAGGTGAAAATAGCGCTCCGAAGATTATTTCGGCTGAGCAGGAAGATGAGGTTTTGGTTAGATTGCACGAAAATCCAAGCGTTTAAGTGCGGCAACAGGCGTAAGTAGCTCTTCGATTTGGAGAATTTTGCACAAAGAGAAGCTTCACCCATACCACATTACTCCAGTACAAAATTTGTTACCGGAAGATCCTCCTGCTCGTCTACGTTTTGCTAATTTCTTACAAGAGTAGCAAGACGCGGATCCTAATTTTTTGAACAAGATCCTCTTCACAGATGAGGCAACGTTTACTCGACGTGGAGTTTTCAACTGGCGAAACAATCATTTGTGGGATTCTGAAAACCCCCATGCCGTTAAAAGAAAGACACGTCCAACATGAATTTAAGATCAATGTTTGGTGCGGTGTAATTTCAAATTTCTTTATTGGGTCTTTTCAACTTCCACCCAATCTGAACGGTCCACTTTATTTAAATTTTCTTCAGCAAAATTTGTACAAACTGCTTGAAGAAGTACCACTTAATTTAAGGGAAAATATGTAGTTCATGCAGGAAAAATGTACGGGCGCCCCCGTACATTTTTCCCGGCCGGTGCGGGAGTACTTAGACAACTTCTTTCCACATCGGTGGATTGGCCGGGGAAGTGAATTTGCTTGGCCGCCTAGAAGCCCCGACTTAAATCCTCTGGATTTTTCGATGTAGTCTAGAATGAAAGATATGGTTTATAAAGAAGCTGTTGATTCACCCGAAGAGCAGTGGCTAAGAATACAGGCGGCTGCCATGAAATCAAACGCAATCCAGGGGCATTGTTTAGAACTCGGGGGTCTCTCAGGAAACGCATTGAAAAATGTATCCAAGTGAATGGTGGACACTTCGAACAACTTTAAAATTTAATGTTTCCTAATTTTATTTTTCTTGTACCTAAGCGTTTGTAGTGAATTAAAATTTATTTTGTTAGCAGTAGGTACTTACTTAATAAGCGTTTCATTTCTAAGATTTAAACAGTATCTGCATTAAGTCGTTTTTTCTAGAAAATGGGCTGGAATATCAAAATGAGACAAGAATACATATATTATTTAAAAAAGGTTGGTCTTTCAGATTCTGGAGCCGATTTGACGTTAGATGTACATGGTAAAAAGTTATGGGCCAATTTATCAAAGCAATAGGTTATAAGTAGCGCCCTCTATGGGCAACGTCAAAAATGCTATTGGAATCTTTTTTCCAGTAAGAAAAACCATAGAATTGCAAATTTTCAAGTCGACAACCTAAGAAATTTCGTAGTTATGGCAAAAAATGGTAATAAAATTGTAACTTTCAACACCCTGTATTTCCTAAACCATCAACATTCGGATAAGACATGTTCGGGTTAATGGTCATTATTTGACCTGTAGAATCTCCAGTTAACGGATTTACCATTGTTAATGAAACACCCTGTTGTAGATAACTGGGGAGATTTCCGTTAAGTACATATCGGTCCTGTATTTGGAAAAAAAGTTGTTTCTAGGTTTCCTACTAGCCAAGATGTAAGAAGCACTTGGCTTTGGTTATTGGGCTTTGATGAAACCAAACGAAAAATCCGTCAAAATATGATATCTATTAAAGCTCAACTTTCTGTAGTGATTACGTTTATCAGAACAAAAAATATTTACGCTCAGTACGATTAGAGATAAGATTTTTTTTTCAAATGCCCAAATAAATAATTCTGTTTCATTTACTTTTTTCAATGCCAAACACGAACAACACAAAACTAATAAATGAAACGGAACAAAACACAGCTTAGGAGCTGAACATAAGAAAACAACAGTTTAAACCACAAAACATTTATATTTAAAAATACTTCGAGAAACACTAAAATAATCGATTGGTATATTTCATATTCTTAAGACAGCCAACCCAACATGAATCATTTTATACCACTTTCTTCAAAACCTGATCAGTATTTTCTTGAATAAGGGGCAATAAAAAGAAATAGCGTCTTTCACATTTACGATTTAGTTATTTCGTGTAAAGTGGGGGTAAATGTAAAAATGGGGGCAAATGTCATATGACAAGGCAAAATTTACAAAAAAACTATCAAAATTGCTTTATTTAGCACTGAACTTACAAAACTTACATCCCTGATCTACTTGAGCAGGTTAGAGTTCGACTTTGTCGACCGGACACAAAATACCTGTCAACTCGTGCGACTTGTCATTTGAGATTGGCAACTCGGTGCAACAGGTGAGTCTTGAATTCGCTCATGTAGTCGAGCTCTTAGAGGTAGCCTTTCAAAAACCTGGCCACAGATGTAAAAGCTTTTTTTATAATTGCGTATGTCACATTTGCTCCCCGAAATATATGTAGTCGGGGTAAATGTAACACAAAAAGGGGCAAATGTTTAACATTTACCCCGAGTACCTATATTTTGGGGAGCAAATGTGACATACGCAATTATAAACGTTAAACATTTGCCCCTTTTTGTATTACATTTACCCCATTCTTTCGCAGTTTCTGAAAATGGTTCGTAATTATAAAAAAAGCGGGGTGGTCCAAAGTATCAGCTGAAGATCTACAATTTGCTATACAGGATGTTCAGTCAGGTCGGATAACTGTTTACAGATCCCAAAACGTGGGGCATATGTGATGTAAGTATTAACATCTTTAAAAAAACATATATCAATTTATTGTTTTTGTTAGAGATATCGTTTTGAAGGGCCAAGTATTTTTCAGGAATTTTAACGCAATTCTTGCAATAAAAATGAAATCTTACATCACGATTACCCCACTTTCCCCTATTTGACATTCCTACGATAACGAACAACTCAGTAATACCTATACCTAATTGTGTGCAGTTCCCCAAACACAATCTAAATAATTCAGCAGTAAATTACGGCAATTAACGTTAAGCCGTTTCTGTTATTAATCTCAGTGTACAGGTTGTACATATCGAAAGCCACAAATCCGTAGCATATTTCCAACTCACCGATCGCTTTCAATTTCTGGCGGATCCAGTAACTGGGGCGTTGATGTCGCTTTCGGTCTCCGCACGACTCCACTCACGGGAGAACGCCGCCTTTGGATCTCGTGCGATGGCTGAAAGGAAACATTTTTTAGCGTTTGATATCTGGTGAACTGGATATTAAGGGTAAATATGAATAAGGAGGAAAATATATGAACGATCGAGAATCATCCTGCACTTGTCAAAAAACAGGCCGTTCTTTGTTTTGTTCTTAAAAAACTTGCGTGTACTATTTTGGCTTTAGCCAGAGCCCTTTAGGGTCACTCAAAAATGGGACAAGGCGCTAAAGGTTCATTTCATTTAGGCTGCCAACCTGGCATTTATTTGTTTGTCAACTTCAATGTCTGACGTACGGATAACCATAGTCTGACAGTTACAAAAATAAACAAATCACAACAGATCAAGGTTTATTGACAACAGATCATTTCAGAATGTCGTCACACAATTGACAGATGGAGGGCAAACATTTGTTTACTTACACATAACCTTACGAGTAAACTGTCATTTTCTAAAACTATTAAATAATTAATATGCCACTTTTTTGTTGTGTTTTAGGGTGCCCTCCAACAACAAATGGCGGCCTGTCAAAACCAGGCATTCTAGAACAGTCTATTATTACTAGTTTTTTCGCTAGCAATCTCCCGAAAATTTTTTTGAGGCCTTGAATGTTGTGAAAATAATTTCGAAACGTTCGAAAACGAGAAAAAATTTACTGTTAAAATAATTCAAGCATGTGGGGGATTTGGTAAGAAAATTTCACACCTAAATAAAATTAAATTTATTACTTTCGTGAAATTATTGGCAAAATAAAATAATGTATATAAACGCTTCGACCCTGGACAGGGTCTTTGTACTGTAACTTATTTTCACAATTACATATATGTATTACGCACAATAGTCTAGACTCTTCTAGACGAACAATTTTCACTGCCATTAGGGTTGCTAATAAAGGTTTCAAATGAGTAAGGAAAACTTGATGCAGTTTCATAATGTCGTTTTCATTTTTAAATAAAACATTTGATTAAAGGTTGTTTTTTTAAAACATGTTTTACCTTATTGTATTTTATAAGTAGGTACGTGGTACATGGCGAGCCCACTGGCTTCCTCTAGCTGTCTAGCTGCTAGACTGCTAGAGTCTAGGTCTCGGTCTAGCTCTAGCTCTCTAGCAGCTAGAGCTAGAGTCTAGTTTGTGCCAACGGGGGGCGTGGGCATTTTCATTTTAGACAGTAGGGAGGCGTGACAAAAAAAACTTTGGGAACCACTGCTCTAGACGAACAATTTTCACTGCCATTAGGGTTACTAATAAAGGTTTCAAATGAGTAAGGAAAACTTGATGCAGTTTCATAATGTCGTTTTCATTTTGAAGAGCTATATGATTCGGGACGTTATTCTTCGGAAACAAGAGCGTCAACAATATAGCACCAAAATTATTTCACATAATTATATTTGCTTAAGGGGGGATATTATAGTACAGCGCACAAAATGTGGTAGTGGCATTCGGTCGAATTAAAAATGAGCCAGAATGTGACGTCACCTGGGAGAAGACAATTGTACTTCGACGGTTGTGTTCAGACGGTCGCCACTAACCAGGAGATATATAACAGAACACTGCACTACACAGATGATATTTACCTTTTAGCAAAGAAAGTTTTCACTCAGTGTATTTTCCGCTAGTATTTGTGAATCTGCCACATATGCTGTTTGTATTTTATACACGTCAGTGTATATCCGTATCTTTTTGATAGAGTTAAAGCGAATGTAATGACCAAGCGAAAATTACACTTTTATCGAACTGGCGTAACCCCACAAAGGAAACGCATCGAGTTTCCGAAAAGCACCATAAAATATTACAGTCGTAAAATGAATTCGCGGTCAAAGCGCGTCAACGCGAAATTACACCGGCAATTATTAATGATTGTGATGAATTCGTACTCTGGGAAGGCCCTCAAGTTATATATAAGCGATATGTTCTTTTATTCAAGTTGCGTGAGTGGTTGTTACCACTCAAAGCTCACTCTACACTCTACAGGCTATTCCCAAATGAATAAGGGCTCGCCGAAGGCACTACACCGTATATACGTGGGAGAAAATAAAACATTCAAGCATTTTTCTACCGGAGTAACGATGAGCACTTCAGAATTAAGAGAAAGAAGATATTCCACCACTAGCAAGAATCATCATCATCATAAGGTTCTCAGTCCGAAGACTGGTTGGACGCGTACCTCCATTCTTTTCTATCCTGAGCTAACCTACGCATTTCCCTAAAAGTAGAACATCCTACATCCCTAACTATTTGAGAGCAGTAGTCTAATCTAGGCCTACCCCTACCTCTTTTTATTCCTATCTCTGACTCTAGTATGTCGCGAACTATTCCTTCGTGTCTTAGAAGGTGTCCTACCATCCTATCTCTCCTACTCTTTATTGTGTTCCATACCTTTCGCCTTTCCCCAACTCTTTCTAATACTTCCCTATTGCTAACCTTATCTATCCACGGTATCTTCATCATGCGTCTGTAACACCACAGTTCAAACGCTTCTACTCTTTTTCTATCCGCTTCTCCTATTGTCCAAGTTTCGCACCCGTATAATGCCGTACTCCATACATACGACTTTAAGAGTCTTTTCCTAGTCTCTATATTAACCGTTCTCGAACATAACAGTTGTTTCTTTTTGTTAAACGCAACTCGTCCCTGCGCCATCCTTTGTTTTATATCTTTAGTGCTCCTACCGTCTTGGGTTATTTTACTTCCTAAGTAGCAGAAATCCGCGACCTCCTCTATCTTCTCATTTCCTATTTGTATTTCAATTTTAGTTCTATTTTCACTCCATCTACATACCAAAATTTTAGTTTTCTTTTTATTGATTTTCATGCCGTAGCCCTGTGTCAAAACTGCTTCCATTTCATTCAAAGCCGCTCCTATTTTACTCCAGAAAGTGCCATCATCATAAATTCGAAGTACGCTGTACCAGGGATATAATAATGTGGTGGTTTCCCGTTGCCTTCCACATCGCAGTAGTGTGTATCACAGTGCCATACCGACCCTCACGATCTCTGCCACTATGATTACTGAAAGAGCTGCTGCCCCCTTTCAGGGACTTGATTTAGTCTGGCTTCTCAAATAAAAACCCCTCCAATATGGTTAAACCTATGGTTCGGCTCTTTAGATCATTGAAGCGCGCAAGCCATCCCACCCGTCCCAGTATTACTAGAACTGCGTCAAGGTACAAGTCCTTTGGGTAGTAGCAAGAATAATAGATGGATATAGTAAGTAAATGGGAGATGGTAAAAATTAACTTGTAGAGAATCACAAAATGATAATAATGCGAAAATTAATTATTAATTTTCAAAAATTAAATCCTGGGAAATTGCAGTGCAAGCAGTTGCGGTTTCCTAGAAAAGCGGTGCCGTCATATAGCGTCATAAAGCGCTATTATTCAGTTTAGACGTTCGTTTGTAAGTAGGCCGATGCGTTAAAATAGATTAATATTTCGTCATCTTTTATAAACCGGCTCACAGCATGTTTTGTTGTTTATTAGTACCGGAACATATCGCAATAAATTATTTTACTGTGTGATACTCAAACATAACAGCTAACAAATATCAAGTGACCAATGCTACTGCGACCTGGGCGAGAAATTAAAAACGAAATAAAAATCACCGTTACATCAAACTCCACCGTCAAAAAACGTTGGCGAATTGCTTAAGACACGGTTTCCTAGAAAAGCGGTGCCGTCATATAGGGCCGCAAATATTATAATGTTCCCATTATGTAATAATTTAATGATAACAGTGGTTTCCTAGGAAACAACGTAGAACACCGCATAGCAACAGAGCCGTGCCGTTATATTTGAGAAGGTGCTCCACCTATTTGTTTCAACTGTCTGGAAACCTACAAAGTAAATTAATTATAGTTATTTATAATATAGCCTAATAAAATGTATTCAGATAATAATAACCGTTACAACTTCCGTATTTTCACGGTCGCTTTACGACATAACGTACCGCTATATTACGGCCACTATATGATGGCACCGCTTTTCTAGGAAACCGTAGCTTTATCCACCGTACTGCCATTGCCTTATTTATAATGGAATCGCATTATTACGTTTCGGTGTTCAGCACCGCTTCCTAGGAAACCACTATGATTATTAATAGGGGAAACGCTTTACCTGACACCTCCTACCTCTATATTACGGCTTATGATGTGAATTTAAACTTTGTGTATGCAAGTAGTCCATAGTGCTCGTATTTTAGTATTATTTCTTTTTTATGTCCTAACACTGGCTCACGAACACATAACCAATGAACTTTTACTCGGGGAAAAATTATACGTCACTGATGTTTTCCAATTATATATTTTTTATAAAGTTTTCGTCAAAAAAGTTTACAATTTTTTTGTTTTTCACTAAAATACCGTGTTCACTTCTAACACAATAACAAACACATTGACAAACTAAGCTAAGAGTAAATGTGGAATCAGTAGGTACTACTTACTGCAGACCTGGCAGATGCCAAAAAAGTAGACGAAGCGAGGACAACCATGTCCGTAGAAGGCGAAAGTGACTCCCTCGGGTTTCGAATAGAAGAATAAAAACGAATTGGGAAAAAAATGTAAACTGTGCCCATGACCTGTAGTGCAGTCTCTGCTCCCTCCACACGCGGGCTGGCTCTTGCTCCGCTTGCTGCGCCAACATGGTTTGAACGTTTGGAGGGCGTGCAGGTACAGGTTGCTAGAGCAGATTTTAAATTTTTTCCCCAATTTTTGTCATTTTTGTTGATATACCAAAGCTAAAATACTGAATTTCACTGAGGGGTAGTTTCTGACTCACAGCCTACTTAGATGAAACATAAAAACCTCAAATATTAGACAAACATGCTAAACAATGTGCGTCGTGCGACAACTCCCCCTCCTCCTCACTGTGTTGCGCCTAATAGTGTCTACCAGGGCGATTCGAAACGATACTGACTGTTATTCAGAAAAGTTAATTCAGATAATTTTGAACTGTTAAATGTGTATTGTTGGATTCTTTAGTGGTCGTTATTTGCTTGCTTGTTGTTTAATTCTTTATTGCTTAATTGTTTATTGTTAAATTATGTGATCAAATCACTTGTAAGTTTTAAATAGTCACTTGTAAATAAAATTGTCAATTTGAAATACGTTATTATAATGTATTTTTCGTGCAATATTCTCATTGTTTTCCTAATTTTTCGATAGAGACACGAAAGTTTCAAACTAACCTAGGTATAATATCTTCGCCTTTTTTAATAATTCATTGTGTAAAAATCAAAATTTTATGACAAAAATTGTGTTTCTGTTTAATCTGCCAACGTCGATGACAACACTAAATTCAATTTTAGTTCGTAGCCGTTAGGCACAGCACACTCGATTTAATTAAAAGTCACGTGTTGGTGCCTCATTTTCATATCCAACGAATAAATCATTGCACAGCTTGGATAGGTGAAGCGAGAAAGAATTTGATTTAAGATAAACAGCTGGGAGTAACAGAAATTTGATTTATAATGTGTGGGCCTATAAATGTTTCATAAAAATAATGTCTCATAGGATAAAAGAAATGGAAGAAAAATGGAACGTTATCAAAGATATTTCACCTGACTACACATGCGTTTGTCTAATTCGCAAATCACATAAGTCCATTTTTACCCATATTGAGTTAAAGGCGCCATCTAGTAGATAATATGAATGCCTACAAAACTGAATATCAAATAAATCCTAACGGACATTTTTAAACCTGCAATAACAGAAACTAAATTTCACATAAGTCCAATGTGCGTATTAGACAATTCACAAATCACACAAGTCCATCAGTGTTTGCAGGGAGAAGCTCCATACTAAACCGTGTCTTAAGTTTTGAGCAATATTTCTGAAATAAGCTAAGAAGTTTGTTTGGCGTATGCTTTTATGATTCAGGTAAGTGCCGTACATATGATATTCCAGAAATTATTTAGGATGCAATAGCACTATAACTATTTAAAATTAATTTTTATGTGTTGCGGAGTTGTGTGTTTTTCCCATAGTTGTATATCCCTTGCTTTCCGAGTTATGTGTTTTTCTGTCCGTGCACCTGTGGAATTGTGTGTTTTTCTAATTAGTCTGGATTTCTTTACTCCTGGAGTTATGTGTTTTTCGTATTCTTTATAATAGATACTTTCACCATGTAGGTAAAATCACATTAATTTTTCGTTTTCGTTTGCATCTAGTTCATCGTTTTCCAAATTTCACATCATAAATCAGAAATAAGTTCTTCATTTTGAAAGACTAAGCATCTACCTATTTTGTTATTTTTTTTCTATTTTATATAATCAAAGTTTGGATACACACTGTTTAGTTTTTATACAAAAATTGGACTAACGAGTTATTAGTTTGAGCTTTCCTCTTATGTACGTTTATAACAAAAATGATGTTTTTAAACTTTAAAGACAAATGTCTACGTCAGATTTTTTTCAGAATGCCAATTAGTTCAAGAACTTTAAAAATTCTCCAGCTGGCAACAAAAGACAAAAATCAAATAGCAGTTCCTCCCGCACATCATGGTACTGAAATAACAGGTTTTTCTGATGATTCCTTGCAAGCTAATAATGCCCATACGCCATCATCGCCGAACCAAGAACTATTCAAATTTGATGAACGTCCTTTAAATCTTTACGGTATTCACAGAAATGTTGCTAATGAAATTTCGCAACCCAATAATGCTCATACATTACCATCGGCCAATCAAGAGTCACCTAAATTTAGTGAACACCGCCCAAGTTTCATAGGTCATCGAGAATTGCTACAATCTAGTAACCCCTATATGTCACTACCAGCCGATCAAGAATTACTTACATTTAGTGAACTCCTTCCAAGTTTTCAGGGTACTACAGTGACAGTTTCCTATAATGAATATCTACAACTTAATAATGATTATACGCTACCATTAACCAATCAAAGATTAGTAAATTGTAATAAAATCGCTTCAAGCTTAGAACAGCAAGTATTAGAGGAAGAATTAGATCTTCCTGATAATATTACGTTTGATGAATCAGTTAATACTGAAACTTTTGGGGATGGTCAATTACCACGAAATAGTGCTACCCCCACTTTCAGTATCATGCAACTTGAATCTGTTGCTAATGTGCAAATGGAATACATTGATACATGTACGCCACAACCCGATAACTATCCTACACAACAAAATTTACTTCAAGAGCAAAATGATAAAAATGACGCAGAGAAAAATGAGGTTGACGAGAATGTGGGCAAAGAAAATGACAGTGCTTTAGAAAATGAGAACCAGCGGGAAAGTACTGATCCAAATGAAGAATTTGAAGAAAAGGGAGAAACAAGATCGAGGCGTAAAAGACAACATGTAAATCTTGACGACTGGAGCAAAAATTCCAATAAAAAGAAAAGAGAAAGTGGCCTAACGTACTTTGGAAAACAAAAACAAGCAGGCACTTGGAATTATAGTGTCAAAAAACCAAAGAAGAATTTGGGACCACCATGCAATTGTAAGCTGTCAGAAAAAAGTTCGAAGTTCAAATGTAGTAATTTTGAAGAAGAAGATAGGAAGTCCATATTTGAGACGTTTTGGAAATTGTCTTGGAAAGAGAAAAAATTATACGTGCAGTTGCTTTGTAACAAGACTAATACCGAGAGGAGTAGAAACAGGAAGAACGAACATGAATCTCAAAGAGATTCAACTTACTCTTATATTTTGAAAAAGGGACACGAAAAGCTTAGAGTTTGCAAAACAATGTTTGCAAATACGCTGGCAATAAAACCTTGGACCATTCATCATTGGTTAAAGTCCTGCAAAGAGATTGATAACGTGCCTACTGCTGAACAAAACACAACAGAAGTTCTCGATGCAAGACGTTTGAAATCTTCTGAGAAGAAGGCCCATTTAAAGGAATTTTTTGAATCACTTCCAAAAATGGAATCTCACTATTGTAGAAAGTCGTCTACTAAATTATATCTAGAGCCCAACTGGAGATCCAAATCAGAATTGTTTGCTTTATACAAAAGCGAATGGTGCCCAAAATTTAAGGAAGAACCTTTGTCCATTACCATGTTTTGTCACATGTTTGAAGATCTAAATCTCAGTCTGTTTACCCCAAAAAAAGATGAATGCGACTTGTGTGTATCATATAGAGCTGGAAATGTTGAGAAAGCACATTATGACCTTCATGTAGTAAAGAAAAATGAAGCAAGAGACGAGAAGGAGAAAGATAAATCTTGTGTTGACAGCAATAAAGTGTTTACAATGGATATGCAAAAGGTGTTACTTTGTCCCCAATCTAATGCATCTGCATTATATTTCAAAATGAAGTTAGCTGTTCACAATTTTACAGTATTTGATTTAAGGACCAAGAAGGGATATTGTTTCATCTGGCATGAAGCCGAAGCTGGATTAACAGCGAATATTTTCGCTTCAATTTTGTGCTTCTTCATACAACAACAATTAACGTCTAGTAACGAAAATGGTTCCGACCAAACTGCAAAAAATACTTTCATATTTTATAGTGATGGCTGCACTTGCCAAAACAGAAACTCCACGCTTACGAATGCACTATTAAATTTGGCAATGGACAAAAAAATTGTAATAATTCAGAAATACCTATTGTCAGGACACACTCAAATGGAGTGTGACAGTATGCACTCGAAAATAGAAAGAAGAATTAAAGGTAGAAAAATAAATCTTCCTGCAGATTATGTCGAAATATGTAGAGCTTCCAGCTTGGAGCAAAATGGTTATGAGGTCTCGTACCTAGACCACACGTTTTTTAAGAAATTTGACACTGTAAATTTTGTTAGCTCGATTAGACCTGGGCGTAAAGCTGGCGACCCCACCGTTACTCATATTAAGGCGTTAAGGTACAATATGGACGGAAAAATTGATTACAAAATAAGACACACGGATGAGTGGAAGGAACTTCCTTGTAGGTATAACAAGAATGCAAAGGTTACCAAATTTGAAGGTTTGCCCCCTCTTTATAAGGCACCTGTTGGAGTGAAAAGCGACAAATACGCTCATTTAATGGCGCTTAAAACCACTATGGAGCCAGACTATCACAGTTTTTATGACAAACTAGTTGTGCAACATAAATAATTTATGCACTTTTAAAAAAAATGTAGTTAATTTAAGGATACTTAATTTTTTTCGATTCCGTGGTTTTCTATTTAATATTTCTGTTTGACATTTTTGACAAAAATAAAAGTTTATGTTGTTAAAATAAACAATGTTTCAATCTAGATCAATTTTTTTTAATTTTTCTTTAAATTAATGTATTACTGCATAATGTGCAAATCACATAACTCCTACATAAATTTTGTACCTAAGGGTGCAAAACAAATAAGTCCTTTTATTAACCCATAATACGGTCTTTTGACAAAAAATTGTTTTCTCAGAGTTTGGAATTACCCATACCAATAACGTAGTGTTCATTTCATCATGATAGGCACCGAAAACAAAATTATAAGACGTTTTTTGTGTCCCCTGTAAAGTTGACTGATTGTGACTTATGTGATTTGCGAATTAGACTATTTTAGTTCAATTCGAGACAGGGCAAGCGAGCGCGAGCTAGTCTCTGCTTGGGAGTTTTGTATCACCAAAGTGGTTGTACCTAGATCTATTATAAAAATAATATTCGGGCAACGGAAGTCAAATTAAACACTAAACGAAAATTAATTTTTACAAAAGAATCCATGCGTGAAATCAGAAAGCGATTTTCGCTAAACTGTTATGAATGAAGTTTATTAAGGGCACCGCCATATGAGTCATTTTTAGTTGTTTACAATACAAAGACAGTTTTATCGGCGAGATCGAACCTTCTCTTTGAGTAAGCTTTTAGTCTGCCTAGATATGCCATGAATTATAAGCGATACGAGGAGTGTCCAGAGAGTTGTAGAAATAGTTTGGACTGATAAGATGGTGTTTGTTCGTCAGTGTTAAATCGTAGCTGCATCGGTTGGTTGAAGGCTTAACTACTAATCGAAAGAAAGAAACTATAATCAGATTACTACAGTTTTATTTAGGGGATATTTGACTTTACGCCCATTTTCGTCAAAAACTAACTTGAGTGGTTCAAATAAGAAACTCAAGGCCAAACCAGAATTTACATAGTTTTCAAGTTAAATTCTAAACGGTCAACATTAGAACGTGCCTGGCCTGAAGATTAGGGAAGGGAAGGCCGCTAGAAAAATATACTTTAGCTAACTGAAAGTGGGAACTTCTTAAAACAGGCGTGAACGGGAGACGCAAAGTTTCTTAATGAGCGAAAATCTGAGGTTTATTCCATTGTTATTGCGACTGTATCCTGTACTTTAGAGGGTTAGAAAGGGCTTTGATGAAAAAGGTAGGGTTTTCAATGTAGCTTAATTTGGATTAGAATCAAAGTGCTTGTTAATCCCTTCAACCGTTTTACTTTTTCCAGAAGCTCTCTGCCTTTACAGTTTGCAGCCCAAGTTTAACTTACGCGGGGAATTTGTATTTGTCAAATAATATTGAATAAATATTAAATAAAACCTTTGGTAGCTCGAAATTCGTGTATTTTAAATGAGAATGTGGTTGGGTGAATTAATAGCACTTCTAACCCCCACTTGTCCATACGCTTCAATATACAAGGTATTTATGTAATTTGTTATAAGAAGGCAATAATTTATGTATATTTGAAGTAAGCATTCTTTTAGTGGATTAACAGTTGCCTATGTACTAACCATTATCCAATTATTGTGCACGAACTAGTACACTATTAGTATTACCTACAGATGGTACAGGATGCAAGATTTGGCACAAACTTCGTTTCAATCTATACACACACTGTGTATCATAAAAAAGTTTCCATTATTCTAAAATATGGTCTGCAGAAGAAAACTGAGCAACTCTTAGCTTGCGACCACATGCACTATCTACATCCAATTTAAGTTTTTAATTAACTTGTCGTGTGTACAAACATACCTGATAATAGTAAATAACCATCAGGTACCATTACTTTCCAAACTCAATTCACTTAAAACACGTACCGCGACGCGAAGGTTCATTATCCGAAGCAAATAATTTTCAATCATAGGAAAATTGATGGCGGGCGATTAACTCGATTCATTCGACGGTAGATTTTGTACAGAAACTAAGTAAACTTGTAAATTACTCGCACTTTACTGCCTCTGGTTTGTATAATCCCTGCACACCGAGGATGTGAACGTTTTGAACGCTTTGTATGTATTGAGGTAAGTAGTACCCAATGTGCGTGCTGTACGAAGTAAATGAAGTACAAGTACATGATTTGTATTATAAAATTATAGTTATTGACCTTTCACAACACGGTAACAGGTAATGGCGATGGTTCAGGACGTGGTAGTCAAGTTTGATTATCAAATAATCCTACCATTAGTGCGTACGTCTGAACTATTTAAATACTTTAAACCCGCCAAATTATCCTCCGCATGAATTGAAGTTGAGAGTATATTGTATTGTGACGTTGGTTAGAAATCTCAGCATTAATGAAGGCTTATGTAATGGTACGAGATTGTTAATTTTACAATTGGGAGACAATATCCTACAGTGCAAAATTTTAACAGGCGATAAACATGGAGATATAGTTTTCGTTAACCGTATAACGTTGTACTGTGAAAATGTTTATCCTTTTACTTTTAAAAGACGACAATACTTTCCCATTAAACTAGCGTTTGCAATGACTATTAACAAATCACAAGGCCAAACATTTAATCAAATAGGAATTGATCTCCGGAAAGAAATATTTACTCACGGACAATTATGCGTGGCTTTTTCAAGAGTTCGTTCTTGGGAAGGTTTGATAATTTATTTAGGAAATCAAAGAAATAACCGTATAGTTCAAAACTACGGTAGGAGACCTTCTGAGGCTCGAAGGCTTAGTTCGCGACATACTAGAGTCAGAGATACGAATAAAAAGAGATTAGACTCCTGTTCTCAAATAGTTAAGGATGCAGGGATGTTCAACTTTTGGAGAAATGCGTAGGTTAGCTCAGGATAGGAAAGGATGGACGCGTCCAACCATTCTTCGGGCTGAAAACTGTATGATGATACTATACTTAAATTCTGTTTGCATTTATTGGCTACTGATTCACATTTTTTCTTATATTTCTAATGCAATGATTTCTTTCTTTTGTCGAGTTGAAAAACAGGCGTGCATTTATTATTTAGACGCGTGTGTTCTAGTTAAAGGGTTTTCCTCCCGGTTCTGGTGTACCTAATCAAAAGATACATGGGGAAGAGCACAATCATGTACTACAAATGAGTATCGATAAATATGAACTAGCACAACTGTATCTGTCAACAGCAATTTAGGCCAAGTGTTTCTATATCAGTAAACTTAAACACAGAGGTTGATGTAGGTATCAGATGGTTTTGACAATTACTTAGCATACATACAGAAATTTGCATTTATGAACGTGTAACGCACCAGTTCGAGTTAATTCCTTTTGATGACGCTGCTGTTCGTTGCTCTGGAAATAATTTTTATTTGGTCTGAACTCACCGAAATGGGGAGAAAAAAGAGGATAATCCTCACGTGTATGACGAGTGGATTATGCGGGTACGACTTAAATTGCGTCGCACAAAATAAAAATAAAAACAAAATGTCCCACAGTTGGACGCAGAGTAAACTACTGTAATCACTCGAACATGAAATTATACAGATGGAATACGTGGTTGAGTATACATTCCGGAGCTCACGAGAAAATGTTCAATACTTTCGTAAGAATAAATAAAATAAATAACATAACATAACACTTCCTAGCTGCTTACATACCTATTCAATATTCGGGGGAGGGGGTATTTATAATAGACTGCGTATTTAAAATATTTTATACTTAAGGGATCAGCCGATTAGGGCCAACCCTAGAAGTCCGCTGACGATTTATCATTACCCTGAAGGGATAAAACACTGGGCAACCTCCAACAATTACAATAAAACAACAAAGTTCTCCTTACCGTAACAGGTGCTGTATGTGAAGTTTCAGAACCAGCGTGGCAGCTTCCCGCTCCCTTCCGGCATGCCCCCGGAGAAGATCTCAAACTTTCCGTGCCCCTCTTGTTCCACGAAACTTGACCACTGCAAACAAGTAAAAACAATTAATTTCCGAGCGTCCGACACTTAAATGTGATTAAAACCGATACAGAATGGTCTCGATGCGGAAATAAAAGCGAGGGGGGATGGGGAACAGTACTCAAGGGGTTGAAGTTTATTTCGCCAATTTTCGAATCCTCGGGGATGAATATTCGTTCTAACCGGTTGCCAATGATGGATTGGGATCCGTTTACAACACAGCCTATCGCCAACAATGGTTATATTAAAAGGTTTTTCGTTATTTCCTCGATTCATCTCTTTTTATATTAATTATTTTTTTTAAGTGTTCCGAACAGCAGTCCTTTATAAATAGAGTTGTGAATCTGCAGACTAGATAGGATTTATGCATTAATTTGTACACACCCTGTATAACAAAAACGACAACTTTTATGCTGCAGAAGCAAAACAACACAGAAGAAAGTTAATAATAACGGACAACAAACGAATGACTAAAATAAACGAATCAATGGAACAAACGCTTTCCAAACACGCAACACAGTACATGACCCCAATTTAGTTTTCGTTTTACCGATTTCCTACCCTTTTAGCATCACCTTAACGTTTATTTTTCGCTTTTTATCTCTGTTTGCCCCGCTGTCACCACTATTTGTTTCCAGTACACGTATTCTTTTAACATGCAGCCGCCAAATTATGCGTGGAAATTCCTAAGATCTTTTTCATATAAAGTATGGTATTCCACTCTCGAGTTACAGCTATTATTAGTTCGCTAGAATAATATACCGTGTGACAAACATCCATGTGTACATGGGGAAATAATATGGGCAATTACATTTTTGGGGATTCCTGCTCCCCATGTGTAGTTACAGTGGTGGTAAAGGTAGCAATCGAAAGACTATTTTTTTCTGCGTATGAGGATATCAAAACCTCTGCAATTTTCCAATTTATTAAAGCATTAAAAGCAAAAATTACACTAATAATAATTTTCAAATTAAAACACGGTTATTCATCAGATTACCTATGACAATTTAATTTATTCTAATCAAAGACTCCCTTTATTCTAATTTCTAATTCGTCTGAACTGTCAACATTATTTTATCGACAATTTAAAATTTGGGTTTCAAAATGAACAAAAATATTTATTCAGTTGAAGAAAAGGTTTTCATTGTGAAAACATTTTACGGCGGCAATAGTCTGCGGGTAGTCCGTGACTTATTTTCTGTAAAATTCAATAACAGTCCTATTCCTTCGGTAACAACAATAAAAAATTTAGTTAAGAAATTTGAAGATACTCGGAATCTTTCATTGAAAGAAGGTAATTTTTACTAATAAATTTACTTGGTTTTTATTTAGATAATTCTGATTCGCTTATTATTATTACCTAGTTGCTAATTCCTTATTGTTCGCTAACTTAAATTTTACTGGGATTATGAGAAATTTAACAAGTGATAACGTGGAGTGAAACAAAACTAAAATTAATCTTATCATTTATTTTTTTAGTCGTTCCAAGAAATCTAAATGTTGAGGTAGAGGAAATGGTAATAGGCCTGATAACTGCTAGTCCAACATCTAGTTTAAGGTAATGTTTCAAGAGAAACTGTCCGTGACATATTAAAAAAAACAAATATCATCCCTTTAAATTCCAATGTCACCAAGAGTGACTTCCTTTTGACGAAGAATCAAGGCAAACTTTCTGTGAAGAAATGCAAGAACGGGCTAATCGGGATCGCAGCTTCTTCTCATCAATTTGTTTTACCGATGAGTGTACCTTCACTTTAAATCAAGAGCCAAATTCACAAAACGTTAGGCATTGGGCCCAGGAAAATCCCAGAATAAATCTAGCCACTACAACGCAATACCCTCAAAAAATCAATATTTGGGCAGGCATTTTTAATAATCGCATTATAGGACCATTTTAAATACAGGGAAATTTAAATTCAGAAGCTTATTTAGATCTTTTAATTAATCATATTGGCCCTGCATTAGAAGAAGTTGCACATGCGAATCGGGAATCAGCATGACGGATGCCCAGCACATTTTGGAGCACAAGTGAGGGAATTATTAAATGAAGTATTTCCAGAGAGCTGGATTGGTCGAGGTGGTGCTATAAACTGGCCAGCTAGATCTCCCGATTTGGCACCGTGTGACTTTTTCTTGTGGGGTCATTTAAAAAATAAGATTTATAAAACTCTTCACTGGGATACTGTCTGATACAGAATGGGGGTTTATTTGAATATTTGTTATAGTTATTTTTCTTTTTTATGTTACTCTAATTTCATTGTATATTAATAAGTTTTTGTCCTTACCTAGATATGAAATAAATAAGTATTAAATTGCCAGATTACAAAATTCATTAGAGCAAAATAAACAAATGTTGCCGCTTGTTAAATTTTTCATAATTGCAGTAAAATTAAAGTAATTTAATTTTTATTATTTCATTTTACTGCTTTAACATTTTCCCAAAAACTTTTTTATAGGTTAGACGACATCTACAATTTACCCTAAACTATATGGACCAGCATTCACCAACGAAACATCCACACCAGTAATCATTTAATTGTCAACTATAGGTAATGACAATAATAATGAGAATGAGAATTATCTAAATAAAAAAACAAGTTTATGTATTAGTAAAAATTAACTTCTTTCGATGAAAGATTCCCAGCCTTCAAATTTCTTACTAAATTATTTGTTATTATACCGAAGGAATAGGACCGTAAAATATTTTCACAATGAAAACCTTTTCTTGAACTGAATAAATATTTTTGTTCATTTTTAAATGTTGACAGTTCAGAAAATCCATAAAAATCAAAGACGTCCGTGATTAGAATAAATTAAGTTGTCATGGATAATCTGACAAATTTCTGTGTTTTAGTTAGAACATTATTAATGTAATTTTTGTTTTTAATGCTTTAATAAATTGGAAAGTTGTAGAGTTTTTGATATCCTCATAGGCAGAAAAAAATAATCTTTCGATTACTACCTTTATCACCACTGTAACTACACATGGGGAGCAGGAATCCCCAAAAATGTAATTGCCCATGTTATTTCCCCATGTACACATGGAAGTTTGTCACACGGTATACTATTAACTGCAGTATAAATTTATTACATCATTTTGCTATACAAGTAGGCTGTTGGCAGACTGAATTAGATGTGTCTCAGAGGCAATGGGTTCGATTCTCGCTAAAGGAATAATCAATAATTGTTAAATTGTTACCAAGGCAAAAAAATCAACAAACTTCATCTAAAACAAGCCATAGAATCCAAAAAAGCGATCATATACAGGTGTCCCATTAAAATAAGTAAGTTTAATTAATACGGCATACGAAAAATGGTACATCTTGTACAGCTGAACACAATTTCTTGGTGTTTATATTGTAGAAGAAATAATAGGTACCTAACGCTAACGCGCTACTTATCACTTTGATACACGTCCAAGAACAAGAGCAATTGTACAAAATGCCAGTCAGGTGGGCATTTTAGTTCATTACCCCTGGTTATTTTTAGCGTGGCTGGCATGGGAAGCAATATAACTTCATGAATTCTGTACTGGCCAAGTGACATTTGTTCAGTCAGTTCCACCCATCATATTGCGTGATATTATTTCATAGATAGTTCATTCGAGATTTTGTGATACAGAAGATAGTATTAGTCTTATTATGGACATTAAGGACTTGCCTCCAAATTAGAAGCTGACCTTTCCCGATGCCCTACCAGCATTTTTACTTAAAGTTAATGCGTTTCGGACAGGGGCTTTCAAAGAGACGGATTACTTCCATTTAGCCCTTTTGTGTCTTTAACACTTTACCACTATAATACCTGTGTAGTTGTTTCACCGTTTTAGTAACTCCCCATCAGTCCATATTGCGTAAATAATTGCGCTGTTTAATAACGGCATTCAGAAAACCATAAATCCGTAACAAAACAAGATAAATCCTTAGGAGATTCCGCCTTATCACGTCCATTATCCCAAAGTCTGTTGAAATATGACAAGCCATCAATCCGGAGACAGAGAGACCCTGACTTGGGTAAGCCGCACGCATATACTTACGAGGAAAATCCAAGAAAGCTATGCATGGAACAGACAACATTTTTATCCGTTTTGATGGCCGCAAAGCTATACAGGGTACCGGAAAATCGTCACGACCAACAGAAAAGCTATCGGGCAACGGATTGCATAGGTACCTTTTCCTGTTAGATGCAGAATAGTATAATGTGCAAATTTGCTTGATAGTATTCTCCAAAAGCGCTAATTTACTTCATTACAATGCCCTTCCTATAAATGTATAATTATGTGGCACAGTTTTGTAACTTCAACTGAAGAAGCCGCCAGGAAAATTCTCCATATTTAGATAAAAGTCATGTGTATATAATTACTGTTCTGCACATGTTAGGAAGCAAAACTCAGTAATTTTAGTTCTAAGCACAGATCCAAATTACAGATTACCAACAATCCTGTAATTGTACGTATGCTACCGCAATCCGCACAGTACTGTCGCAAGCAAGAGTTATTTTTTCCTTCAATTCCTATTTGTAAACACGAGCAAACAACCTCGCTGACTTAAACACGATACTCTGAGTGATTTATAATTAATCACATTAGAGGTGCGGTTTTGTAGAAAAAACCGACGATTTTAATTCAATTAAGTACAAGAATAATCAAATAGTTGGTATTGCTTAATCAGGCACTTAATTATTAATTTAAGATATGATTTCATTCAATAATTGTTAGAGTAACTCCTTTATTCCACGTTATAAACCTTCCTGTTAGTTAATTGAAATGTATTCCCATAGTAGCTGACAGATGCCTGCGACATTCAGAAATAATGCCGACTGCGACAGCTGATGAAACACTAACAAATGGAGGAGTCAAAACACTACGTTCCGTTTGCTGTTACTTAAAATATACCGGGTGCCTTTAACGAAGAGATTTGAAATTTCGACCAGGTGGTTGGTAAATACAATACTTTTGGCATAAAAGGCACCCCCCAGATCCACTTCCGATATAACCGGAGGTTGCGTTCACTTTCTTAATGTAAATAGTACCCCGTATACATCTTTTGCCACTCTATTCTACTACAAATGTGTCATAAGTTAACATTTGGACTAAATATGGTGTCGAAATTACACTTTTTCTCAGTGATGTACCTACTCCTTAATTTTTCAGAATAACTTGTTAAGATTTTTCTTAACGGCTCTGGGAACCAACCAAAGAAATTTAAACGATTCCTTCAGAAAGTGACCGTAAAAAACAGTTCATGGAAACTCCCAAGAGAGGAAAAAATTGACTTCTAAGTACGCTACTTACTAAATACAGTCTACCACAGAATGTGCAAGACTCCAGAAGATACTTTCTAAAGACTGCCATGGGGCTATGCATACCCTGAAAGCTGAAGCAGGTATATTCACAACCACGGGAAGTGAAACAATGTCCGAACTACTTCGGGTACACTTCCCTGGGTCACATACCGTGGATGTTGCCACCCTCGATTGGAGGGGCCAGGAGCTAAATGCACCTAGAAGCAGGGCAACAAAAGATGATTGGCGCACTGCGAGGAGTTAAACAAGCAGTGCTGGAAAACAAAGAAATCCTCCTAGCCGCCTTTCTGGACATAGAAGGAGCGTTCGATAATACATCATTCAATAGTATCTCCAAAGTCGTAGGCCAAACAGGACTAGAGGCTTTGTGCTGCAGGTGGATAGACTGCATGCTGAGGGATAGAGTGGTGTTTACTACACTGCTTGATGAGACCTTGGCAGTCAGGGTGGTAGGTGGTTGTCCGCAGGGTGGAGTTCTATCTCCTCTTGTGTGGAATCTAGTTATGGACGGACTGCTTAGGATATGCAGATGATTTAGTTATCACAGTCGAGAGAAATTTAGCAGTACGATTAGGGAACGTATGCAAATGGCCCTGAGTATTGTAGCAGCTTGGACTGAAAAGGAAGGCTTGACCATTAGTCCAGAAAAAACAACAATAGTTCCATTTACGCAAAAGAGAAACATAGAGGCTCTTGGACCTCTATATCTCCGTGGTAGAAAGATCTCATTGTCAAGGGAGGTCAAGTATCTGAGGGTTATACTGGAGTCAACACTTACCTGGACCCAACAAATCGATAGAATAGTCAGAAAGTCGGAAACTACTCTTGCAGTAGTCAGGCGAACATATAACAAAAAATGAGGTCTAAGGCTAGGAATGGTGCACTGGCTGTACACCAGAGTGGTCAGACCAGGAATAATGCATGCAGCTTTGGCAGGTAACTACTAGGCTAAGGCTAAGCAAAATTCAGAGGCTTGCCTGCCTAGGGATAACAGGGGCGATGCGGACTTCGCCAACTGCAGCCATAGAGACTCTTCTGGACCTTCCCCCTCTCCACTTCGTGATACAGGGGGAGGCGAGACTGGCACTTTACAGACTGCAAAACTCTTTTTGCCGCGTCCGTCTGGGTACAGAGCATACTAACATTATTGAGGACATAAAGGATTACATGGTCCCCAAAAACACCGCACAACCACTCTTTCAGGTCACAATCGATGACCCTCGATGACACTCGAGTGGAGAACCAAACTCTGAACAGCATACCTTCCGGCAGTCTCATCTGGTACACCGCCGACGGTTCTAAGACCGAGACAGGTGCTGGGTCAGGATTGTTTGGAGATAAACCAAGAGTGAAACTCAGCTCCTCGCTGAGCAAATATGCCTCTGTCTTTCAAGCAGATGTCTACGCAATACTACAATGTGCGCGGGAAAACATTAAGAGGGGCTACAAAAATCAGCGTTAAAGAACACCTGTGGAAGATTGGTAAATATTACGGAGACCTTAATTGCCGCTTGTGTAATAAGGAACGGGAGACAGCTATGCACATCCTGTGCAGATGTGAAGCTCTAGACCAGAAGAGGCAGCGAATTTTCGGGCGATGTCTGATGGAACCGGAAGAATTTTCCACGCATTCAATGTTTGACTTGTACCGTTTGGTCCAAGGCACCAAGATCATGGAATGGGTGTGACTTAGAATTTAGAGTGAACACAATAAGCCCATTTTGTGTCTGCAGTGCATCTGAGCCTTCGGCAGGCCCTAAGGGGAGAAAAAAAAAGTAGGTATGTAGTTCAATTATTATTCTTATCCCATACAGTATCTGAAAATACCTATAAATGGAATGCAAAATGGCGAAACTGTGTTTAAAAGTTAAAAATAAGGCAGTTACGCAACAAAAAAAGGTTATCTTTACGTAAGCAGGTTTATCCCCTGAGGGAAAGAAACCCTCCGAATAAACTAGGGGCGAAATATTTATTCTTGCATCTTTAAGGTAATTCCGGCTTTCTGACAAGTTCAAGTTTTAGATAAATTTTCGCAAACTTTCCGTTTCACAACTGACAACATTTTATTCTCTGTATACTTTTAAGCCTGTTCATATTTTTTTTCTTGTAACATTTCTAACTATAAACCATCTCCTTGATTTATTTTGGAAACGCGCTGCGATTCCAATGAAATCTGTACCATTGTTCGCGCATAAAAAACTTTGTATATAAACAAGACTTAACAAACTGCAACACAGAACATCAAATGAGACAGTCTGTTGTTTTTACAGCTTTAAAACTTATTTTATTGTACACAGAAAGTGCATGTGGTTCATGTCTACTTGAACCGAAAAGAACTATAGAAACCACTAACTAGAGCAATTTGGATTTAAAAAAAATCTGCAAAATCGACCCCCGAACTAACCTCAGTCAATGTCACGAGATTTTGAGGCGCTTATTTCAAAACCATTGGATCGATTTTGATAATTACCAAATTCGCAATTTTCAAGTAATAATGATTCGTTTGACTGTTTATACATTAACTAGTGGAAATGGAACACATATTCATAATGAAATAGAATGTTCAGGAACGCTTTTCCTACTACCCCTTTCAGTTGTTTAGACAATTAAAATGTTTATAACTAAAGAATGTTTAATTTAATTGCAAAAATCAAGCTAAAAAACAACTTTTCTGGACGTTTTGAGGTTAGTACATGTACTATAAACAGCAAAAGTGGTATTCCACTTTACGGTTCAATTTATTGGTTATAATTAATTAAAACTTTGGACGCTGGAGATAACAGATTTCGATGAAATACTCCACACTTACTTAGGCGTAGGAATACAACACAGTTAACCTGTTTATTTGCAGTCTCTGCATTACCTACGTACTCTACCGATACATTACTGGAACCTACTTACTCCCACAAGTAAACCGGTGTAATCAATCACTGTTTTTGTTGCATAACAAACAGCTCGGTTAGTTTGCGCTACGGCGATGAGATCCTTCCATTCACGAACTTCATTAACGACCATTGTCGGTAAATATTTAAACAATAAGTGTTAAGTAGCAGGATGAGTATGAGTAAGCTGTGGTGTAGGTGTTGAAGAACAAAAGCGAAGGCGTTCATCTTTAATTAGCCGGGTCGAAACCAAATTATGCAAATAAATTGTCATGTTAATAATTTATCGTCTCTAATGTAAGCTGTTTTTCTCTGTGCTGATTACCAGATTAGGCTAAAACACAGTTGGACTTCTTCTCTATTCAGTTCAACCTCGTGTGCAACAAAAAATATTAGCACCCGGTGAAGAGGTGGTTAGAGGCAGTTAAGGAAGCTATTTGGAAGCTGAGAAGGAAAGAAGATTTGATGAAGGAAATTGAAGATTTTGATTCCTTCTTTTTCCTGAATTCTCAACTTTACAATATATTTCTCAACTGCCTCTAACCGACTAGTTACACTCTTCTTTTCTTCCTGCCTTTCTTTTTGCTCGTCAGTAGATAAGCTATGAGAGAGCTGGCTCAGAATTCCATGTATTTCCTTATGGAGATTTATTCGAGAGACCAGTCTAAAGAAGCTTTCGATCAAACTAAGTATACTTATTCAACTTAGCGAAATTCTGAAGTTTCATGCTTACAATCTATACAATCATCGATTCTCCCTAAAACTTCTAAAACTTTAATACGACGGAAACGTATATTCGCAATTTAAATACCCAGAGGCACTTGGTATTAATCAGGTTCTTGGAACTTATCATGAGACAAGTAAGAATTTATTTATCTAAGGGCACTGATGCCGATGAATAATTTATTAGTACCCTATAATCGGATTTTCTGTTTCTCTAAATCTTCTTACCGATGCTACAACAGAATATCTGTGAATGTAACATTGTATAACCCAAAGTGGAACGAACCCTTTCCCATATTAAATTCGTTCGAACTTTAGGTCTTCAGAATGTAATCAGAATCTGTTAACGTTAACCGAAATCCAGATGATAAAATCCATTCAGTAAAATGGAGTCTGAAGCCATTTAGTTTTAGACGAACATCCAGACTGCTATGTAATATTTGAGTGGTAATGGTATCTGTGGTAATACGGTCATTGATCTAAACCTAAAAACATGTCCAATATAATCTGCGAAAGTGGGTTTGCCTATTCTTTGTTCGCTATCATAGTTGGAGCAGACAACTTGCTTTCTTTGTATTTCTACCCTAAAGCACAGTTACTTGTGATTTAATTTGTATAGCATCATACTTTTGGTGTTGATCCCCTATGTAACGAATTACGGAGAATCTGCATAAATTATTAAGAGAAAGTGGTTCTATATATTTAGATTTATGTGGCAGGGACTTTAATTTCCTGCAGTTATGGATTTTATCTCAGAAGTTGGAATTATAGCGGCAAAGGTTACAGGGGTGTTGTAAGTTTGGAAATTTTAATGTCTGTTAGCAGGATACGCAGGGGCGAATTTTCGCCTACACATGCTGCTAATAACATTAATGATTTTTTATGTCCGCCCAAAGACCAATCGTCATTTCCAAATTGAATATTTTCGGAGTGCAAAACGGTGAGGATTCTGTTTTTGTTGGAGAGCATTCTTTGACGAACGTTTTTCAATTAAACTGAACTCAAATAGACAAAACGCACACTGTGTTTGCTCATTTTATTGATTCGTAGAGGTCGACAGACGGGACGTAGTCGCGATTTCCAGAGGAATGAATTGCAAAATCTAGATGTCTACGGGGATGATGAAGATCTTAATGCGATATCCCAAAGTGGGCAATCGATAACTTCATTTCACGATGTCTAACAGTTACGGATAAGTGGATTGCCTCGATTTCAATAACCGTTGTTGGCTTTCCTAATTAAAGTATAGCTATACATTCCGTGTTGCAATACCTAGTTATTTATGTATCGAGGTAGTAAAGAAACTTTTACGGCTCGCTGTGTGATTGAAGCCCGAAGCGCAAAGCGCTGAGGGATACAACACGTCTTTACTAACTTAGAAAAAGAATTAAGTACAATAAGAAGAATTGCTATCAGTAATGGATTCAGTGACCTGACCTATGTTTCCGAATAAATCGTCTTAAATCTTTGGTTCTCTCCTTCATCTAGCCTATTTTTATTTTTAATTTGGTTACTATAACTTGAAAATATTTTACAGACCGGTAGAATGTACAGCAAAGTTTTTAATACAGTCCGATGCTCTAGATATGAAAATTTAAGCAATTATAATGAAAAAAGGTTTAGTGTGGGCGGTAAGCGCCATAGAAGTTTTCACAAGTCTATCACGTTTTCATTTTCGTAGCCTGTTATTTTTCGATCTTACCCTCTACACAAACTGAAGGTTCCAACGTTTAGAAAAACATTATTTTTACATCAAGCCTAACTTTTGGATACCCTCTGATCAATTAGTGTTCTATCTTTTACTTTTTAGTCGGAGAGCAAGAGCTCTGAATTCGGCACATGGTATGCAACTTTCGAACATACAAAAACAGACGATGAGTTCTTACGTAAAAACACCTTACAAAACATATTTTTGAGGTCGCGATTCGATTTGGAATTGCCAAATTGAAGAAAATTGCATTTTTCATTTTTCTTCTCAAATATGCTATTTTCGCACTTTTATTGTTTCTCCTTCTGTATATCTGTCACCCATTGTCGTACAAATTTGAAATTTTAGCATTAGGATAATGAAACTATCCGCTTTCTAACGCTGTACGAGAAAATAGTAATTGTTGTGATTTGACTGAAAAATTAATAAATATTCGAGGAAGAGTTGCCACTTTTGTGTCATTTACAGCGAAAAAGTGTGTATCGGGGTAACTTTTTTATTTTTGAAGATATACTTATACTATAAACGAGTAAATTGTAGCGCATAAAATGAGGATGTTTTTTTATTTTGAGTATTTTTTCATAAAATGCATAGTAAGTCAGAAAAAGTGTGTTAACCGTGAGTCATTTGTCGCGCCCTGCGCGCGTTGTCGCGGACAAAAGCTGACTGCCATGCCAACGCCGTCGGAGTTTAAAGTTTTCATTTATTAAATGTGTGTAGGGCATTTTTCTTAAATCATTATATGGTCATTTCAATAAAACAAAACTTTTTAGTGTTTTTCACAGGTTTAATCGTTACCTACAATACAAAACAAATCTTAAAACTAAAGCAGCGCCTTATATACAGTATTCCATTTTATTTTCGTGTGGTGGGGTAAGATTGCTTCTATGATTGATGAATGGTTAAATTCCAACTGGTCATTTGTTATCTGTTGATCTAATTTGATGGCTTTGCAAATTTCAAAACTTTCCACTTAATTTAATTTTCTACCTTTAGATCCTTATATAATATTTTAAAATCACTTTCGACAAAATTATGATTGTTTACAATATGTACAATGTTCCCAAAAACCCGTCCTGTTTGAATTGTTGGCAATAGACTTTATGTTCTTTCAGTATGGTATTGAAATCCCTCCCGGTTTGACCTATGTAAATCGCGCTGCAATCATTGCAATTTAACTGAGAAACACCACTTTTATCTCCTCTGTTTCTTTTTTCTTTATTATTGACCAATAATGAACTTAAATTTCTTCTATTTAAGCAAACCGGGTTTTGATCAAGTTTGCTTAGAAATTAGATCAACAGATAACAAATGACCAGTTGGAATTTAACCATTCACCAATCATAGAAGCAGTCTTACCCCACCACACGAAAATAAAATAGAATACTGTATGTAAGGCACTGTTTTAGTTTTAAGATTTTTTTTTTGTAAGAACCTTTGATGATGACCTAGTAAGTCGAAACAATATTGTCGATAACGATTAAACCCGTTGAAAACACTAAAAAATTTTGTTTTATTGAAATATTCAATATGTTCCACCAAATGTCAAGCGAGAACAGAGTGAAATTCATTACATATTATGGTCGTCCAGAATTTACCGGCAGTATGGACCATTTAAGAGCACATTTGCTTCCAACATGCAAAACAGACATTAGGTAAGTAAGCAAACGAATATCAGTAAGGTACCTATTTATTACAAAACAAATTTCGCTTCTTTACCACACACCGAAAACACGTTTCGTTTTCATGTCCTCAGGACGTATGTATTTGCAGTCTGTCGTTTACAAAACTGTATACCTAGTTCAACCAAAACTATCAAGGTCCGGTTTTTCAAAGAATCCAACACCGGATTAAGTCTGACACCGGCTTCGTTGCTACGATACCGACTTTCTGATTGATTGAATCATAGCAACGAAGCCGGTGTCAGACTTAATTCGGTGTTGGATTCTTTGAAAAATCGGTCCCAAATCTTTTGGAATTTGGGTGGTGCATAAAAGAAAACGGTAGCGTAATGCCAATCATGACCACAATAAGTGCGAAACCAGATTTTGTAAATATAACACCATTTTGCAAATGTGAATATTTCAATAAATTGTAGCACAACCTGTATTTGTTTAAAAGCTAATGTGCTGTGTTCCATAAGCTGTTTTTGTGAAGGAAAATGTACGTATATCGAATAATAAAAATGTATTTATTCTGTAAGTACAAATTTAAAAAATAAGAACAGTTCTCATTGAAGTTCTTCACGCGGTCTGCTTCGGTGCAACCCAGGAGACAACGTAGCGCGTACAACGCTCGACTTTATTAATCTTTTATGACCACCTAACTTTTACCAACAACATTTTTTTGTTTTTTATAAATTAATTCAGACCTTAAACTATATTTGACTCGCTTATACTATTACTCTATCTCCAATAATAAAAAAGTTACCTCGATACCAACTTTCTCAATGCAGTTACTGAAAAATCCATGGGATCTGCGACGAAAATATTATTTTTCTACCATATCTTTACACATTAGTGCACATTTATGTATGGCAACGGATTCGGCATATTTCAGACTATATGTATGCAAAGTTTTAAACCGATCCAATTGTTACAGACAAAGATATAGAATGGGAAATATAAAATAATGTGTTTCCGAGAAATTTTGTAAAAATATGATAAAGATCGATTTTTTTCAATTTCGCAATCCCGAATCGATTCGCGACCTCCAGAATCGAATTCAGCAGGTCATTTTACATAAGAATTCGACATCAGTTTTTGTATGTTCGCGAGTTGCATACCCCACTTTTATTTTGCATATTTCGAACGTCCTGCTCTCCCGACTATTTATATTATTTTTTCATTTACCTGGTACATCAAGGGCTATTTATATATAAATGGCTGTCTTGTTTCCATGGCACAAAAGAAGGTTTGGAATTTAGCTAATAGTTCTAATGAAAAAACCTCGAAAAAGCTAAGTGGGGGTTGTAAATTTCACCCCTTTGTAATACGCGAGGAAAACAGTAAGAAGTCCTTAAGTTATGTTCCCCAAATTCCACTTACATCGTTCTTTCCAAATTTATGAAAACTAATCAAAAGTTGTTTTCAATCGCACTCTTTGGAGGGGTATAACTCAGCAAGGGGGTACCTAATTTAGGACATAAGTTTATATAAAATCTCGCCTTACTTTCTGCCAAGGTATCACATCCACATAAATGTCTAGATTACGATTTACCCCAAATATGTCTATTGAAAGGGTAAAAGGATCGTATAACCTTAATTCATACCGAAAATAAACCAACGACGAAGTCGAGAAAATTGTAGATTCTCGTAAGACGAATTTTGAATTCAATATACAAATTATACAATTAACAAAACTCGGGTTGTCGAGAACAAGGACAAGAATGTCCTCGAATTCGAAAACTTCGTTATAACGAACGCATTCAGTATTTTCAATTTGTGCCCTCTTCTGCCCCTGTTCGAGGAACGAAGTGGTATTGCAAGACGGCTATGATTAATTAGTTTGCATTTTAAATTGAAAATTTACTTCTTTATAAACATCGACTAACAGCGTGCCAGCCGATCAAGTTGCTTTCTGATAAATTTCAATTTTGCTAAAAGCTCATCCCGAACAAAGTTTATTTCCATGGTTCAAAATTAGTTTTGGAACACGTATTGATTTTGTTGGCTTATTTTACCTGATGAGCTTTAGAAAAGTTTTCTCTACGAAAAACAGCGTTTTGAATTTTAGATGAAATTAAGCAGGTATTTTTAAAAAGCTTTACAGACCCTCGCAAAAGCTTAGGATGTCATTGAAAAAAGAAACGTTGTCTTTCGTGTCTGGGTGTCTGTGCCAGGCAGCTTAATTTTGGACAAAAAGTTTGCGAATCTTTTGTTCTTACTGGAAACCGTCTTACAAATGTAGGCAGTGTAATAATGAAATAAAGGGTTGTAGGAAACTAAGATTCTAGGTAGACTCCTTGACTAAAATATGAAGAAAATTCGCTTTTGTTGGCTGATAGTTTTTTTGTCCACTTGCTAGGCAACAAAATTTCGTTTAAAACAGAAATTTATTCGGCAAAATAAAAACCTCTGATGGACTAATTACAGTAGAAAATTTCCACGATTTTTAATTTTTTGGTGTGGGTGAATTACCTTTGGTACTACATAATAATTTTCTTAATACACGTTGAATATTATTTACTGAATTTTTATTATTTATTCCCAAGGGTAAAAAAGTGCACGCCGCTGTTGCGCAGAGGTAGATGCAGGCTGTGGCAGTCGCCAACGAGTCGCGCCTCCACCGTTCGTCAACTTAAATCTGTTGCACTATACCTGGCATACATAATACAAAACAAAAACCTGTAGCTGAAAAAATAAATCATTTCTTACTGGGGTTGGAACTGTCTGCCAAATTTTAATAGACCGCTTCTGCCCTTTGACTATTTCACCGTAAAGAAGTCGAATAAATTACCGTTCCATTGGCAAATGACTTTGAAAAAGGTAAAAGATCAATAACAAAGGCACCAGATTTAATGAGACGGTGCAAGGAAACCGCTCAGAGAACGAACACAATATTATTACCTGAGAACATTTTAGGGGCTGCAATTTGCGTCAAGAAAACGATGCTCGTTAGAGAGGTATTACAATCGATATTTTAACAATACTCGGCAGTGCCGGGGAGAATACTAAGCCCAGATGTTGCGCAACTTCATGAATTCCCTTGAGGGAACTATGTCGGTTTACTGGCGATTCCGGAGAACGATAAATTGTGCAGACTAAATCTACGTGTCCGACGCTGGTACTTACACCAGTGTTGTTTAAATCATACACTGATTTTAAGAAATAATACAACCCACTGGCTTTCAACTTAATCTACAGTGTTCTGCGAAATCTTCGAACCTAGGCATTTAAAAAAATACTGTGGCAGAGAAGAATACAACATGGAACATGAAAGATCTATATTTCGAAAAAAATAAATGTGTGTATGGAAGAGAAGATGGTTAATGGGGAAAAGTGCGCGAAGGCAGGATAAGTTCGTTAGGTCACGCAGAAAGGATTGCTGAAAACGCTAATCAAATTTCGTACGCAGTCGAATAGACTGGCATTGTTTAGGATGGTAAATTTCAAGCGTTATCACTAACTTAATCAAACAGGCAAACAGCGACCATTCCACAACACAATTTAATAATCTATTCATTCCCAGGATTATGGATTTAACAATTGTGCCGGCGATATCCGAATACATAGAATGTTTCCAGAACTCATGGTACCTATAGTATATTACATTCTGTACTGCACGGCGTTATTTGAGAACTGTAACCACGGATAGAGTCGTTTTGTTCTGGAAGGCACGATATTAAAGTTAAACCGGGTCGAGAAGAATTTCCACGTATACAGGGTGTGTTTTTTAAGCGTCCGCGGAAGATTATGCCTAAATGACGAAAAATATCAAGAAAACATTTTAACTAACCTCACCTCATTTTTTACGCTCTATAATCTAAAAATGTTTTTACTTATACCAGGTTAGTCCAAATAGTTGGAATGATGCTCAACTTTGTTTTTTCTTATGGAATGTGCATTATTTAATTTTTTACTTGATTGAGAACAATATTTTAATAGCACTTTCATAACATAATATTATAGTAATTTTCTTTCTTTTTTGAGATAAAATTATTTTTCTCGGTATTTTGGCAGTTATATCATACATTTTAAAAATTCATATTTCTGCACTGGTTGAAGATGAAGTAATGATATTTTTAACAGCGGTCCTCATGATAATCATAATTAACACTGTTTGCTCAAATTTTGTATAAAATATACGAGGAGCATTCAAAAATTTATCATATGAAAGCGACAAAACGCCAGAAAAAAGTCAGCTTCTTCAAATGACATGGTATATTTTTTATTACTCCATTTGAAAGAGCGGAACATTTCGCATGGGCTGACCCAGTAAAACAATATTGTTACATAACTATAATTTTTAAATATTTACAATATTAAAATTTTCACTTCAAAAATCAAAAATAAAGTAGCTTTGGAATGTCTACAGTTTTGTTGTTGTTTTACTATAGGGTTTTATATTCTGTGGCTGTATTTTTACAAGGCTAACTTTATTTTTGATTTTTGAAATGAAAATTTCAATATTGTAAATATTTAAAAATTATGCTCATGGAACAATATTGTTTTATTAGGTGAGCCCAAGCGAAATTTTTTGCTCTTTCCATTGGAGCAATAAAAAATATACCGTGTCATTTGAAAAAACTGACTTCTTGATGGTTTTCTCTGATTTTTATTTGATAAATTATTGAATGCTCCTCGTATATTTTATACAAAATTTGAGCAAACAGTGTTAATCATGATTATCATGAGGACCGCTGTCAAAAATATCATTATTCCATCTTCAACCAGTGCAGAAATATGAATTTTTAAAATGTATGATGTAACTGTCAAAATATCGAGAAAAAAAATAATATCTCAAAAAAGAAAGAAAATTACTATAATATTACGTTAAGAAAGTGCCATTAAAATATTGTTCTGAATCAAGTAAAAAATTAAATAATGCACATTCCATAAGAAAAAACAAAGTTGAGCATCATTCCAACTATTTGGACTAACCTGGTATAAGTAAAAACATTTTTAGATTATAGAGCGTAAAAAATGAGGTGGGGTTAGTTAAAATATTTTCTTTATATTTTTCGTCATTTAGGCATAATCTTCCGCGGACGCTTAAAAAACACACCCTGTATAGGATTCACATGTATGTAGTGGAGTTCTGAAACATGTCTCGTATTCCAATAAATCGTGATATAATATTATAGTGGTTGAATCGGGAACTATGGCGTAAATTCACCGTGTATTATTTATAAGTTAACTCCACATGTCAAAACTGTGGTACCCATCCCCCTAACAACTTCAGCATCATCAGGAGTGCGGAGAAAACTAATAGCTAAGTTAAGCTTACAGTACTAGTGATCTAAGGCGCATCAAAACATCCTCTCCACACTGAGGGGTAAATATCCCGAAAAATTTGTGTACACTTATTTGGAATTCCAATGGAATTCCTTGGAATGAGGTAAAACAGTCAATTCCAAATGTTTCTAAAGCAACTTTGATTTCGTTTTAATTATCGCTTTTTCCGGGAAAAAGAAGCACGGAGCAGTAGATTCCTAATGGTTTTTCAGCAAACAATGTTGAATAGCAAATTTTATGGAAGGACAATCTGTCCCAAGAACTTTGTCGGTAAATATTAATTTCTCCACACGTTCCTTAAGAATATTTGAAATACATTTTAATATTCTATTCATTAACTGTTTGAAAATAAAATTTTAGTGGTGTGATGAGTAATAGGAGGGGTATCTGAGTTTCTGCAATCTGCAGGCATCCATTGCATTCGCATCCACCGGCCAATAATTTTCAATTTGAGGGTGGGGTGAGGTACAGTGCTGTCACAATTCTGTATTAGTTTCAGAAATTTAGTCTCTAATCTGTGAATGTAGTTGGGTAATTGTCCATTGTAGGTATTATTGGGTTCTAAATAGTACTTTTTTGATAATTTGGAGAATATTTGATTTAGGAAATTGCGAAAGGGTTCCAAGACGCGGTGGCAATAATACTAATAATAATAAATTATTTTGTTTTCTATTTTCTGTTCCAATTATTAAGGCATGGAGCTGTAGTAGTACTAGGGTGGGGGCGTCAAGGTACTTGCGTACGTAACATTTGCGTACATAAGGAAAGATGTCCAGCAGGAAAAGCGGGCAGATCGAAACAAGTGTCATTTGCGTACAACATAAAAATCTGCCAGGTTAACGTCAAGCGGAGCGGAGCGAAGCGAGCGGGGCGTTGTAAGTCTCAGTCGTTAGCTTTTATAATATGATTCTCCTCAAAGATCATTCAACAAACATTTTACAAAAGAAATCACCGGGGGTATCAAGTTAACTTACCTCAATATTTAACATAATAGGTGTTCGAAACAAATATTTTAATTAGGAATCCAAATTTTATGTTGCACGCAAGTGCCACTAGATCAGAGTTTAATTTACCTGCTGAGCCTTATTTTGCTTTATGGACGCTAATGTCATAAAATTTGCCTTGTACGCAAGTGTCATACATTCCAAGAGTGAACTCCGTACAGGGCAGGTCGGTTATATCTAACGTAATTTATTACATTTGCCATACTTGGTTGGTGATTTTATATATTGTCCGGTTAATTTAAAAAATCTAATATTTTAAAGGCTTTTATTATATTTACCATTAAGTTGTGGGTATCAAATATAAAAACCAGCCAATTCAATTAATTACCTACTGCAAATATTAAAGAATTTATTATATTCGCCAAATTCCGTGGTGATTAAGTATGGATAATTGCCGATATTTATACAAAATAGCCGGATTAATCACAATTACCGTAACATTTATGTAAAGTTACCTATAATAGAGGTTATACGTACTATGTTCCTTTTTAATGATATTCATTCGTTACACAATATATCTCACTTTTCATGACTTCCATTTTAATAACAGAGCAATAAGTCGTAAAAAGTGAGGCACACTGTATTTACGTTTATTTTCAAGCTACCATTTTGTTATTTTTAGTTTAAAGAGCTGCCTTTTTTATATACATATATATTTTGTTTTCTTTAATAAAATAATATTTGTTTTAAATAATCAAAAATTATGTAGTTAATATTTTCACTTTTCACTATTTGGTAGAAATCCATGATTAAATAAAAAATTACTTCGCGTACTACCAATAAATATAACAAAATTATTTTATTTAACCGGTTTCAAGATCTACAAACGATCCCAAATAGTGAAAAGTGAAAATATTAACTACATAAAAAATGCCAGCACGGCAGTTCAAGAAAGACTATACAAGAAGCTTAAACTGAAACAGAGAAAAATAAGTCAAAATATTTGGTTTAATCAAGAATGATATGTACATATCACAACGAGAAGTAACACGATTGCTGCAGAGAAGGCAATTAAAGCTGCCCAGAGAGTTTGGTTGAAAGAAGAATGTAGAACCCAATATAAACAAAGATACATTAAAGTTTTACACTCTGAACTTTCATACAAATTACACGCTATAGAGTTTGACAGTTTAGATGACATAATTAGAGACAATATTAGTAAAATCATACATAAAAAATACCTCACACAACGAAAGAAGTTAGATAATTTGAACTATATTCAAAACTATAGCAAAACTGACATTTATAACAACAATTCTAAGAAATCAATATTTAGTTCCAAATTTATCAATTACAGTAATACAGTTTTTGACAATAATGAAACAGAATTACTATCAAAAGGTCCAAAATTTGCCCCCAATATAAACAATATAAATAGAACCGAAATTTTAATTTCAGAAATTGAAGTAATTTTAAAAAAGGATGATGATTCTCAGAATATTAGAAATAAAATTCATAATTCCTTTCAGTACAAAAACTCCATTATTAATAAAATTAATAAAATCGATAAAATTACAATTAATTCTATTAAAGAAAAAATTAATAAAGATAATTTGATAGTTTCGAAAGCCGACAAATGCAATGCTATAGTAATTTTACCTAAAGATGAATATATAACAAAGATGCAAAATTTTATTACAAATGAAAAATTAACTGAACTGAAAATAGATCCAACAAAACATTTTCAAACAAAATTAAAAGATTGGTTAAAAAATTGCAACAGTATTTTCAATAACAATTTTGAAAAATTAAGATTAATTAATATGAATGCATGTGCCCCTAAATTATATGGACTTATCAAGAACCATAAAATTAATACACCTATAAGACCAGTAGTATCATATATTAATGCTCCCACGAGAAATTTAGCTAAAAACATTAATAATATATTCAAAAATACAACAAATTTTAAATCCAAATTTAGTTTAAAAAATTCTTTAGAATTAATTAACAATATCAAATATAAAAATATTCCAACAGGGTCCCTTTTGGTTTCTTTTGATGTTACAAATATGTTCCCTAATATTCCTCCTAATGAATGCTTAAAATCAATTGAAAATATTTTAGATAAAACTCATACTAATATTGTTATAAAAAATGATATTATTACTGCTTTCCAACTTTGTATTGAGCAAAATTATCTCCAGTTCAATAATAAATATTATACTCAAGATTTAGGTCTTGCTATGGGTTCACCAATTAGTCCTTTATTAGCAGATATTTTCATGTCAGATATTGAAGAAAAAATTATGAACTCAGAATTAGGGAAACAACATATTCTATTTTGGTATAGATATGTAGATGATATTATTGCTTGTTTTAAAGGAACAACAAGACAATTGGACAATTTTCAAAATTTCTTGAACAGTATTCATCCAAAAATTAAATTTAGGAAAGAAATAGAAACTGAACACAAAATTAATTTCTTAGATTTAACTTTAATAAATGAGAACAATAAAATAAATTTCGATATTTTTAGGAAACCAACATATACAGATATTACTCTTTCAGCAAATTCATTTCATCCCTTTTGTCAAAAAATTTCTGCTTATAATTCTATGATACACAGGGCCTTTACAGTACCGCTATCTTTAGATAAATTGAATAAAGAACTAAACATAATTAGAACAATTGCAATAAATAACGGATTTAAGATTGAAATCATCAATAGAATCATTAACAATAAAAAATTTAAAATTGCTTGTAACAATATATATCCTAAATTATCTAATGATAAACTTACCAAATTTTGCAGGATTACCTATTTTGGAAATATTTCTGAAAAGATTGCCAGTATTTTAAGAAAAAACAACATACAAGTCACATTTAAACCATCAAATATATTATCACATATTTTATTTAACAGTAAAGACAGAACACATAAACTTGACCACACAGGTGTTTATCAACTAAATTGCTTAGACTGTAACAGCATATATATCGGACAGACTGGCAGATCTATACGTATTAGGTATAACGAACATTTAAGATCATTTCGTTTGAAGAATGATCATTCAAGTTTTGCTAATCATTTCTTTGATAACAATCATCAATTCCCTCCTCCGGAGAATACTAAATTATTGTTTAATTTTGTAAAGAGTTATCAATTGGATATATTAGAGTCTATAGAAATTTATAAACATAAAAATGATAAAAATTGTAACTTACTTAATGATCAAGTCGATTTAATACAATCTAGTTTATTTAAACTTTTATAAATTAATTCAAGAATCAATTAGTTTATTTGCCCCCCCCCCCATATAAACCATGGACTTTCGAGGTTATTTGGCAATATGGGATTTTTTCTTTTTGTTTTGTTATTGATATTATCATCATCAATATTATTGTTATTATGATTGATTCTTGAATTAATTATTTAACCACAGTCTCTACATCTTAATCCTTGAGTCTTTTTTTTTTTTTTTTTTTTCTTTTTCCCTTGCTATTATTGACTTATTTCTCTCTTTTTTAGTTTATTACAATATGTACTAGCAGTTGGCAGTTGTCAAGACAGAAAACATAGACTTGACCACAATTTATTTCAAGATTAGCAGTTGGCAGTTGTCAAGATTCCATGGATATTTTATTTATTTAGTTTTTTCTGTTCTGATATTTCACTTGAAGGTTTTTTCAATTGAATTTATTGTTTTCTTCCTATATGGTTTTCTTTAAATTCATTGTTTTTTCCCTTCAAGCTACGAGGTATTCGATTTTCCTTTGTGTTTTTCTTATACCCCGTAGGTAAATACTGAAATTCAGTTATCTAGTTATCTTATTTCATGGATATCATTATAATTTGTCAATTTTAGTTTCCTTGTCAACTGTCATAATAATTTGTTTACAATTTTTCTTAAACATTTCTGATGATGGGATCGTTTGTAGATCTTGAAACCGGTTAAATAAAATAATTTTGTTATATTTATTGGTAGTACGCGAAGTAATTTTTTATCATAATCAAAAATTAGTTTATTTTGTTTCTTTAAGCACTCTATTAAGAAATTTAAGCATAAAAGTAAAAAGGTTTATGCCAGTATTGCACTTTTGTTTGGGATAATTGGAAGGAGATTACTTTCCTCGAAGACGTTCGGAATTCCATAAAATGATTTTGGAAGGCCTCCGAATCCGTTGGAATTCCTTGGAAATCCTTGGAAATCTTTGGAATTCCTTGGAAATCTTTGGAATTCCTAGAAAATCTTTGGAATTCCTAGGAAATCTTTGGAATTCCTAGGAAATCTTTGGAATTCCTTGGAAATCTTTGGAATTCCTTGGATATTTACCCCTCACTCCACACCTATTTCAAATATAAATAATATCATCAAGTAAGTACTGCATCCATTCAACGTTTAACGTAATATGTATTCAAATTAACAATTTGAAAGGAAGAATGCACATACGATCATTTAAATCATGGTTATCCAGTTATAAATTATGCAAATTTAGTGATTTGTCTGAAACAGATGGAAATTGATAAAAATATCAGCAGCTTGTCGGAACAGGATCTTACCGAAATATTTCCAAAAGGTTAAATTTACGCTAGTAGCAAAGAAAACAAATATTTTTAAACCTCTTGTTATAAATAGACTTAAGCACCTTGCGTAAGTGAAATATTCTAAAATACGCCGGTATTATATAAATAATTTTTTTGTCCGAAAAGCCAAGTTTATGTAATTCGTTACACCTTTCAGCAAAATAGTCTGAGGGTTCCTAATTCAAAAAAAATCACTACGTATGTTTGCTTCTGACTTACAGAATGCACAATATTTTTGGATATTATAATTATTTCCTAATAACGGTGGAAAAAAGTATATTATAGGTACCTACTATTTCAGTTTTTGGCCAGAAAAAAGGGAAGGGAACATTGGTGTACTAGGTACGCTTGAAAAGTCATTGACAAAAAACCTGTATTGTTTTAGAGTTAGAAAACGATTTCACGATTTGAAGACGTACAATTACACAGAACATACAACCCGAGAAAACCAATCACGGCACCACGAAAAATTTCTTATGTGTTATGTGTATTGTATATGAGTAAAATTTTCAAGAAAGGGTCGAATTACCCTCCGCCCAAGGGTATAGGGAACCTAACCCTTAAAATAGCATGAATCAAATTGAAATCTAAAACAGCAGAATTAATTCTTGATTTACACTAGGGAATTGTAAGCCAGAAACCCTGTATCTGATAATAGATTTTAATTAGAGTAGTGGTTGGGTAGGGTTAAAGGGAAATAGGCAATATCCCACAATTTAAATTGGATGGAACACTATCCAAAGATTCAAGTAGCTAGATATATTCGAAAGTTAAAATTTTTGTTTTAAGTACATCTTTAAATTGCTTGCACTATTTCTCACGATCATATTCGCTAGGTATGACTTAAGCACACAGGTATGTGTATACAGGAGTGTCTGAATCTGATTAAATGCTGGTAGAGCACATAATTGTGAAGGTCAGAAGGAAGCAAAAGAACATATCCAATACCGTAAAGTGGGGTTACTTGCAACCCCGGGGTAACTTGCAACGATTTTGCGCTAATGTAATTTGGGCTCTCCTATTACCCAAGGGTAAATCGTGCCTGAACTATGACAGTGTTTATGTTTGGTACGATAGTGTCGCTTCAGCTGTGCACAAGTAAATCGCTTGGAAATATAAAATTTGTGGAGTTTCGCGGCATTGGCGGCATTGAACGTAAGTACTCAAAAATTATTGTCAAATAACTTCTTCTGGTGAGAGCTTATTTATGCTGCGATTTGTATGAAAATTGGACCCGATGTACTTGGATGCTTATTCTAAAATATTAAATATTAACTTTTGTGATAACTGTAAGAGTTTTATATACATATATATTTTTTTACTTCCATGTCCAAAAGGGGGTTACTTGCAACATGCCTCGAAAATACAAAAAACAATTAGGGGGCAGAATTTACAAGAACTATTCCGACGAAACGTTGCAAAATGCATTAAGAGATGTCGAAAATGGAATGTCCTTGGGGGTGGCAAGTCATACATATGGAATTACCAAGTCGACTCTATCGAGAAAAATGAGAAATTTGTTCTCACTGACCCCTGGGAGACAGCCTGTCTTTTCCAAGGAAGAGGAGGAAATATTTGTTAATAATATTCTTTTGGCTGCACAGTGGGGATTTCCTTTAACTTCCTACGACATCAGGTTAATAGTGAAAGAATACTTAAATCGCAAAGGCATTCGGGAAAAGCGATTTGGACGGAATAACAATATGCCTGGCGTGGATTGGGCGAGGCACTTTTTAAACAGGCATAAATCCAAGGTAAAACGCAAATAGTAACTCCGTTTGTCAAATTCGGTATTTCTATTATTATTTAATTTCAGCTCTCTGCAAGATTATGCGAAAATATAAAGCGAGCAAGAGCTCAAGTGTCCAGCGACATTATTAATGAATATTTTTCCGAATTGGAAAATAGTTTCGAAAATGTGCCACCTGAAAATATAATTAATTATGACGAGACCAATTTTTGCGATGACCCCGGTCGTCAAAAAGTCATTGTGAAAAGAGGAGCTCGTCATAGTGAGAGATACATGGATTCATCCAAAACCTCAGTGTCTGTCATGATGGCCGGAACGGCTACAGGACATATATTGCCACCGTATATTGTATACAAATCTCTACATTTATATGATACGTGGACAGAAAATGGCATAAAGGGTGCAAGATATAATCGATCTAAATCAGGTTGGTTTGACATAACAATTTTCGAAGATTGGTTTCTCCAAATTGCAATGCCATATTTCCGAAATCTAGAGGGACCCAAATTAATGGTCGGAGATAATTTATCTAGCCACCTTTCGGATCGAGTAATGCGTGCATGTAGGGAAAATGATGTAAGATTCGTACTATTGCCACCTAACTCTACGCACTTATGTCAGCCCTTAGACGTAGCGTTTTTCAAACCAGTCAAATCTGCTTGGAGAGATGTTTTACTCACATGGAAACAAAAAAACAAAGGTTGCATTCCAAAAGACCAATTTCCGAGATTGTTACGGCAAACTCTTGAAAAAGTTAATCCTGAAAATTTGGTGGCAGGGTTTAGAGCCACAGGAATACATCCTTTGAATAGAGAAGAGGTGCTGAAGCGACTGCCAAATTGGTGCAAAGAGCCTGTTTTAGATGAAGATGCTGTAAACAACACTTTTGCTGATTTGCTACAAAAAACTCGATTTCCTGATGCAGACAAACAAGTAAAACGAAAGAAAAGGCTCAATGTAATTGCTGGACGAAGTGTGACTCTACATACCACTGCAGACAATGAAATCGAAACAACAGAGCGTGAAATAGAAGATGAAGATGAACCAACTACATCTGGTTTAGGTAGACCAACTACATCTGGTTTAGAATCAAATCCGCCAAAAACTCCAACTTTAGAGGATAGCGAATCATCACTCTCGGACACGCACATGTCTGTTCATGATTCAGAGTCCAACTGGGATGAATTTGATCATGAACAAGTTGATTATAAAGTGGGAGACTTTATTTTAGTTCAATTTGTTGCTGAAACAAAAAGGCGTCAGGCTGTTATGTATGTTGGTCAGATTCAGGAAGTTTTACACGAAGATATGAATAACGATTTGCTGTATTGCAAATTTTTAAGAATAGCCTCAGGACAGAAGTTACTTAAAAATAGCTTTAAGTTTCAAGATATAGATGATTTATCTATCGTCGAGATATCCCAAGTAAAGATGAAATTACCCCCGCCAAAAATAAAACGTGGAATTTATACATTTGCCGAAAACTTAAAACTTTCTTAAATTATTCGACTGATTTTTTTGTTCTATTCTTTGTTCAGGTGTCTAGAGATTTTAGGTTTAAATATATGATCTCATTGATCACAGGTTGAAAAGTTTCTATAGGATTTATGTTGCGTTATGTTTTCTTTGGCGTATTTTGTAATAAAAACTGAAAACAATTTTGTTCCCTTATTTAAAACACCCCTGTATGGTTCATATAGCTATTTTACTGTTTTTTTTCATATTCTGTGTTGCAAGTTAGCTTATATGTGCTTCTAAATGCAATTACTATCTAAATTCTACATGTGTTGCAAGTATCCCCACTTTAGGGTCTAACTTGCAACACCCTATTTTTTTTTTAAATATATAGTAAATTTTAGTTTTTCGTAAATTTTTCATCATTAACGGATAATAGAACCTAAGACTAAAGTTTTGAGACCGGTTGGGATAAATTCGACAAAAAAGCAAAAAAGATATGAACGAAAGAAAATTGTTGCAAGTAACCCCACTTTACGGTACCGATATTAAAATTCCAAGAATACATCAGAATATCCTCGTTGAGAATCTGGCCCATCAATTCCACATTAGAAAAAAAAGGAAAAAGGAAAGTTCTACATAAAAGAAGTTGGCGATAGAATCCTACAAGTAAAATAATTTTACCGACAGCATATTTTAAAATGCTTTATTAAAATGAGCGGAGTATCAACTGTATCCAATTCAGAAAGTTGTTTTATATTTCCTCGGCCAAAAAAATTAATATTCAACGACTTCCCGATCCTCTGAATATTAAAAAAACGTTTAATTAAAATCTACCCTTCTCGACTCGTACCTAAGACTGTGGAATCTTTAAAATAAAGTAAAAAGAAATAATAAATAACGTGGTGTATTTTGGAAGAAACATGTAAAGCATGTCCATTAATCGGCGAACGAAGAGAAAATCGGTAAACCGAATCCGTGCCGTCTGAAAACCACCCTTCAAATTTCTGAAGCACTTCTGTAGTATTACTGGCTATGCCGTCGCTCTGTTTAACTTCAAGATTACGGACGTGTCATCCGCGAAGAGTGTAGTTCACTGCGCTACCACACTTGGCATCAAAAACAGAAGAGGACCAAGTATAGACTGCTGTGGCACCCCTTGCTTTATGGTTTCCCAGTTTGAGAAGACTATATCACCTGTAGCTGGATTTTTGACTGCTTGACTTCATTAACTCTAGAGCCTTTCCACCGCTTATCCCTTACTTCCTTTACATCGCGGTGACAAATTCTGCGATTGTAGTTACATGTGAATCCCACATGATACACTGTAACGTTCAGGCGAAAGAGTCAATTACCGTATTCATCTACCTGTGCTACATCAATAAAATCTAATCCTAGCAATCGGAATCCGCTTAGAGCAAAATGAAAATGCCCAAGCGATTTACGTTCTCTAATAGCCCAATTAATTCCTCTTCAAGCACAATGGATCACACGTCTCTTCAGACTCGATTCGTTTCTCCCTTGGCGAGTAATTGTGCACTAAAGAGCAGCAACTGTTGTTCGTGGACGTAAAAAAGAAACGAGGATCGTAATTTGTTAGAATTGTATGTTTGTGTTCTGCACGCCTGCAAAAATAACGTACAATAACTTATACAGTCGTGCCGCGCAATGAAAAGGTCGAATGGGGCGAAATGCCGGATAAGTCCAGACGTTTTTTTTATAACGCGTTGGCACAGAATTGTGTAATTTCGTGTAATACATTTACATTTCATGTTAATGCTGAGTTTGCACAAGAAATTCATAAGACTTTTTGTTCGTAAAACACGGTCAATTCTAGATTACGTAAATTAATTTTGTTGTTCGAAGAATTTGCACATATTACATTTGAATATTGTGGGAAGTATCGGCAAACAGCTTTTTGCTAAATAGTATGGTCAATGAAGACATCGACAATTTAATTTGAAGTTCAAAACCTCATCCAAAACATTTGAAACTCTCATTGAGTAAGTTTAAAAAGTAATAAATCACAATTATTAGAAATTGCAAAAAACCTGTGACGGTACGGAACCGGGGCTCGAGCTCAGGTTTCCCACCTTGCGACTGACGTTTTAACCGCTAACCTACCGCAGCAATTCGAGTACCAGTTGCCCAGCTTCTAGTTAAGAGGGTTTTACGAAGTTTGAATTGTCTCGCTCACGCTCATTGATCGTCTCTGACAACTATGTGTTCGTGTTTCAAAGTTATGTGGACTTCAGTATTTTTAAGACAGGCAAGTTTGCAGAACTGGCATTCTAAGCCTATCCCCGAAAATACTGTTTCACTGAAATTTAGCATAAAGATTCAAAAATATAAATAAAATGGCTTTATATTCTCTAAAAATTGTTTAAAAAGAAACAACCATAATTTTCCTTTTTATTATTGGTTGAAAGAAATAAAATTGTACCCAATTACTAATATTAGCAATAGTATGTGGCTTCTTAACAAATACTAGTTTGTTAATACGTCACCGAAAATATAAATGTGAGCGAGAAATGCGACTGACGACAAAATTATTTGTATGAGAAATAGGGAAGTTCGATTCATTTCTGATTAAACCGGAAATGCTCGTCATGCTAGAAAATGTCAACATATTCCCTAAAACCACAACTGTTTCAATCGAGGTTCCAATTCAAATAAAAGATAACAACATCGGCAATACTCAGTGAAGTACTTTAAAATTTAAATTACCATAATAATTATACTGGACGTGTACTTTAGATTTTACCCTTACACGAAGCAACTAAGTATACAGTGTACCTGAAAAACTATGTATTGTTATCTAATGCATTGTCTAAGGTCTACAAGTAGATAAGGAATTTTAGATTTTAACCTAGAGCAGCGTAAGGTAAATGTACCAGTGCCCGTCATTGTCCCAGTGATTGACATAAAATCACTTTGGCAACATAAATTTAGACTTTATAGGACCATACAAATTAGATCTCAATGTTTTAAGCTTTTAGAGCCATCTCGTATCAGTTTTGTAAAGTTACATTACTGTTTATTTGTCAGTAAAAAATGTTGAAAATTTTAATTTCTAGCGACTGCGTGCTAGTGCATATAAAACGATTAGTTCCGTTAATGAAGTGACTCCCACTTCTAAACTCAAGAAACCGGTCTAGTTCAACTCGTACCACATCAAGTAAGTTTTTCTTAATATATAAACTATATTTTTTATGAAAATACAAGAATTCGTACGCTAAAACAAACCTAATTTAAATTTTTTACTGTGGCGATTACTGGTACCTACTCAGATTATTGGCTATTTCCCAATCATCGTCATGTGTGCCGAACACTGGAACCATGATGACTAAAAACAAAACTGCAATTTCTAATTTATTATAACGCTTATATCAAATTAAATTTGTTGGCGATATTCCTGTGAACCAAACAAATATACGTACCAGTAATCGTCATATAAATATAGTTTAAACGAATTAGAGTTATTAGAGTTTAGGCTGAACACTGGAACATTGAACTGACGAACACTGGGTTTTTCATTTTTAGAGAATATGGCCCGTTTAAATTATAGTCAAGATGACATGGAAAGTGCTTTAAATGCGGTAAAAAATGGATCGACCATTTATTCTGCCGCAAAAAATTTTAAAGTTCCTCGAAGCACCTTATCCGATAAGGCGAAAGGAAAAACTCCTATTTTTATAAAAATGGGCTCTCCGTCTGTTCTTTCCGACGAAGAGGAGTTAGCCCTAGTAAAATGGATTTTTCATTCAGCTCAAAGAGGATTTCCTGTGGGAAAGGAACAATTATTAAATAGCGTGCAGATGTTGATTAAAGATTTGAGAAAACCAAATTGTCCTTTTACTAACGATCGACCAGGAAGACACTGGTACGAAGCATTTCTTCGTAGGCATCCAGAAGTTGCAAGAATAGTTGCCCAAAATTTAACAAACACGAGGGCAATAGTTACAGAAGATAAAATTAGAGGGTAGTTTATGGAGATACAATAGCACTTTGAGAAATACGATCTCTTAGAAGCAATTTCAGATAGCGAACGAATTTTTAATTGTGATGAAACTGCATTTTTTCTCAGTCCAAGTAACAATAAAGTTCTAGTGAAAAGGGGGCAAAAGATCATTCATACAATTATAAATTCGGATGAAAAAGAATGTATAACCACTCTAATTATGGATAATGCTGCAGGAAAAGTAGCACCGCCCATGATTGTGGTTAACTTGAAAAGAGTGCCCAAAAATTTAGCAACTTCCATTCCATCCAGCTGGGCAATAGGAAAATCGAACAACGGGTGGATGACTGGTCAGACTTTTTTTGAATACATATGCAATGTATTTTATCCATGGTTCGTAGAAAATAATATATCTTTTCCGATCATTCTCTACCTTGACGGACACGTATCACATTTGACCTTACCTCTCAGTGAATTTTGCAAATCGAAACAAATTGAACTGATAGCGTTGTATCCTAATGCCACCCACATACTTCAGCCAATGGATGTTTCTGTGTTCTATCCCTTGAAATTAGCCTGGAAAAAGGTAGTATATGATTGGAGAATTGAAAATGCTGGTATTCGCCTTCGTCGCGACAATTTTAGAATCTTACTGAATACCGTCCTCCAAAAGACAATTAAACCTCAGCTCCTGATAAATGGATTTAGAACTTGCGGTTTATTTCCTCTAAACCCAAATGCTGTAAAGTACTTCAGGATAAAAAGTAGTGTTGCCGCGAGACGAGACGAGACGAGATAATCGCCTGCCTCGTCTCGTCTCGAAATATCGAGACATGACTTTATCGAGACGAAACGAGATAAGAGCCGAGACGAGACGAGACACCCTCTGTCTCGTCTCGTCTCGTCTTGTCTCGTTTTAACACAGAATTTTAATATTTACGTATAAATAATGAGATTTTGCACCTAGTACGAGTAGCATAAAAAATGTACATTTTAGTTAGATATAAAAAAGTCCATTTACTTTTCATACCTGTACTTACATACCTACATACTTTGTTCATACATTATATACCTACTTGAACATGCTGGTTTCAATTATTAAAATTCAAATCAGGCAAACTATTTATTATCTCGCATAATAATTAATATATATTGCGGCAGAGATTCAAAAAGTTTTAAACTTATTAGTTTATAATTATAAGGTTTATAACATTTTAAGAAAAATGCAGCTGAAATAATGTAAAACGCTAAAAATTATTTTGTCACGTAGCATGTGTATATGACTGCGACAGAAGATTTTGGTAAACACCACTCTTGTGGTGTATATAGTATAACATCGACGTTTCGCTCCCGTTTGGGGGCTTTGTCAAGATGGGTTTATTAAAACTTGTGAAGATATAAAAAATATTTGACAAAATTTTTTAAAGTCAAAACTTATATGGTAACTACATATATCATTTTGTCAAATACTTTTTTATATCTTTACAAATTTTAATAAACCCATCTTGCCGAAGCCCCCAAACCTCAAACGGGAGCGAAACGTCGATGTTATATTGTATACAGTTATTTATTTAATGCCAGTAATTCACAAAATTGGAAAAAAATTAAAATTTCTAACTGGCACAAATCGAACAAGAATCTTTACAAGTAATAAGAGCACTTGTAAGCTCTTACTTGGCCAAATCTCAAATAAAAGAGGATATCTAATGAGGTTTCAAAAATATACTAATTCGGATTTATATTATACAGAGATGTCTCGTCTCGTCTCGTCTCGTGTCTGTCTCGACAGATTTTGTCTCGTTTCGTCTCGTCTCGAAAATCGAGACAAAATTCCGTCGAGACGAGACAAAACAAAGGCGAGACGAGACAGACAATTTGTCTCGTCTCGCGGCAACACTAATAAAAAGTCAAATTGATAATAATATTGATGCCATTAATAATGAAGATAATGAAAATGAAGTGAAAACTCACTTCAAATATTTTGAAAGTTTAATTTCAAATAAAAAAATGGAATTATTTAGAAAATCCGGAGAAGAATGGACTGGTCCCATACAAGACGCCGAACTCTTCTATATATGGAAAAAAATCAGTCCGAAAATCAGATCAGCCATTTCAGAAGGCAATAAAAAGACCATTTCTTCTGAAATTGGAATAGGTAGGTATCTACCTACTCTTAGTAAAAAAGTATTATTTCGTATTTGTTACTCTAGATGATTCAAATGTTAATATTGAAGAGCAGAATTTGGACTGGAACCGCGACCTAAACGTTGAAGAGCAGAATTTTCTTATTAACAACGACATTCCAAACTTTTAAGAGCAGAATTTAGAGTTTAACTTCGACCTAGACGGAAACAATGAAGAACAAAATACCAATATTGGAGAAGAGTTGTTTGAAAATCGAAGAGTAATTGTTTATGAGGTTGACGAAGGTGAAATTGGTGGAAGAGTCCATACTGAAACACGGAGTGACAAAACTCCCTCGCATTGCCTCATTAATAACAAGAGTCAAGAAGTAAAAATAGCTAAACTTAGTGACGAAACCACTGATGAAATACAGCACTAGACAAGTTCTACACATTCTCTCATTAATAGCATAATTCAACAAGCGGAAAAAATCCTTCACCCTCAAACATCAGAGCAAGCGAAAAAATTCCACCATTACCTTCCACGAGTAAGATTCCTGAGGGCATACCCTCGCCTTTCAAAAGAGTTCTTTTTTGGCCAAATTCGCCAAAAAGTAATAAAAAAAGAAAAGCAACTGAGAAGGTTCCTTCAGTTGCCACTTCAAATGAATGGCAACAATATTATAAAAATAAGGAAGATAATCGAAGAGACAGAAAATCGGAAAAAGCAAAGAGAAACAAAGAAGACGAATAAGGAATCTAATAAAAGAGGTATCAGACAAGTTGAAGCGTTGCTTGAAAATGTTTCAGAAAGTTGGTTTTGTTTCATTTGCGAGACTAGTAGCCAAGAAGACATGATAAAATGTATGAAGTGTTCTAAATGGGTACACGGGAATTGTGCGGGAGTTTCGAAACAAGTAAAAAAATATGTTTGTTTTATATGTATTGAATAAGTAAAGATTTATTATTTATTTATGAGGTTGGATGATTTGCTAAGGCCTTTAGGACAATTTTTGTCAACGATACAGGCATGTATTAGAATGGTATAATAAATGTTTTTAGCTTATGACGAACTCTGGTACTGCCGCATGACGAATACTGGTGCATAATCATTTTTGGTATGACGGAGACTGGTGCACATGACACTTTATTAAATAAAATAAAATAAAATATATATCTACAAATACAAAGTTACAAAACAATGCAATTTTATTACTTAACTCATTCATCTAAAAATTGGTTTCAGAGGTCAGTGTTTTAAGATGATAGTTTAAAAAATATTACACTTGAAATTTGTGACTTACTCTTAACATGACGAACACTGGTACATTTACCTTAAGGCCGTAACCGACATCCAGTGTTGCAGCAAGCGTCTTATTTGCGTAACGCAAACGATATCAAGCTTTGGAAATGGGAGTTAAAAAATTATGGCGAAACATGACGATCAACGTAAACATAGAATAGCATATTTTTTTTAATAATTAATAAAATACAATTTGTCTTAAGGAAAGGTTCACTCTAGGGACTATGCTGTATTAATTTTCCAATTGTTTGCGTAAAAATGTTCATACTAAACGAACGAATCTCGGAACGAATTAATGAGCAACTAATTCCAAGATTTATTAATATTATTATTATTATTATATGATAGGCCATTAAGAGAATGATCATCATAAGGTTCTCAGTCCGAAGACTGGTTGGACGCGTACCTCCATTCTTTTCTATCCTGAGCTAACCTACGCATTTCCCTAAAAGTAGAACATCCTACATCCCTAACTATTTGAGAGCAGTAGTCTAATCTAGGCCTACCCCTACCTCTTTTTATTCCTATCTCTGACTCTAGTATGTCACGAACTATTCCTTCGTGTCTTAGAAGGTGTCCTACCATCCTATCTCTCCTACTCTTTATTGTTTTCCATACCTTTCGCTTTTCCCCAACTCTTTCTAATACTTCCCTATTGCTAACCTTATCTATCCACGGTATCTTCATCATGCGTCTGTAGCACCACATTTCAAACGCTTCTACTCTTTTTCTATCCGCTTCTCCTATTGTCCAAGTTTCGCACCCGTATAATGCCGTACTCCATACATACGACGTTAAGAGTCTCTTCCTAGTCTCTATATTAACCGTTCTCGAGCATAACAGTTGTTTCTTTTTGTTAAACGCAACTCGGCCCTGCGCCATTCTTTGTTTTATATCTTTAGTGCTCCTACCGTCTTGCGTTATTTTACTTCCTAAGTAGCAGAAATCCGCGACCTCCTCTATCTTCCCATGAAGCGTTGTTAAATTATTAATTAAAAATTTGGACTGATTATCCAGCATTGAACCTGCGGACCACGGGTCAAACGGTGTATAGTGGACTTTTTCTTTGTCACATTTTTCTGTTATTAAACAATTTATTTATTTCTGTACCACACGTTTAATAATTATGTTAGGTCATGGTCGACGAGCCAACTTTTTTAAACCAGTATAATATAACATTTCATTACCTAGACAGTGTAGGAGCTGGTGTCGTGGCACTTGCTTGCGTGACATTTACCTACGAAGTCAATTTTGTCCCATTTATGTACGCAAAGAAAGGTGGGGTCCAGCAGGTAAAGCGAGAAACAAGTGGCAGTTACGTACAACATAAATTTTGCATTCGCAATATCAGTCAAATTTAAAAAAACAGATGTTCAGGTACCTACTTATAGTTCTATCACGTTAATTGACGAGCCTAAGGAATGTAACTGATTTATTTTAATAAGGCAACGCACAATAGACCTTTTCATTTCGTTTGATTTCGGTAGTGCGCATGTGCAGAAGTACACTGACAATCAGCTGTTCTTAGTTTTTCGGACGAATGTCACTGTCAGTTTTTGAACTTCGTATACGATATTCGCAAGTAAATAGTGGAGTACCAAATAAGGAGGGTGTTTGAAAGACGGAAAATTACAAATGTTAGTTCCCAGTGACATCCCTCATAAAATTATGAGGCTAAATCCCGAAGGCGTGCCTGGCCTGCTTGAAATACGGGAAGGGAGGGTAAACATATGTTTTCTATATGCAATACTATACATATTATTACTTTACATTACATTAGCTAGGTATGTAGTATGTACTTATAAGTTTAAGTCACATTCTGTATGTACTGCAGCAAATTTTGGACAATGTTTAATAATTTCTCTTTATTAAATGCCTATTCACTTTTAATTTTTTACCGCTTCTTTTACAGCCAATTAATATTTTCTATTCAACTATAAAACAAGCTTGCGTAATGGCACTATCCTTCACATCTACAATTTCCGCATGAATAACCACGGTATAAAACATAGCCAAATCTATTCTATTGAAAACTCTGGAATTTCTTCTCAGAGGTAATGTAGATTTCGATAAAAACGTATTAGGTACGTAAAAAATTGCAATTGAAGTTTTAGAATCAATGCACTTACACAGTGGCTCTCCGAACCGGCTTGTTAATCCGTACATCGTCACTGCAAATCACTGCCCCATCACTAACAACCGGCGCTAAACACTCGACCGAGGAAAAGCGCCATGTGTGTCTCATACTCTTCTTCAGCGAACACATGCTTTCCCTACATTACGTAAACGTAAATAAGCTTTAGTTTGGACTGTAGCTAAAAGCCCCACGCTCGATACACTGACAGAAACGCACAGACATGTGCAATACCACGAGGTTGTTGTCGGCTGCAACGCTGCAACTGGCTGCCGCCGACTCGAAGCGTTTCAGATGTGTCGGGACAAGGTGAGCTTAATTAACGTTCAGTTTTTGGATGAGATTCGTTTGACCAGGTATAAAACAGGTAAGAACGGTCGGGAGAATCGATTCGGGTCGCCTCGGGCACACCTGTATGAAAACGATGCTCGGATTCGGCGATTATTGGAAATGCCGTAAATTTGTTTTTGTTGTCAGGTAGGGTAGGTAAGTAACAGAAAGTGGTGGAAGAGAATATTATCTGTAGGCACCGAAGGTGTACAATGACCTTGAGCCAAAGCCAATTGCAACTGGGATGTTATTTTAAAAGCAACAACATGGAAATTATGCTTTCCCTGGGGAGATATTTCGCAGCTCTTCTCTGGAAAAAATGAGATTTCAAGATTTTGGTCTAGTTGTGGTAGTCTTTAACATCCATACATATTTCAAAATGCAAACTCAATTTTGTTGCCAGACGGCAACTTTTCAGTTTTCAAATAAGTTAAGGTGTTTCGGGATGAAAATCTGTGTGTTTGGCAAAGGAAAAATCCAGGAAGGCGTATTTCAAAATCAGAGTTTGCACTTTTTGGTAAAATATGGGCGAAATTCCAAGATCACCAACAAAAATATTGAGCCCATTACGAATTTGGAAAATCCTACCACAGAGGGCACTGAAAATAACCTGGAGCAAAGTGAAGCACGCTGGGATACTTTTGAAAATATTTTATTAGACACAATACGGTCGAATAAAAAAGAAACCGAGAAAGAAAATTGTACCAGGTGCTGAAGTTTTAACAGTCCTACACGCAATTCTTGGCCAAAAGAGACTAAAAGAGAAAAATCAAACGAAAATAAACGAAACTGGTCAAAACGATAGTACTCCAAGCACTAGTGGCAGCGAGTTAAAGAGAAAAAAGAAACGACAAGTAACACACAGTCGAAATGAAAAACGCACTGCAGATTCAACTTTTGAATTTTCAGATTACGAAGAACCAACTTATATTGACACCGATGACGACATGGATTTGGAATCAAATCAAATTCTATCAAGTCAAAAGGGTAACAGAAAATACGTAATGTGAAGAAATTGTACATATAGGTCCCGAATCTGATGACTCAGAAGAGATATCATTGAGAAAATTTAAAAAGATAAATAAAGAAGAAGAAATTATTGTAGGCATATACATAAAAGATTTATTAAAATCAGAAATTGAATTAGTAACCGAAATATTTGATTCTCTAAATAAAATTATGATTGTTCTTTTATGGAACCTGCTGTTGGACAAGAACATACCAAAAACACCTTTGTATTTCCAGAATGGTGTATAAGACCGAGATATAAATTTTATTTAGTTCTTCTAAGAGTATTTTTGCAACTGTCAAAATATTGATTCCTTTTTGGCAGCGGTACTAATTTTGAAGTAAATGTTTACAAAATGTGGTGCTACAGATGTATGAGGAAAAAATCGTTGATGGATTGATGATAAGGTTAGCAATATAGAAGTATTAAAAAGAGTTGGGGAGAAGCGAAAGGTATTGAAGACAATAAGGAATAGGAGAGATATGATGGTAGGACACCTTCTGCGACACGAAGGATCAGTTCGCGACATCGGAAATAGGAATAAAAAAAGAGGTAGGGTTAGGCCCAGATTAGAATACTACTTTAAAACAGTTGGGGATGTAGGAAGTTCTACTTTTAGGGGAATGCGTATGTTAATTCTTGTATATTCTACTAAACGTTTTTTTCATATGTAGAGCGATTATATTTTTAACACAAAATTTAAATGGTGCTACCGCTGGTGAATGAAATTATTGTATTGAATTCTTAAGTTATTCATTGGTCACGGGATACCCAATTCGTTTTTCAATATCTTCTCTTTTATACTACCTTTTTAACCTCTATATCAAGAAAAGGTGCGATGCTTTACATGAAACAGTGTTCGGTACCTATTCAATTTCAAATAAACAAGGCGGCCGTGGTGAAAAGTTAACAAAATGGTATCTTTCACTGAAACGTCAAACACTTAATTGACGTTGATGTTCTAAACGAAAATGCCGGTGCAAAAATTGTATTCGAATACCAAGAGTCGTGACTTTGGTAAAAGACGGGAGGATAAAATGTATGCCACTGGTTTATCTGAAATAATAATTGTCGGAGGAGCGATCCAGTACCTACGTACAGCAGATATTGGCGATCGGTTTGTTGTTCTGCAAGATTCAGAGAATCACCAAATAGCTGTGAGTTGGAGAGTTGTGTCAGACTAAATAATTCGTCGAAGAATCAGATTGCTCCGTTTCATTGCAAGAAGACCGGATGTTGGCATGTGATTACTTCGGCAACATCGAGTTGCTCGCTTGAGTCAAGATTTTAGTAGGGAAATATACGAGAATGGTCATGGGGATGGTTCATAACAGAATTATTTGTGGTATCACCACCGAACTCTCTAAATACATCGAGATTTTTGATGAGTATACATTGTTCCATTTGTAACACTGAAGACGGTTTTCTCGTAATGAAGTTGTTGAGAATAATTGTTTGCCATGGCCTACTAGAAGTCCTGATATGAACGCTATCGAACGTTTATACAATGAATTGGGACGACTGTTCAGCAACCTCAACCCAAAAACCCAAACCCAAAGAGGCCACCATAAAAAACACCCTATTAGCCAGTGTGTTCTTAATTCTGTTGTTGTTTTGTTTACGAAAATATAGTTCTTCTTAAAAATATTGAGCATATAGTAGTACAAGCTGTACATTTTAGTAAAGTATTTTTATTAAGTAACCCGTGAGGGTTTTCAGAAACCGGGACTTATGCTCGAACCAGTTTTGTCTAGTAAATTTTAATCTTTTACTTGACACTCCTAAAACTTCTATATACAATCAGTGCCGGATCACTAAGATTCTCTAACATCTTGTGACACATGCCAAACCCAAATCACTGTTTAAGCACCTGAATACCAAGAGTTCAAGAAAGCAAATTATATTCGACTGGAATTTGCCATTCAGGTACCTCCATTTAGAAATCGCATTTAGAATTTACCAGACATAGGAAAGTCTTAAAATAAATTCGCGAATTTAGCTTAAAATACATTTAATTAGTGTAGATAGTTGCGAAATTTCTAAATGCAGTGAAGAATAATAATTTCCGGAGCATTCAAAATAAGTGACATTTCAGAGCTGCTTATTTTACTCCTTAGAGTGTTTTCACATAAAACTTGGTAGGTCGTCGGTCTCTGCGAGAAGTTGTCTTTATTAAGTGTGAATTATGTTGAACTTCCGAATACGGTTCATTTACGTGTAAAAATAATTGTTTTTGGAATCTTTTTGGCACAAAACGTTCAATACCGTGCGTTTATCCACTAGGGGTTTTCTTGTTCATATCTCTTAAAACAGAGTGGGTAGACCAAGTTACGATTTTATCCATTTCCCAAACCCTGCTTAACACTGGGGAAAATCGAAGTTAATAACTGGGCCGATGACCATGTGTACATGGGGAAATAACATGGGCAATTACATTTTTGGGGATTCCTGCTCCCCATGTGTAGTTACAGTGGTGGTAAAAGTAGCAATCGAAAGACTGTTTTTTTCTGCGTATGAGGATATCAAAAACTCTGCAATTTTCCAATTCATTAAAGCATTAAAAGCAAAAATTACACTAATAATTTTCAAATTAAAACACGGATATTCATCAGATTCCCTATGACAATTTAATTTATTCTAATCAAAGACTCCCTTGATTCTAATTTCTAATTCGTCTGAACTGTCAACATTATTTATCGACAATTTAAAATTTGGGTTTCAAAATGAACAAAAATATTTATTCAGTTGAAGAAAAGGTTTTCATTGTGAAAACATTTTACGGCGACAATAGTCTGCGGGTAGTCAGTGTGACTTATTTTCTGTAAAATTCAATAACAGTCCTATTCCTTCGGTAACAAAAATAAAATATTTAGTTAAGAAATTTGAAGATACTGGGAATCTTTCATTGAAAGAAGGTACTTTTTACTAATAAATTTACTTCGTTTTTATTTAGATAATTCTGATTCGCTTATTATTATTACCTAGTTGCTAATTCCTTATTGTTCGCTAACTTTAAATTTTACTGGTATTATGAGAAATTTAACAAGTGATAACGTGGAGTGAAACAAAACTAAAATTAATCTTATCATTAATTTTTAGTCGTTCCAAGAAATCTAACTGTTGAGGTAGAGGAAATGGTAATAGGCCTGATAACTGCTAGTCCAACATCTAGTTTAAGGTCTATTGCCCTAGAATGTAATGTTTCAAGAGAAACTGTCCGTAACATATTAAAGAAAAACAAATATCATCCCTTTAAATTCCAATGTCACCAAGAGTTACTTCCTTTTGACGAAGAATCAAGACAAACTTTCTGTGAAGAAATGCAAGAACGGGCTAATCGGGATCGCAGCTTCCTCTCATCAATTTGTTTTACCGATGAGTGTACCTTCACTTTAAATCAAGAGCCAAATTCACAAAACGTTAGGCGTTGGGCCCAGGAAAATCCCAGAATAAATCTAGCCACTACAACGCAATACCCTCAAAAAATCAATATTTGGGCAGGTATTTTTAATAATCGCATTATAGGACCATTTTAAATACAGGGAAATTTAAATTCAGAAGCTTATTTAGATCTTTTAATTAACCATATTGGCCTTGCATTAGAAGAAGTTGCACATGCGAATCGGGAGGTCTGGTTTCAGCATGACGGATGCCCAGCACATTTTGGAGCACAAGTGAGGGAATTATTAAATGAAATATTTCCAGAGAGCTGGATTGGTCGAGGGGATGCTATAAACTGGCCAGCTAGATCTCCCGATTTGGCACCGTGTGACTTTTTCTTGTGGGGACATTTAAAAAATAAGATTTATAAAACTCGTCACCCAAATATTGATTCTTTAAGGAATCCTATTTTTGCGGAATGCAACTTAATAAACGATCGGCAACTTGCGAATGTGGGAAATTCTTTCTACAATAGGCTGGGATACTGTCTGATACAGAATGGGGGTTTATTTGAATATTTGTTATAGTTATTTTTCTTTTTTATGTTAGGTACTTTAATTTCATTGTATATTAATAAGTTTTTGTCCTTACCTAGATATGAAATAAATAAGTAGGTATTAAATTGCCAGATTACAAAATTCATTAGAGCAAAATAAACAAATGTTGCCGCTTGTTAAATTTTTCATAATTGCAGTAAAATTAAAGTAATTTAATTTTTATTATTTCATTTTACTGCTTTAACATTTTCCCAAAAACTTTTTAATAGGTTAGACGACACCTACAATTTACCCTAAACTATGGACCAGCATTCACCAACGAAACATCCACACCAGTAATCAATTAATTGTCAACTATAGGTAATGACAATAATAATGTGAATGAGAATTATCTAAATAAAAAAACAAAAAAAACAAAAAAACATGGCAATGGTGCAAAACTCCAGTTTAAAGCGATAACGTCTGGAGAACGAGACTGCAGGAAATTCGTCGGCTGTCCCCTTTTATGCATTTTTAGTTGCAATGAACTTGTGCGTCCTTAAACACCCTGTATACCTATTCAAATCAAGTCGTTAGCTTATTAACGATTGAATTGTTGCACCTAGGTCAGTCGGATGGAAAATTTATTCGTCGATATGTCCTTAGCGTCAAGACGGAGAAAGGCTGGGTTCTCTATTGCTATACGAAGAAAATTGGAAAACGGAAACAAATTAAAATGATTCTAGTAATTTGACGGATAACACAAAAATATTTACAGGAAATTAATATTGAGCTTCTTGGGATAAAATTTAATCGGTATTTATTCACTTGAGCGAATAGCAAACGAGCACTGGGTCTTGAACCAGGTTTCCTAAACAATTCTCCCAGTGACGGTACCCTGGGCAACTGCTTGGAACACAAAGAAACTATTAGCATTCGAGACATAATAAAAGAATCTTTGGCGCAAGGTCTGCAACTTCTCGCCATTACGCTTTATGGTCCAATAATAAATTTTCGCTTATCATGCGGATCGTTGGCTTTTAGTGGGACATTTCATATTTACATGCATAATTATCATAACTATTCAAATTGCCACACCTCTTCTTCCTCATTCCTCCACCCAGAAATCGATACACATACACAGTAGTTCAAATGTATGCGAGAGCAAAACTTCCTGAAACAGTCGGCGGCAGAGTAGGTATCTCGCCAACTTGATAATGGATGCACAGTTACTTTTTAATTTGGAACTGTTGCAATTTGCTTTTAAAGCAAAGTAAATACATGCTTGCATTCCAACATAAAGGAGTACATTTTAATGAAACTGAAATTTGTGTAAATGTCGATTTTCGTCTAGAGGTGTTCTTGTGCTTCACTTACAGGCACCAGTATTGAATTTCAGTTGATTTATAATAATATGAAACTGCATTCGATTGTTATATGGTAATAGACATTTTCTCAGTAATGTAGGTATTGTTTGCAATTTTCTTGGAAGTTATGCGTGGCCAAAGTCAAATGAAAGTCTGATTTTCACTAGCATTGAATTGACATTCTTTCATGTATTATAGTCAGTTATATCTTTAATAGTATATTATTATATGAGCGATTATGACAGCCATTATTCACGAAGTTACGCGCTCAGAACGATTATCGTATTCAAATCGCCATAACTTTTTTTCTACGCGAGATAATGAATTGAGTCTTGGTGTAAAATAAAATTCAACCCTTTCTCTATAACTTTGCCGCAGGAAGTTTGTACAAATTCTAAAAATGAGCATAGTTCCTCGATAGGTGAAAATTCCACTGCACTAAAAAGACAACGTCTCGAAAATCGCAAAGCGGAATGAAAAGTAATTATGTAATTGCAATTTGAAAGATTTCGTGAGCACCCTGAAAGTTAAAGAAATAATTTTAAAAAAATTGGAACTCGATAAGGCAATTTTTGAGGGAGTTATGACATGATACATTTTGAGCGCGCCGCATTTCCTACGCGCGAAATATGGAAAATCGGCCCGATTCCGCTCTCGCACTTCCCTTCTCTTGCCCATAAGCTCGGACAAATACCACTTACCTTTTAGCGGCAAGTCGATACACTTGTCTTATCCACTTTGGTTTGTCCTTATGTGATCTAGCCTAAACTGAATCTCCTAAAATGATATGTATAGGTTTCTTAACTGGTTATTGCAATAAGACAGGAAATAGGAAAAGAATGGGCCCGGGTCGGAACACATATACCTTTTAATGTTATTTAACTACTCACTGAGAAATGAAGTTCTCTAGACCATTATCAATATTAAAAAGAGCTTTGCAAAGGAGCGGATAAAGAAACGAATTAGTTCATCTTTTTGATTCTGTAATTACCCGACAGAAAGGATTATACTCATTCAAAGAGAGACACCATCTGCGCAGTGTAAGAGCTGGAAATCGTTCTGCTAAGGATAAAGAAAATGCACGACGAAGTACTTATTTATTGAAGTAAGAAAGACGGAAAATCTCTCGTAAAAACCTTGAATGGCAGCCTGGAGAGATTTTATATAGAGAAGCAGGAGGGCATTTGAAGTGCCAGCCGTAACAAAGTTTCGGAGAATAATTGATTTATTTCGAACGCCCTCCATTTTTCATTAGCAGCCATAAAGGTTCTATACCTGTACGAAAATTCCATGGTTTTTATACTTTTAACATTGGAAATGTTTTTAGTATCCTAGTGTAGGGTATGATATTCACCGAAAAGATTGTGTTGCATTTGCCACATACGTCACGCACCAGAGCGGTTAAAGTCGTTCCTACCATGCCACGCCATTGAATATGCAAATGAAGAACAAGCAATAGAAATAGGATCACGACAATATAAACACCTAAATGAAAAGCAGAAAGAAATTGTAGATATTATTTTGGGTAAATGTGATGCTAACATAAATGAATCAATTTCTGAATCTTCATGTTTTTATATAGACGGTTCAGGAGGCTCCTGTAAGAATTATGTTTATACAACCCTTTACAGCTTACTGAAGAGTAAGAATAAAATTGTTTGTACCATGGCCTTCACGGGCATAGCAGCAACACTACTTCCTCATGGCAGAACAGTTCATAAAACGTTTGGGTTACCTGTTCCTCTGTTTTTAGATTCATTTTCCAACTGTAAGAAAAATTCAAAAGAAGCAGATTATTTAAGGAGTGTAGATGTTTTCATTTGGGATGAAGCTCCTGTGGCACCAAGGTATGCTTTAGACATTATAGACAGAACCTTACGAGACTTTATGAATTGTGATTTTCCGTTTGGTGGAAAAATTATGGTGTTGTGAGGAGATTTTTGACAACTGTTACCAGTTAAAATAAATGCTACCCGCTGGGAAACAGTGAATTTAAGTATCAAATTTAGTTCTCTTTGGAGTTATTTCCGTAGATTTTCTTAAACACAAAGTATGCGGGCTCTACCACAGGAACAAGAATCCACCAAGTTTTTATTGGATGTTGGAGATGGAGTTTTGAACGATATGAATAGCAATTTAGAATTGCCACAGAGATGTATTTATAATTCGGATATCGTTGAACGTATATATGGAGGAATCAATTAGAGAAAAGCGATTCATAGATATGACCTAATCAGCTATTCTGATGTTGAAGGCATTAACAAAAAAGTGGTAGAACTGTTAGATATAAAAACAGAAAAAATATATACAAACTTGGATAGTGTTGAAAATTGTGATAATGGAGATTTAAACGATGCTATTCTTCCTGAATATTTAAGTACTTTGCACCCGCCAAATTTTCCACCGCATGAATTGAAGTTGAGAGTATATTGTATTGTGATGTTAGAAATCTCAGCATTAATGAATGCTTATGTAATGGTACGAGATTGTTAATTTTACAATTGGGAGACAATATCTTACATTGCAAAATTTTAACAGGCGATAAACATGGAGATATAGTTTTCGTTAACCGTATAACGTTGTACTGTGAAAATGTTTATCCTTTTACTTTTAAAAGACGACAATAATTTCCCTTTAAACTAGCGTTTGCAATGACTATTAACAAATCACAAGGCCAAACATTTGATCAAATAGGAATTGATCTCCGAAAAGAAATATTTACTCACGGACAATTATGCGTGGCTATTTCAAGAGTTCGTCCTTGGGAAGGTTTGATAATTTATTTAGGAAATCAAAGAAATAGTCGTATAGTTCAAAACTACGTTTTCAGGGAATTATATCAGATGTAAATTATTCTGTAATCAGGCAATAATGCGTTTCTTTGACCTAGATGACCTAGTAATTGTAAATCGTAATACAACCAGTGAATTCAAAGACCTTTCATAAGTTATAATCACAATTTTTACATAATGCCCAAATAGATCTCGACGGTGAAATTTCAAGATTTCTTTTAAGTTCAATTTCCAGTTTGTAAAACCAAGCCACAAATTTTCAGTTTCTCAATTTCTATTCCAAATCCAACATAACTCGTATTTGCTACTTTAATTTTTTTCCACAATTTAACATTTTCAAAGCGAAACGTAGCAAAACAGACACGTAATCGAAAAATCTTGCAGAAGTTTAACTGCAAATTAATCTTGTACTGACAGTGGCAATTTCAGAAAATTTAGCTTACCGTAAAACATTGTAGAGTTCCACAACTGACGTCACTAAGATCACTACCAGTGATTCTCAAAAGATGCGCAATTATTAACCATGCTTTATAGTAACCAAGTAAGAGACTCATACACGATCAATATAATGTATATTGTAAATATAGAAAATGTTGCTAACATGTCATTTTAATAATCAAACCTTTCAGAACATAAAAATCAAGGAATCCAAAATGACATGACATATTGGCAACATTTATACATCATATACTGTCTGATCTCGAAATTTTAATGTTGACAATTAATTATTTGACTGTGATTTCCATCTTGCTTCGTAAATTATTTAGGCTCTTCTCGTGCGATGAATCTGTGCAGGTGCTGATAGCTCAGTTGTTTAGAGCAGTCGCCTGGATTGCAAAAGACCTGGATTCAAATCCCAGTCGGTGCTCATTCACATTTTACGCGAGAGGGCCTGCTGTTGGTGCGTTCCTTGAGTGATTCACCGTTTACTTCCAATTATACTAAATATATATTTCTCAAGTCGTATTGGGAAATATCATTAGTTTCTTTATGATTTGTTTGATCACCCAAGACTTAAAATTACTCACGTAATAACACCATAAAATATAAATATCACACTGAACATACCAAATATAAATGTAAACAATAAATTAAACATAAAATTGAATTGAGTAAGCGGTTGCCATGGAAAATGAAAGTTTCAGTTTAATTAAAATTTATTGCTGTTTAGTTGAGGCCAGCCCCACAAATGAAGGAACTCCTAGGAGATCCTGTTATCAAAATTTGCGTTTTTTATCCTTTTTATGAGAATATTATCTTTAAACTCTAAAATGTATATGCTACGGGCATAGTGGGCAATGCTAACAGTGCCAGGGCAATGCAAACAATGACCGTGCATGCTGTCCGGTCAGGTTTACCAATGTAAATAGTTAAAAAAAACTTTTAAAACAAATAAAGAGAAGTGAAGAAGATTTTAACTGGGCCCATAACCTGGTCTCTGTGCTTACTCGAGCCAGAGCGGCCGGATTATTATTGTAATTTTTATGGAGACATGTACAAAATTAATGAATGTATTGGACAGAAGAGCACTTTTTGAAGATATGAACATAAACTAACAGCTAAACTTTGAAATCTTGTAATGTAATATCCTTCGTATTTTCTATAGAAAACTCAGAATAAAAGTAAAAGCAGGTCGCACTTTCTTCTGAATAATTCGAATTTCAATAACGAAGAAAACCGATAAGTAACAATAGGCGTGTGATAACATGATCATATTGTTTACAGACATTATTTTTCACAGATTTTTCTGATCACAAGGCCGTTCATATAGAAATGAATGCAAAGAATGTGGAGGCAGAAAATTTAAATATGTGCAATTTCACTCACTGACCTTTTATACGTTTGATTATGAAAGCAGCATGTGAAATAATAAATATGTAGGCGACGCATATTTTATTAGAAAATGCTGTAATTTGTAAGATTGCCAATATATACGTAAATGGCATAAACTGTCAATTTCTTAGAAATTGCATGCCTATAATTATTAGCGTAATGGAATTATTTAAATTGTTTGGTCTGCAATTTATATTTTATATAATGTAGAATGCAATATATGCGTTTTAGTACAAAGGCACAGTCTCAGAAACACTCAACAGATATAGACCATGTTTGACAGTTTCCCTAACCTCAAAAATTGTATTACTATTTCCATTTTTTGTGGAATGGGTAATGTGATCTGATATAGCATCTTTATATTAAACTGATATAAACTTTTAGGTCTGTGTTTGTGCATTTAAGAATTTTAACTAAGTGGCAAGGAACTCCGGCACCAGCAAAACAGACTTAGCGGATTTATTTCGTCGGAACGTTACACGCAAAAGCGGTTTAATATGAAAATAAAGTTAGCACGCTTGTGTATGTAAATTTAAGCTTGTCTTTCACTTTTACTCTTCATAGCCAGTCCCAGCTTCGAAACCCTATTAAAAAGGGCTTAAGAACTAATGATGCTGAGTATCAGAAGAAAAAGGCGATTAAAATATGAACCGAGTCTATGGAAAAGCCGATAAATAGGTGTAGTATTTTTTAGCAATATTAAAGTAAACAAATCATGTGAGGAGACAACGGTGGAAGAAATACATATCAGGGAATGCCGAATTCGAATTTAGACGAACATGGAAAAAGAAAAGAGATTAGATCATACTGTTTGCAAATACTTGGGGATGTAGGAGGTTCTGCTTTCGGCGTTTTTCGTTGACAACGCAATATTTAATGTTTTCTGGGTACCTAGTAAAATGTGGTAGTAATTACAGTGGGATTGTTGCAGAATAATTAATATTGGTAACGTTTTTTGTTATGACGGAATTTTCCAGTTGAAAATGGTTTTTACAACTCAGTACCCATGAATAGAATTTTAATGAAAATACAAAGTATGCAAGGGCTTTTTATGCATTACAGCGCCTCCAGCGGCGAAAACTCCGGTCCTCCAGTGCACACTATTTTAGTTCAACGTTAAATAATTTTATAATTAGGTACATGCATTAGTTGGAATATTACTTATGTCTAGGGTACATTAATGTGTACCAAATGTAAAATGTTGAGTATGCTCAGAAACGTTGCTATATTGACGAATGTAGTATTCGAATGAGCAGCTGATCGTATCTAGTTATGGGAGACTGCTAACTCATTCAACAAAATATAATAAAAATTCAAAAGGTGCCTGTTTTGGTTGTTTTGTAATGTAAATTATTCTCTGCTACCTCATTGGTAAGTGCTGAATCTCATCAGGAACAGAGTTAGCTAATTTTAGTCTATGTTAAAATTCTATGTTAAAATCTCTATTTTATTTAAATTACTTTCGGGACAAACTATATATATAAAGGCGCATTGACTGAAAATCACACGTAAACAAACCTATGTCAAAGGTCGCACTGTGTAGACGGTAAAGTATAAGGGAGATGCGAATAAGATTAGTTACGAGAAAGGCAGAGAGCGTGGAACTTAAAAGGGGCAGTCGCGTTTTTAAGATCTACCCTAATCTACTTACTTTTGGTTGGCATGAATAAAATAATTATAAATGTATATCTTAATATAACCATGGTTATATCTGCAGATATGTGGGAAAACAATTCTCCATATAGAATTACCTCCAAATAAATATCATATTGGTTAAATCGAACCATGTATCTCTTGCTTCGTTATAAAGGCGATAACCTTTAAGGAAAATGCTAATAAACTTTAAAGGACAAAACTTTAAAGAGAGCTCTTGTCAGTAATAACAGAAAAGAAATATATTTTGCGATTGAAATTACTAAATACTTTGTGTTATTGTGATTAATGCAGATGGTAACCAATCTCATTTTATACCAAAATGATTATATAAGCATAATTTAATAATACTTTGAAAATATGAATAAATCTTGATTTCTCAACTTTATTTGTGTTTATTGTTGGCTTCCTCGCTTGCGATTCTTTCTTATCAAAGTAATTAGGTCTGTAATGGCATAGGTAATGCACAACGTAGGTAATATACGATCGCGTGGCCACTGTAGTTGTTGTTTCATCCTATCAAAATACCGCAGCTACTCTTCTTCAATCCGAAGAATTTTCGAAATTCTTCCGCGTCTGCCAGAACCATAAAAAAATCCGGTAATGAAGGCGTAAAACACCGCTTTTAGGACAACCTGTATATCACATTTCCTAGAACGACTTTTCATTAGGTACGCTGAACAAAAATGCGACGCGAGAATTTCATAATTTAATCAAACTGTCACAGAATTAAACTAATTTTCCACCGACATAACGCGTCCAAAACTAATCCGGTTTATTAATTAAACGGAGACAAATGGCCAGGAAGTAAACATATAAAAAACAAAGGGTATCAGCAGATTCGGTAAATGAATCCCTAAAGTACACTAAACTTCCCCACACCACTCAATTCTGAGTAAACAACCTTTCTGATCCGCACATGCAAGAATTCTCCCACATATAGGGTGCAGCCGTTGTATCTACCCTCAGTAAATGTTTAACAAGAAAGTTCAGCGCAAAATCAAAAGTATACATCAAGCATCTTCGCAGAATTCGGCTAAAAGTTTTATGGCCCGAGGCACGCAACCCCCTAATAAAGCATTTACGTGGGTAGAACAAAAAAATATATCCACTTACCTTTGAATACAACTACTAGCTGATAGAAACGATTTCGGTAAGGACAGCGACCTCTGTTGGGCTTCTAGCAGAACGTTATTCCTGTCTTCAGCAGGAGCACTACCGGGGCGGGTCAATATATTCTCCCTGACGGGACACATGGTGATAGAACCAATCGGGGTTGAAGCACCAGAACTTTTATTTTTAGGACTTTTCGCTATGGTTCTATCCGAAGTAGTCACCCACACGTCACTACTCGAAGAAGACGCGCTCGAATTACCGATATTAGGCGACGGATGACGAGAATTCTTTTCACTGCCCGAACCCGCACTCGTCTTCTTCGGACTCACGCGACTGACACTAACACTAACGTTCGTCCTAACGGGATAATCGGGTTTTATTTCCGAGAAACTTCGAACGTTACCGCAAACTCGTTTTTTATTATGTACGTCCTGAGGAGAACGGTCTATGAGCACTGTAGCTCTTACACCATCATTAATATCTAAAGATCTTTGATGGGTAGGGTAACTTTGGGACACTTTCATCGAGGGTTGTGCGTGGTTCATTGGGATTCTGTGACCACAATGTGGCCAAAAGTCACAGGTTTGAGAATTGCAACTTTCGTTTTTAACAGGGGTAGTTGCACCCCTTTGCAAAACCTTCGCAGGTTGGCTAATCCTAGTTTGATTTGGGGGAACATAAAAAACGTTGTATCCATTTCCTGGAGGTATCTTGGGAGGTAAATTTCCGGGTTCTTCCAAACCATTATTGTATCTATGTTTTAGAAGTGCTTGGGCAGCTGCTCTACTTCTACTACCGTATAAAAATTCAGTCACAACTTCTGCTTCCCGGAGCAAATTTTCGTCCATATACTTTCCATCTAACGACTGCAGTTTCTGCGGTTGATTCACAGGTTTCTTCAATCTATGATCGTTTGGTTGTGGGGATATTCTTATTTGTTCCTTAAAGGTGTTCTTCTTCTCAGGTAACTGTAAACTCCTTGACCTCCGCACTCTTTGTAAGGAAGCTGTATCTTCTTGTGGAGGCGTTCTATTAATTACTTTCTGTCCCAAACGCCTCACCGAAGTATTAGACGGTGATCTAGAATGGTACTCAGGACTACTCGAAGAAAAATCAGAAGATGAATTGGTTTTCCCCAACTTATTATTATCAGAACCAACTGGCGACTTTTTAGTGAGCTGTTTATGTCTATTAGCTCTACTAGATGGAGACAATTTCTCTTTAGTTTTACTCCCCACGTTAACAATAACGGAAGAAACCAAACTCAAACTGCTGTTGTTATCTTCATCATCAGCATCTTCATATACCTCTACTGAAGAATCTGTATTTTCTGACAACCTAGGCATAGCAGGTCTACTAACACAACTATCCAGACTCCTAAAACCCATGGAAGAAGAAGATGAAGAAGAGGATTCAACAAAACGTTGGGTGAATTGATTCCTGCGATTCGTAGTATCTTCTAGCGATTTCGTCTGAGGTATCCTCCCATAAGTCTTTTGAGTTACTGGTGATGTAACTGTTTTAATGGGAGCTGTAATTAAAGTGGTAGGTTTCTTAGTAACTAGGGGAGAATTTGGAGGACTTCCATCACTATCCTCTATGGCGTCAGACCGAGGTAGAAAAGGAGTTTTCCCGAAAAATGTTCTTGACTTCGTTAAATTCTTCTGGTTTCGATCTTGAAAAGCAGGTGGAGGAGATATTATTGGGGTTATGGAAGGGGGTGAGTAAGATTCAGGGATGTGATGAGAGGGAGGAGGAGGGGGAGGAGGATCAGGTCTTCTTTCGTAGTTACTTTTTTGTAATGGTAAATACAGGGGGCGTTGATAATCGGTAGTTTTAATTTCAGGGCACTTTCCTGGTTCACTCATGCAATGGTATTGGGCCAATTTTATGCCAGTTCTTCTAGAACCTATAGGGGCCGTAGAAGATTTCGCTGTGTAACTAACCCGCCTGTTTTCATCCAGAGATCTTTGTTGTACTTGCACCCAACCTGATCTCCCCAAATAAACCCCGTCCACTTCCCTATCACACCAACGCACCGGAGACAACTCCCTACTACAAGTACCAGTAACGAAGAGGTCTGTGGAATTGACTTCTTCTCCTGAGTGGAAACCAGCGTAAGGGTTCCATTTGCTGTTTTGGTTGCTGCTGATGAGCGATTGGTGTTTGGTGAGCGATCGGACTGCCGAATTGCTTCTTCCCGTGGAACATTGTTTGTAGCTTGATGGATAAACGGATGTCGGGCTGACCTCCCATGGATCTGACGTGCTCCTGAGGTGCAGGATGGAGACGTTCGGCCCTCTTAAAGCAAGCAAGAAGTAAATTATGTTTCAGTCAGTAATCAAAGAATGGTCGTGGTTCAAAAGGATAACTGCAGTGGTTTGACAAAGTGCAAATTGGACATAGGGCATTCTCTGCAAACAAAAAGATATTGTCAGACAAGAACATTATCCAGCGAACAAAGTTGAAGATGTACGAATGTCTGATAAGACCAGTGGTAACATATGCGGAACAGAATAAGGAGTGGACATGTGATGAAATGCAAAGAAGACCGTGCAATGATGAAGATGACATTTGGAGACCGGATGGAGATCGGGGGAGGGGAGGACTGAGGGCGAGATGGTTGGATGAAGTGATGGATGATTTGAGAGCTATGGAGGTTACAAACTGGAAAGAAATAGCAAAAAACAGAACTTAATAGAGAGGAGTAGTGAAGCAGGGGAAAAAACATCAAAAATTGTACAACAATGAAAGGGTCTTCCAGTAAATAGAAACCAGGGGGAATTAGTCCACGCCGTTAAATGGACTTATGAACCCAAAAAGAGCGGCAAAATTCCTTTTTATGGGGTAGAGGCCTCATGTCATGGTCTAGAATTGTCAGAAACTAGCCCTGGAGTGGCCAGCACGTAGTCCTGACCTAAATCACTTAGAGCATATATGTGATTCGTCTAGAAGACGCATTTGGTAACGTCATGGACAGCCGATAACATCTTGAAGATGCCTTACACACAATGTTTTGTAAATTGCAGGCTAGAGTATTTTGTTTAAGGATGTTCACGTGGCTTGGACCGACCCTGACACCCCTGCGACAGAAAAGAGTTAAGAACTATTTGTGAATATCTGATATGTAATTTTCGAGAAATGTTATCGGAAAACTGAAATTTCGAAGTCAGTTCCTGTGATACGAAAGCATGTGGTTGTTCATATAAATAAGTGCGCGGCAACTTTCCTTATAGGGAACTGTCCTCAAGTAACTCGGCGCCGTATATACGCAAGCCTTGTGTTCGATTTCCATTTATTAAAATCTTTCACATTGAGCCACTGAAAACGTATTATAGCAGTTTTGTAATTATAAACAAGGTAAAAAATTCTTATCGAAAATGTGTATTTTTCGTCAAATTGTAGTTGGTGGAATGAAATACGCGTTTCCTTATTTGTATATTTTGTTTTGGCATCCATTTAGTTTTATGAACGGTAAAACTGCCCACAGAGTGGCATTATTGGACGATGAACTTGCATTATGACTACAAGTGGGCTGAATGACATTAGCAGAATTATAATCAAGCCAGTTGGAGGCTATAAATAAGTTCCTAGTTCCATAGATTACGTACGCTCACGAGAAGTTGTTCTGAACAAGTTGCAAGACAAAAATTTTTAGTTAGAAATGAGACAGAGATAACGTTCACCCCATTTTATTTTATAGCAATAGTAGCAGATTCAGAAAATAATCTTCAACATAATATTCTGAGCGAACAACTAAATAAAATAAACATGAAGATCAACGTGGACAAAACCAAAACAGCAAAACCATGACAACAAACGAGAAAACGCACAACATTAACGTAGAAGGTCGTGTCGTCGAATAAGTAAGACAATAATTGAGGGAAATGGTACACAGGATAGAGAAGTGGATGACTTAGTGGGCACAGTAGGGAGAATTCGTAATTAATCGAAAAGAACACTTTTTGGTAAAAGGGAAGTGTCAAAGGAAATTAAAGGCAAATAATTTTTTATAGTTGTTTCCCGAAGTAAAGAAAAATAGAGAAATCTATATCTTGCATGTGACCAGATGATTGTAAAGTCTAGAATTATTAATTATTGTCCAAAACTGTTTTTTTTACTAAAAATCTTTGCCCAACGAAAATGTAATCTATTTGATATCTCCCTAGGTCTCCTGGCATCTCCCACGTATAGGGTCTCCTAACGTGTTCACGACCGTTAGGTTACGTTTATCGCAGAACTCTATCAGTCTAACTCCCCTATCGTTCCTATTGCCTAACCCAAAGGGGCCAACTATTCTGCCTTCTTTCCCTGTGCCTGCGACTGCATTGAAGTCTCCTACAATTATTAAATTTTCGTGCCCTCTCATAAAATCTAGCACATATTCATAATCACTACGGCCTCATCACTATAGTTAGAAGTGGGCATATATACCTGTATTATTACTGTTTTTACAGGTTTCGAATCTAACCTAACCATAACTACCCTGTCACTTTGCTGTAAGAAATTTTCTACACTCTGTCCTACTTTTTCCCGCATAACAATTCCTACTCCCGAATTTCCTCCTACAGATCCTGTGTGTATTACTCTAAAATCTCAGCCCCAGAAGTCTCCAGCTTCTTGCCATCGCATTTCACTAATACCTACCACGTCTAATGAATGCTAACTTAACCATCTCAATTTTTAAATTTTCTATAATTCTGTATAATGTTGTAGAATGTTTGCAAATAACCGCGCATTTGACCAACGCTGTTCACTCTTAATGGGACAAATTGTATATCTCCAAATATTTTTGAAATATTTGATATGAAAAAAAAAATCTGAATGAGCGTTTGTTACTTCACAACTTGCACTTTGTGTGCCACCGAACAACAATTTTCCAAAGTGTGAACCCGCTAATGAGCATCAATTACCAAATTGCCAAAATTACCCATTAAAAAACAGCGATAAAAACTCACCTTGCGGTCGACATGCCGACGGTATCAGCAGCCGTTGCACTGATTCTAGTACCACTGGAAACGACGGCGGAGTTCTGGCGGACCGGTTCTTCGACTGCTGTTGTTGCCCACCTTCTTGAATTCTGTTCTGATGTTCGAGTCCCCGCTATGCTTCCAGGCCTATTGGAGGAGACCTTGCGAACTTCAAGAGCACTATCGACGCTTCGCTATCGGAAAATCAATCAATTTTGTTTATTACAACAGAGACTCCGGGTTAATTTGTTAGAACTAAAGTGTCTCAATTTTTTTGTCCAGCAGTGTAGTTGAGTTACGCCGCAAATACGAAAAGAACATTTTTTTGTTTTAGGCCACATCAACTCCTTTAGATCAGATTTCTTAACGAGCATCAAATTCTGCAAAAGTGCCGAATTTAAACCTGCATTATCATTTCAAATAAACGAGATTCCAATGATAATCCTCGAATTTGATTCACCTGTGTATCCAAGATTAATAACAATATTATTAAAGTTTAAAAACAAATAAAAGTTACGAGAAAACACAGATTAAATGGTATCAATACATTGCAAATCATCACCCTAAAATCACAATTTCATAATGATTGAGAAAAATCAGGTTTAAAAAATAATGGTTAATGTTATTACTCCAGTTCACCATGACTTCTTAATGAGTTAACCCCACACGCCAAAAGACTGACACAATAATTCAATTCAACACGTGTTTCGCTGACAACGTCGGCACCCTCAGGAGTTGAAGATTATTCTAAACTTATACTGCGTTGATATAAATACCAAACCTCCTACTACTGAAGTAAAATGAATCGCTAAACCTTTAGGGTGTCTTAGAACTTTTGGAACATAAGAGCAATAAAATTGGTTTCTTAGAGTTATAAGAAACCAATTTTATTGCTCTTATGTTCCAAAAGTTCTAAGAAACCCTATAGGTTTATCGATTCATTTTACTTCAGTAAGAGGAGGTTTGGTATTTATAGCAACGTAGTACAAGTTTAGATTTCGATTGAAATTCAACTCCTGGGGATGCTGGCGTTGTCAGCGAAACACGTGTCGAGTTTAATGACTGTGTCACTGTCTCTTGGCGTGTGTATTACTCGAGTTACTACTTTATAAATTCTTATCACTTTTGAAGACGAAGGGGTACATTTTGATTATTTTTTCGACTTGAATTGAATCAGAAACCTTTTCCTATATAATATTGCACTTTATTATTAAAAAAAATCTAAAAATTTTTCGGAACAATAGTATAATTATATTAAAGAAAAATAACATCCGCACGTTTAGTTAGGTATATGTATAAAAAATAAATTGAAGGGCACTCTTTAATACATTTTCTATATTTATAGAGGGTGTAAAATTTCAATGATCCTCTATAGATCTCTCACTTATTGCAGAAAATTGAAAGATATTTAAATGGGGCAAAAGATATGATATTTTTGAGCTATTACTAGTGCTGGTTTATTATACAGAAATATACATAGTTTATGACATATACGATCTTGTTATACTAAAAACCAAAATTTTCCAAAATGTTCTACAGGTTCACTTTGTGCCTAGGACGTGACTCTTCTACTTCTGTCTTATCAAGAATGAAACATTTTCGAATCCATGATAATAGGGAGGTCCGGAGAAAAATAAGATATCTATTTTTGGCATGAAAATGACAGAAAATTGTTATTGTAATTGATTTACGGCGAAATTTTTTTTCTACAAAATTTTTTTGTGGCGTAATAAGCAAAAGAAATTATCTTATCACGCCCACATGCTAGTTCGCTTTGTTATTGGTTTGACGTCAGAGATTCGTAAGGCGCTCCTCCCACTTCTCTTGAAGTGCCCGTGAAGCGGTACCTATCTCATAACATACTTATTGGGACTATTTCGAGCGTGAATTTTTAAAGTAAGGTGTCAAGGAAACATAAAACAAAGACAACATAATCGATATAATGATGCAACAAGGGTATCAAAAGTCCGATTCACATAATTTGCCATATTTATGTAGTAGGTAGGTAAATGTCCCGGTAAATGTGGAAATGGTGTGTGATTTTTGCATCTAACCCCAATTTCATTCAACCTCAAAACAGTAGTGTAAAGGCAGACCGGTATAAGTAAAACAAAGTCAACAATTTATTAACTGTACATGCCTTTTATAATTCAGTATAAGTAGGTATGTAGATTGTAGATACCTGCTTACTTCTGTTTGTAAAATAGGTATCTACCTATATTCTCTAATACAATGCAATACATACCTACTCATTTATGTAGGTATGTATACCTAAGTGATTGACAAGTTATCAAGTTAACAGTTTTTTTAAAAAAACGGAAACAAATACAACTCACGCGAATCAAAAAACTACGCTACGTAGGTACTAGGTACTTGTTTAACAAAAAGAAACAACTGCTATATTCTGGAACGGTTAATGTAGAAACTCGGAAGAGACTCTTAAAGACGCATGTATGGAGTACGAAATTATACCTATGGGTGCGAAACTTGAACAATTGGAGAAGCGGATTGAAAAAGAGTAGAAGCGTTTGAAATGTGATGATACAGACGGGTGTTGAAGACACCGTGGATAGACAAGTTAGCAATAAGGAGGAATTAGAAAGAGTTGGGGAAAAGAGAAAAGTATGGAAGACAATAAAGAATAGGGGATAGGATCGTAGGATGGTAGGACACCTTCTGAGACACAAAGGAATAGTTTGCGACATACTAGAGTCAGAGATAGGAATAAAGAGGTAGAGGTTGGAGCAGATTAGACTACTGCTCTCAAATAGTTGGGGATGTAGAATGTTCTACTTTTACGGAAATGCGTAGGCTAGCTCAGGGAAAGGATTGAGGTACGCGTCCTACCAGTCTTCAAAAGAGAACTTTATGATGACGTACTATTTAATTATTATTGTAAAATAGTTAGTAAAATTTCCTTTTTTTGTTCAGGGAGGGAACGCTGCGGCGATTCAGTATTTGGCTCCGTCATGCTCCTAGCATCCTGTTTCAAATTATGCTAACTGTAACACGTTACCAAGTACCAAGGGGTCCCAGAAAACTGTTGATAAATTGAATTATGTTCGATTTTATTTAGAGTGGCTGCAATGGGGCAGCCGATAATTTTATAAACTTTTGCAATGATAAACTAACTCGCGAAAATATCGATAATGCTGACCGATTTTCCTTCTGGCTCCAACGAACCACTTTTTCTGTTTTATTGGTGTGCTGTAGGATGTATTAGTCTGGGTACAAAACAGAAAACACCAGTTAGAACCAGTTAATAGTATTTAACAATTTAACTACACATGCATATGCATAATACTTATGGGACTGCTGCGCGCTGAAGCTGGGACTTGTACGTTATACTAAGTTCTGACGTCACGCGGCCTACTCTCGCTGCAAGGTACGATTTCTAGCCTCGCACCGACGGAAAACTTTGCAACGGCTTCACAGGCGAAGGAATTTTTTTTAACAAAAATTAACAACATAACTGCCTTCAGCATAATAAACTTTATCAATTTTAATGAAATTTGAAAATTACCGAACCTGCCTATTAACTTCTTGTCTTATTTTGATCAGTAGATCATGTTTTTAAAGTTTTGCAGAACCTTTTAGGAATAATAATTAATAAATTGTCAAACTTTCTTCGGTTCTTTACTTATTTTAGTGAATTACTTCCTCATTTCTAAGCTTCACTTGTATATTAATTGCTTAAACTGTTAACAAAATTAAATTACTTAGTTTAACACGTTTCAAATTATAATCCTTTTATGGTTGAATTCTATTTTAGAAATTATTTACACGAGAAGAAATTTTGCTTAACTTCCTTGTTTTGTTAGCAAAATAGAAACTCTAGATTTAAAAGCCTTCAAATAACGCCGAAATACAAATGTCCCTACTTAAAGCCCCCTGCAAATAAGTGGAATCAAGATTTAGGTAAATAAGTACTTACATTCACGGACAAATTTCTCAATTTGCTCTCGCGATCAGCCGATTTCTGCTGCAAATGCCGGCTTAAAGCAAACATTTCAGCGAGCCTCGATCGCGTTTTCCCCGTCGCAGCCGTGGTATTTGAAGCAACCGGTTGATTGAGACTTTTCTTAGTCGGGAAAACTAGATGCTCGATGTCTGTTGTATAACACGGATCCATGCGCACGAAATCCTGCATGCTTAGTTTGGAAGGGTTGGTCTTGAAGGATTGCTTGTGGATTGATTTGCGTTTCACGTTGCAGGGTTTTTGGGGATTGGAGTATTCGGTGAGGTATACGAGTTTGTCACGTATGCTGTCACCTCTATTCATTTTTTGGCGAATTGGACGCCTGCCGATCCATCGAATCTCAGTGTTTCAGACACCTGGAACAACAAGTAGACAAAAAGTCAGGGTTTTAGTTTCAGCTACGTCAGTAATTCCAGAACAATACGCATAGTGTTCGATTTTAACAATCTAAAATATAAGTAGTATAGTTGGGACATAAATTTCTCACTTTCCAGGCGGAAGTTCTAAACACAAAGCGTTCATTGGCCATCCAAGAGCCATATAATGCTACATGACGCTGGAGAATTATTGGATAAAATGTTTGGTCTGTGTATCTTCTATGAACACTTTGCAGCTGACCGTGCATACTTGCCATCGTAGGTCGCATTTTAGATGATACAATTTTGCAGCGAAAATCTGAATGTGGTTACACGTTTTTAGATAAACACTTCTTAGAAAAAATTGTTTGAGGAGAAAATTATGAAGATAATGACAGGCACAAGTTTTCTCTTTGTTCTCTGACATTTAATATTGATCCGAAACAATAAGATGAACTAAAACGATGGCATAAACAGAGTTGAAATCTTCCATAGCAAAACATAAAAAAATGTTGTAAACGTTGATAACCCTCTAAAACAAGCGGATATGAGATATTTTACGTACGTACTACTACAAACTTTATTAACCCCACTAAGATAAAACTTTGGACAGTACGGCGGCAGAAAATGAGCCTTTTTAATTAGTTTCCTGAATAAAAGTATGATTTAGTCAGGTCAGCCGCGATATACCGAAAATTAGAACAACGTAATTCCCTTTTTGACGCATAAATCTTCTCAAATGAACTTGTGTTTACATAAATTTGCAAAAATGAAAACTTGGGCGAAATTTAACGTATCAATTTATTGTAAGAACAGTTTTTATTTTGGTGTATATCTGCGGAACCTCAGTGTATCCAGAAACCCACAGTCACAGTAAAAGCCAATCTCTCTCAATGGCCCAAAGGTGACTAAAACGTTGTATAGAATAACGTTTGTACTTCGCCTGCTGATGATAATCCCAACGAATAGAAGCAACTCGGGATGAGTTGTTTTACAGGATGGCCGAATGAGAGAACAATTTTATTTTACCTGTTTATCTGACTATCCAATTTTACGAAATTGTCGCAGACAGAATTACGTATTTTATTATCGATTAGAATCTTTGTTCTTGAAATAACGTAAAATTACGATATTAATAATGGAAATGACAGTAATATTTTATGACACACAGTATATGAATATTGGAGTATTCGATATTAAAATAGATCATATCCCATTTATAGGTAATCAGTTTGATCTTCCAATCGATTTCAGAATCCAGACCATAACTTTGAATGCACCTTATAGATACATACATTTATTGATCAACATACCAACATTCGAACAACTACTCCTCGGGCAAATACCCCGCCAGGCATTGAATTTTAGAACTAAATCCAGATTTTGTGTACTACTAGATCTTATACGGGATGCTACCCCAAACATATCGTTGGGCTTAGAACAACCTTAGATCTCTACGTACTTTCCTGCTGCTTTTATTCTTCCTCAAAAATTTCTGTTGTCTATACTATAATTATTGTTTTTGTTTCTTAAAGCACGTAAAAATATTTGTTTCGACGAGTTACAAAGTATAACATTATTATTATTAAGTGTTAAAATAAAACGCGAATCTTCAAATTTTAAATATTTGTTAGTGTTTTGTGGTGCCGTTGGCACTCCTGGCCGCTGCATTTTCAGGTACAACTTCTAGGACCAAACAATATGGCTACCCGCATAAACAACGAGGGAATTTTTAAAAGAAATGACCGCCCTCGACGGACAGTGTTCATATTAAGTAATAATTAACGTGGAGACTAGACAAGAAGATGTCGTCTTCTGGACTCTGAATTACCTACAGGTATTTGTTCTTTGACAATTGCAAACTAACAACAACAACAATGGCTGCCCGATTTCCTTGTAAGTACAAACGAATAATTATTAATTTTTTGACGCTTAATTCCCATATCTCAGTCTGATTGCCTGCTTGCATTCTGTCACTCAATTAATTTCGAATAATTAGCGCGGGAAATTTTAAAATCCTATTTCTTACGCAGATATTAAAGTTAAAATGGAATCCGGCGGTGCAAAATGGCGGCCGGCGCTGCGGTGGAAATAGCAAATGCGGTGGAATCCGGTAGATGCGGTGGAATTACAGGTTACGTACTTGCCGACCAACATGAAGTTTTTATTCTCCCATAAGAATAACATTGTAAGTACTGCCAACACAAAAAAGTCACCGGGTGCTGAGACAAAAGTCCCTAGAACTGTCTGGCACAGGTATGGCCATTACTACTTCTTCATTACTACTTTAAATTTGCAAATTTTTACCTGTCAACCCACCATTTGTCAATTGGCAAGGCGCCGCCGTGACGGCCGCCATTTTTAATTTTGACGACAACGCCATCTGACGGAGAATAGTTTAATTTTTATTTTGACGACAACGCCATCTGACGGAGAATAGTTGAACGTCACCTTCACCATTATCAAATTTTTTAATAGTCAAGAAGAAGAAGAACCATTCAGTATTAAGACAACGGTGGCCCGAGATGGACGTGTGCGTGCGTTGATTTTGAGGTTATGTGGGGCCCTTCGTTTGGGGGGCTAACGCTCAGCTCGTGGGTGAGTGTGTGCATTAATTTTGAGGTTATGTGGGGCCCTTTATTTGAGGGGCTAACGCTCAGCCCGTGGGGCCCCCTTAGTGCTTCTTATTTGGGGGGCAAACGCTCTTGGAGGGCCCCAATTTGGTAAGTGACTTTGACACTCGTGCTTGTTTTTGAGGTTATGTGGACCCCCGTTGTGTCAACCACATAGATTATTTTTTATGTTTGGCCTATCTAGATTATGTGGGCGCCATGTTTGGCCTTTTTAATAACCGAAGAAGAAGAAGAAACATTCAGTATTAAGACAACGGTGCTCCGAGGTGGTCGTGTGCGTGCGTGCATTAATTTTGAGGTTATGTGGGGCCCTTCGTTTGGGGGGCTAACGCTCAGCTATTGGGGCCCTCTTAGTGCTTCTTATTTGGGGGGCAAACGCTCTTGGGACAAGTTGGAAGGCCCCAATTTGGTAAGTGATTTTGACACCGGGGGCCCCCGTTGTTTGCGATGATGCAATCGTTCGACTACAATGGCGCCGGGTGTGTAAATGGTGTGGACTGTGGGATTACAGGTTACGTACTTACCGACCACCATGAAGTTTTTATTCTCCCATAAGAATAACATTGTTAGTGCTGCCAACACACCAAAAGTCACCAGATGCTGAGATAAAAGTCCCTAGAACTGTCTGGCATTATCGTCACATTTACTACTCCTTCTTCTGGCCTTTCTCACTGCTATTTCTGCTTCCTTCCTTCTTGTCTTATACTCCTCCATGTCTTCTATTCTTTTTGTTTTAAGATGTCTTTGCCATGCTAGTTTCTTCTTTCCTATTTCTGTCTTTACTTCTTCGTTCCACCAACTTGATCTTTTCTTATTTTTATTGCACTTTCTTCTTCGACATAATTCTATTGTATTCTTGAATGTCCTCCAACGTTCCTCTAAAGTTCGTCTCAGCTTTGTTGATTTCAGCCTCTTAAATTCTTTATCTGTTTCCTCTATGTACTTCTCCTGTGCCTTTTTCTTTTGAAATTTTTGAATTTTAATTTGATCATTAGAGGCCTCTCTTGCTCTCTTTTATTTTATAAAGGATCTGGGAAGTCTTGATCTATTTAAAACTTCACGAACTATGAACATTTGCTTTAATAAATTATGTCCTTTAAAAAAGCATACAATATTTTACAACGTCAATTCATCTAATGGAGAAATGCACTGCGTTTCTTGAGCTACACCGTAAGAAATTAAATATTGATTAAATTTTATAGTTATCTGTCTCCACAGGTCACATGGATATTGTTTACTTCCACTGTTACCTACTCTAATTAATTTTGATTAACCTAACGGCAACCATCAACAAGCGTGATGAATTTTCCATTGCACAACCGTACTTAGTTTGTACCATAATTCAGGAGTATTTTGTAGATATCACAACCAACCCACATAAAGCTATAACCCATATTTTATTAAGGTCAGCTTTGTTGCTATATATTGCTTGAATGGGGAGACCAAAATGAGGTTTTACCTTTGCACAATGTAATCTCTGAATATGTAGCTGCAGGCCGGGTTATACGTAGAGAGCTTAAAAGTGTATCAGCTCGAGTCTGTCCAGAACTATTCCACAAGAGAATATCGCGTGCAGGAAAACGTGCCAGAGAAAATTATAATGGACATTGAAAACGTACTCGGTGCTGCCAGTAGCAGTACAACACCGGATGAAACAATGACGTCAGTCTGTCAGTTACCCAGTTCAGACCAAAATTTAGGAAGCGTTTATTTGTCTAAATTTATCATTTCATTAACTTCCTCGTTTTAATTCATTAATATTTTATGCACGCACAACATAATTTTTTTGTTGACTGCTGGACATTTTCAAAGTTTTATCGAAAACCCTTATTCTTGAAAATAAATGAACTAATTTAGTAGGTAACATTACGCTTGCTTCCATGACAAACTCGATTGAAATTGAAGCTCAGTTTGTGGGAAGAGCGACGAATTGAAGAGTTTCTCCTATTAACTTACTTGTTAATATTTGCTCTCAAGAAATTCGCATAGTCTGATCCAATTAAGGTTTCCCTTACTGTTCCAATTCATTCCAACTGATTAGATTACTTAATTAGTCGTCTAAAATTGGGGTTTGAATACGTGTAATTGTTTCAGGGTTAAATGTATGAAGTGTTAAAAGATACGAATGTCTGCAGTGATCGCAAAAGAAAAGACGCAAAAAATACCATACATGTCATGTCGACTGAAGTTGGGAAGGGAGAACCAGTGGAGTGCCTTTTTTTAAAACATCTGTGCCACTCAATAATGCCATAAATAATCCTGGTACAAAGAAATTGAAGCGTACAAATCGAACCCGTAAACAACTGGAAAGTATCCACGAGAACAAAAACATGGATGACAAGTGGAAAAAGATAAAGAGGATAATGAATGGAAATGGAAAAATCAACAATAAGGAGACACAAGGAAAGGAATGTGCTTTGATGAGGAATGTAAAGAAGAAATAGATAAAAGAAACGGCTACCGTACAGAAATGATAAGGAATAAAACGGACGCAGCGAGAACCAAGTATTTGGAACAAAGGAGAAGTTTCAAAATATAAATATAAATAGGAAATAGGAAATAACAAAGAAAATTGCAGAAAATTATGAAAGTAAAGAACTCTTTACCGTGGTGTCAAAAGGTAAAACATGAAGTACCAGCAGGAAGTTATCTGTAAGGATAAAAAAGGAAATTTTTGATGATTGAAGATCGGATTCTAGGAAGATGGAAAGGGTACTTTGAGAAGTGCTAAATGAGGACGGTGAAATAGTGAATAATAGTGGGTGATGGGGGCAACGTGTAACTGCAAAAATGATTGGTGTAAGTGGTTCAACAGGTCATCGGGTATCCCAGGGCTTCCAACTAGTTGCCTAACGAGACCATCACTTGACAGAAACGGGCCCCTACTGCAGTCTTGCTTCTAACTCCTCCAGGAAGACAGAAATGCTAACGTTAGTGGACGGACAGTTAACAGACGACTTCGCGAACGGTTTACCCAATATTGACCGTTTTGGGGACTTTGCCATAAAGGATTTTATAGTCATATTCGTTATCTTAGGATATTTAATAAAATGAAACCTACACGAACGTCGAGTGCGTCTTGCGTCTGTCCTAGAAAGAAGTTCATGCCATTTGCACAGGGATCAGTTTTGTCGAGCCTCCAAATTCAAATAGGCTGCCCGCACTCAATGCAACAAGTTTCCGTACCTCATTGTGCGACAGACTGGAAAAAAGATAAATGAACGGTTGAAATAGAAGCTTTGTCCCGCCTCCGATAAATTCGAAACACAAACAACTTCTAGAAGGAGAATTCTTATATAAATTCATCATCATGAACGGACGAGGGTGGTTTCGGATTGTAACGAAAATCGACAAGTTTGGTCTGCCGAGAAATTTTAAGGGGTTAAATAATATCGAGGAAAGTTTCCCGTAACACGAGATTATTTATCGCCAGTTAGGTCAGGAACGAGAGGTTCCAAAGTTTTGATAGTACCTTTTATTGGCTGCTAACAAAAAGTCGCATTTACTGGGGATTGAAAAATATAAAGTTTGGGAGTTATTATATTGTTTCGGGCCAGACAAAAGTTAGTTTTACGTTGAAATGGTTGTGATTTCTTGTAAAAAAACAGAATTCATCCCTTGTTAAGAAAATCATATACATACAGGTTGTCTAGGATAAAGTTAAAATAGGGATAGATGACGAACATTTTAAAAGATATGAAAATGTATTATACATTCAAATACGGGGATATTAAAATCAGGAAACAGTTTAAAAAGACAGAAAAATTTACAAGCCTCCATTATGGCACTAAAAATGAACTTGGCCAAGTTTCAAGTATACTCAGTGTATGGTGAAAATGTACAGGACGTCCACAACGAAAATAGGACAGCCTGTACATTTTCCAACAAGATGGTGCCCCTGCACACAATTCTGCAATAGTTAGAAATTATTTAGATAATCATTTTCCGGGTGGATGGTTGGGTATAAATGGACCTATATTATGGCCTGCAAGATCACCGGATCTGAGTATATTAGACTTTTTTGTTTGGGCATTTTTAAAGAAAAAATGTTCATACGAAGATACGACAATCAAGCCGAGCTAGCAGAGGCAACACATGCAGCTTTCCTATATTTGCAAGTCCATCCTACTTTTTTAATTAATGCCATCAAACTATTAACTAAAAGATGTAGATTATGTGTTGAAAAACATGGCAATCAATTTGAGCAGTTCCTATAATTTTGTTGTTTGTTGTTTTTCTTGTTTTTGTTTGTTTGCTGTTTTTTCTGTTTTTGTTGCTTCTATTTCAGTTGTTATTAAAAGTTGCTAACATAAAATCACAGGTATCTTGGATGTGACTGCGACTCAGATAGTGGCGTGCACACGTGGTTTAAATCGCTCCGCATTTATTCACAGATTTTGTCGGGTTATATTCAGTTATAATTGCTAAGAGTTTCTGCAATGCATATTTGTGATATTTGCAATCAAGAGTTACCACCGGAAAATGATTTTATAAACTGCAGCGACTGTAAATCGCAGTTACATTATGTCTGTGCAAACGTACGAGAGTCGACTTGGAGAAAATACACAGCCGATATAAAACATAGCTGGAGGTGTTTTACCTGTAAGGCAAAAAGTTCCGATAATAAACCGGAGGCGGCGAATACTGCAAATTCTCAAAAATCAACTGTGAGGGACAACTTCGATGCAAACGTTGTGAAGGATTTGCCCAGTATCATAAGAAATATTATTAGGGAAGAGAATGCCGAGCTAAGAAGCAAAATGTGTGAGTATCAAGATGCTACAGAGTACTACGGGAACAAATTTGATGCTTTTATGAATGTCGTAAAGCAAGTGACGGAAGACAATAAGAAGCTGAAAGAAAAGTGCCAAAAGCTCGAAGAAAAATATGAAAATCTGGAAAAGGAATTTGCAGATCTCAAGGCAGGGGCGGAGGATGATAAACAGCACGCACGAAACCACAATCTGCAAATAGATGGAGTACCGGAGTCTGCAAATGAAAATCTCCTCGATATTGCAATGAAGATCGGCAGAAATGTTGATGCTCCCTTAGAAAAAGCAGATATTCAAGCAATACATCGTGTTAACTCCCAATCTGCACCAAAAAGGCCTGTTATAGTGCAATTCACTAATCGTGCTGTGAGGGACGACTACCTAGCCAAGTGCAAAAGTAGTCGACCCACCAGCCAAGCTGTATACCCCGATGATGAAAAACATCCCATTTTTGTCAATGAACATTTTCGAAAACTAATGTATGAAGCCAAATACAAGAAGAGTGAAAATGGCGAGAAGTTCTTTAAATACGTGTGGTTTAAGAATTCGAAATTATTTGTTAGGAAGTCAGACAACAGTAAAATAAATCGCATTCTGAGTGCAGCCGATTTGTAAGTTTTATGTCCTGTCTTGTATTACTGTAAATTATTAAAACACAAATATAAGAATCTAAATGGCAGGGTTTAATACATGGCTGAGTAATGTTGAGGAGTATATACAGACTCACTCAGCTACTGATAATGATATTTGCACACAGATATTTCGCGATTTACATTTAAATAAACCGGATGAACATCTTAAACTTTTCCATTGTAACATACGCTCATTAAGCAAAAATTTTGATCACCTTCTTGTCTTGCTTTCAGTGTACAAGTTCGAGTTTGATATAGTCATTCTATCAGAATCCTTTACCATATATAATGCAAATATGTACCAAATGCGGGGTTATTTATAGTATGTATTTAAATAATGGTACAATTAACAAAAATGACGGCGTGGTCATCTATGTGAAAAATACAACACAACACGAAACTAAGTGTGTCGATATAGATGGTTTTAGATTTTTGAGAGTAATAGTTGACTTACATAATCACAGAAAAATTGGAATAAACGGTATATACAGACCTCCTTCTTTTCACAAAGGGGATTTCTTGCTCATTTTGGAGCAGTTTTTGCAAGTGCACTCTATACTTGAAACGGAGCTTATTATCGGGGATACTAATATTGATATCAGTGACACGAGTGACAACATAGATTGCAAAAATAATTATTTAACTATGTTAAATTCCAAGGGATATATGTCTTTCATAAACGGTTACACTAGAGTCGAAAATGATTCAAGATCTACAATAGATCACATTTTTATAAAAACATCCATGGAATGGAACAATTTCAATTCAATTATACTGGAAAGCAAAATAACTGATCACTTTCCCACTCTTCTTGATATATTAATTGGATCAAATATTACTGTTAAAGCACCCAAAAGCGAATATTTTCTTAAAACAACTATAAATTTTGAAGATTTGAATTCTTTAATATCCCAGTAAAATTGGTCAGAATTAGAAAATCTCGAACTAGACTATGCAGCTCAGTTTCTTATAAATAAACTTCTGGAATTCCAGTCAGCTTGTACCACCACTGAGAGGATAAGAACTTCCAAAAAAAGAAAACCTTGGATTACCCAAGGAATAATAAATTCTATTAAGCAGAAGGACGAGTATCACAAAATTTTAATGAAGGATTCTAATAACAATTATTTTAAAACCCAATTTTCGACCTATAGGAACAAATTAAATTCAATAATAAAAAACGCAAAGAATGACTATTACTCAAAAAAAATTGAAAATGCTTCCAGAAATAGTAAAAATCTTTGGCAAACTACTAATTCTATAATAAATAAAACAAAATCACCGTCAGTTGTTGACATTGTAAAAGGACAACAAGGAGAATTGCTTTCAGATAAATATGAAATAGCTAACGGATTTAATAACTTTTTTGTTGATGTTCCTGCGCAGTTAAATCCAAATTCACTTAATAATTCTCAAATACCTTTTTACTGTAAAAACTTCAATGTACATTCATTCTATTTAGAACCAACCGATGCAAAAGAGGTAGAATCACATTTAGGATTGTTGCAGCTAAATAAGTTACCAGGCCCGGATAAAATTGGCACAAACTTATTGAAAGCAGTAGCATTTACCATTTCTCAACCGTTAACAATATTAATAAATCGAATCATGCAAAACGGATATTGTCCAAAATTATTTAAAGAGGCTACCGTCATTCCTGTCTTTAAGTCTAATGACAAAAAAATTAGTTAATAATTATAGACCTATATCATTAACATCAAATATTGCAAAAATTATGGAGAAAGTGGTTTCTAAGCGTATGTACAATTTTATAAAAAAGTGTGATATTATCAACAAAAATCAGTATGGGTTTCAAGAACAACTGAGCACTGAACACGCTATTTTCAAATTATCTGAAGAGATACACGCAAGCCTAGACCAAGGTAGACCAGCTCTGGGTATATTCCTGGATTTATGCAAAGCGTTTGATACCGTAAACCATCAGATACTTTTCGAGAAACTTGAGGCCTGCGGCTTTAGAGGAAAGATTTTGAGTTTCTTGAAGAGTTATCTCACTGACAGGGTGCAACGGGTAAAAATTAATGAACAAGTAAGTGATCCTCGTACAGTAACATGTGGTGTACCCCAAGGAACAGTACTGGGGCCTCTCCTGTTTCTCCTCTACATCAATGATTTCTTTAGCATAGACATTAATTGTACAGTGATATGCTACGCAGATGATACTGTTTTGTTAGTGGATGGGGAAACATGGGAGGAAGTAAAATTAAAATCAGAACGCATTTTGCTAGAAGTAAACAATTGGTTATCTCTTAATAGGCTCATTCTAAATACTTCAAAAACTTTCTACCTTCCCTTCACACCAACAGTTAATTCTATACCTGACTACAATAATTTAATTTTACATACAAACTGTAATAATGCAAATTGCTCCTGCACGAATGTGGTATCACAAGTGAGACAAATGAAGTACCTTGGAATAAATTTTGACTCTCACATGAAATGGAATTATCACATAGAATACATTATGTAGCAAGCTTAGATTCTTATCAATTTATTTTAAGGAATTAAAAAACATTTTGCGTACCGAATACTTAAAAACAATTTACTTCTCACTTGTACAATCAATAATAACATACGGCATTATAGTATGGGGATCCTGCAACAAAACATTAGCAAAACAGATAGAAATAGCACAAAAATCAATTATAAAAAATATGTTTAAGAAACCTCGACGGTATCCAACAGAAGACTTGTACAACGAAACAGACTTACTTGATCCAAGACAGCTATATTCTTTCCAAATATTAAAATTTGTTCATAAAAATAAAAATATACTAAGCCCTATTGATCATAATTATAGAACTAGGGGTAGGGTAAATGATAATGTGTATATTCCTCAAAAAACGTTAAGCTTGTGTCAGCGAAGCCTTCAATTTAATAGCTCTAAACTTTACAATATGTTACCCGTAAAAATAAAAAGCTCCAACTATAAGAGGTATTTCTAGAATAACAATACACAATTTAATTGACAGGACATAAAACAGAAATATAACATATAATTAGGGGAAATTGTTGAATTTTGAAGATTGAAGACGCTGTCTGACTGGTTCTTCGATATCATGAGTGTGTAGTGCGCGTCATGTAATCTTTCTTTTTATATTCACTGTTAATAACAAAAACTGACCTATATTATGTAACTTTTTTACTCGTCTACGAGCTGATTTAGCTTTGACGAGAGTGTGGTTTATTCGTCTTTCTCATTCCATTTCTTTATCTGAATGTACATATATTGCTGCGAATAAATTTGATTTGATTTTGACCTACATAAAGGTAAAAAGTACCAAAATCTTTGCCGTTTTTTGAAATAACAATATGAAAGTATACAGGGTGTCCCACCTCGAGTGTGCCAAACGAAAATTGCTAGTAGAGAACGTCATTCTAAGCAAAAAAGTTCATATGAACATATGTCCGATTCTTTACCGTTACCGAGACAAATAATTTTAAAGATTTTCTAAAAGTGCAATATTCTTGTATTCGTACAGAAGGATTAGAATTTGAACGTTTTTTATTTTAATTTATTTTAATGTTCTTGTTCCATTTTATACGAAGGCGTAGAGAGGCCACTGTAGTATTTTAATATTCTATTCTGACTTAAACTCAGAAATTCCGCTTAATCTCGGAAATTCTGACTTAAACTCGGAAATTGTGACTTAAACTCGAAAATTCCGACTTAATCTCGGAAATTCCGACTTAATCTCGGAAATTCTGACTTAAACTCGGGAATTCTCACTTAAACTCGAATATTCCCACTTAATCTCGGACATTCTGACTTAATCTCGGAAACTCTGACTTAAACTCGGAAATTCCGACTTAATCTCAGAAAATCTTGATCTAGGAAGTTCCGACTTAAACTCGGAAATTCTCACTTAATCTCGGTAATCCCGATTTAATCTCGGAAATCCCGACTTAATCTAGGAAATTCTACATTTAATGTCAAAATAAGTTCCAGGTACCTAATTAATGGTACTGGACCGTTCGAACAACTTCTCCTCGGGCAAATACTCCGCCAGGCATTGAATTATAGAACTAAATCCAGATTTTTTGTACTACGAGACGTTTCATACTGCTATCCCACCTAACGTGGCTTTGAAACAATCCTAATTTGTCTCAATGTACGTACGTGCTTTTAAGCAGGTCTTTGTTCAAATATTGCATGTTTTGAATGTGTATGGAAAACTGCAGACCAACTGGTTTCGTCCTTCTGGGACTCATCAGTACGGTGCTTTCCCCTGCACACTCAAACCATGCAATTTAACTTGCTATATATGGTGCCGCACTCTGGACAGATATCAGCAAGTGACAACTACTTTGAGTAATTATCTGATATTAATTAGTGGTACTGGACCGTTCGAACAACTACTCCTCGGGCAAATACCCCGCCAGGCATTGAATTATAGAACTAAATCCAAGTTTTTTGTACCTACTACGATTAGGGTTGCCAGATCAGATAATGCAAAAATCGGGTATACCAACTGGAAAACTGTTTAAAAATCGGGACTTTGATTAAAAAATCGGGACGCTAGTTTTTTTGAGAGAATTATAATACAGAGTGATTTATACCAGGTGGTGAAAAGTTAAAATTGGGGTTCACAGTTACAAATTAAATAGGCAATGTTCCACGAAGATATGTCCAGAAATGCTTCATTTAAAAGAATATTTTTCGAGGAAACAACAAAATACTCTTAAAAGAATACTCTCAAATAATTTTCCGGAAAGTAAGCAATGTAGTTTTTCGAAGACTTGCGAACGGCACTAGCCAAAACAAAAATACCGGCGACGCGGTGTCTCTTTGAAACCGGCGGCTGCGGTGGTGTGCCTGATAAAGCCATTGCCACAAAGGTGCCGCCGAATCGTGGCGCATAACGGCTTCGTTTTGTGTTGGTTCTAGGTTTTTTGCATAACTATAATGTACCGCTGCACTAAAATGCCATAGGATAGGAGTTCCCAAAGAAGAATGGAAAACGCGAAGGCGTTACGAATTATGATCTGTGCGCAATCTCCGGTTATTTCTTAATTGTATAATTAAAAAAATATATTTAGGTTGAATTATGTATCATTTCGGTAAATCGGCAGATAACATATAAAATCGGTAGTTCTACCGAAATTTCGGTAGGGTTGGCAACACTGCGCATTCAGGCGTTCGGCATTCGCCGGCGCCGGCGCCGGGCGGACCAGAAACCATGATTATGACTCACGGTCACGCAATCACGGCATATTGCTATGTTGCCAGCGCAACTTAATTTTCCAAATATAGAGGGACAGTTAGCGTCCCGACGAGCAGTCTATCGGGACGCGGGACAAAGCCCTCGAAATCGGGACAGTCGTCTGGCAACCCTAACTACGAGACGTTTCAGACTGCACCGTACTGATGAGTCCCAGAAGGACGAAACCAGTTGGTCTGGGGTTTTCCATACACATTCAAAACATGCAATATTTGAACAAAGACCTGCTTAAAAGCACGTACGTACATGGAGACAAATTAGGATTGTTTCAAAGCCACCTTAGGTGGGGTAGCAGTCTGAAACGTCTCGCAGTACAAAAAATCTGGATTTAGTTCTATAATTCAATGCCTGGCGGGGTATTTGCCCGAGGAGTAGTTGTTCGAACGGTCCAGTACCATTAATTAGGTACCTGGAACTTATTTTAACACTAAATGTAGAATTTCCTAGATTAAGATTAAGATTAAGTCGGGATTTCCGAGATTAAATCGGGATTACCGAGATTAAGTGAGAATTTCCGAGTTTAAGTCCGAACTTCCTAGATCAAGTCTGATTTTCTGAGATTAAGTCGGAATTTCCGAGTTTAAGTCGAAATTTTAAGTCAGAATTTCCGAGGTTTGGTCAGAAAGTCCGAGATTAAGTCGGAATTTCCGAGTTTAAGTCGGAATTTCCGAGTTTAAGTCGGAATTTTCGAGTTTAATCAGAATTCCCGAGTTTAAGTTGGAATTTTCGAATTTAAGTCACAGTTTCCGAGTTTAAGTCGGAATTTCTGAGTTTAAGTCAGAATAGAATTTTAAAATACTACAGTGGCCTCTCTACGCCTTCGTAATTTTAAATGTTTGTTGAGTATCTACTTTGTTCAGTTTGTTTATAATTCTTTATTTTCGATTACGAATTTTAAATAATAGATGATGTTGCTTTAACTGCTATAGAAAGTTAGTTATATCTCGATAAGGGCTGGAAATGGGAAATTAGGTTCATATGAACTTTTTTGTTAAAAATGACTTTCTTTTAAGTAGCTGTTTTCGTTTGGTACAGCAGTTCATTTGCATTTCATGATAAACTAATAATTTTGAATGGAAAATTATTTGTAAAACCAGCAACTTTTAGAAAATCTTTAAAATTACTTATCTCAGTAATGGTAAAGAACCGGACATATGTTCATATGAACTTTTTTGTTTAAAATGGCTTTCTCTACTAGCAATTTTCGTTTGGCACACTCGAGGTGGGACACCCTGCATATGTATATTTTGATAGCTTAAAAAAAGACCTTTCGAACTAGACCAAAGCCCGCTGTGGTTTCTATTTAAAAAATTCAACTTTATGTTATAACTCAGAAAATACGCTCCCTAGAAAAACCTACGTACGCCAGTACAGTTATAAAATTGATAAAACCAAAATTGACACATTGAAAAATTCCGATGATATTCGATGAAAGGCCCGGATGAAAGTAAATTTCATGAAAATCCCACTCATCTGTACATTTCAAAATCGAAATTTATATTTGCCTTCACACTGAAGTTGACACCGGTATCAAATCGATAAATCATCAAAGGAGAGGATTGAATTAGCCAGGACACGAAATACGTTTTAAAAGAAAGCATTTGACAAACAAAAATTGGACATTTGTGTTTAGCAAAACGAGAAAATGGCTCATCCTGCAATTTTAGTTTAATTTATTTTTGGATTCAGAAACTTTCTGTGATTTGAGTAGACATGTATGAATGTTTCAGATGTGTGTTACACTCTGATAACCACTTTTCCACTCAGCTATGCAAATCTTGTTAAATTTAGTCACATGACTATGTTTATATTATTCATAGAGTCTCTAGTTTAAATTAAGTTCTACTTATCCTAGCGTGTTTCGCTGAACGAGCAGAGACAAAAACAAGCTCCCGTATAAGAGGATTTTGACGCAGATATGCAAATACGGCTCTATACTCTACAGAATTTCAAAGCATAATCCAACAAAAAGTTAAACATTCAGGTGTATACGTTATTGATTGCTCTTTCCAGGATTTCAGTTGGTGCACATTTTTTCGCTAAGTTCGTAGCTAACGTCCCTTAAATGAGACATGACAGTGCGAAGCCATGCGTGACGTATTCTTTCTTTTGTTCACTGATTATTTAGTGAAACGTCAGTCAGTGACTGTTTCTTTTGTTGTTGAATTTGGAATTGTACCTAATTATCGTCAATTTTGTTGTCAGTGTCATTCGAGGAACCTATATTTAGGCACTTTTGTAGATAATATTAGCTCGGTCTTTAGGGAGAGCTTTATTAAATACAGCTTCGGAAGAGATGCTAAAAAGAATTGGGGATAATAGGTATTTAGTCTAGTCTCCTTATTTGGGTCTTCTTATTTTCTATTTTAACTTCAGCGTCTCATATGATTTAACAACGGGTTAATACTAAATATAGTTAAGTATCATCATAAGGTTCTCAGTCCGAAGACTGGTTGGACGCGTACCTCCATTCTTTTCTATCCTGAGCTAACCTACGCATTTCCCTAAAAGTAGAACATCCTACATCCCTAACTATTTGAGAGCAGTAGTCTAATCTAGGCCTACCCCTACCTCTTTTTATTCCTATCTCTGACTCTAGTATGTCGCGAACTATTCCTTCGTGTCTTAGAAGGTGTCCTACCATCCTATCTCTCCTACTCTTTATTGTTTTCCATACCTTTCGCCTTTCCCCAACTCTTTCTAATACTTCCCTATTGCTAACCTTATCTATCCACGGTATCTTCATCATGCGTCTGTAACACCACATTTCAAACGCTTCTACTCTTTTTCGATCCGCTTCCCCTATTGTCCATGTTTCGCACCCGTATAATGCCGTACTCCATACATACGACTTTAAGAGTCTCTTCCTAGTCTCTATATTAACCGTTCTCGAACATAACAGTTGTTTCTTTTTGTTAAACGCAACTCGTCCCTGCGCCATTCTTTGTTTTATATCTTTAGTGCTCCTACCGTCTTGGGTTATTTTACTTCCTAAGTAGCAGAAATCCGCGACCTCCTCTATCTTCTCATTTCCTATTTGTATTTCAATTTTAGTTCTATTTTCACTCCATCTACATACCAAAATTTTAGTTTTCTTTTTATTGATTTTCATGCCGTAGTCCTGTGTCAAAACTGCTTCCATTTCATTCAAAGCCGCTCCTAATTCTTCTTTGCTAGATGCTAACACTGCTATATCATCCGCAAATCTGAGCATGTTAATAGTTTGGCCCTGTACATTGCTCCCTGAGGCTGTTCTTTCCTTAACAATATTAATCGCATCTTCGATATATAAGTTGAAAACTAGAGGTGACAATGCACATCCCTGTCTCACTCCCTTCCGGATATCTACTTCCCTTCGTTCCTGCTCACATTCTATAACTGCCTTTTGCTCTTTGTAGAGATTATGTATTATTCTTCTGTCCCTGTATTTCATCCCTACCTTTCTCAGCACTTCGAACATCTTCCCCCATTTTACGTTGTCGAAGGCTTTTTCTAAATCTACAAATCCTATATATACGCTCTTTCTCTTTTCTATCGTTTTTTCTATAATTATTCGTAAAGCTAGAATGGCCTCGCGCGTTCCTCTATTTCGTCTAAATCCGAACTGATCTTCTCCTAATATTTCTTCCGCCTTTTTCTCCATCCTTCTTTGCACAATTCTAGTTAAAATTTTTGACGCATGGGAAGTTAAACTGATAGTCCTAAAATTTTCGCATCTATCCGCGCCTTTCCTTTTTGGCAAAGCTACCATGATGTTCAGTTTGTAATCCTCTGGAATCTCGCCTGTCAGGTATATGCGACTAACTAATTTAAATAAACGATCTATTACCTCTTGACCTGCGCACTTTAAGATTTCTGCCTGCAAGCCATCTATACCTGGTGCTTTATTATTCCTTAAACTTTTTAGTGCTAGCTCAAACTCTTCTCTCATTATAGGACTCCCTAGGTTATCCCCTTCTACACTGCTTTCACTTTCTAATATATCTTGCACTTCCTGTCCCGCATATAAGTTTCCTAAATATTCTTTCCACCTATCTGCCTTCTCTCCGCTTTCGATTAGGATATCTCCTGCCTCATTCCTAATGCTTTTGGTACTAGATCCAATTTCTCTAAAATTTCTCCTAATTATTTTATATGCTTCATCAGTCTTTCCTATTTCGAACTTATTTTCCACTTCTTTGCACTTATCATCGATCCATTGCTCTTTCGCTTTCCTACATTTCCGAATAATTTCCCACTTGATCGCCTTATATCTTTGTTTCCCTATTTCATCTAACCTATTTTTATATTTGCGCCTTTCCTCTATTAGACTCACAATATGTTTTGTTATCCAGGGTTTCCTACTTTCATTCTGTTTATGACCCAAAATATCCCTAGCTGAGGAAACTAAACTATTTTTAATGCAATTCCATTCTTCCTCTATGTCCCTAACAATATTTTCGCCCGCGCCCTTTAGTACTTCGTTTGTCTTTTTCTCGAACTTATCGCGCGTATCATCATCTTTTAGTTTCTCTGGGTCAAGATACCTTCTTCCGCTTCGTTTTTTCAAAATCTTAAATTTAAGATTGGCCTTCATAACGACTATATTGTGATCACTATCTATATCTGCTCCTGGATAACTTCTACAATCCCTAACTTGATTTCTAAATCTTTGCCTAACAAGAATGTAATCTATTTGATATCTCCCTAGGTCTCCTGGCATCTTCCACGTGTAGCGTCTCCTAACATGATGGTGAAATAGAGTGTTCGCGACCGTTAAGTTATGTTTATCGCAGAACTCTATCAGTCTCACTCCCCTATCGTTCCTATTGCCTAATCCAAAGGGACCAACTATTCCGCCCTCTCGCCCTGTGCCTACGACTGCATTGAAATCTCCTATAATTATTAAATTTTCGTGTCCTCTCACAAAATCTAGCACATGTTCAATATCACTATAAACTGCCTCTACGACCTCATCACTGTAGTTAGAAGTGGGCATATATACCTGTATTATTACTGTTTTTACAGGTTTCGAATCTAACCTAACCATAACTACCCTGTCACTTTGCTGTAAGAAATTTTCTACACTCTGCCCTACTTTTTTCCGCATAACAATTCCTACTCCCGAATTTCCTCCTACAGATCCTGTGTGTATTACTCTAAAATCTCCGCTCCAGAAGTCTCCGGCTTCTGGCCATCGCACTTCACTAATACCTACTAAGTCTAAAGCTAACCTATCCATCTCAATTTTCAAATTCTCTAACTTTCCTACTTGTTTCATGCTTCTAACATTCCACGCTCCGACTCGTGAGATGTTACACTTATCATTTCTGATGACTCCCCCCGAAGCAGTCCCCGCCCGGAGATCCTAATGTGGGACTATTTTACCTCCGGAATATTTTACTCCAGAAAGTGCCATCATCATAAATTCGAAGTACGCTGTACCAGGGATATAATAATGTGGTGGTTTCCCGTTGCCTTCCACATCGCAGTAGTGTGTATCACAGTGCCATACCGACCCTCACGATCTCTGCCACTATGATTACTGAAAGAGCTGCTGCACTCTTTCAGGGACTTGATTTAGTCTGGCTTCTCAAATAAAAACCCCTCCAATATGGTTAAACCTATGGTTCGGCTCTTTAGATCATTGAAGCGCGCAAGCCATCCCACCCGTCCCAGTATTACTAGAACTGCGTCAAGGTACAAGTCCTTTGGATAGTAGTTAAGTAGTTAACTACTAGTTAAGTATAATACACAATTATTCTAAAATGTCAGTTTTACTGCCAGAATGCAGTAAAATTCGAAAATTTAAGTTTTCTTGGTAACTAGGCGGATTGAAGCCAAATTTTTAACTTAAAAAAATGGTTAAGGGACCTCTCACGTGTTTCTTATTCCCTTTCCACTATTTATAATTATTTGATGTAATCGCAAGAGTATATCGAAGGGCAGGGCTCCCACCTATCAGATCAGGCGCAACACCTTGTATCGTTAATAATTGAAAGACTTGGAAAATTGTGTTCTCTTTTTATTTCTAAAGAACGATTATTTTATTTTGGACAATTTGATAATTGGATTTTGGAATAAGTTGCATATTTAAATTTATTAGAATTGAGCAAACACGATTTTACATTACAGCGAGGTTAACTTGAATATTATCAACAATAATAGAATTAAAGAAAACCGACCGTGCGCGGAGTTATTAATAACAAATAGATGTGCTTAAACGGCTGGGTGTCAGGACGGAAAAATTATTAGTATAATTGGAAATCGGGGTAATGGGCCGAGAGTTTAAAACGGTCTCAATTTGCACTAATAACGTGTACATTTCTTCAAATGTAAGCAAGATTTCCCAATAAATACGTTTGATATTATGTTTTGCCGATTTTACAGCTTCTTCCCACAACCCCCCGTAATGAGGCGAGGACGCGGGGATAAAATGCCAAGTCACTCCGTCATTTGACAGTGCTTCGAAAATATTTCGTTTAAAATTTTGATCTAAAAACAGGTGCAATATGGAAGGACAAAAAAGCCTATATTCAAATTAGTTCCATGCTTTTTGTGGAAGGTTACAATCTTTCAATGTTTCCTACCATGCCCACGACATTGAATATGCAAATGAAGAACAAGCAATAGAAATAGGATCACGACAATATAAATACCTAAATGAAAAGCAGAAAGAAATTTGTAGATATTATTTTGGGTAAATGTGATGCTAAAATAAATGAATCAATTTCTGAATCTTCATGTTTTTATATAGACGGTCCTGTAAGACTTATGTTTATACAACCCTTTACAGCTTACTGAAGAGTAAGAATAAAATTGTTTGTACCATGGCCTTCACGGGCATAGCAGCAACACTATTTCCTCATGGCAGAACAGTTCATAAAACGTTTGGGTTATCTGTTCCTCTGTTTTTAGATTCATCTTCCAACTTTAAGAAAAATTCAAAAGAAGCAGATTATTTAAGGAGTGTAGATGTTTTTATTTGGGATGAAGCTCCTGTGGCGCCAAGGTATGCTTTAGACATTATAGACAGAACCTTACGAGACTTTATGAATTGTGATGTTCCGTTTGGTGGAAAAATTATGGTGTTGCGAGGAGATTTTTGACAATTGTTACCAGTTAAAATAAATGCTACCCGCTGTGAAACAGTGAATTTAAGTATCAAATTTAGTTCTCTTTGGTGTTATTTACGTAAATTTTCTTAAACACAAAATATGCGGGCTCTACCACAGGAACAAGAATTCACCAAGTTTTTATTGGATGTTGGAGATGGAGTTTTGAACGATATGAATAGCAATTTAGAATTGCCACAGAGATGTATTTATAATTCGGATAGCGTTGAACGTATATATGGAGGAATCAATTAGAGAAAAGCGATTCATAGATATGACCTAATCAGCTATTCTGATGTTGAAGACATTAACAAAAAAGTGGTAGAACTGTTAGATATAAAAACAGAAAAAATATATACAAACTTGGATAGTGTTGAAAATTGTGATAATGGAGATTTAAACGATGTTATTCTTCCTGAATATTTAAATACTTTAAACCCGCCAAATTTTCCTCCGCATGAATTGAAGTTGACAGTATATTGTATTGTGATGTTGGTTAGAAATCTCAGCATTAATGAAGGCTTATGTAATGGTACGAGATTGTTAATTTTACAATTGGGAGACAATATCCTACAGTGCAAAATTTTAACAGGCGATAAAGATGGAGATATAGTTTTCGTTAACCGTATAGCGTTGTACTGTGAAAATGTTTATCCTTTTACTTTTAAAAGACGACAATAATTTCCCATTAAACTAGCGTTTGCAATGACTATTAACAAATCGCAAGGGGGCAGTGAGCGCGTTTAGCGCGCGAGATGACCCAGTTGATATAAAAAAGACCACAATAATCTACTCCACATACAGAAAATTGATAAGAGGGTTCGATTCTTTTCTGGGTAAATTGCCCATTATCTTCTGGGCAAATCCTTTCATGTTTAGTGATTCTTCAATTTTTTAAGAATCTCTGACAATATGCGACAACAGGATCAGCATGCTTCACTAATGATCCTTCTTTTGCATATAAGATTGAAATCCTTTGTCAAAGATTGCTACATGCTTGATTACAGAAAACTAAGGAGGGTGTTACTTAACAGTGAAATGTGAAATGGCCTTTGAAGTTAAATGGGTTAATAAAGTATACCAGTTTGTAACTCGCAAATTCGCAGCATTCTTTGTCGCAGAGTTTATAAAAGAGAAAATGCTTTGAACTCGAGCACGAAAGTATCACATAAAAACTTAACATAGAGACACCACAGAGGAAACCTCCCAGAGAGCAAAAAAAATGGCAGCTAACAAAGGTTTTTAATTAATCTGCACATGACCTAGCAGTGCTTCAATCAAAGACAAAATGCTGGGAAACAACGCTTGCCTTGAAGGTAATTCGTACATTCAGATAAGGCGTCTCGGAAGATTTTGTTAGGGAAATGCTTTGTAGTAAAGCGGTGTTTGTGAAAGATTCGTGCTGGGTTGCATTGGCCCGTTGCAGTCTCATTTCTATCCGCAGCATCGGGTCGATACTCGACGCTTGAATACGTTCCCTCTACACTCTACAGTCTAGTCTAGTATGCTGTCAACTGTTCGCCACTCTTTTATAAACAAAATCAATGGCAGTGTAAACGGGCACGTTTGGTAGAATAAAATCTTGTCGACTGACAGCCGACAAAATGACCAGTTAAGGTAATAGGCAGGTTCGCTAATTTTCAAATTTCATTAAAATTGATAGAGTTTATTATACTGAAGGCAGTTATGTTGTTAATTTTTGTTAAAAAAAATTCCTTCGCCTGTGAAGCCGTTGCAAAGTTTTCCGTCGGTGCGAGGCTAGAAATCGTACCTTGCAGCGAGAGTAGGCCGCGTGACGTCAGAACTTAGTATAACGTACAAGTCCCATAAGTATTATGCATATGCATGTGTAGTGAAATTGTTAAATATTATTAACTGGTTCTAACTGGTGTTTTCTGTTTTGTACCCAGACTAATACATCGTACAGCACACCAATAAAACGGAAAAAGTGGTTCGTTGGAGCCAGAAGGAAAATCGGTCAGCATTATCGATATTTTCGCGAGTTAGTTTATCATTGCAAAAGTTTATAAAATTATCGGCTGCCCCATTGCAGCCACTCTAAATAAAATCGAACATAATGTAATTTATCGACAGTTTTCCGCGATCCCTTGGTACTTGGTAACGTGTTACGGTTAGCATAATTTGAAACAGGATGCTAGGAGCATGACGGAGCGTTCTCTCCCTGAACTAAAAAAGGAAATTTTACTAACTATTTTACAATAATAATTAAATAGTACGTCATCATAAAGTTCTCTTTTGAAGACTGGTAGGACGCGTACCTCCATCCTTTCCCTGAGCTAGCCTACGCATTTCCGTAAAAGTAGAACCTTCTACATCCCCAACTATTTGAGAGCAGTAGTCTAATCTGCTCCAACCTCTACCTCTTTATTCCTATCTCTGACTCTAGTATGTCGCGAACTATTCCTTTTGTGTCTCAGAAGGTGTCCTACCATCCTACGATCCTATCCCCTATTCTTTATTGTCTTCCATACTTTTCTCTTTTCCCCAACTCTTTCTAATTCCTTTTTTATTGCTAACTTGTCTATCCACGGTATCTTCAACACCCGTCTGTAGCATCACATTTCAAACGCTTCTACTCTTTTTCAATCCGCTTCTCCCATTGTCCAAGTTTCGCACCCATAGGTATAATTTCGTACTCCATACATGCGTCTTTAAGAGTCTCTTCCGAGTTTCTGCATTAACCGTTCCAGAATATAGCAGTTGTTTCTTTTTGTTAAACAAGTACCTAGTACCTACGTAGCGTAGTTTTTTGATTCGCGTGAGTTGTATTTGTTTCCGTTTTTTAAAAAATTTCCAATCCGTTATAAAACTGTTAACTTGATAACTTGTCAATCACTTAGGTATACATACCTACATAAATGAGTAGGTATGTATTGTATTGTATTAGAGAATATAGGTAGGTACCTATTTTACAAACAGAAGTTAGCAGGTATCTACAATCTACATACCAACTTATACTGAATAATAAAAGGTATGTACAGTTAATAAATTGTTGACTTTGATTTGCTTATACCGGTCTGCCTTTACACTACCGTTTTGAGGTTGAATGAAATTGGGGTTAGATGCAAGAATCACACACCATTTCCACATTTACCGGGACATTTACCTACCTACCTACTACATAAATATGGAAAATTATGTGAATCGGACTTTTGATACCCTTGTTCCATCATAATATCGATTATGTTGTCTTTGTTTTATGTTTCCTTGACACCTTACTTTAAAAATTCATGCTCGAAATAGTCCCAATAAGTATGTTATGAGATAGGTACCGCTCACGGGCACTTCAAGAGAAGTGGGAGGAGCGCTTTACGAATCTCTGACGTCAAACCAATAACAAAGCGAACTAGCATGTGGGCGTGATAAGCTAATTTCTTTCGCTTATTAGGCCGCAAAAAAATTTTTTAGAAAAAAAAATTCGCCGTAAATCAATTACAATAACAATTTTCTGTCATTTTCATCCCAAAAATAGATAGGTATCTTATTTATCTCCGAACCTCCCTATTATGGGAAATTTGCTTTTTGACGATCGATTCGTCATGGCTGCAAACCACATGACAACAATTATTAGAAACACGAATGAATTGCTAGAAGCACGTTAATGAAGAAACAGTTGGAAGACAAGTAAAATCGTGTTACGTCAACAACTGTCCCAGAATTTCTGGTGAATCATCCCGTGGGATATTTCTTTTAACGTCTTTGGATAGATTAATTTTATTTTAGAAAATGTTGTCCTTTCCTTCAAAAAACAAATGTGTCTTTCCGTGAAGTACGCAATCTTAATATAAGTACATGATAGTACATGCGCTTATAAACCGAGTTGTATATATTTTTCTTAACTTTCAACAGTCAGTGTTGCCATAGTACAAGAGTAATCTTTTTTACTAGTATTTTTATGAGTTAATGATCACTCTAATAAAACCAAACACACCATATTTTCGTCTAAAAGGAGGTGTTTTATCAAGAGGATAATATTTTTATTGAAAATTCCAAATGAACAAATTTTCATATACAATTTGTCCGTTAAACGTGAATAATTTAGTTCATTAATTTAAATTCTGATGAAATTGGCTGGAGGGTCAATTAGAGATACATTTAGATGATCCCGTTTCGCGCTGAAAGAATTTAGCGTATTACCTTTTGAATTATGAATTAAAAAGGCATACATGCCCTAAACGACTTCATGATAAAGTTTCTAAAATTCGAATACGTACCTCGAACCCGCTTTTCGTATAATATATCTTGTTATAGGGAGGTTCGGAGAAAAATAAGATATCTATTTTTGGCATGAAAATGACAGAAAATTGTTATTGTAATTGATTTACAGCGAAATATTGTTTTCTAAAAAATTTTTTTGAGGCGTAATAAGCGAAAGAAATTAGCTTATACGCCCACATGCTAGTTCGCTTTGTTATTGGTTTGACGTCAGAGATTCGTAAGGCGCTCCTCCCACTTCTCTTGAAGTGCCTGTGAAGCGGTACCTATCTCATAACATACTTATTGGGACTATTTCGAGCGTGAATTTTTAAAGTAAGGTGTCAAGGAAACATAAAACAAAGACAACATAATCGATATAATGATGCAACATCATCATAAGGTTCTCAGTCCGAAGACTGGTTGGACGCGTACCTCCATTCTTTTCTATCCTGAGCTAACCTACGCATTTCCCTAAAAGTAGAACATCCTACATCCCTAACTATTTGAGAGCAGTAGTCTAATCTAGGCCTACCCCTACCTCTTTTTATTCCTATCTCTGACTCTAGTATGTCACGAACTATTCCTTCGTGTCTTAGAAGGTGTCCTACCATCCTATCTCTCCTACTGATGATGCAACAATGGTATCAAAAGTCCGATTCACATAATTTACCATATTTATGTAGTAGGTAGGTAAATGTCCCGGTAAATGTGGAAATGATGTGTGATTCTTGCATCTAACCCCAATTTCATTCAACCTCAAAACAGTAGTGTAAAGGCAGACCGGTATAAGTAAAACAGAGTCAACAATTTATTCACTGTATATGCCGTCTATAATTCAGTATAAGTAGGTATGTAGATTATAGATACCTGCTTACTTCTGTTTGTAAAATAGGTACCTACCTATATTCTCTAATACAGTACAATACATACCTACTCATTTATGTAGGTATGTATATCTAAGTGATTGACAAGTTATCAAGTTAACAGTTTTATAACGGATTGGAAATTTTTTAAAAAAACGGAAGCAAATACAACTCACGCGAATCAAAAAAACTACGCTACGTAGGTACTAGGTACTTGTTTAACAAAAAGAAACAACTGGCTATATTCTGGAACGGTTAATGTAGAAACTCGGAAGAGACTCTTAAAGACCATTTATGGAGTACGAAATTGTACCTATGGGTGCGAAACTTGGACAATGGGAGAAGCGGATTAAAAAAGAGTAGAAGCGTTTGAAAAGTGATGTTACAGACGGGTGTTGAAGATACCGTGGATAAACAAGTTAGCAATAAGGAGGAATTAGAAAGAGTTGGGGAAAAGAGAAAAGTATGGAAGACAATAAAGAATAGGAATAAAGATAGGAATAAAGAGGTAGAGGTTGGAGCAGATTAGACTACTGCTCTCAAATAGTTGGGGATGTAGAATGTTATACTTTTACGGAAATGTGTAGGTTAGCTCAGGGAAAGGATGGAGGTACGCGTCCTACCAGTCTTCAAAAGATAACTTTATGATGACGTACTATTTAATTATTATTGTAAAATAGTTAATACAATTTCCTTTTTTAGTTCAGGGAGGGAACGCTACGGCGATTCAGTATTTGGCTCCGTCATGCTCCTAGCATCCTGTTTCAAATTATGCTAACCGTAACACGTTACCAAGTACCAAGGGGTCCCAGAAAACTGTGGATAAATTACATTATGTTCGATTTTATTTAGAGTGGCTGCAATGGGGCAGCCGATAATTTTATAAACTTTTGCAATGATAAACCAACTCGCGAAAATATCGATAATGCTGACCGATTTTCCTTCTGGCTCCAACGAACCACTTTTTCCGTTTTATTAGTCTGGGTACAAAACAGAAAACACCAGTTAGAACAACTACACATGCATATGCATAATACTTATGGGACTGCTGCGCGCTGAAGCTGGGACTTGTACGTTATACTAAGTTCTGACGTCACGCGGCCTACTCTCGCTGCAAGGTACCATTTCTAGCCTCGCACCGACGGAAAACTTTGCAACGGCTTCACAGGCGAAGGATTTTTTTTTTAACAAAAATTAACAACATAACTGCCTTCAGTATAATAAACTCTATCAATTTTAATGAAATTTGAAAATTACCGAACATGCCTATTGAATATAAGAATTCACGGGAAGGTTTTGACAAAAGGACGAAACAGCAACGTAGTTCTAGAATTCACATTTTGTTCTAACTGTTAGCGATTTCCCAGAAAAAGATACTTAAATAAGGATGACTGCGGGAAGACAGAAAGATATGGCAGTTGAGATACTGGATGCAATGATAGCCAAGTGATCCCCGCTTTATATAAACAGAATTTTTGGAATTAAAAAATAAATATGTATTTTCAGTTTCCCAAACAAAATTAGGAACGCTAAGAAATAGGGAGAAGCTGTCAGGTGATGCACGCAGAAGTGAGTACCTACTTTATCCTCTGCTTTGGTACTTGGTATAGAAGACGACCTACCGCGGGACTCAACGAAGCAGGTTTATGACCTAAAGGAGATGTACGATAAGGTAGTCTCTGCGGAGAATATGGTCAAGTACCTTGGGGTAACTCTTGATACAAGACAAACCTTCATGCATCATCTGGAACAAATTACAGGCAAGGAAATCAAGTCTTTATGGACTTGTATGCGCATGGTGGACTGAAGTGAAGTCTCTCGGCAAAAATGGCTCACTGGATTTATGTAGCGATGGCAAAACCAATCATCACTTATGCTTCTCTTGTGTGGTGGCAGAGAACCAACACCAAGGAATGTCAAAAAGCCCTAAGTAGGGTACAAAGACTAGGCTGCCTAGGAATTACCACGTCTACGGCAGTAATGGAGACACTTCTGCCTTTCCACTTAGTAGTGAAGGCAGATACTTTCAGATGGGTCTACAGACTAAAGAACACTTGAGAGGAAGAGATATCGGAGGAGGGCCAATGTGTCATCTTTGGAGAATTAACGAAGAACCATATACTCAGCATACCTTTGGATGAAGTGACTAAACTCCACTTGTTCAGTAAACTTTTCAGCATCTAAAACTCAAAATCGACCTGGAATAAATTGTATTTTTGCTCACCCTGTTGTTCAGAAAAAAGCTTTACACTATTTGATATTTAGTTCAAAACGAACTTATCGGAAAAATAATTTATTCTCTACTAATATTAGAATGTGAGAACCGTTAAGACGACATAGTAATTAGTTTATTAGTTTTCCAATTTAATTACTCGATCGTTTTCTTGATTTACGAGACATAATGAAAATTAGATTATATTTTGTGCTGTTCCTCTTAAGCACGTTTTAATGATTATTGTGTTCATTATAAGTTATAACTAGTTGTAAAAGTTCTATCAAAAATTCTATTCTTATTACAAGTTATTAAATATGTAGATAGAAGGATGTCCCATGACTTGACGGCCATAGCATAAGGGTGTGGCGCCTAGTTTATTGTTAGTTAAAAATTTCGGTTTGTGCTCATATCGTATCTCACCTGGTCAAGCTTTAAAGCTTGTGGATTATGCAAACCGACGACATTGTGGAGACATTTTGTTTACTGATGAAGCCATCTTTCTAGAAGAAGTTACGCTTCAGTTCAGACAAGACAACAAATGTGGATAGAGCGAGATGGCACTCCTCCTCAGTTTGGCAGGTAAATAAAACGTTTTCCCAACAACAACAACAACAACAACAACAACAACAACAACAAACTAGAGAAGAGCTTATTACTACTCCACTACTCCACTATTCGTGGAGACCAGAGACTTAGAATTATATGGGCATTTTTAATAATTGATGCAGTATTACGGTCTTCAAATGTTCCGGCGAACGCCGTAGTAAATACCCTTAGAATAACTGAGGTCACCCAAGAAATACCGAAATAAAAATTTCATTGCAGTGACCTGTCTTAATTTTGGCTGGGATCCGTCACTCGGGATGAATGAAAGACTAATAAGGATTTCCGGAAGGTGAGACATGCTATTGACGCCGCTTGTGAGATTTAGACAGAAAATTGGTTATTTTAGAGGCAAATAACTGACGCTACTACAATATACCAGCATGCAAGTTCACATACATCGTTTCTTTTCAGAATTTCTATATGAGCGACTAATCGACATCAAAAGCGCTTTATGCGCAGCAGATTCCTATGTGACTAGAGGGAATTATGTAAAAAGAAAACATTTTACAGATAACTGTGCATTCACAATGCATTTTGTTCCATTTCCAACTCGGTAGCAAATCGAGTTTATTTTGAATTTTATTCAGAATCGTCATTTGCATAAATGGTATGGTATTTTTGTTCGTTTTATTATCGCATTTTATAAACCCAACGGAAGAAATAATACTATAATCTGTTGAATGTTTTTACAATGAGAATTTGCATAAACCTGCAGGTACCTATTTGTGAATTTCATGTTCAGTTATTTCAAATTTTCATACAGACTGTCCAAATTTACGCTTACGTTAACGCATCTCAGTTACCACCTTGCATATCCTTTTGAAAAGTTACACTATGTTTTGGGTACTAAACTTTGTAATTTCTTATTTCCTTCGGTTTTTGAGTTCTGCAAGATTTAAAAACAAAATAGCACAGTTCTGGAAAAATCTGGTTTTATGAAAAATATGAGGCATTTGCGAGTTATAGTTTGAGAAAAACAAAAGAGCTATGATTCCGAAATATACTCAGCGTATAAGTTTCAGTTGTTTCGCCCTATATTCCTCCCTCAACATATGGATTGTTCTAATCGTGCATTTATACCTACATATCCACAATAACTTCGTATTTGCAGATTTCGAAATGCACGCAACGCACACAAAGAGACTAAAGGATATTTCTGGGGGATTAATGCAAAGCACAGCTTTTATGTGAGCATTGCCGGCAGATATTAAACTTATGAATATAATGTATGGGGTGCTAAATAATTAAGTCCCTTGAATTAATCAGTGGAACGTCTATTTGTACGTGTCTGTAGAGCAGGGGAATTTTAGTGCATGGAGAGAAAGATCTATTTTAGTTTTGTAAATTTATTTTGTAGTATAAATATTGATCTTTATTTCCTTATAGAAAATTATTTGAGTTTCCTGGCGCATCCACCATTTCGGTCTCTAAGACTTCTATGCGAGTTCGAACTAACTAGAACATTATTAATACAGTGAAAGTAAAAATCAAAAATTATACTAGAAAATAAACAGTATAAAATTGCGAACACGCACTGGATGCACTCGAAACATCCAGAGTATACATCGACGCGTAAACCACTGTAACAATGGAGACTTAGAAGGTATTGTCAAACTTTTCTATGCTATGAGATACGAGTTCCTGAATTACCCACAATTTTGAAGGAAACGATTTTTTTTAATTCTAGCATCTAGTAGATGGCGTATCTCCTTACTATATATAAAATATTGCATTTTCTATTATTAACAGCATGGACATTACTCGCCATATAGATATTTAATAGAAAATAGATCAATTTCAATGTAGGGATGCTAAAAATGTATGATTTAGTTCAGCGAAGAATTTCCCATACTTATACAGACTTCCTTTTCTTGCAAAAGAAATGGAATTGCAGTTTTAATCTGTAAAAGTAAGTTTATACAACTCCATTTATTAACATAAAAAAATAATCAATCTGAAATTTCAAAAAGCCATCCCGACAAAATTTCCGCTCGAAATGCAAATAATCATGCAACAAACAAGAGAATGTATAATTGAATTACTCTTCTGTCTCATACGTAAGCTGGATTAGAGTAGCAGGGGAGATAAATTTTCATTTAAAATACCTGAGTATTATTTTCCAACTCCTAAATGGGTGTACACAAAAGTAGGAGCCACAATGTAATGCTATAAATCATTCCAAAGGAAAAGCCTTCTTTAGGAAATGAAAATGGCAAAATGTGACACATAATTAAGGAGTTCTGCAAACATTTCGCGGTTATGTAATATATATAGTTTGCAACTGTCTCATTCGCAACTTTTTTATTTGTTTTTTAACTGTTAGGTACGTCTGTTTCAGTGTCTACGCACAGAACATAATTTAGTAAAGAAATTTGAAGATACTGGGAATCTTTCATTGAAAGAAGGTAATTTTTACTAATAAATTTACTTGGTTTTTATTTAGATAATTCTGATTCGCTTATTATTATTACCTAGTTGCTAATTCCTTATTGTTCGCTAACTTAAATTTTACTGGGATTATGAGAAATTTAACAAGTGATAACGTGGAGAGAAACAAAACTAAAATTAATCTTATCATTTATTTTTTCAGTCGCTCCAAGAAATCTAAATGTTGAGATAGAGGAAATGGTAATAGGCCTGATAACTGCTAGTCCAACATCTAGTTTAAGGTCTATTGCCCTAGAATGTAATGTTTCAAGAGAAACTGTCCGTAACATATTAAAAAAAAACAAATATCATCCCTTTAAATTCCAATGTCACCAAGAGTTACTTCCTTTTGACGAAGAATCAAGGCAAACTTTCTGTGAAGAAATGCAAGAACGGGCTAATCGGGATCGCAGCTTCCTCTCATCAATTTGTTTTACCGATGAGTGTACCTTCACTTTAAATCAAGAGCCAAATTCACAAAACGTTAGGTATTGGGCTCAGGAAAATCCCAGAATAAATCTAGCCACTACAACGCAATACCCTCAAAAAATCAATATTTGGGCAGGCATTTTTAATAATCGCATTATAGGACCATTTGAAATACAAGGAAATTTAAATTCAGAAGCTTATTTAGATCTTTTAATTAACCATATTGGCCCTGCATTAGAAGAAGTTGCACATGCCAATCGGGAGGTCTGGTTTCAACATGACGGATGCCCAGCACATTTTGGAGCACAAGCGAGGGAATTATTAAATGAAATATTTCCAGAGAGCTGGATTGGTCGAGGTGGTGCTATAAACTGGCCAGCTAGATCTCCCAATTTGGCACCGTGTGGCTTTTTCTTGTGGGGTCATTTAAAAAATAAGATTTATAAAACTCGTCACCCAAATATTGATTCTTTAAGGAATGCTATTTTTGCGGAATGCAACTTAATAAACGATCGGCAACTTGCGAATGTGAGAAATTCTTTCTATAATAGGCTGGGATACTGTCTGATACAGAATGGGGGTTTATTTGAATATTTGTTATAGTTATTTTTCTTTTTTTATATTACTTTAATTTCATTGTATATTAATAAGTTTTTGTCCTTACCTAGATATGAAATAAATAAGTATTAAATTTGCAGATTACAAAATTCATTAGAGCAAAATAAACAAATGTTGCCGCTTGTTAAATTTTTCATAATTGCAGTAAAATTAAAGTAATTTAATTTTTATTATTTCATTTTACTGCTTTAACATTTTCCCGATAACTTTTTAATAGGTTAGACGACACCTACAATTTACCCTAAACTATGGACCAGCATTCACCAACGAAACATCCACACCAGTAATCAATTAATTGTCAACTATAGGTAATGACAATAATAATGTGAATGAGAATTATCTAAATAAAAAAACAAGTTTATGTATTAGTAAAAATTAACTTCTTTCGATGAAAGATTCCCAGCCTTCAAATTTCTTACTAAATTATTTTGTTGTTATATCGAAGGAATAGGACCGTTAATGAATTTTACAGAAAATAAGGCACGGACTACGCGCAAACTATTGCCGCCGTAAAATATTTTCACAATGAAAACCTTTTCTTGAACTGAATAAATATTTTTGTTCGTTTTTAAATGTTGACAGTTCAGAAAATCCATAAAAATCAAAGACGTCCGTGATTAGAATCAATTAAGTTGTCATGGATAATCTGATAAATTTCTGTGTTTTAGTTAGAAAATTATTAATGTAATTTTTGCTTTTAATGCTTTAATAAATTGGAAAGTTGTAGAGTTTTTGATATCCTCATACGCAGAAAAAAATAATCTTTCGATTGCTACCTTTACTACCACTGTAACTACACATGGGGAACAGGAATCCCTAAAAATGTAATTGCCCATGTTATTTCCCCATGTACACATGGAAGTTTGTCACACGGTATAATAATATAATAAACAGGGTGAGTCAATAGTGTGGGATTCTTCCAAAGCACCTCTATTGTACATTTTAGAGAAAAATGTTATAAAAGAGACCCCCTTTAATGCAGCAGTAATATTTTAGTGGAGTGAAAGCAGTATGTAGGAACAACTTCTGCGGTAAGAAAAAATTGAAACTATTACACAGATATTTAGCAATTACATAACCAAATTAGAAAACTTAAGAACACCATAACTTTGTAATTTCAAATAGAACCCTATTGTTTTTAGGTCATTGTTAGATTCCCCATAATATTGCACAGAGAAAAGAGATTGTTTGATTTAAGAATATTGGTTTCTTTGAATATCATTATTTTAAAACAAGAAAAAAATCTTTCAAATAAGTAAATTTATTTCAATTGAAACAATAGCAGTTTCTTGAATATAGCATTCCATTAGTTTGGGTTCCAGTAACATCTGATCTTCAATTTAAAACATTATTTACTTGTTACAAATGCAAAAATCGAGGGACAAATTTGAAATCAAAGAGTTTTCACGGAAATAAATGTTTCTTTACGTTGAACAAATATCTGCTGAATGTAAAGCATTTTATTATTTTTATTAAAGCAATATATATGTTTGAGTGCACTTAAATATTTGTTTCGCCTAAAACGCTCAATATTTGAATTCAAACAATATTTCTTTGTAAATCGCACTCCTCAACCACTACCCCCAAGTGTGCCGTGTGCAAAACACAAGAACAGACCAGATTAAAAATGCAAAGAAAAACGGTCAGTTAGCAACAAGAAATCACGGGAAACTGTGAACCGTGAGGGTGAGGCCGCGCCTTTTGTATTTCTTTGTTCTTTTCTGAATGTGAAAAATGGAGAAATTTTTGGAAGAGAATACGTTAATTCATCTCGGCGATATATTTGACAGTAAGTAGGTACTTATATTATTTATTTCATTTGGCATGTAGGTACAATGTTTTTAATTTTGTTGCATTAATGGACCTTTGAAGAAATTAACAACGGGACGTTAAACCTTATTGAAAATAATCTTATACCATGGCTGTGCATGCTCATTTTCAGCATTTGTAATTTAATTTCTGAATGTGCAATGAGTTTAAACAATAAAGTAGGTATGTATGTTTTGTTAAATCACCAAAGAGGCTAGAAGTTCTTAAGCAGACATTTTTGAAGTTTTTTGTATAAATATTTTAGGGCTAGGCGGCTAGGGAATGTTTATCTCGATGTTTATTCAGAGTTTAATATTATGTTTCTTGAGTACAGCATAATATGGTAAAATATAATAAACGTATGAACATTTTGTGTAATGATTTTTATTTTCCAGTCGCAATTTCAAATTTTCCTATCCCAATATACAGCAAATAAAATACGCAAATAAATCTTTCTTTAGTAGTACCTAATTACCTAAGTTTCAAAGAAATATTTGTTTGAATCATTTTTCTCAAAAAAATGTTTATTTTGTTCAAAGAAATCATTCCTAAATTTCAGAAAATACTTACAATTTAAAGAAATATTTATTCGTTCAAAAGCACGTGCGCAAGCCCCCAAATAAATATTTTTTTCAAACAAAACTACATCTTTTCATTCAAATCCTGCTCTTATTTTCCGCAAAAAAATATTTTTACCTTAGGGATAATCTTGCTTTCAAGACAAATGTGTAAATGATTCTTTCAAAGAAATATTTTTTCGGTACAGTAAAATAAACTACGTTTTTGTATGAAATAACAGATTTACTTCGCCATATAGAAACAAGAGATTTGTTTAAAGTGAATAAATTTTGTTTCATTCAAGTAAATACTTTTATCTGTGTGCCTTTCATTTTGCCATATGCTTCCCCATACCCAAAATCAACCGTTTTTGCCAAATTTGCATTTCCTCGAAAAAAGTGCTAAATCATACAACTAAATAGTATAAAAACAAGAGGGTTCTATTTGAAATTAGAAAGTTATGGTGTTTTCAAATTTTCTAATTTGGTCCTGTAATTGCTAATATCCTGTATAATATTTTCGATTGTTTCTTACAGCAACAGTTATTCCTATATGTTACTTTCAATTCCGAGATATTAAAATTTCAAAATTGTTCTGCATCTGTAAATATTCGCAAGAAGATGCCCATAACTCAAAAAATATGAAGTTTAGAAAAAAATTATTTCATACAACCTCATAGTAAAATCGATCAAGGAATTCGAAAATGAAGTCAAATACAAGGTGTTCCATTTGAAATATTGAAGTTGACCTGCATGCAGCAAATATGGAACAAGCTGTATAGCTAAAAATAATTTTATCTGGAGAGGCATGTCACTAGAAACAACTTTTATATGGAAAGTTTTTTAATATTTCTAACTGTAAAGGATATAACGAAGAATCCCGCACTATTGATTCACCCTGTATAATATAATATAATATAATATAATATAATACAATATAACATAACATAATATAATAATTATTGGTAGTGTGCATAGTAGTGATAAACAATATGGAAATTAACCATTGCAACTTTACGGAACGGCATGGGCCAAGTGATGCAGCGTTTTAAATAGACATCAAAACTTTATCTATCCGTTTCGCGGTTCGTTAATTTCGATTCTAGTTCAAAAGCAGCACATTTCATACCTAACTGAATCTATTAAGCGGACTCAACGCAACTGTTTATTATTAAAGGTAAATGTCAAATTACTCTCGAACGATTGGGTATACGTATAATGGTGGTAGATGTCAGAGGTTAGGTCACAAATTTAAAAATAGCCAGTGTCACATTAAGTATTCATTCGCCCCCGGCGAGTTTAAATTTATCCCTCCTCTGAATGTAATGAACTTTTAATTCGGTTTGACATAACTCCGTATGACGTCGATAAACATACATGTTTCACTGACAGATGTCAAGAGCCCGTGGCACGTTTCGTCTAAATGCTTCCCACGTAGTAAAGTAGACATTCTCGCCCTTTCTTTGAACACCCCGCATATTTATACCTATGGAAAAATAATAAGCATTTGCACTGTCTTCATCCAGGTGACAAACTACCCTCTACATCATGGTTGTGTTATTCGGAGAGGGATGCCGTGACAACCATAAAACAGCTGAGTTTAGAAAGGCCTTATAAATATGTGCTATAAATTTTAGGGGCACACTCGCTTTTGCATAATAAATTTCTCTATTTCGTATGCTTTTTGATGGAGAATAAGTAGGTCGTCTACAGGTATTATTCTGAACGGCAACATTTATTTTTTATATGAAGCATTTCAAAGGCCGAGGTTTTCTTGGCTACGCAAATCCAATAATCAAGAAGACTACGTTATGAGGACAGAAATTTCATATGAAAAGAAAAAAAAATGTAGCCAGGTAAGTTCAGGTTTTTCTGTTGCACGGGGAAGCTTAGTTCTGTAAAGACACATTTTTTATTTCAAAAATAGTAGAAGTGATAATATGGAGCTAAGCTGCTTACGAGTAGATTAGAGTAGATTGGAGGTTCGTTCAAGCCCCGTTTGTTATTTGAGAATATTTATTGACTTTCTATTCTAAGGGTTTTTTAGTTGGGAAAATTCTTTAGTTTGAAGTATATACTGATTGTATACCCTGCGTTTCGACCTTACGCAGTATACACTGCGCACTCAACTTAAGAGGGGCTACCTATGTCACAGTTAGATTGTGAGAGGTCCGAGTGTATGGTCGAAGGCAGCCGTATGGCAAAAATTGTACCCCAAATAAAAATTTTGTTACAAATGTTCCATGTTACGGAATAAATAAAATAAAATCTTTCTGCTGCTCAAATCAGCAAAGATTGAGCAGGTTGTTCTATAAAATCAAAATGTATCATTATACTTAGGTAAATATTTCTTCCCTAATAGGGTATGCTTGTACTGCTACACCACAAGCATTTCGAGCACTTGTGAACGCGACGTTATTACGCCGAGAAGCTCTTAGCAAAACCTTCATGTGATCCATCAAAAAAATACTCCATTTAATTCACTTTCCTCAACGTGGGGAATGCGGGTGATGCTAGATATTTATTTCAAACCCATTTGAATAAAGGCAGGGCTTCAGACAAGGAAATATCTCACGTTTAACATTTCCAATTCGATTTTCGCTACGTTAGGGCATTCGCTAAGTGTTATTTCCTCTGTTTTTCGCGAGTTTCACGTTGAAAGTTAGAACGTGGGAGAGAAACGTCAAGGAGATCATCACATTTTAAATATACCTACGAGAGACGAAAAAATCGAACGCACACTTCATATTTGTAATACGTGCTATACTCTTTTCATGATAAGTTTAAAGTGACGTCATACTGGCATATATATTCTAATGACATTTTAGGTTACTTTATAAGGTTATTATGTATTACCCTTGCCTATATGTTCAAAGTTCGACAATGCCAATGTACATTTTCTTAACAGTTTTTGGACGCCTCGTAAGTGGTGCCTCTAGGTAGCATTGTAATAATTTCAAGGTCACAAAAACTTCTTGAATGGAATGCGATTTGTTGAGGATATGGCATGGTGCAATATTTTGAAACGTGACGCGATAACTAATACAGTACACGTTAAAATTTCGAAGAGTGTCGTAGGAAAACTACTTATTGTAACAAAATACTGCAGAACATTGAAAAATCGTTTTCAAACTTTTAGACGCTTTTAGAATCTCAATCGAATGAGACAACAGGACTTGCTGAACTTGGAAAAAGGAGATGCTAGAAATGAATGCCACAGATAAATGGAAAATAGGACAAGCGTGACTATCGTATCTCAAAGGTACGTTTATATGTTTATATCTTACTCTCACTTCAAATAAAGGAAACGAAAATAATTTGAACAAATATTTCCAAGCGAATATTAGGGGCTGCTTTCGTTTATTTGCGGATGTATTTTATCAAGAAAAGGTCAAAATTTTACAAAGGTACTCGAGAACCTTCACGTCACTAAAATACACATGAGAAATGGCGGAGGCGCCGGGCAAATTATTTGATTTGATGTTTTATCAATGACCCTATCGCATATCTAACTCGAAGGAAAATAGAGAACAAATTTCCTTTAACGAAGGCTTGTTTTCATCTCATAATTTCCACAGCATTGAATCTATTTCTGTAAGAAAACATAACACCCCTGACTTAGTCGAAAACCCTCTTTCATAATAAACCGAAGCCTGCGGCAACAATTCACTCGAAATTTTATTGGATTTATTAAGAAGGTAGATTAGATGGTGTTGACTTGCATACAAATTAATATCTTAAGTAAATTTCGAAGGAATTTGTTACCCGGTCTCTTGTATTTGACATGCTCTCCAATTATAATAGCAGTGACTGACAAAAAGTCAGGCGAAAGGTTAAATAAATATTTCACTAAACAGACTGACACTTCAATTTGCGCATTGAAAGTGAATCCTTGTCATACAGCTTACGTAAATATATTCCTAAAACTTCCAAAAATAGTCTCACCATGACGTCCGTTAACTGACAGGACAGTGAAATGTGTATCGATCCCTTTTGTAAATAAAAATTCTTCACGGGGTGCTATCCGCATTGTACCAACGTCAATAAATCTTCCGATAAAATCGAGTATTTTATTTCTACTCACTGCTAATAATTCAAGTGTTGCAATTAAGAAATTTCGAGTAAGAGGCCTTGTATGTTGGTTTCCTGGCGTTTTGTCACCGTTTCGCACACTCTCGTCAAGGTTTGGATATATTTGCTATACCAGTTATGCTCAAATGTCGAACACTATGTTAGCTGCAAGAAGAAAGGGCACCAAATTCTGCAAAGGCGCCAAACTCAAACCCACCATCTCTCTTTTCAAAGCAAGATCCAATTGTCACCTTCTAATATATGAATCACCCCTTATATTCATAATCGTAGTTCATTCCAGTTCGTTCTACGATAAATTCCACCCTACATATTTTTGGGAAATTGAGAAAAGAATTTAAATTAGGTACTTTTGTATGCCAAATACCAAAATGAACTTTTTCAATTTCTGTTCATACAAGGAAATGAATTCTTATTTAATATTCAATCAAACTTTGCAGGTGACACTGAGAACACAAATAATTGGGGTGAAGGAAGGAAAATCATGCCGGGATTTGATAGCAAACAAAATAATATTAGATACATTCGATATTGTGTCCGATATCCAATTTTCTTTTTCCGTATTTGATCACTTATTAACCGGGAAATACAATTTTCCTTTTTGATTACTTTTACAAAACTCATTTCAGGCGTTTTAGGTTAAATAATTGTTGGGGCACCCACACAGAATTTCGCCCTCTCTGTCATGTTCTCATTCGACGTTTGTACTTGTAAACTTTCATCAATGTAAACACCAGCTTGGATTACACGTCTTATCAGATCACACTGCAAGAAGTAAAACTGGGATGAAACAGCGAGGAGTACGTGAAATGTAACTGATTGTACGCCGCCAATGGTCGTCAGTCATGACATCAAAAACAATAGGCAGTTATGTTGTTAATTTTTGTTAAAAAAAATCCTTCGCCTGTGAAGCCGTTGCAAAGTTTTCCGTCGGTGCGAGGCTAGAAATCGTACCTTGCAGCGAGAGTAGGCCGCGTGAAGTCAGAACTTAGTATAACGTACAAGTCCCAGCTTCAGCGCGCAGCAGTCCCATAAGTATTATGCATATGCATGTGTAGTTAAATTGTTAATATTATTAACTGGTTCTAACTGGTGTTTCCTGTTTTGTACCCATACTAATACATCGTACAGCACACCAATAAAACGGAAAAAGTGGTTCGTTGGATCCAGAAGGAAAATCGGTCAGCATTATCGATATTTTCGCGAGTTAGTTTATCATTGCAAAAATTTATAAAATTATCGGCTGCCCCATTGCAGCCACTCTAAATAAAATCGAACATAATGTGATTTATCGACAGTTTTCTGGGACCCCTTGGTACTTGGTAACGTGTTACAGTTAGCATAATTTGAAACAGGATGCTAGGAGCATGACGGAGCCAAATACTGAATCGCCGTAGCGTTCCCTCCCTGAACTAAAAAAGGAAATTTTATTAACTATTTTACAATAATAATTAAATAGTACGTCATCATAAAGTTCTCTTTTGAAGACTGGTAGAACGCGTACCTCCATGCTTTCCCTGAGCTAGCCTACGCATTTCCGTAAAAGTAGAACATTCTACATCCTAAACTATTTGAGAGCAGTAGTCTAATCTGCTCCAACCTGTCGCGAACTATTCCTTTGTGTCTCAGAAGGTGTTCTACCATCCTACGATCCTATCCCCTATTCTTTATTGTCTTCCATACTTTTCTCTTTTCCCCAACTCTTTCTAATTCCTCCTTATTGCTAACTGTCTATCCACAGTATCTTCAACACCCGTCTGTAGCATCACATTTTAAACGCTTCTACCCTTTTTCAATCCGCTTCTCCCATTGTCCAAGTTTCGCACCCATAGGTATAATTTCGTACTCCATACATGCGTCTTTAAGAGTCTCTTCAGAGATTCTACATTAACCGTTCCAGAATATAGCAGTTGTTTCTTTTTGTTAAACAAGTACCTAGTACCTACGTAGCGTAGTTTTTTGATTCGCGTGAGTTGTATTTGTTTCCGTTTTTTTAAAAAATTTCCAATCCGTTATAAAACTGTTAACTGATAACTTGTCAATCACTTAGGTATACATACCTACATAAATGAGTAGGTATGTATTGTATTGTATTAGAGAATATAGGTAAGTACCTATTTTACAAACAGAAGTAAGCAGGTATCTACAATCTACATACCTACTTATACTGAATTATAAAAGGCATGTACAGTTAATAAATTGTTGACTTTGTTTTACTTATACCGGTCTGCCTTTACACTACTGTTTTGAGGTTGAATGAAATTGGGGTTAGATGCAAGAATCACACACCATTTCCACATTTACCGGGACATTTACCTACCTCCTACATAAATATGGCAAATTATGCGAATCGGACTTTTGATACCCTTGTTGCATCATTATATCGATTATGTTGTCTTTGTTTTATGTTTCCTTGACACCTTACTTTAAAAATTCACGCTCGAAATAGTCCCAATAAGTATGTTATGAGATAGGTACCGCTTCACGGGCACTTCAAGAGAAGTGGGAGGAGCGCCTTACGAATCTCTGACGTCAAATCAATAACAAAGCGAACTAGCATGTGGGCGTGATAAGCTAATTTCTTTCGCTTATTACGCCGCAAAAATTTTTTTTAGAAAAAAAATTTCGCCGTAAATCAATTACAATAACAATTTTCTGTCATTTTCATGCCAAAAATAGATATCTTATTTTTCTCCGAACCTCCCTATTACCTGACATACGTAGAACTTGCAAAAATTCGCAAGCACTGCGAAGTTTCCAAACGTCACAGAAATTTTATTATATTAACAAGTCATATTAGCAAGTTGTCTTGTATATTACTTTCAAATATACATTCATAGAAGGCAGTCAATATACTAACCTATCCAATATTATCCAATTCACGGATACATCACCTAAATAAACAGTCCAAATACAGGTGGTTTGGTTAATTAACGCAACGAGTATTGGGGTCGTTGAAAATTCGACGCCATACAAAATTAGAGGATTAAACAAGTGGGAGTAAAATGGAAACTGTCAAGTGAGGTATTCTTCAAACAGAAAACAATAAAACAATACCAGGACTTTTGCAGTAGAATTTATAGAAAACTGAAATACCCATCGGGCAAGGGTGAAGCGGGAGAATAATTCAATTGTCATAATGGGACAATAGATACGAACTTCATTTAAAAAAATGCGAAATTCCGACCGCCACAAAACTCAATTTGAAACGAACATAATGGCTTTGACCATTTCATAAATAATGTATTGTCCATGTCACTATTGACGAAAACAAACTAAACAATGGATATTTTCGTATAGTAAATATAATATACAGGGTGATCAGTTAAGGTTACGGAGCGGCCATATCACGGAAACCGTTCACGCTACAATTTTGGGGTAAAAATTTATTAACAAATATAGCCGAAAGAATAGGGAGGTTCGGAGAAAAATAAGATATCTGTTTTTGGCGTGAAAAAGACAGAAAATTGTTATTGTATTTGATTTACGGCGAAATTTTTTTTCTAAAAAAAATTTTTGCGGCGTAATAAGCGAAAGAAATAAGCTTATCACGCCCTCATGCTAGTTCGCTTTGTTATTGGTTTGACGTCAGAGATTCGTAAGGCGCTCCTCCCACTTCTCTTGAAGTGCCCGTGAAGCGGTATATCTCATAACATACTTATTGGGACTATTTCGAGCGTGAATTTTTAAAGTAAGGTGTCAAGGAAACATAAAACAAAAACAACATAATCGACATAATGATGTAACAAGGGTGTCAAAAGTCCGATTCACATAATTTGCCATATTTATGTAGTAGGTAGGTAAATGTCCCGGTAAATGTGGAAATGGTGTGTGATTCTTGCATCTAACCCCAATTTCATTCAACCTCAAAACAGTAGTGTAAAGGTAGACCGGTATAAGTAAAACAAAGTCCACAATTTATTAACTATACATGCCTTTTATAATTCAGTATAAGTAGGTATGTAGATTGTAGATACCTGCTTACTTCTGTTTGTAAAATAGGTACCTATCTATATTCTCTAATACAATACAATACATACCCATTCATTTATGTAGGTATGTATACCTGAGTGATTGACAAGTTATCAAGTTAACAGTTTTATAACGGATTGGAATTTTTTAAAAAAACCGGAAACAAATACAACTCACGAGAATCAAAAAACTACGCTACTTAGGTACTAGGTACTTGTTTAACAAAAAGAAACAACTGCTATATTCTGGAACGGTTAATGTAGAAACTCGGAAGAGACTCTTAAAGACGCATGTATGGAGTACGAAATTATACCTATGGGTGCGAAACTTGGACAATGGGAGAAGCGGATTGAAAAAGAGTAGAAGCGTTTGAAATGTGATGCTACAGACGGGTGTTGAAGATACCGTGGATAGACAAGTTAGCAATAAGGAGGAATTAGAAAGAGTTGGGGAAAAGAGAAAAGTATGGAAGACAATAAAGAATAGGGGATAGGATCGTAGGATGGTAGGACACCTTCTGAGACACAAAGGAATAGTTCGCGACATACTAGAGTCAGAGATAGGAATAAAGAGGTAGAGGTTGGAGCAGATTAGACTACTGCTCTCAAATAGTTGGGGATGTAGAATGTTCTACTTTTACGGAAATGCGTAGGCTAGCTCACGGAAAGGATGGAGGTACGCTTCCTACCAGTCTTCAAAAGAGCACTTTATGATGACTTACTATTTAATTATTATTGTAAAATAATTAATAAAATTTCCTTTTTTAGTTCAGGGAGGGAACGCTACGGCGATTCAGTATTTGGCTCCGTCATGCTCCTAGCATCCTGTTTCAAATTATGCTAACCGTAACACGTTACCAAGTACCAAGGGGTCCCAGAAAACTGTCGATAAATTACATTATGTTCGATTTTATTTAGAGTGGTTGCAATGGGGCAGCCGATAATTTTATAAACTTTTGCAATGATAAAGTAACTCGCGAAAATATCGATAATGCTGACCGATTTTCCTTCTGGCTCCAACGAACCACTTTTTCCGTTTTATTGGTGTGCTGTACGATGTATTAGTCTGGGTACAAAACAGAAAACACCAGTTAGAACCAGTTAATAATATTTAACAATTTAACTACACATGCATATGCATAATACTTATGGGACTGCTGCGCGCTGAAGCTGGGACTTGTACGTTATACTAAGTTCTGACGTCACGCGGCCTACTCTCGCTGCAAGGTACGATTTCTAGCCTCGCACCGACGGAAAACTTTGCAACGGCTTCACAGGCGAAGGATTTTTTTTAAAGAAAAATTAACAACATAACTGCCTTCAGTATAATAAACTCTATCAATTTTAATGAAATTTGAAAATTACCGAACCTGCCTATTGCTTAGTATTTGTCAACAAACTTGGCCTAAGAAGAAAAATCGACTATTGCAGCACGTCTAATATTTATGGTAATACATATATCTTATCCCAGTGTAAACATCATTAGAACAAGTTTTAAGTAGGTCAGCAATGTAGATGATGGACTGCACCCCATCCCTTACATCTTGGTTAATAGATATTGTTTCTGTTTACGAAGTATCCATCCATATGCCATGAATTTGTATAAACATGTATTTTAAGCAGTTTATTGAAGTCTTAGAAATTGGGGCATTCGTATAGCATTCGATTATCTGAGTCTTAATAGCGAGAGAGGGTGGATTAGCGAAAATATATTTCAGAAATAACGATTTTCGTTACGAAGAAGCTTATAACTAATAAGATACAGATGAATAATCCGTCTATTTCTAATGAAACTGCTTGATTGCTTATTTAGACAGCGATCTTAATTATGAAATTTAATATTAAGAAAGTTGTCTGTCGTTTGTATTAATATGTGCCTAGTGGATGTCGAAGACTAGGTACCAAGTGTACTCCAAATACGTCACACTTTAGTTTGAAATTTATTGCAGAAGGTATAACTTAATAAATAATTAATACAATCGTCCTTTTTCAAAGGGCCGTAATTCCTCTTCCATAGTGAATTGAGTATAAGATCATAGGAACTTTTCTTCGTATTTACAGTCAAGGAGGCTGTCCTTCAAATACCATGCCCGAATTCTGAGTTGCTTTTATACTCTCTGGCGCCTCCACCAAAACTGAATTCCCTTTTTTTCCGAGTAAGACGCAAAATATCTGATAAATTTCAAAATGATTCCATTGAGATGTCGGATTTATAAGACAACTCCACGTCCCACGTACCAAACACTTAGAATATTGCTTCAAGCATCAGAATTTTACCACTTTACTTTAGATGTATGCTTTGTATATGCTATTTCCCAATGGATATCTTTTTTGTGACACCTACAACACCTATAAATAAAACTGAAAACCGAAATAGAACAAAACAACGGGAATAAATACATTTATAACATTTACGGTAAATTTAACTCCTGGTGTCTGCCCGATTTCCTCGATCCATTTCCACAAGACAGATTTTTAGTCTTTTATAAAAATAAAGTTCCATTTCTGGAATTGTCTTTAAAAAGATGTCTATTTTAAGGTAGTTGATTGATCAGCTTAATCCAGTTTCATCTCTAGCAATTTGTACTGAATAAAGTGATAAATTCCTTTAATTTTCCTAAACGTTTTCAATTTAGTTAATTCGGAATATTGCCTGTTTCTTAATGATGCAGCTACATCATTGTTTCTTTAAGAACTAGATTGATTATAGCATAATGCAGCAGGCACTCACTTTTGAAAAAATTGCAGTTCTTGACAAATTTAATATTCATTGGACTTCCCTTATTTCGAAACCAAAGATAAATAAACCTATACTTACAAAACCATTCTCGAAACCGCGAAGCCGAGCATATTCCCAAGCACCTCAAAAAATGTTTCACTGCAACTGTAACAGGTAAACACAAATATTTCTCTTAAACTACCATTACTAAAAACCATCACACCAAAATTGCGTCAACAAAACTCACAACAATTTTTTTCTTATGTACCATATATCAGTTACTACAACACCAGTAGACTTGATTTATGCGCTTTTTTGAAATAATCAAGATACACGTGAGGCGGCAGCTTTTTCGCATCGGACGCCACACAGTCTGCCGCCGCCAATACACTGTCAACCCCTCGGTTTCTGTTTTTGGTCCTTCCATTCCTATTCTGGGGCGCGCGCATCACTAAATTGAGCCAAAAACACTGAAAAAAGGAAAATGCATTGCAGGAACTACGCTTTTCCTACCTGTGAAGTTCTAGAAAGACATTCTCTACCCTTAACCTGGATTGAGCGACCTTTTATTTTCTACCAGGATTCTTTTATGAAAAATAGTAATTATCCGAGTTTTACGAGACCTATGTTGGTGGCATACGTTATCTGAAGCTCTTAATTGGAATTTGTAGCATCTCACAGTTTATACTCCGAATGAAAACGTAGAAATGCAATTAAAATTATTAAATGAAGAAGCCCCAATACAACTGACTACGACAAATTCACCAAAAATATTTTCAGGTAGGTGGTGCCGGGTGGTGCTTACTGGCTGTCAGTTTTATTTGTCAAATTGCCTGGCAACAAAATTTCGTTCAAAACAGAAATTTATCCGACAAAATAAAAAGTACTCGTCAAATTACTGTTGAAAATTTTAACTTGCCTACTCGATGCTCACTCTCCTAAAAGATTTAATTTTCTCGTATCTAATTTGACAACTAACACACTGACAACTGGGAAACTTGTGAAATCAAGGTTACCCAGTTAATGTCAGATTTGCCTTTTTTTCTTAAAATAGACGCAAAATCCATTTTTCTACGATCGTGCAAAAAGTTTAACTAGTGCAAAAAATATAACCTCCATCTGACAGCGATCTACCATGGCCAACTTGGAGGAACTTAAAGGATATCGAAATTCCATAGCCTTCTTTACTTTCAAGCTGTACTGTTTGACAGTCGCTAACGTTACTTTGTCAAAACTTCGGCAATTTAAAATTAATTGCTAATGTAAGTGTTTGACTGGTATTTTTGCACGGACAGTCCAAAAATTATATAAAATCTGGTTGAATGGATGTTATATCGCGTCACCTGTTAAAATATTATCGTAAAGAATATGTGGTCGTATTATGAGTTTCTGCAAAGCTGGTTAGATCAGTTGGAACTGTATAAACTGATGAAAACTTATCCGATATGGAACAAAGCGCCGGAGAGAGAGTCCATACCAAAAAATTCTGCTAGTAAAACTGGACGGCATCAGATTGGCGAAGTGTGTTTCAGTGTTTTAATAAAAGTACAATGTCCATACATTCGATATTCAGCAAAGGATATTGGCAAAAAGAACAAAAAAGCCGGTTATTTATGACGCCGGACTTCTTCTGAATTATAACATTCTTTCCGAATTGATCGATACGTTCGTGTAATGCGGATATTAGAATTTGAGCGTACGCTTTCGACCTACTTTATTCAGATTATTTTCAGGCTTTACATTGTCACGTTAAAGATTCAAATATTTATTTACGAAATCTATTCTCTTCGCTTCCTGCACTTCCTCTGCATTGTATAGGCGATGAAAAATGAATTGGCGCTTTTAATCAATATCGTAGAGAATGTAGAGCGAAAACTCTTTGAATCTTATTGAAAAGTCCCAATAGATTGAAGTTAAATTATATAATTTGGTACTTCCATTCAGGCATTCGAAATAGGGGATCCAATCAAAAGGTGACAAGAAGTGAACGGCTCTGCCATTTCGATTTTAACCAGAGTTCATTGACGGATAGTCTTAATTAAATTTTTTGACAACCTACGGTTAAATAACAGCAGGGGCATCTCTCGATCCCTCGAGTAAGTTAAAAGTTAGATAGGAGTGACAATACTTCAACAGATGACTCACCAATGAGACAACACAATCCAGACGAACATTTATTTGAGGAAAATGGGGTAATTACAATATTAAATCAAGAGGCGAGTGTGACCTCCTGCTTTTCCAAATTGGATTACTATGCCTAGTTTTACCTATTATTCTAATTCATAAATCATTCAGTCAACAACGAACAGTTTTCTCGTTCAGATTGGCCTGCATTTTTCGCAGTCCGCTGGATAAGAATATTGCAATCCTTTACATTGTTGGTTTCATTTGTTCGGCCCACAGCTCCTTATAGTCTTATTATTTATATGTAGCGGGCCTCAATCGAAGAGTTATCGCTTATTGGTGCAAAAATGTGACGTAAGCCAGAACCCTTAAGCTCCACCTACTATAAAATTTTAATAAACCGCTTTCACAAATTTCCCTGGATTAATTTATTTAGATCTACTTTTAATTCAAACTACTTTACAATTTACGAGATATATCTTATAAAATTTAATGTCAATAGTTCCTGTATTTTACAATTAGAGCAATTAATGACCTGACCCCGAAAAGTTCGACACTGACAAAATTCAGACACCCTTAGTATCTAAGCCAAGCCGCGGCAATTTGCCAGTAGTCCCTATATCCTGTCGCCACGCATGGTTTCTGAGTGACGTAGTAAGCTGCAGTATGGGATAACCATTTCAGTTTACCGACCATACTCAGTCTATGTATGTCATACATAAGACTATAAAGAAATTTCCAATTCGATTGTACGTTGAAAATTATTAGAATCCGGTTTCACAAAACAACTAGCAAACAAAAATAGGTATGCCTTTGTTTCGGAGACAATCACGACACCCTTGGCAAAGGATATGAGGCGCAGATTGGGGTGGAAGGTTTATCTAATTCTTGGCCTTGTTTTGCTTTGGTCTTTTACGTTAATTACGGTCTTTAAGAGAAGTCAACAAGTCAGATGCTGTGTAATTATAAGTTAGAAACTTGTTATTTGCTTTACATCTTACCTTCCTGTTGAGAAAAATCTAAGATTCTAATTTCCAACCAGCGGAAAATTTATTTACAGTTGTAGGGTATGCCTACCAACCTCTTACAAGAAATGTTTCTTCTTTTCTCAGACTCTTTAGACTGAATAACTCGAGACGCTCCACCAACACACATAAATGCCAAGCAAAAAGGAAGCCCGTGTAAAATCCGATTTGATGCTTACTTTCCATTCAATTTCATTAGTTACATACAGAAAATGAAAAGAAAACATCTTTAACTTGGAAACAGCATCACGACAAATTTTCATACTCCGATGTTTGTTTCTTTGTTTCATAAATACAAAAATAATTAAGCTTCGAAAATTGCTGTCTCTTCTTTGCTGGACTGCAATGCTCTCTTAATTAATCAATTGCACTCTGTACAAAATGTAGCAATCTAGCTTTAATAAAGGCAATATTGTTTGGTAATAGAATGTGAAGAGGTAATAGTATTAGTTTGACGTCTCCAGAACTTGGCATTGAATTTCTAATTCTATTAGCTCCAGCAAGTTGCGGCAAAATATGCGGTTCCGGGTTGGTTATGGGTAATTTTAAACGGATTTCGTAATTTTAATTGAATGAAGACGCGAAGGTTGCAGCAAATTTTTGCCCTACTCGAATATCACGAGGGAGGGTAGATATATAGTTAACCTAGTTTGTTTTCTATGTCCAACAGCAAGTTCCGTTGTCACACCAACCAACAATGACTTATTCAATATATCACGGGAGTAAAATATTAAGTAAGCATTTTTTTAATTTTAAAAGGTTAGGGGTAATCAAACTGTCAACACAGCATGCCTTACTAAGGTGAAGTTAATTTCATTTTGCTAAGTGGAAAATAGGGGTGGCGGAAAATGTTACTGAAAGAGCACACTGTCATCAGCAAGATTTTCTTTACGTTGTACAGGGTGAACGGTAAAAGTGTTTCATAAATTTGGAGTGACATACCATCCCACTTTATTTTCATTTGGCTGTTACTTCCCAGATTTATCGTACACTCTGTATAAAAATTCTTAAATAAAATTTTCTGCGGGTTACTTTAATACACTGCCGGACAAAAAAACCGGACACGTGTTTTTATTTTTATTTTGAGGCCCTACAATATTTTTATGTTACTTAACTTACGCAAATAATTAACAATTGCCCTACTAGTGAGGAAAAAGAAAGTTTTAGCTGAATATTGCACCTTTCGTAAGCCTAAACAGCCAAATCAGCATTTTGACTCTTCATGCATCTTTATTGAAACATCAAAATCTTTCGCCTTATTGGGCTGCTCTCTATTTTCTATTGGTTTTTTGGTGAAATTTCATTTGTATATATCGGATTTTAACATTTTCCATACAGTGCACCCCGAAATTTGTTCACAAATTGTTGCTTTAAGCCACGATGGCCGAAGAGTGCGGTATATTGCTCAAGTGCTGAATATACCCCGTAACACAGTGCAAAATGTACTCTTGCGATTTTGTGAAGGTAAAGAAGGTAAAGAAGGTCGGATCTGGTCGTCCACGGACTGCGAACCATCAAGATGTCAGTTTTCTCCATGTTGCTGCGCTGCCCGATCGAGCATTGCCATCACCTATTCTTGCTGGACGGTTAGCCGAAGTTCGAGGAGGGGCAGTTTCAGCCAGAACAGTTCGGAAAAGGCTAAACGAATATGTTTTGACTTCAAAAAGCCGGCTACGGGTCCCCTGTAGACCGTAGAACATCGTAGAGCATGACTTGCATTTGCGCGGCAATTCGTAAATTGGGAATTTAGTGTCAGGTCACCAGATGGACGTGAAAAGGTGTGGCGAAGACCAGGGGAGCGGTACAGTCAATGTTGTATATCTCCCAGGGTCAGTTTCAATGGTGGTAGCATTACGGTGTGGGCCGGAATATCTCTGAGGGCTCACACAGAATTGATTTTCATTTAGAATGGAACAATGACTGCACACCGATACATTGTTGAGTGCCTGGAACCCCATGTCACACCATATATGCCATTTATAGCGGACAATTTTGTGTTTATGGATGACAACGCCCACCCACACACAGCAAGAATTGTTACCGAGTACCGTGAAGAGGTTGGTATTGGATGTCTCCCATGGTCAGCCAATAGTCCAGACCTGAATCCCATTGAACATCTGTGGGATCAGCTTGGGAAAAGGATTAGACGTCGCCAACCCCTACCAGAAACATTAAATGGCGCTTCAAGAAGAATCTATTGATAGCCTCATTTAGGGCATGCCACAACGTTTAAGGGAAGTAATAAGAGTTCGTGGTGGTAACACCCATTATTAATTTGGTTCTACTAGTGTGCTTTTCCTTTTAATATTTTTTTTGTTTGTCTTTTCAAGTTCCTAAGTAACAGGTTGATCTCTAAAAAATACTTTTGTTAGGTTTTTGTTGAATCATTTTGTTTCTTGTTTTTTATTTATTGTTAAGATGAAAAGAATATAGTTAAACATCATTTCAAACCGTCCGTTGTTTTTTATTCACTAAAATAGTAATTCTGAGAGTGTCCGGTTTTCTTTGTCCGGCAGTGTACTTACCTAAAATCATTCAACCACTTTGTTTTATTGTTGCGAAATTATATTCTTTTCAGACTGTTAGCTTTTACCTAAATTTGCTGTATTGATGATCCATCAAAAACTTCCCTTTGTTTGCTTCTACTGATAATGTCTTCGTCATCTAATTCCACTCAGAAAACAAACTTCTGACAGACACTAACATATATGAGATTATGTATTTTACGAATATACCCAGAAAATACGTTTATACCCGTGCAAATATATCCAAAGAATATCTAATTTAGATGAGCTTTGATATATTTACTTCGAACATCGTCAATGTACCTCCAGCTGATTAAATATATCAAAGCGATGATCTGCAGTGTTGATCAAGTAATTCTGTGGGGGTTGTGTATAGCGGTCAAATTGAAGCGTCTACTCTAAAACTTGATGCTTTATGCATGAATGCTAGTGGAGAAACTACATAATGGAACGGATAAACTTGAGATCGATATATTCAAGCCAGTGTCAGATAATATATTGAGAAGTAGGTTAAAGAACAAGTAAGTTATATGGCCAGCATCCAACACTGAAAACGGAACGTAACATACAGAAAGCAAATGGACAGACAAACTTAAATAATTGTTCTTTTAAGGGTTGGTACTTGTTTTGCCAACTAATCTCTACTAAAGGGTCTAATTTGATCGTAAAAAAGCGTACAACTCTAGTAAATGAAATTGATTAGAAAAGCTGTTTCAAGAATTTCACTTTTATCCAAGTGTAGGGAGCAGGCCTTATTTTTTATGAGTATTGATAGGATTTTATATTAAAAACTGGCATTTTTCATCCCCGGACGCGTTTAAGTGAAGCGAATGGAGTATTTTACCTAAGAATATGAGACACAACCTGCCCCAGCTGGGATAATCGTGATATATTACTCGGTTCGTTTGCTAAACTAATTTACTCTTTTTTGGCAGAAATTTTCTGCCCACGCTGGCGTTCATTGAGCCACTATTAAATTGTGAAGGCGTCGGAAAGGTAATGTCTTTTTGTGGGGCACACTCGGAAAAAGTTCGTCTCTTTCCAGAGTCCCGTTGGACAATGATTTGTCATTTTTTGCTCCAATTAGGCGAAAAATAATTTCATTTGCTCACTAATAATAATAATAATTATAAACTTCTGTAATACGGTGGGTCAAAAAATTATTGCATTTTCTTTTTTAATGAGCAAGTTTCTTTTTCCGATGATACAGTCCAACAGATTTAAGTTGGCGAGGGATAGAGGGATACCAGTAATATCACCATTTCTCGCACTTTGCAAATACCCACGTAATATATTAGCATCAGACTTAAGAGGTGCACTATTCATCGAAGAATTTTACACTTTCACACTTTTGAGTTACTACATCCCGAACAATCGAATAATGAAATAATATTGACGACAAATGATGGAATGAAAGTTTGGCGTAGGGCGCACCATTTATATAGCAAACTATTCCCCCTTTTTAATTGGGAGGATATAAGTGGGGGTTGAGTTGAGAATGACATTGGAACATACTTGAGCTCGGCTTGAACATGACCTTGAAGCAGGTTTGATCTTGAGTTCAAAATTACATTTAAACGAATGGTGACAGTTCTGGATATCCCCCACCACTCGATCTTAACTTTGGAAGTTGAGTGGTGAAGGGATATCCAGAACTGTCCACAATCCTCTACTATGGTTGTCACCGGTCTCAGGTTGTTTATTAAACTAGCATGATGTTCTTCGTCTAGCTGTAAATAAGGGCCTAATGACTTAGCATTTGCATGTCCAGTCATTTTGATGAGCTGTTCTTCTGGGACACCTGATTTAGCAAGATTTGATACAGCACTTGATCGATTTGAATGATTCGTGATTTTTTTTGTCAGAGCTCAGAGTATCAAGCCCTATTCTTTCAGCAGATTGTTTGGTCCATTTTCCAATCTCATTTACTGCATAAGGTATATTTTTGTACCATTCAAAATTGCTTCTATTCCAGTAAGGATTTACAGTCAGAAATAGTCGATCTGACGTAATTCTATTAGTGCGTTTCGAAATAAGCTTTTTAAATAACCTTACCGGGCACATATCGAGATTATTGTAATTAGGCACTAGCCACTTACTATCTGATAATTTTTGAGCTCCACCCTGGCATGTTTTGGAAAAAATCGGGTTGTATTCAATTCTTCCGGTTGCGTTACCATTTGATTTCTTTTCCTCTTTAAAAAATGCACTTTGCATTTTGCTGCCTCTCCCCCTCTCCAGGCTAGTTCGAATGCTATTATATGATACAGTTTTTTTTGAAGTCCTTCTGGACAATCTTCGTTCCAGATTCATTCATCATCATCATAAGGTTCTCAGTCTGAAGACTGGTTGGATGCGTACCTCCACTCTTTTCTATCCTGAGCTAACCTACGCATTTCCCTAAAAGTAGAACATCCTACATCCCTAACTATTTGAGAGCAGTAGTCTAATCTAGGCCTACCCCTACCTCTTTTTATTCCTATCTCTGCCTCTAGTATGTCGCGAACTATTCCTTCGTGTCTTAGAAGGTGTCCTACCATCCTATCTCTCCTACTCTTTATTGTCTTCCATACCTTTCGCTTTTCCCCAACTCTTTCTAATACTTCCCTATTGCTAACCTTATCTATCCACGGTATCTTCATCATGCGCCTGTAGCACCACATTTCAAACGCTTCTACTCTTTTTCGATCCGCTTCCCCTATTGTCCATGTTTCGCACCCGTATAATGCCGTACTCCATACATACGACTTTAAGAGTCTCTTCCTAGTCTCAATATTAACCGTTCTCGAACATAACAGTTGTTTCTTTCTGTTAAACGCAACTCGGCCCTGCGCTATTCTTTGTTTTATATCTTTAGTGCTCCTACCGCCTTGAGTTATTTTACTTCCTAAATAGCAGAAATCCGTGACCTCCTCTATCTTCTCATTTCCTATTTGTATGTCAACTTTAGTTCTATTTTCACATCCCCTACATACCAAAATTTTAGTTTTCTTTTTATTGACTTTCATGCCATAGCTCTGTGTCAAAACTGCTTCCATTTCATTCAAAGCCGCTCCTAATTCTTCTTTGCTAGATGCTAACACTGCTATATCATCCGCAAATCTGAGCATGTTAATAGTTTGACCCTGTACGTTAATCCCTGAGGCTGTTCTGTCCTTAACAATATTAATAGCATCTTCGATATATAAGTTGAAAACTAGAGGTGACAATGCACATCCCTGTCTCACTCCCTTCCGGATATCTACTTCCCTTCGTTCCTGCTCACATTCTATAACTGCCTTTTGCTCTTCGTAGAGATTATGTATTATTCTTCTGTCCCTATATTTCATCCCTACCTTTCTCAGCACTTCGAACATCTTCCCCCATTTTACGTTGTCGAAGGCCTTTTCTAAATCTACAAATCCTATATAGACGCTCTTTCTCTTTTCTATCGTTTTTTCTATAATTACTCGTAAAGCTAGGATGGCCTCGCGCGTTCCTCTATTTCGTCTAAATCCGAACTGATCTTCTCCTAATATTTCTTCCGCCTTTTTCTCCATCCTTCTTTGCACAATTCTAGTTAAAATTTTTGATGCATGGGAAGTTAAACTGATGGTTCTGAAATTTTCGCACCTATCCGCGCCTTTCCTTTTTGGCAAAGCTACCATGATGTTAAGTTTGTAATCCTCTGGAATCTCGCCTGTCAGTAGGTATATACGACTAACTAATTTAAATAAACGATCTATTACCTCTTGACCTGCGCACTTTAAGATTTCTGCCTGCAAGCCATCTATACCTGGCGCTTTATTATTCCTTAAACTTTTTAGTGCTAGCTCAAACTCTTCTCTCATTATAGGATTCCCTAGGTTATCCCCCTCTACACTGCTTTCGCTTTCTAATATATCTTGCACTTCCTGTCCCGCATATAAGTTTCCTAAATATTCTTTCCACCTATCTGCCTTCTCCCCGCTTTCGATTAGGATATCTCCTGCCTCATTCCTAATGCTTTTGGTACTAGATCCAATTTCTCTAAAATTTCTCCTAATTATTTTATATGCTTCATCAGTCTTTCCTACTTCGAACTTATTTTCCACTTCTTTGCACTTATTATCGATCCATTGCTCTTTCGCTTTCCTACATTTCCGAATAATTTCCCACTTGATCGCCTTATATCTTTGTTTCCCTATTTCATCTAACCTATTTTTATATTTTCGCCTTTCCTCTATTAGACTTACAATATGTTTTGTTATCCAGGGTTTCCTACTTTCATTCTGTTTATGACCCAAAATATCCCTAGCTGAGGAAACTAAACTATTTTTAATGCAATTCCATTCTTCCTCTATGTCCCTAACAATATTTTCGCCCGCGCCCTTTAGTACTTCGTTTGTCTTTTTCTCGAACGTATCGCGCGTATCATCATCTTTTAGTCTCTCTGGGTCAAGATACCTTCTTCCGCTTCGTTTTTTCAAAATCTTAAATTTAAGATTTGCCTTCATAACGACTATATTGTGATCACTATCTATATCTGCTCCTGGATAACTTCTACAATCCCTAACTTGATTTCTAAATCTTTGCCTAACAAGAATGTAATCTATTTGATATCTCCCTAGGTCTCCTGGCATCTTCCACGTGTAGCGTCTCCTAACATGATGGTGAAATAGAGTGTTCGCGACCGTTAAGTTATGTTTATCGCAGAACTCTATCAGTCTAACTCCCCTATCGTTCCTATTGCCTAATCCAAAGGGACCAACTATTCCGCCCTCTCGCCCTGTGCCTACCACTGCATTGAAATCTCCTATAATTATTAAATTTTCGTGTCCTCTCACAAAATCTAGCGCATGTTCAATATCACTATAAACTGCCTCTACGACCTCATCACTGTAGTTAGAAGTGGGCATATATACCTATATTATTACTGTTTTCATTCATTATTGTATATATTTCTTTCTTACTCAGAGCAGTCGAACTTTGCTTCCTCTTTCCGAGAATAGACTGAAGCTGCTTTCGTTTCGCATTTTTTGCATCCCTTGCTTGTTTGAATTCAATGTCTGCAAGTGGATTAAATTTTCGGGCGTACTCTTTGTAGTATTTTTCTTGAAGGAGTTTTGCAGTAACATTCCACATGGTCTTTATAACGCATTCTTTATAATCTTCACCATCAGCTCTCTTCATATTAATAGCCCAATCATTCATTATCAGTCCAAGCTCTTGATTTGAAGTAATTTCTAGAAGTTCATAATGCTTCTCTTTTAAAAATATTTCGAACTGTTTCCATATTGACTTTTGATTTTTAACTGTACTCCTCGGAGTAACACTCTGTACAGTTTTTTGAATATCTTCCAAAGATTATTGGCGAAATCTTGCCATTTCAAAACGACGGTGTTGCAAGAAAACTCGAAAATAATATGACAGTGACAGTTGCCAAGGTAGAAATTTCAAAACTATCATTCACAGCATAGTTGATTAAAAGCAAGGCGCATATTTATCAGTTATTGGGAAAGCTAGGTAGGTTTTTATCGTTTACAATGACAGTTGATTGGTCGATTTTAAGAAATTGAAGAAATATCATTGGCTCTTAGAATAGGCGTGTATTAACGGAAATAATACACGCTACTAGACCCTAATGAAATGTTCCTATTGGTTAATTTGACGATGAAAAAAATAATCTCCAAAATAATCTTTCGTTTTCATGAGTCGGTCAGTAGCTAGACTACCATTCTAAAAATTACATTCACGGCAGGAATTTTATTAGCAATAGCGTTGTATTTACATTTTTAATACTTGCATACGCTTCCTATGTTTGCATTCCACTTTTGTTTCCGAAAGACCAATAAAACTATCAAGTAGAACGAATATATAACAGTTAAAGACGTCGGAAGTGACGAAACATGATAAATGCATTAAATTACAAGAATTCTATGTTTTGCAAAACTCAACTTCCATCAAACTTGGATGTCCCTCGTTAACCTAGAAGTTCCCATGCCCGTTTTAAGTTTATATGGGTGCGAAATTTCACATTTCACAACACCAGGTTACTTAACATGATAAGTATAATAAATAGAAGTCTATGTATATTAATTTGCTTCACTACTGTATTTTTAGTTACCTACTATACTACATATTATTTTCATACCTATGACATTTCTATTGTCGAGCACTCCATAACGTCGCAGAATCAAAATGTATCCAACCCCCAACGTCTTATCTTACTTCTGCGGAGAAGGTGCCACTTCAGACCTGGGCATACACTTCAAATCATTCTCAGAATAAAGCATTTTGTGTTCTACATAGGAAGTCAAGTGAACTGATAATAAAGAGACAGAAACAAGTGACTCTAGAGCAGATGTATGATAAGGGTTTGCCCTATTTTCGGTTATAACAGGGGAGTATATGGAATTAGCTCCGTTTTCTAAAGCGAAGAAGACATTGTCAAATCTGTAGGTCGTTCCTGTGACGCACCTGCGGCCAATAGTAATATGCCGCCTCCTCCGTCCCGCACAAGCTAGCACTAGCTTCTGGGGCTAACCTTAGGGTTAGTTTGGAGTGAGTAGAGATATTATTATTATTATTATTATCGAGATGAAACATGGTTTCACAAATTCGCGATCTTCGTATTGTATGTCAAAGATCGCAAAATTTATAACTGGGAAATATGTGAAATTTAATCTAGCTGCTAATGATCGAGGATGGCCACGTATATGCCTTCGGTTGCTATTAGTAACCGTGAGGGTTTAAAACCTCGCACACAATTTTTTATTTATTTCCCCCATTTGTTAATTATTTCAGTTATAGCAGGTTTCATATTATAATTATACTTCTTGTCTGCACTGTGCAATTCTTATTATTATCATTAAATGAAACACAGGTGGTCACTTCCAGAAGGTACACCATTGGAATCTCCCAAACTTAGGGAGACTGAGAGTTAGTTAAATTATAAAAAGATGCATATTTACGAAATCATTTTCCTACTTACCTATGCACTTATTAATGCCTTCGGTTGCTATTGGTAACCGAAGATCCATAGCCTTCTTTATATACCTATGAGAAAGACATTAGATAAGGTCCACAACAACTAAAATTCATTTTTAGTGACTTTTCAGCGGTTTGTGTGCAGCCTTTTACGTAACAGGAGAGCATTTTTGTAACATTCACATCAACATGTTCAATAAGAATCACAATCACAGCTCCTACTGCCATTTAATAAAATAGTGATAACGTCGTTGTGACATTGCAAATAAAGTGCCCGAATGTGACGTCATACGTCAACTGCGAAAGTTTTAAATAATTAAGTTTTTCGCCATCCAAATAATATGCTTATTGTAATTAAATGTAGGTACTGCAGCTTACCTCTCAAAAATTCCATTATAGTTATCCCTAGTTGTTCCCAGAAACTCAAACTTTCCTCAAATACAAAGCAAAGTAGGTAAATTTACACAAACACACCATCTAGTCTAACTTTTGCATTGTTAAAAATTAAAATTCACCCAACTCTCAGGAAATAAATTGAATTAGAAAAATCGGACGAAATCTACAATTTATTTAAGTCACGTAGGTATAGGATACAACCCGGAACTATGCGAGTTGCAAGTTCAAGAAGAATGTAGACACCAACCACACTGGCTAAGTAATTTGTGAGAAATGGGAAGTGCAAAAAACGTCTTTTTTCCTTGCTGCTAGTTAGGTGTTAGGGTTAGGGGGAGGTAGAAGGCAACCTTTATAAAGGCTTTCTTAACACTGATGGCCTGTTTTCACCTCAAGCAAATATTTTTTTAATTATAACTTTGTGCTCATCAGTTTCTTTTTAGGTTATTTGATCTAGTATTTTTCTATTCAAGTGTTTGATTATACAGGGTGTCCCAAAATTAGCGTGCCAGACTTTAACAGTAGGTTCTACATCCAAAAACACGAGAAAAAGTTCATATAAACATATCTCGAAAAATGTGTTATATAGAAGCTACAGGGTGTTGAAAGTGCGGCCATGAAGATGGTTTTTTAGAAATATTTTCGTCACTTGTAAAGATAACTGAATCAAATTTTAGGCAACTACTAAACTTATTAAGTTTTATAAGATAATCCGAAAATTATGCTCCAAGATTCTTCAGGGGCGGGTAAAATTGGAGGGGTAAGGGGAAAAATTGTCCCAACTTTTTTATGGGAAGACTTTTTCAAATTTGAAACCAAAATTTAAAAATTTGGACATTTTTTAATAAAACATGTCCTCTTGTCCCCTTCCCATAGGATGCATCGTTTTTGAATAAAATCGATTTACAAAATTATTTTACGAGAGGTACCAATCTATCATAAAATTCAATAATTTAGCCAAGAAAAACAAACATAAAATTGGCATTGATTACCAATTTAATACTGTTCACAAATTAATGTTTAATAAAACCAAATGGTTACGATAACTGCTCAAAAATATTTCCATTTTCTTCAATGCAAAGTCGTGCTCGACGGGTTATTCCTCTGGAAGCTCTCATAATTTGAAACGTATTCATTCTTATCTCATTCGTGGCGATATTTATCCTTTCTATTAGTTCTTCTCTGTATTAATTTCTGTGGTGTATACCAACGCATTCATAGTCCCCCATGGTAATCCATTGGATTTCTCGCGTTATGTGCTGGAGATCCGTCGTGTTGGCATACTAGTTTATGAAACATTACGTACCTACATTATGTCTTTCGATCGCTTGTAAGATAATTTTTTAAATCGATTTTATTCAAAAACGGTGCATCCTATGGGAAGGGGACAAGAGGACATGTTTTATTAAAAAATGTCCAAATTCTTAAATTTTGGTTTCAAATTTGAAAAAAGTCTTCACATAAAAAAGTTGGGGCAATTTTTCCCCTTACCCCTACAATTTTACCCGCCCCTGAAGAATCTTGGAGCATAATTTTCGGACTATCTTATAAAACGTAATAAAGTTTAGTAGATGCCTAAAATTTGATTCAGTTATCTTTAAAAGTGACGAAAATATTTCTAAAAAACCATCTTCATGGCCGCACCTTCAACACCCCGTAGCTTCTACATAACACATTTTTCGAGATATGTTTATATGAACTTTTTCTCGTGTTTTTGTGCGTAGAACTTACTGTTAAAGTCTGGCACCCTAATTTTGGGACATCCTGTATTATTAAATTTTTCTGTCAAATAATTAACATTTCTATACAAGACAATTCAAAAACTCGAATAAAGGAAATGTCCAACAATCATGTAAATTATGCCACATTAACAGAACTCTTGAACTCTATAATATTATGCTCTAAGAATACAAGACATCTAGAAACGTGAAATTACCCCCTTCTCTCACTAGAGGTCGCACAGTTCAAGGTCTATTTAGGGACCCTAGATCTATTAAGTTAATAGATGTTGAGCACAGTTAACTACTGAGTTAGGGTCCCTATAGCATTTACGCCGATCCTACGCGGTATAACATTAGAGCTAATGCAACGTTCCCTGATTGGCGTATTTCTGCCGCGCAACAACAGTAAATCAATAACAGTAAAAGTCAACAAATTAGTGGATGTCTGTCTCGCGTGATGGTGATCCCCTAGCTGTCCTTTTGGACCAGAACAGATTTTTTGGTCAAAAGAAAAAAGAGAAATCATCATAACAAAAAAGAGCTACTGCGAGGTGCGAACCCTCAACGTTGCGGTTTGAGAGGCTGACACATCGACCACTGAGCAATGAAGGTGTGGTGCCAAGATCGGTTACGAAAATAGTATATTAAGAAAATACGCCCGTTGCCGTAAGTATAAAATCAGCGATGAGTGTACAGTTGCTATGTTATACTGCGTAGGATCGGCATAAATGCATCCCTATACTGAGCTACCGTCCTATCGTACCGACAGCTGAACCACAGTATATCTATTTACACAGTATGGTCACTTGTGTCGGTTTCTTTGATCTTTTTGATGCCGTGGGCGCCATTTTGCGGGTCTCCCAAGTAGTCTTTACAATGGGTAAACTTTTGTTTGACAGATCGAAAAGTCCGTTTTACAACAAACAATTTAAGACGCAAAATAAAACGGAACCCAAAGTTTTCCAAAAAAGTAAGAACAAAATTACAAAAACAATTTAAAGTATTATAAATCGTTATTTTATTAAAATTTGCACTTTTAGACAATATGCATTCCCCCTTTTGTAATATGCACTCCCACAACATCCTCAATCGGAGGGATCTTTCGGCACTCCATTATAGGTACTACAATATTCATTTGAGATTTAGCTGATTTGTGTTTACATTTCAGGCAACTTTATAAAAACAAACATGTATGAATATTATTTTATTCATTCAAAAATACAAATACAAGTTAAAGATTATAGATAGGTACCTACATAGGTACTTAACGGTATTTAATTCTAACTCCATAACAATTTTATATTTTTCATGGCTCTTATAAAAACAAATAATAACTAATAGCATTAGAAAGTGAAGAACACAATTGGATAGCATTTTTTGTGAAAATGACAGAATAATAAAATACATAAGTTACCTGTTTCACCAGAGAACAGAAAATTTCATCATTAAATCTACGCAAAAGTAATGATGTCACATATCAGCTGCCCTGCTAGTGTTTCATGATTGAGGTCGGAAACTGTTAAAAACGCAATAGCAAAATCGCCAACATTTTAGCGAGGGCCAATGGCATTTCCATTGCTTATCACCTGCTGTACTTCAAGGAAAACTTGTATGTGCTCTGTGCATGAGTGATACATTCTGTTCTCCCGTGAAATGACTTAAACACAGTTCAAATATAAAATGAAACAGGTTTTTAACATGAACATTAATTACAGTTGCAGAACAAAATGAAATATATCGTAACTGAGGATGCTCTCTTTTTTACTGCTGGCTGCAATACGATCTGCAGGAAAAGCAAAATATATATTGCGTTTATTTAAATCGTTGAAGGAATGCAAAGGATCCTTGAAATACACTGTCTCATCTGGATGAAATTTAATAATGTACTAATAGCATAAAAAATGTACAAAAATACAGGTGTCCAAAAAATAGCGGATAAACTTAATGGTACGTTAGCAGGAATGGTCACCTCAGTATGCGAAAAACGCTAAAAAATTCCAAGTGCCGTAGTTTTCAACAGAAAAAGTCCAAAGTCTGCCTACTCAACTCCTATTACAGTCGTTATGCTGACTAATATTTTTTGATCTTAAACTATTGTGTCACGTTGTATTCATTCCAAGACACAAGGGAACATGTTCTACACGTAACAGACACTCTTAAGGTACACACTCAGAGGAAAGGCTTAAAACATGCATGAGCAAGCTATGGAATATGTAGAGGGAAAACTCAGTGTGTGGGAATAACGCACTCCCCTCTCCACGAAATAACTGCACATTCAAGTCATTGTGTGTTAGGATGAATAGATTATGGATTTGACTTATTCAAACATGTACAGACTGAACTGTGCATTCTTCCCTCTGTTAGTATGGGCTCCTTAAGATGCGTGACATGATTGTAATAGTGAAATGTTACTCAAATCTCGAAGGCTTAAGGGTTACTTACATTGCGAATAAAAACAAGTGCAAACTATGAGTAAATTAATAGTTGATAGTTTTATGGCAATACACCGTAACAAAGTATGCAGCCTGGTTACTAAGGTACAATTACATAGTGGACTAGATATCCCTTGCTATTAATATGGGAGTTACCTTTTACGAGTGCTGCCATATTATTTCTTTCCTATGAACTTTTTTTCCTGCAGAGTTCGTACATTTGAAATTCCTATTTACAAATTTTAAGGTATAATATAATCTCATTCGGCTATACAAATGAATTAAAAACGATTTTGGAAAATCCTGACACGGATGATTTAAATTAAATATACTAAATAAATTACGATATAGTTTTACTACATTCCTTGATGTAATAAAAGTTGCAAAGTTTTCTTCAAATTTGTCTTCTAAAAGACATATATAAAAATAAAAATTGTCACTAGGCATTAATAAGTTACCAAAAGTATCACACTCTTTATTTTTATATGCTTTAAAATGGCAATAAATTGTCGTTTCATCTAATGTCTCTTGCTCGTTGGCGTATGCATTGCAAGTTTCACATGAATGTTTTTCTAAGCACTTTCGAATTAAGTATCCGCAAGTGTAACGCAATGAATTTTCTTCAACTATTGATGCTTTTTGGTAGTCACAATCGTGTAAATTTAACTGCTTTTCAACAGCTTCGGTTGGCATCAATAAGTCACCTGTGTCTGAATCTGACAAATGTCCCAGTAAGTCTGAAGCCTGCATTAGCAGTTGACTAAAGTCTGCTTCACAATTTTCACTTTCTGTATATAAGAAATCAACAGAAAACAATTTTTTGTATGCCCTTTGAAATTGAATTGGTGTAGGATTTACAGCATTGCCACCTTGTTTCCTTACTGTGCCAAAGAAATGTTCCAGGTCATCTTGGTGTAATCTCCGTGTTAAGATATACTCGAAATCTTCTTGTAAAATATTCCACAACATTAACAGACCTTTAATTGTAATTTTCCAACATCTAATCGATTTGATTTTATTTGTTATATTTTTCCCATTGCGGTCAAAAACAGTGACATTTTCAAAAAAACTGTAACAGTCACTAAGAAAATTCAACTGGAAGGGATCACCTTCAAATGGCTTCTTATATTCAGAACCATCAGTTACTGGACTGGATGAATTAAAAATATCCATTAGCTTATCAAACCTTTCAATAAACTCTATCGTACCGACTGCATCTGGGTGCAACTTTCCAAGGCTGACATATGTTGATAAAGCGGCAGCAACAGTAGCACTCATAACTTGTGTTGCTAAACGTACTTTCATCTTCTCCAAAGGTGTAGGATGAATGTGTAAATCTGTCAGTTTTTTTGCCAGTCTGTTATGCAATGTCTTGTCATGGTTATAAAATGTTTCAATAAATGCCCATGATGTGTATTTATTCTCAAAAACAAACCTGTGCTTCAATAAATTGTTTCGTGTAGCCTTCACTAAATGAGGTATATCAAACATATATGCAACTTTTAAATTATTTACATAGAAGTAGGGCTGCTCTGTGCTAATTCCCAATTTATTTGCCAAATGAATATTGTTAGAACCCATGTCATTGACTAACAGAACAACTTTTAATCCAATGTCAAAAGATTTCATAACACATTCCTCAATTATAACTTTCAAGTTTTCAGCAGCACATGTGGTGTGCACCAAATAGTATGCTAGTGGCTGCTTCCATTTTGAAGATATTCCCTTAAGCATAACCACCAATACGTTTAAACAAGGTTTAAGTATTTTTTCCTCGCCCAAATCTTGCAGACCTACAACTTCGTCTTGGCCAATGTTATAAAATAAGTGGGATTTCAATGCCATTTCATCCACACATATTAAACAATATTTGTCCCTTTCTGTAAATGTCTGCATTTTCAATTTTAAGGCTTCCAAAATGACAGCATTGATTCCAGGCTTTATGACCAAGTTTTCAGTCATTCGAGACAAAGTACGCCGCGTTGGGAAGGAGAAGATGTTACTAATACTTTTATAAGCTAATGGACTAGAAAAATAAATAGTCAGGCACATTTTCTTGAAATCATCACTATAACGCCTTCCTTTTGGTCGTTTACCATACAGATCAGCTTGTACTTTCACAACAGCAGCTGCTTCTGGAGGAAGAAATTTGTCACACAATTTTTTGAAATCGGCAACTTTCACATCATCCAACTGCAACTCAGACTTTTGCAACACCTCTTCAGATTTCTTTTGAAGCCTCCTTACTTTATTTTGCAAATATTTTAATTTTGTTCGCATTTTTTCTTTCCGCGGAGTGTGTTCTGTGAATTTCGAACTCGTTTGCACCTCGGTCTGTACGGACTTCATAGAAGTTTGTTCCTTTTCAATTTCAGGGGCTTCAGAAATCTCAGTGCCAAATGGGATTCTTTTTTCCAAATGTTCCTCGGTCATTTTCAACATTTTCTGCTTTCGAATCATTCCCACCAGTTTCTTTGGTGTAGCACCTGAATTTACAGAGAAAAATATAATTTTATCTAATAAATACTTTTGGACTTGTAAAATTATGCACAGTAAATAATTTTCAAGTGCTCAGTGTTTAACTGCTATTGCCATTTGATTTTGAAAAAAATATTTTTATTGCCATCACTTTAATTTCCACAAAAAACCGTAGCGGTCTTATATCGAATCGGTGATGTCGGTGCTCACATATACAGGCCATTTATTATGTGTGGTCTTGGACGGCACCATCAACTTCCTTTCCCTGATCTCCTGACCATCAAGTCAACTTTTTTTAGGTTTCATAGAAAATTGCTAAGCATTTTAAATTGTTTACTGAATGCTTAATTTTTTGTAATACATTTGTACAATTAATCAAAGGATTGTCGAATTGAACTAGGGATGCAACGTTTAAACGTTTAACCGCCCGTGTGGCCACTACCCGTTTAGGGGAACGTTTAAACGAACTGCAAATAAAATTTAGATATCATTAAATTTCAGATAAATAAAGCCGCGGATGGCGAGTGCTAGGCACGCACCTCGTAAGAGCAAAAGAGACGCGGCCACTTAAATATTGCAAAACCGTCCTGTGCTTTTCAAATTGATTGTTTGCATCCCTTTGAGGACTTTCGTCGCCTTCGCCGCAGCCATCATTCAACGGAATATGTATTATTTTATGATTTATAACCCAACTTTCAAATGACGTTTGATTTTTTCTAATTATTCAAGTTTCAAAACAATATTGGTAAGTTACGCGTAGGGTGCGCGTTTAAACGTTTAATATACCTACGCATTTAAACATTTATGAAAAATTGCTAAACGTTGCATCCCTAAATTGAACTACACTTACCAAAATGTTCCATCTGCATACCACTAGTAGATGGTCGTGGTGAAGTCACCGCAGATGTAGTTGCAATTGGTTCTTGAGATTTTCCATTTGACGGAAAGTTAGAATCTGTAATTGATGATAGAAAACATGGTTGTGATTTGTGGCACAGCAAGAATTCAGATTGATAATATATAGAATATTCTATTTGTCTATAAACTGTATGCATTACAGAGCATGAATATGTAGTAGCTACTGAGCAATACCATAAAGTAAGCATCGAGTATCGATACCAATAGAGTATTAAAGAGTACTGAAGTATGTATTGCAATTATTGGAGGATTAAAATAAATTTTAAAAAAATATTAAATAAGATGGCTGAAATCGAAACCAAACCGAAAAATAAGCCGAAACTGATAATTTGGTAGGTGTCTACCGAAGGGGTGCCACATCCAAAATTAGGTGTACAAATTAGAAGTATCAAAGATTACTAAAAAATATTATATTATAAGTGAGTAAGCACAAAAAATTTATTACCTGTATTATCAGCGACATATTCTGCTTGTACAGCACTAGTGGAGGGTTGTGGAGAAGTCATTCCTGTAATTGTGGCAGTTGGAGAGAATTCTTCATCTTGTAAATGTAAAACAGGTGTTGCATGTCCTTGCAATCGATTTCGCAAGTCATTTAAGAACATACTATCTTTGAAATGTATGCTGCACACTCTGTAACTGCTATTGTACATCTTAGATGGTCCAAGTTCTTCGAACACACTCAAATAATTGCATGCCACAGCCCAATCCCTGCACCTAAATCAAAACAAGCTTGCATAATTTTGCATGGACATCATAATAATTATCATAGTCTAAAATGAAATAAAATGAAACGATGAAATAAAATTTTTTAGAAGGTAAATAAATTAACATTACCTGACAAATAAAACATACAAAAACGTTTGCCTACATACCTGTTATGATCTTTTGGAAATCGAAATAAAGATACTCCTTTAGTATCACTTGCATTAAAGCAGTTTCTTACGGCACATTTCTTTACACCTCTCTTTCTGGAAATCATTTTAAAACTACCCAAACAAATCCGCAAATCGAAGATAAACGCAAAGTTACCACTTTACTACAGTCTAACACAAATTATAAAGTTAATAAACACAACGTTAATAACACACTTAAACTTATCAAAGCATAAGAAAGGATTAAACACGAACACAAAAGTTCCAAGGACAAAGCATGTCACGTAAACATATGCTAGACGTCATAAACAAGGCAGCCATCTTCCTGGTCTCCCAAAATCGATTTTGCGCACAAAAATATAGGATCACGAAATCTGATAAGAGACTTTACTGTGTAAATAGATATACTGTGGCTGAACCGCTAACCACAGAATACCCACTACACTGAAGTGACAACTGACAAGTTAACCTGCAAAATATAGCATGTGAATTTTAGATTAAACGAAGTTATTGTACTTATGGCTCTATTAAAAGCAAAACCGAATGAAATTCCTCCAGATGGAATAAGACTAAGCGAGGAAGATGCATTAAAATACCAAGCGAAACTCATAGCGAACTGGAAAAATTGGTCGGACGTGTATGTAAAAAAATAAAGTATTTCTTTCGTTACTGAATTCTGCATACAGATTTGCAGTGAAATATGGGTCAGGAATTCTAGGAGCAGCTGCTGCATTAAGCGGGATATACATAAACAACCACTATCGCAGAAGATATAAATTATTGGATTTTGGTCGAGTGTCGTCTTATCTTCCTATATGTTTTATACCAGCTGCTGTAGCTGCTTTAATTCATACAGAGGTTGGCTGAGTAAGCACTAATATACAGTTTATTATAAAATTTTGAATATTCTCAGGTTGTTTTACCAGATGTAATTTTAAGCAAAGTGGAATGTCCGGTTTGTATTGAAATGAGGGCTGCCGCTTGTCAGGCAACAATTGGTTGTGTATTTCCAACAGTTCTGGCAAACGTTTCCTCAATCGCTGTAAGTTAAATCTTTTAAGTGCAATAGAACTTGTAACGAACGTCAGTTTGTAATGAACGAAGTCCCATCAGGAAGCCAACAACATATCGTCGGTGATATGACAATACCTCCTATCTGTAAAATGTGAAATTATTCAGGGCGAAGAAAAAACACTTTATCGCAACAGTTATTCGTATTAATGTTATGATTTAGTACTTTTAATAGTGCAAAAATGCATTGTTGCAAATGGTTATAATTATCATCTGCATAATTATCATTAAACTAGTGCACATAGGAGATATTGCTTTAAAAAATTAGGTAGTTAGTAGAAATTGTAATCGTAGTAATTTGAAGCAATTATTTATTCAAATACAAAAAATAAACATTTTCACAAGAGTATACACTTAATTTATTGGTTCTCGTTGTAAGGGAGGGAATCGTAATAAGCATGGCAGTCCTTGGGTATCACACCCTTGAGTTCTTGCAAGTGGCACCATTTTTTTCTTGTTATCTTCAAAGGTGCGTTGTGTAGTCCAGGATAATTATTAATTGCTGGTATAACTTTAGCCCTTATTGGAAGATCAAGCCAGTCTTGAGAAATATCAATTTTTACTTGTAAATTTCCGTTAGGGCTGTAAAGTATTGCCTTTATGTCTGTAACAGTTGGGTCAGATGCCTTTTTGCCGGGTCTAATAGACTTATAACGTTGATATTCCGGTTTGGAAAAATCTTGGAAGAAATCGTATTCTAATTGCATAGTTTCGTAGGGCTCTGGTTTTTGTCGTGCTTCTTCAGTTGCTCGTAGGTAATCGCTAGGTAAGTGAATTTTTCTATTTTTTAATTTTCTTTCGATGCAGCTATGTACTGAATCTACTTCCATCTGTGTATGGCCGCGTTCCAAGTACTTCTGAATAATTGTCATACCATGAAGCATTGAAAAATTAAGTAGTGCATTGGCCATCACAGCATTTCGGTTCTGAAACGTGCAGCCATCGCTATAGATTATGACTGGAAGATTTTTAGGCAGACAATGCCTTGAAAGGTAGTCAATAATGAAGTTTACAAACGTAGAAGCGCATAAGTCAGAGTCCGTTTCTGTAAACCAGTAGCATGTTGTATGGCGAGTTGTAATGTTATATACAGTAAAATTGTGGCACGACAGTTTGGTTTTAAAGTAAATAGCACATCATAAGGTTCTCAGTCCGAAGACTGGTTGGACGCGTACCTCCATTCTTTTCTATCCTGAGCTAACCTACGCATTTCCATAAAAGTAGAACATCCTACATCCCTAACTATTTGAGAGCAGTAGTCTAATCTAGGCCTACCCCTACCTCTTTTTATTCCTATCTCTGACTCTAGTATGTCACGAACTATTCCTTCGTGTCTTAGAAGGTGTCCTACCATCCTATCTCTCCTACTCTTTATTGTTTTCCATACCTTTCGCTTTTCCCCAACTCTTTCTAATACTTCCCTATTGCTAACCTTATCTATCCACGGTATCTTCATCATGCGTCTGTAGCACCACATTTCAAACGCTTCTACTCTTTTTCTATCCGCTTCTCCTATTGTCCAAGTTTCGCACCCGTATAATGCCGTACTCCATACATACGACGTTAAGAGTCTCTTCCTAGTCTCTATATTAACCGTTCTCGAGCATAACAGTTGTTTCTTTTTGTTAAACGCAACTCGGCCCTGCGCCATTCTTTGTTTTATATCTTTAGTGCTCCTACCGTCTTGAGTTATTTTACTTCCTAAGTAGCAGAAATCCGCGACCTCCTCTATCTTCTCATTTCCAATTTGTATTTCCATTTTAGTTCTATTTTCGCATCCCCTACATACCAAAATTTTAGTTTTCTTTTTATTGATTTTCATGCCGAAGCCCTGTGTCAAAACTGCTTCCATTTCATTTAAAGCCGCTCCTAATTCTTCTTTGCTAGATGCTAACACTGCTATATCATCCGCAAATCTGAGCATGTTAATAGTTTGGCCCTGTACATTGATCCCTGAGGCTGTTCTTTCCTTAACAATATTAATCGCATCTTCGATATATAAGTTGAAAATTAGAGGTGACAATGCACATCCCTGTCTCACTCCCTTCCGGATATATACTTCCCTTTGTTCCTGCTCACATTCTATAACTGCCTTTTGCTCTTTGTAGAGATTATGTATTATTCTTCTGTCCCTGTATTTCATCCCTACCTTTCTCAGCACTTCGAACATCTTCCCCCATTTTACGTTGTCGAAGGCTTTTTCTAAATCTACAAATCCTATATAGACGCTCTTTCTCTTTTCTATCGTTTTTTCTATAATTACTCGTAAAGCTAGAATGGCCTCGCGCGTTCCTCTATTTCGTCTAAATCCGAACTGATCTTCTCCTAATATTTCTTCCGCCTTTTTCTCCATCCTTCTTTGCACAATTCTAGTTAAAATTTTTGACGCATGGGAAGTTAAACTGATAGTTCTAAAATTTTCGCATCTATCCGCGCCTTTTCTTTTTGGCAAAGCTACTATGATGTTCCGTTTGTAATCTTCTGGAATCTCGCCTGTCAGGTATATGCGACTAACTAGTTTAAATAAACGATGTATTACCTCTTGACCTGCGCACTTTAAGATTTCTGCCTGCAAGCCATCTCTACCTGGTGCTTTATTATTCCTTAAACTTTTTAGTGCTATCTCAAACTCTTCTCTCATTATAGGACTCCCTAGGTTATCCCCCTCTACACTGCTTTCGCTTTCTAATATATCTTGCACTTCCTGTCCCGCATATAAGTTTCCTAAATATTCTTTCCACCTATCTGCCTTCTCCCCACTTCCGATTAGGATATCTCCTGCCTCATTTCTAATGTTTTTGGTACTAGATCCAATTTCTCTAAAATTTCTCCTAATTATTTTATATGCTTCATCAGTCTTTCCTACTTCGAATTTATCTTCCACTTCTTTGCATTTATTATCGATCCATTGCTCTTTCGCTTTCCTACATTCCCGAATAATTTCCCACTTGATCGCCTTATATCTTTGTTTCCCTGTTTCATCTAACCTATTTTTATATTTTCGCCTTTCCTCTATTAGACTCACAATGTTTTGTTATCCAGGGTTTCCTACTTTCATTCTGTTTATGACCCAAAATATCCCTAGCTGAGGAAACTAAACTATTTTTAATGCAATTCCATTCTGCCTCTATGTCCCTAACAATAATTCCACCCGTGCCCTTTAGTGCTTCGTTTGTCTTTTTCTCGAACTTATTGCGCATATCATCATCTTTTAGTTTCTCTGGGTCAAGATACCTTCTTCCGCTTCTTTTTTTCAAAATCTTAAATTTAAGATTGGCTTTCATAACGACTATGTTGTGATCACTATCTATATCTGCTCCTGGATAACTTCTACAATCCCTAACTTGATTTCTAAATCTTTGCCTAACGAGAATGTAATCTATTTGATATCTCCCTAAGTCTCCTGGCATCTTCCACGTATAGCGTCTCCTAACATGATGGTGAAATAGAGTGTTCGCGACCGTTAAGTTATGTTTATCGCAGAACTCTATCAGTCTAACTCCCCTATCGTTCCTATTGCCTAATCCAAAGGGGCCAACTATTCCGCCCTCTCGCCCTGTGCCTACGACTGCATTGAAATCTCCTGTAATTATTAAATTTTCGTGCCCTCTCACAAAATCTAGCACATATTCAATATCACTATAAACTGCCTCTACGGCCTCATCACTGTAGTTAGAAGTGGGCATATATACCTGTATTATTACTGTTTTTACAGGTTTCGAATCTAACCTAACCATAACTACCCTGTCACTTTGCTGTAAGAAATTTTCTACACTCTGTCCTACTTTTTTCCGCATAACAATTCCTACTCCCGAATTTCCTCCTACAGAGCCTGTGTGTATTACTCTAAAATCTCCGCTCCAGAAGTCTCCAGCTTCTGGCCATCGCACTTCACTGATACCTACTACATCTAATGCTAACCTATCCATCTCAATTTTCAAATTCTCTAACTTCCCTACTTGTTTCATGAAAGTAAATAGCGGTAGCATTTAAATAAGGTGCCACTTTAACGGCTTGAAGATCCATGGTCAACAAAATTATTCCACCTCTTTTCGCTCTTTCAATATCATCTTCTTTACTTGACCTGATTTTCTGTTTATTTTCAATGTGTTTGCCCCATTTCTCTTCCTCAACATTTCCATGTTCGTACTGGATGCACATATCACACTGATCCTTTTTTGGAGAAAATAACGAAAGATTTTCTTGTTTAAAATGTTTTGTAAAAGTCATCCTTCCAAGAGCAATTTCATTGTCGTCTTTGCATTTATTCACGTAGGTTTCAAACAGTTGCTTAAAAGAAACAAAGTGTTGCTCCAAATATAGCTTATTAGTGTCCTTACGCACATAGTGGGAAGGCTGCTTGGGCAAATTCTGCAAAAATTTTACTAAATATTCCTTAGCACTGTTAAAAGCCTGCACTCTATAATTCTTTTCTTTCCGGTTTTGATTAAGAAGTTCCTTTTCTGCATCATTCCATACGTGCTTTTCTTCAATCAGCTTTGTACAGTAAACGAGCCTATTCCAAGCGTATTTAAAAACATTTGTCTGCAGTCTGCATACGGGTAGCTTTACTTGATTGTTATTTAATGTATAGCGGAGAGTTGCCCCTCTCCTTGATAATTCTCCGTCTACTGTCGTTTGTCTTATCGTATCTACTTGTGAAACATGAGAACATACATAAACTTTCCGCTGATCCCAATTTAGCTCACCCCAAAATGTTTTAAATATGTTTTTTCTTGTTTCTTCGGTGAATGATTTACATTGCCTCAATTGTGTCTTATAGCATGCTATGGATGTGCAGGTTGCCCCCAATGTTCGTGCTTTTCTCATTACGTTATGATGAATAACTTTATCTTTTCCCCTACTATATCCGACATAGTCTAGTCCTTTCATCCTTAGCTGGGCATTTTTATTTCTCTTCCACTTTTCTCTGCATGCTTGAGATCTTCTTTTTCTACCTTCATTAAGGTCTCCATACTCAACTGCTTCATCTCCATTTATTTCTTCTAAATTTTCAGTTTGCATTTCTGAACCACTGCTTCCTGATTCCTCCACTTTTTCATAATCGTGATCTACATCACTTATTTCTTCAAAATTTTCGGTTTCCATTTCTGAACCACTGCCTCCTGATTCCTCTGCTTCTTCATAATCGGGATCTACATAATCAGGATCTTTGTTGCTTTCATAATTACTGATTGCCGGTACTTCATACGCAAGTTTTGGTTCATCTCTGCTCTTTTCATGTTCATCGAATGCTCCATTTTCAGGTAAATATTCATTTTCACCACTAGTAGATGCCGTGGGAGGATTAAAACCCTTGGTTTCATTATAAACTTGAAAGTTAATATCTGTGATGTTAGGGATAACTGGCTCAATAACATTATACTGCTCATCAACAAATATTATTGTCATATCGTTAAACTGTGTATTTGGCTGTGTGATAGTTATATTATCTTGCTCAGATAACTGAAAAATAAAACAGTACCTAGTAATAATTCTTATAAATTAATGGCATCCTCATTGTTTTTTAAAGCCAATGTCATTTGCAATATTTTTTTGGATCGTGAATTGTTCATTATTGTCTTATTCTGGAACGGAATAATAGTTGTTGAAATACCTCCTATCTAGCGAAATGAGTAAAATTATTTATAAAGCAATAACTTCTATCTACAGCAACTACGATAAGAATGAATTTACTGAATTTAAGAGTATTCCAGATTAATATTATAAGCTTATTGGTTAGAAAACACATTTGTTCAAACGATAAAAGGCATTTTATAAAATTAAAGCTGTATACAGTACTAAGTTATGAATAGACAAACTTACCGACGCTCTCGCTTAGACTTTACAACACACTTTGCTGCAGATAGGAGATATTGCGAACCAGATGTCACATGTTTCAGATAGGAGGTATTTCTAAGGCGCTCTAATACTGCTTTAGATTTTTTTCTATGTTAGGAGCTTTTGGCTATACATGCGCAGAAACTCTAGGGATCAGCCTACATTAAAATCTCATAGGAGGTATTGTCAGATCACCGACGATATATGGCTTTTTCAGTTCTCTACGGGCTACTAAATAAACTCATTAATACGTAGACTTACAGGTATAATGAATTTTTCAGTTGGCAACAAAATATTTGACGTACGATGTGCCGTACCTCACCCAACAACCGCTGCAAGTTCTCAAGTTGATGCAAAAACAAACGAGGCCAATAGCGAATATCCTGTTTGCCATTTTCGTCGGGCAAGCTTTTTTGGCTTCGTCCATTACTTATTTCGAAAGTAAATCGGTTTTTAAGGTAAACGCTAGATTAATCCAATTAGAATATGAATTAGAAAATTCGTAATAAGTTGACGTGTATAAAAATGTAATGATTTTTATTTATTAAACCTTTTTTTTTCAAACCCACTACAATACACATACTTTTAAGACTAACAATTACGTAATTGAATAACAAAAACAAAAATGTGATAATTACATACCTCTAATTTGTCTAGCTTTAGGCACATTTGATATTGAAAAGAAAATTTAGGGAGTCTTCTTGGAATCAAAATACTTTTCATCGCCAGACGCCTTAGAGCTGCGGAATTTCGAACAATACACACTATATAAGGAAGTAAACCTGAGTGGCGCTTTTTAAATTTACAAAGAAATAATCAAGCAATATCCTCAATTTTTTTTACTAGGAACAACATTTTACTTATTTTAGGTTCTGTTTGATACCAAAGAATTTAAATTCTGGAAACCCTGTATAAATGAAAATGGTGTTCCTTCGTCACATAAATGCAAAATTTTCTTAAGTAGATCTAGATTGGCGAGGTTGCTATTTACATCTAAATCACAGACATTGACGAAAATGATGTTTCCTATGCCTCGTAACGTAACAGTGGAAATTTTGCCGTGCGTGATCAGTCAGATGTAAAAGCAACGAGATCAGAAATGATATTACAATCATAGCGTTCAAAACATCTATAGTTGAGCATCACGAACGATTGTTATTAACTACAGATGATAAAAATGGCAGTGAGGTTTTTAAGTATAAATTTTAAAATCGATACTGAGAAGTCAAAAATTCAAAAAAGGCACAGTAATAAAATGGTATGAATAACTAAGTTTACTAATAAAAGAAAAATATAGAAACCTCAATAATTTTTGACCTCTTTGTACCAAGTGGTAATGGCTACCATTTTCTTTTCTCTCTCGTTATTTTAACAAGCACAATTACAGTACTGATAGGGATCAGCGTTCTATTTTCTTAAAAAACATCCACAAGCAACAAGTCGAATTGAAACATTTTTTACAAGCGAAAAACATATTTTTTTTTCTATTTTAAAAGCATAATCACACTCAGAACTGCTATTTAAATCTCTATTTACATCCCGTGGGGTGCTGAATCTAACGTTTTACTATTCGTTTCAAAATCGCTTGTAGAAATCAAAATGAAAGAACTCGTCTATATTTATTTGTCACAACATTCCCTTGTTATTGTTATTTTAAAAAATATATATCTTAATTTTTTTGTTAGTCAATTGAAAAGAATTATGTGATAATGCAGTTAGGCTTTAATATACAGAGTGACTGAATTTTCTTTTTTGTCCAAAAGTTAACCGTTTTCACCCGTAATCAATTTATTTTATGAAATAAATGGAAGTAAGTTTCTTATTTCACATTTTTGAAATTTTCGTAACATTTCCTTAAATGTTATTTACTGCATCTGTTGAATCAACCGCGTTTAGTCTCGTTTTTATGCCGTCTGACAACAGTGTACGAGTAAGCACGTTAGAGGCGGTTACCAAAGGTGAGCGGCAACAAATTTCAGTAACTCTGTGTACTAAATATAAAAAAATATCTCCATAAGGTGATCAACAAAAAAAAATACCTACCCGTCAATATTGTCCGTATTCTTTATGGAGGCCGAAGATAAAATATTAAAAGATACAGAAACTAAGATAATAAATTTCAACTAAGTAAATAATGATTACTTTTTGCACTATATTTTAAAATTAAATTCGCAAAATATGTACAGTAGTGGCCATAAATATAGCAACTTCCTGAAATTTCGAATTTAATTTTTTTTCTAAGCAAAAATATTCTTTTTATTTACTTTTTGTTCTTAAAATACATACACATTTCTAGTACATAATGCGTATTTATGTGTAATTAAAACAAGTATTATTTTTAATATTTTTTAATTTTTCTGTTGGACATAATTATAGCAACTACGGAAAAAAAAATGTTTTTGACAAGTATTAATTAAAAATAACAAAAGCGTTTAATATTTTGTATAATAACCTTTATTTTTAATAACCTGGGCACATCGCTTGGGCATCGATTCTATTAATTTAGTAATGTATCCATCATCAATTATTTCCCAAGCATTTTCCAGTGCAGTATAAAGGTTTTCCAAATTAGTATAATTATTTCCTCTAATTTTGCCATCCAAGTAATCCCACAAATTTTCTATTGGATTTAAGTCGGGTGACTGTGATGGCCATCGCATAATTTCGAAGTGTTGCTCGGCTAACCAATCCTGCACAAGTTTCGACGAGTGTTTCGGGTCATTATCTTGCTGAAACACACAACTTAAAGGCATTGCTTCGTCGATGTATGGGACCAGATGGTATTGCAAAATATTTTAATACATGAATCGATCCATTTTACCATGGATTCGACAGATTGGGCCCATCCCAAACTTAGAGAAACATCCCCAAATCGTAACTGAACCACCACCGTGCTTAACAGTTGGACATGTGCACTTCTTGTCAAATCTCTTGCCCGTTGGTCGTCTAACATAGAGTAGCCCATCACTTTTAAACGAATTAAATTTTAATTCATCGCTAAAAACTACATTCTTCCAATTTTCTGGGGTCCAGTTAATATGATCTATTGCGAACTGGAGACAAGCCTTCCCATTTTTCTTTGACAACAGCGGTTTCTTCGCTGGTCGGCGACCAAATAACCCGCCGTCGACTAACCTCCTTCTTATTGTACGAGCACTAACATCTTTTGATCCAATTTCCTCCAATTTTCCAAGAATTTTGGAAGAGGACAGGAATGGGTTTTCTTTCGATATTCTTAACACGTGTCGATCAAATCTTTCATAAGTTTTTCTTGGTTTTCCTGGGTTTGGAATGGGTTCAACATAAATAGCTTCAAAATTCTGGACACAACGGATTTATTTAAATTAAAACTTCTTGAAATTTCAGCCTGTTTGACACCGTTTTCATACTTTTGTGTAATAAGGTTCCTAATTTCAATTGAAACTGTTTTAGCCCGACCCATTTTTTAGTTACTAACCAGAAATAGTGCCAATGCGATAAATACTCGGGATAAGTACAATTTAACTGGCGTTTTAATTACTTTAAACTTATTTATGACAGTTGTTGCTAAATTTCTGTCCAACAAAAATTTGAACAAATGCTGGGATTAATTTGTTATTCACAAAGCTCTAATTTTTATTGCAGGAAACACTTACCATAGAAGCAATGTGAATGCTGGAATGCATTTCTAATCTTAAAAATAATGTTGTTTAATATTACATTGATTTTTTAAAAGTTGCTATATTTATGGCCACTACTGTACATAATCCAACAAATCCGGCCAAGGTTATGGTGACCAGCCATCTCGGAAACTAGCCGTCCCATAGCTTTCAGAAATTTTTTTTGTGTCATTACCAGCGGCGGCTCCTTAATAAGTGCGCTCGTGCGCGCGCACTGCCTACAAAAATATGGTTTTAACCTTTTTTGATGAAAGGTTCAAACCTTATAATTATAGACTAATAAGTTTAAAACTTTTTGAATCTCTGCCGCAATATACAGGGTGTATTCGAATAAGTGCGAAAAAATTTAAGAGGCGATTCCTTGTTGAAAATTAAAGGGGGTGTTTGATATAAACAAATCCTCATATGTACCTCCCTTAGGAGTGACGCTCCTCCAAAGTGGGAGGTGGAAATTAGGTTTTTATTTATTTTCCCCAAAATCTGAAAAAGTTAAGGAAATGAAATTTGGTGGAAGGCTTCTAATGTTAAAAAGGCTACATTCGAATATTTTTTGACCTATCCATATTGTTATAAGTGGATGAAACTCGCAACCCCTCTTAATTTTTTCCCTTTTAACGTTTTACATTTTTACCGTGTAAGAATTTGATTGTTTAAAAATATGCCTTAGAAAGCTTCATTCATTTAAAAACTTTCGTATCTCTTTTGCTGTTTTTGTAAAATCAGTAGTTTTCGGGAAAAAAAATGATTAACTTCATCATGCACTGAAAGAATTAAATTCCAAGTAAAAGTAGTAGGCTTTTTAACATTATAAACCTTCCACCAAATTTCATTTCCCTAACTATTTCAGATTTTGACAAAAAAATAAAAAACATAATTTCCACCTCCCTCCTAAGGGAGGGACATATGAGGATTTGTTTATATCAAACACCCCCTTTAATTTTCAACAAGGAATCGCCTCTTAAATTTTTTCGCACTTATTTGGATTATGCGAAATAATAAATAGTACGCGCTCTAAGCATTCCGCGTCGTGTTTCAAAATGCCTACTACACACGCAACGAGCCGTCCGAGTACTGAGGTGTGGCACTCTAAGGCAAATGCATATTCGATATGGGAGCGAGATCGGTGCGACTCGGGAAAATTTCGTCGTATGTGCTTTTAGGTGGAAGAATTATAGCTCGTCTGGGAGCGCTGTTTGAGCACATACTTACTGTTGGGCGAAGCACGGGATGCGGGAGTTTGTACTTCTGCGGCAGTGTTTATTGTTTTTGTTTACCATATTTAGGTCTGAGATAGCTCGTTGCTTTGCTTATAACGTGAGTAATTAGCTGCATTATCGTGTTTATTTTTAAATATTGAAATTTCCAATACTTAGCATGGCTAAAGGTAGTGGTTTGGTTAAAGTCAACACTTAAACATTGTGGAGTGAACTTTAACAAAGTGGTCGCCTGATTTTTGCAATTTTCAAAATTATTATTGTGTTGTATTCAGTATTCAGTTAAAAATGAATATTTTATCTAAATACAGACTTTTGACGAAAAACTTGAAATAAAATGAAATGGACGTCCTATTGTGTTGTATTCAGTATTCAGTTAAAAATGAATATTTTATCTAAATACAGACTTTTGACGAAAAACTTGAAATAAAATGAAATGGACGTCCTAAGCCTGTGCGAAGTATCAAATGCTTTTCGAAAGGTCGCGGTAAAAGTTGTGTGCGAAAGTTTAACCTTTTGGATTTTCGTTAAATATTGCGGTGAGTGAAATTTCTTGGTTGAATATGTTTGAAAATGGCTTCTAAAGCACTTCATTTAAAAAACTCATCCAAGTTTAACAATATTTCCAAAGACAATACATATTATATTGAGAAAAATGTCAATATATTGAGAAGAAAGTCAATACATATATTGAGGAAAAGTTGACACATTGAGAAAAAGTCAATATATTGAGAAAAACCTAATATACCTGGGAAATTAATGTCAATATATTGAGAAAAAAGTCAATATTATATTATATTGAGCTTAAAAAATAAAAATCTCGTGACACCAGGGAGCTTTCATACAATATGACGCTCAATGTCTTCTTATAACTGAAGTATAATGATCCTGTATTTGTAGGTGCTTCAATTATAACATGTTTCCCATTTGGAAAATTCCAAATTTCATAAAATTCTTTTTTCATTAATTGCCAGTGATGTTCAGTTGTTTGCGGCAAATACTTAGAGTGGTTCAGTGGCGGCTCGTGAATAAAACGGTCGGATGTTCTGCAGGAGAAAATTTATGAAAATTCAGATGTGCCACTGAAAATTTTAGTAGGTACCTATTTTGTGAATGAACCAGTCTTACTTATTTCTGCCGGAAATTGAATTACTTTTGAGACGTTTCTGTTTCATCGTGACCTCTTAGAGCCAGTTCAAAAGCGCCGCAGAATTTATACAACTAATAATTTTAAGCAAAACATACCCGTTTTTTGTACATTAACCCAGTACGCCGAATCCAGTTGAGCACGACTATTTATTTTTCCGAATACAGCCAGTTCCAAATATAAATTCAATAATCACCGTTTTGCTGATCCAATGATATTTTATATCGACCGCGATAATTCTTGCTGCAGCTGACAATCGACTCGGGTGACAGCCAAATGTATCGCCATATTATTTGTTTACGTTCTCCAACGTATGCACTTTATACGAGTAGGTACCGATTAATCCGTGCAAACTAACAATTCAACCAATAAAACTGCCAGAATTTAACAACAGAAGTGACAACTTCAAATTTATATATTACTAACTGCACAAATTTCAATATTATCCTAGTAAGTACCTAGTTCATTTAATGAAAAATTCACAGACCTCGCATCTTACGCAAGTATCATGGGCGTATTGAAAATACCGACACAACTGCTCGGTTTCTAAGATGTCCAACAAAAGTGATCTGTGCCGTCTCAAGTTGGTATATTATTGATACAATAAAATAAATGATTTGTGACAAGCACAAGGCACATAGTCAAACTGACGCAATACGTAACAAAATATTAACGCATCCGTTTTGTACAGTTTGGACTTTTATTGCAACGTGATATCCCTCTTAAACGGTACTCGCCCTCGCCGTACCTTAGTTTACATCTGGCGATCTGGCTGGCCGGCAGCCGCCTACATCCAATTTATTAGCGGCCTCGACTGTGCGCGCCACCAACAGAATCTGTCGCGTGTCGATACATTTTTCGTAAGATGAGTCCCATATACACGAGCCCAGAAGTATTTTCAATACTAAAAATCGTGAACCCTCACACAACAATGGTTCTGCGGCCTCTACTAGCAATACGCTTTTAAATACCTGGAAGACAGGATCAATTTAACGTTAGAACCATGTGCTTAATTTGTGGCCTTGGGTAGTAGTCCGCAATCACTATCATTTGTCATTACGTCATTTGTCATTACGGTTCCGCAAGTTGTGGGCATGCGAACAGGTGTTAAATATTGTGTATCAACGCATTTTAGACAGACCCTTTACTTGTCCTCGCACCAGACACACGCATTTTATGCGAAAAAGATAATGTGGAAACGTGAGAAAAAAATTACGTTTACAGGAGCCGATCCTACCCGGCCCGAGAATAACAAACCACTAGCTCTCTACGATAACCTACCTACTCACAAACGCTGCTGGGTGGGGATTGAACTAATGAAGTACTTATACGAAAGTATAATGCATAACTTGCGGAACTGTAGTACACTTGATGGGATTCCGTAACTTGCGGACTACTATCCACTGCCTTAATTTGTGGAGGATCTGGCAAAAGAAAAAGGAAATCACTTACTTCAATTCAAACTGGTATCGTAGTACTAAATATTTTATTTGGTTAATTATGTATTGTTTGTCCTTGTTACTATAGGTACGGGTGATTCCACTCGCATAAAAATGTTGCAAGATAGAGAAATGACAATCGTATTATCTCTAGACTGATTTTGTATGAAGACTTATTTGCATACGATGCAAAATACCACAAATTGTGCTACGCAGAGTACATATCAACCAGAAATATAAATTCCCACAAAAATAAAACTGACAGAAATACAAAAAGTACCGATCGCTTGTTTTCAACATTTTCTTCTTGGATTCAAGAACACATCTTAGGTAATAAAGAAAAGCTGCCATTAAGTACCTGCAGTAACACAAAAATATAATTCTATGTTACGTAATGCAGAAAGATCCCCAATACAATCCGCGAAACTGAAAATGAAATTGTCGAAAAGATTTAAAGGCTCTATTCAATTTATTCGTAGACCAGGTCAGGTCAGGTGATTTGTTGTGTTCTGGCAAAGAACTTTTGACAAAAAAATCAAGCATGTAAATGAGGACGCAAGCTCAACAGACGAATCGTCTTATTGTAATCTGGAAACAACGGGTGATACATTATCAGATTTGCAAATTCTTCACAGAGCTGCTGCAATTTTAAGAAAATGTATGGAAAATTTTGCAATACCCAATAAAAATTATCCCCCCAGATGATATAAACAGTAAAAGTTTCGCCAAACAAGTACCTATCTCATTTACTAGCATTTATTTTGTGGCTATTACGGAAAGAGAGTTTTGAAAATGCATTGAAAGAAGATTTTAAAGGTGGCATTACAACGCTGTTCTTTTGCAGAGTAACTTGGCCGCGTTCTGTCTCCTTCTGGTGCTCGGCTGTTCCCCATAGTCTATCCTTTTCACTCGCACGGCTCGTCCCGTGCACCGAAAGTGAATTTTTGACATCGGCGCATTGAAAGTGTTATAGCGGACTTATTTTTGAAACGCGACCATACATTATTCGAAATCATAACTTCGTTATACCATAAGGAAGTTTTCTATGTAAAAAAAAACAAAATCTATATCGTGAAAAAAAAAGTTATCCAGGTTCAAAGTGGAACGTATTGTTACCGATGTGGTGACATATTTTAGATATGGTGCAATAAAATTAGTTTGGTTTCTTGTATTTATAGAAAATTTACACCATTAAAAACGTCAATATTTCTTCAACAATTTAAAAAAAAAAACGCAAAGTTCTAGGACTTGTAATTTTCGCGTAAGATGCCCGAGAGTCTCCCGGCGCACGGTGGGAAAGATTTACTGCTTTTTCACCCCTAATTTTTTTCGCTACCACCCAAAAAAGTCGTAATTGCCATTTTTAGGTGCCAAAAGACTTGTAGAATCACCTGTGAGAGTTTCATCTGGATATACTTTGGGATCACTCAAAGTTAAAATTTTAGTATTTGCTGAATATCGCTGCACTACGACATAATCTGTCACCTGTCGATACATTTTTCGTAAGATGAGTCCCGTATACACGCGCCCAGAAGTATTTTCAATACTAAAATAAAAATTAATGTATTATAATAGTGTTCCATTAAAGTTATCACGTTTGAGTCTAATTTATTTGTTTATTGTCTATTCAAATAAATGTGGGCACTGCGGCGTGTGCACGGGCTTGGCTAGGGCGAGCACAGAACTGCTTCGAGTTGGCCAGCCGCGCAGGGACATTCTTCGTAAATAAATGCTGTAAATTATAATTTTACCTCCTACTTTAAATTTTTAACTAATAAACTAACAAGCAGGTATTATAATCATATTGAAGAAAATATTTGGCAGTTCTGCAGCACTTATACAGTAGCAGCCACTGGAGTGGTTGTAATTTTTTCCATATTACAGTACATGGTACACAACCCCCCTAACAGTAGTCTCGCATTCTATAGTTATATGCCAATGACTTAAAAATAAAAACCCGAAAGAACATATTTTGCAGCCGATTCTTGCAAAGAAAAATAGAAGAAGTTAAGAGACAATTACCGAAAAGCTGAGAGATTGAGGACCACTAAGAGTGGACAGGCGAGCATAACAAAGAGCCCTTTAAATTATGAAACCATTATGACATTCTGGCAATTTTAAAATTCGTGAAAGTTGGTTCAAGCAATTCGGAGATATTTCAGTCTCTGGGCAAAGAAATTATTTCTTCCCCCTCCCCTTATTTCGAAGACTACGCAAAAAAGTTATGAACCAGATTTACAAAGTATTATGAGAAGATTTTGAAAAACTTACCTTTCCATTTAAATTTTCGAAGAAAATGCCGTTTTTTCGTTTTCTTTTAAAAATATGTCGCCTAGCTTTTATGCCAAGATTTTTTTCTGAAAGCTATCGTATCAATAATTTCCGAGATATTTAGTCAGTCGTCAGCCTTAATCCAACACCAGGTATATTACTACCAAAACCCAAAACAGCATATTTCAGGAGTTGATTGTAAAATCCGAACAATTATTACAAAATACAGAGTGAATCAATCAACCGGACATAGGAAGTATCTGGAACTTTTAAAAAGTATTTTCTGTAATAACATAGTCTGTACTTTACTCTTAAGTTAAGATTCTTTTGCAACAAATGTTAGTACAACACTCTACAAGTGTTTAGTCGAAAGATCCAGCATAAAACGCTGGGAGAATGGTATTTCAGTAGCTCTTAAATTCGTAGTTCTTCATAAGACATAGCTTCGCTAAGAAGTGGAATTATATCACCAAAGTTATTGTTGGAACAATTTTTCTCGTAATACCAACGTCTGAAACTTGCACAGCCAAAATGATATTCGACTATACAAGTTTGTAAGCCCGTTTTCTTTAAAAATGGTAAATAAATCAAGTGTCAGCTGCCAGGAAGACGCACTAAATTAAGACCAAGTTGTAGATTGCTGTAAACTAACCATAAACAAAACGGAACAACAATAAAAACTTAAGTTATCATTCTCTAACTTAAAACTACGAAAGAAATGCTCGAAGCTGCTCCTCTTGCCTCCAAATCCCCACCCCGAGGCACACTGTGATTCAAATCACAAGTACAAAAAATAACTTTGGTGTTAAAACACAATTCGAGGGTACAAAAAGTAGTCCACATCCGAAAGCAGCAGTCGTCACTTTCTTTTTCTAAACGGCGGCGACTGATACCCGTTTCGCTCCCTCTCGGGAGAGTTAAGCATCGGAAACTCCTGTTGGTAGGAAGGTCCCGGATATTGTTCCCACCACACAGGAGTAGAAACAGGCATGTAAGAAGGAGGTTGGACGTAACCCGCGGAGTAACTCAGCGGAGGTTGGACCATCACTAGATGGGGATAGGAGGGGGAAGGTTGTGGGGGCGCTAAGGGTGTGCGCCCCCACACTAGCTGCTAGCATCTCTGGTTGTTCCAATGGTTCATGTAGTCCTGATAGGATACTGTTATTTTTTCACTTTGATAACGGGTCAACTTTATCGTGCGGCGGACTTCGTTGGAAATGGTGGCTTTGTAGCCGCCCTTTCGCAGAAGAGAGTCGATTGTTTGCATTTGATCCCAGCCTAAGGAAAAACAATTGCGTTAAAAACACTTGGTTTATTTAATTTTTTCAGGAAAATCACCAACTCTATTAGACAATAATTGAAAGGTGTTTTGGGAGAATTGTAGGCTGAGCAGAGTGTTGCCATGAGCAAGAGGTGGGGGATGGTCGATTCTGCCATTGAATGGTGGTTGCCCCAGAAGTGTATTAAAATATTTCATAAAACATCGGAAAAAAATTGGAAACGCTTTAATGTCAAATACCGCGGACTTTTCATACCAGCGTTAGTTGTGTTTTCCACTTTGTTTTGTGCGATCAGTGCATTAAATTGTGTGTCGAAGGGTTGTCTCTCGTCTCTGATTTGACAGGTTTGAAATTATTTTCATAAAATGTTGTTTCCAAAGTAGACCACAGTAATATTTCTTGTGTTCAAACATTGTACGCAATTCTTTTTATTTATTTATTTATTTATTTATGCATGAATAAAGAATTTTGTCTTTGCCAGTTACCAGCAATTTTCCAATAATTTTAAAAATTATCACTTTCCTTCTTTTTAGCAACTAAGGTCTACTTAGTTTAAACCTTGTGTTTATTACCAACTAAATGACCTTCACGAGTAATACCATAAATCATCATTTATTTGGTGGGCAGAATCATTATTCTTTCTAATTTAAATAATGAACGTGTCCTCTCATTTTTATAATGGACCGCTGGCTTATAACAATTTTTCTAGCATCTAAATCTTACCAGCCTGGGCTTATAATAACTTAACCACATAATTTTTTGATTATCAACTCAAACAAATTAGCAGAAATAAACACGTGTACAGTAAAGTCCTGACTACTACAGAGTGTCCCACGTAAACCGTTCATTAGAAGTTGTTACGTTAAAAAATTACCCTAACACATATTTAATTATTTTGTGCTTTTGTCAATTTTATCAAAATACTTTATATGTGCTCTGAGTTTCCAATTTATATTTATGTAGGTACTTTCATTGTTGTGCCCCTTGGTCTTTTTAGGTCCGTGTAGGTCATTTTGTTCGGATTCTACAAATTCGGAGAGCCAGTATTGAAATTAGAATTTTTGAGTTCTTGGGGAGATTTGGGTACTTTTGTAATTTTGATGCACTATCTTTTCGATGCGTGCTTATTTTTTGATTTTCTCCAATTACCTATTTTGGGATCCCGATTAATGGTTATCTTTGGATTTGGAATTGTTGTCTGGCATTCTTAGGGATTTAAACTCACATTGAAGTTTGGCATGCTTTTGGCAAAAAAAGCCTCACGAGGCAAACGAGATGTTTCTCCTTCTTTCATTTATTTAAACCTTCAATCATCTAAGTGACGAGTTTTCTTTCTACCCTTTTGCTTTCCGATTCGTTTGTGTTATATTTTAGGATTAATTGAAAAATTATTACGCGTACTACCAATATAACGATTTATTATTATAAATTGACCGGTTTCAGAATTCACAACGATTCCATCATCAGAAATGTATAAATAAAATTATTGACCGTGCTCTTCTTTTCAATTTTAATGGCCACATATGAGGCTGGTGCTTACTGCCCAGAAGAAAGTAATTAGAGTTATAGCTTGTGAGCCATATGGCACACACTGTAAGCCATATTTTATCAAATACAAAATTTTAACTGCGCCAGCCTGCTATATCTTAAAAACGGTTCTGAGGGTGCATGGAGTTGCTGAAACCATTGGTCGCTCGGGTGATGGCCATACCTATGAAACAAGGGGTAGAAATGACCTGGCTATTCCGAGAATGCGTCTCAACACATCTAGAATTTTAACACAGGGCTTCACCTTGTATAATCGATGTCCAGACCTGTGGAAGACCCTTCCCAAGGAAATTTTCAAACGGAAACTGAAGGAGGTGCTACTGTCCAACCCTCTGTACAATGTCAATGACTTTTTCGGAATGGAAATCCCCCCATGATATGTATTTTAGTATTTTTGATGTGTATTTCTTGTATTTTTTGACTGTTTTGTGTCTGTAGTCGATTTTGAGTGGCTGAATCTGGATTTTGTAGAGCTCATTATGTAATGTGATGTACCTAATATATTGTATTGACTGAAATATGTACATATTCGTAAATAAATTGAATTGAATTGAATGTCAAGTAAGATTAATTTGTCATCGGCCTCAACAGTTTTCCCAAATTCTAGTTTTTACTTGGTCCAGGAAACAATACTTATTTGATTTTCAGATTCTGGTAAGCTAGGAACATTCTCTTTCAAACCAATAAAACGGAAAAAGTGGTTCGTTGGAGCCAGAAGGAAAATCGGTCAGCATCATCGATATTTTCGCGAGTTAGTTTATCATTGCAAAAGTTTATAAAATTATCGGCTGCCCCATTGCAGCCACTCTAAATAAAATCGAACAGAATGTAATTTATCGACAGTTTTCTGGGACCCCTTGGTACTTGGTAACGTGTCACGGTTAGCATAATTTGAAACAGGATGCTAGGAGCATGACAGAGCCAAATACTGAATCGCCGTAGCGTTCCCTCCCTGAACTAAAAAAGGAAATTTTATTAACTATTTTACAATAATAATTAAATAGTAAGTCGTCATAAAGTTCTCTTTTGAAGACTGGTAGGACGCGTACCTCCATCCTTTCCCTGAGCTAGCCTACGCATTTCCGTAAAAGTAGAACATTCTACATCCCCAACTATTTGAGAGCAGTAGTCTAATCTGCTCCAACCTCTACCTCTTTATTCCTATCTCTGACTCTAGTATGTCGCGAACTATTCCTTTGTGTCTCAGAAGGTGTCCTACCATCCTACGATCCTATCCCTTATTCTTTATTGTCTTCCATCCTTTTCTCTTTTCCCCAACTCTTTCTAATTCCTCCTTATTGCTAACTTGTCTATCCACGGTATCTTCAACACCCGTCTGTAGCATCACATTTCAAACGCTTCTACTCTTTTTCAATCCGCTTCTCCCATTGTCCAAGTTTCGCACCCATAGGTATAATTTCGTACTCCATACATGCGTCTTTAAGAGTCTCTTCCGAGTTTCTGCATTAACCGTTCCAGAATATAGCAGTTGCTTCTTTTTGTTAAACAAGTACCTAGTACCTACGTAGCGTCGTTTTTTGATTCGCGTGAGTTGTATTTGTTTCCGCTTTTTTTAAAAATTTCCAATCCGTTATAAAACTGTTAAGTTGATAACTTGTCAATCACTTAGGTATACATACCTACATAAATGAGTAGGTATATATTGTATTGTATTAGAGAATATAGGTAGGTACCTATTTTACAAACAGAAGTAAGCAGGTATCTACGATCTACATACCTACTTATACTGAATTATAAAAGGCATGTACAGTTAATAAATTGTTGACTTTGTTTTACTTATACCGGTCTGCCTTTATTCTACTGTTTTGAGGTTAAATGAAATTGGGGTTAGATGCAAGAATCACACCATTTCCACATTTACCGGGACATTTACCTACCTACTACATAAATATGGCAAATTATGTGAATCGGACTTTTGATACCCTTGTTGCATCATTATGTCGATTATGTTGTCTTTGTTTTATGTTTCCTTGACAACTTACTTTAAAAATTCACGCTCGAAATAGTCCCAATAAGTATGTTATGAGATAGGTACCGCTTCACGGGCACTTCAAGAGAAGTGGGAGGAGCGCCTTACGAATCTCTGACGTCAAACCAATAACAAAGCGAACTAGCATGTGGGCGTGATAAGCTAATTTCTTTCGCTTATTACGCGGCAAAAAAATTTGTAGAAAAAAAATTTCGCTGTAAATCAATTACAATAGCAATTTTCTGTCATTTTCATGCCAAAAATAGATATCTTATTTTTCTCCGAACCTCCCTATTCTGTTTTCTAGTACCTACTTTACACTGCCTGTAAGTTGTCAAACCATTAGGAACTTCTACACCCTTATTTTATATTAGCACAATTTTTAAATTCTTTGAACCCGTACTCGTAAATACAACAACCTTGACTGTTTCAAGAAAAACATAATTTTATAAAATTTTGTATCGAATTACCTTGCTCCGGTGCAACTTCTGGTAAATAAGTAGCGGTCCGTTTGTTTCCTTTCTCGTTAATGAATTCAATCCGAATTCCGTGCACTCCGACTTCCCAGTCAAGATAATCATTTCCATCTTCAAAGTGTGTAAGTATCGACACGGAAACACTCAATTTAGGAAACTCGTCTCTCGAAATCGGATTAAAACGTGAATCCTTAAAAGCACTAGTTATAGCGTATTCACGTAAGCCCGATTGTAGATTCATGGCGTTGAATGTTCCAATACATCCTCTTAATTGTTTTTCTTTACCTATGCCCCAAGTGACAAATAAGGGACTGTAAAAATACATCAGATTGATCACTTCAAGGTTGTCATACAAACAAAGGAAACAACAAAAAAATTCCAAATTCAGACAGTTGAATGACCTTTCAATGAATTTTATACACTGACAACAAAAAACACTATAATTTGCTCGGTAATAATTGTAAATTCAACCAGAAATAAACCAATATAATACTTACTATGCGTCATTACTGAATGTAGGAGTTTTCGGAGGATCTAGGTTATACAGATGACAGTACAGTACATCAAAACAAAAGAAACACATTTCGGGTAACGCGATCATCCCGTTACTAACACCGTTCACAGAACTACCATTACACGATGGTACACTCAACGAATTGTTCAATTTCTGTTTTTTGGTACCACAACAACCAGCAGCCATCGCGATTTTTACCAAACGGACAGCTGATGAACCAGATGGCTGCACGGCAAGACGAAGATGCGTCTATTATCCTTTTCTTCACATTGACTACCTGCAACGCGTGACGTCAATAAAGATCCGTGAGCTCAGTCAAGTGGTTATCGATAACTTTCACTAGAGGGACAGTCAAAGTCAGCTGTTTTCTTAGGAATAAAAAATAAATCAATTAGATGGCGGCATTGTAGTTGCATGCAGATATCTACTGCCTTCCGAAATTTAAATGATACCATTCATGATACCTGGCGGAATAAACATAAGCGCCTTTTTAGAACTGTAGATAAATGTAAAATACATAGAAGTTATTTTCTGTTAAGTTGGCTGTGCCTAAGTCGGTAAATCAGGTTGTCTCTAATTAATAATTTAAATGGCGCAACAGGAAGAAGGGTGAATTATTTTTAAAGTGAAAAGTGTAAATTTGAATGTCAAAAATGGCAGTTTGCTTAAGAATTGGGAAAAAATTCTCTAATTTGAGTTCCTCTGGGACTCGCCGTAATTTATTAATAAATGCTGAACAATTTTCTGGGATTAGTAAGGTTAGAAATTTTCAGGTTAGTTACTTAAGAAATTTTCCAGAATGTTTGTAATTAGGCAATATCTTATTTAGTATTCTACACAAGTACTGATTGTTAGCCGCAAATCTGTGTTGGAATTAAAGATACTGAGGAAATGGTACCATAGTGGGAGTGAAATGTGTGCGTTAACGAAGTATCGTAATTCTAATTTCTTGGAGACTCGTGATAGTGGATTTATAACGAAACGACAGTTTGGAGCAGAGGGACCAGTTGAAATGAAGAATGTGGTAGATAGAAATTTAAAGTGAGTCGCAGTTATGAAGTTGCCACCCATCCTAACATCATAGATAAAGAACGTGAGCCCCTTTATTTGTTTATATTCATAATAATACTGGGAAAAAATTAAATATATTTTCCATGAAATCAGTGTTTTCCACAAATTTCATCAAATCAATAAAAAATTTCCTTAACTGTATACAGGGTGTCCCAGATAAGTCTCGACAACATTGCTATCTCACTTATCTTTAAAGATAGAAACACGTTTAAATGGGGAAAAAGTTTTGCAATTTGGAACTCTTTAATATGCCCTCACAGAAATCGACGTCGCTCTGTTGGTTTCCTAAATATTTAAAAAAAGAAAAAAATTGCAATTTTGTTTTTTGTTAATAACTTCGTTATTTATTAACATTTTAATGATTTGTAAAAACAGGTTTAAATGGTTGTTTAGCCCGCATATTTCACAGTACTCTAAAATTGTCTCCGACGTTTCATACACTTGCAGTCATCATCAAGTTTATTTTTTCTTATGGACGCCATATTGGATTTTTATGTCATTAAATATCTTATTTTTTGCTGAGAATAGCAACCTATAACAAATGGGTAATATTCCAGCACAAATAGTCTTAGAACATAAAATTCTATTATTTTGGACTACAATTTAGTTGGCCTTGGAAAAAAGAATTACAAAAATGTAATTTTACAAAATATGAACTTTCTAAACAATAGGAAAGTGTGAAAGAAAATCTTAACGATGAAATTAGAAATAAGTTTTATTTTTTTGAGTTTCAAAGTTGGTGTCTTCCCAATGCATAGGTACTTTCTTTATTTACAAACAAAACAATCTGTCTACTTGTAATATTTTGAATTAAGTTACAATAACTTGCACGATTGACGATTCCAATTCAATAGTTATTGAAGGCCTAAAAATAAGCCGTATAAAGGCGCCGAACGCTACCAGCAAAACTGTAGGACGAGCGCAAATTTGCAGCGAATATGAAGGGGCACATTTTGAACATTAGCGACAATAAGTTGTCTTCGTTTGTTTTGTACCTAGTTTTTATTATTCTCTTGATGTTTTTTGTTTTTCAATTTTGAAATTATAATTAATAATAATAATAATAATAATAGATATTTATTATACATTAGTCAATACAATAGTTGTACACACACTAAATATATAAAGGGTAGAGTTCATCCGCAGACAATTCTCAACTCTACCTAAACCCCAAAAGAAAAACAAAAAAAGAAAGCAACGAAATAGAACAAAAAAAAAATTACAAACTCACAAAATTACAACTTTGATTCCACAGTTTTTCTAAAGGTATAGAGACTAGTAGTTTCTTTACACAAGTTGTTATTAATAATTTTTGGGGCAAGATAAGAAAATCCACACTGAAAAATGTTCGTGTTGTGCTTCGGAATGTCTAAGTGATACTGGTAACGCGTATCTCGATCGTGAATATCACCTCTACATTTAAGTCTCTTGTAGAGATAGCATGGTGTCTCCGCTTTATACACTCTATACACAAAACACGAAAGATGAAGGAGTCTTCTTTCATTCATTCTGATCCAACCAATGTTCTCAATATGTACACTGGTATGTTCTCTGCGCGGTAACCCCAGGCAATACCTAACACTAACATTTTGTATTCTTTGAATCATATTCTTTTGCCTGATTGTTAAAAAAGGCGAATATACACAGTCACAATAGTTAAACAAGGACAACACCAAGGAATCCGAGAATACAATTTTTGCATTTACTGACAGAAAAGTTCTAAGTTGATATAATTGTCTAAGTTTAATAAAAGCACTTTGCACTTTACTTTTTACATGCTCATCAAAGGTTAACTGTTCATCCACGAGCAACCCCAAGTTGTTCACACAAGCAGAGTATGGCACAATTGCGCCTTGGACAATAATATTTCCCCGTTCCTTAACATCTTGTATTGCACTCCTGGACCCAAATGCTATCACCTGTGTCTTAGTAGAGTTCACTGTAAGTCCATCTGTAAGGCAATCTCGAGCTGGTCCCGTGAGAAGGAGGATATATATTGCATATCATCTGCATACATGTATAAGTCACCACTGTCAAATTTTGGCACATCAGCAGTAAAGATACTAAACAGAGCTGGCCCCAGAATCGAACCTTGGGGGACACCCAATCTGATGACCACCTCACCTGAGAAGGAGTGCAAACCCTGGGGACTAATTATTCTTGTTGCACATCTTCTATCATTCAGGTAGTTAGTGAACCACTTAAGCGCAATATTTTTCAGACCGTAATACTGTAGCTTCAAGAGGAGAAGTTCAAAGTTTATAGTGTCAAAAGCTTTAGACAAATCAATCAAAACCAACACCGTGGACATGCCACTATCTCTCGCTGTAACAATGTCATCCACGATCGACAAAAGCACAGTTGCAGTGCTATATCCTTTGCGAAATCCCGACTGATTCTGAGGCAAAACTCCATACTGATGTAAATGATCAGCCAACTGCATATTTACAGCCTTTTCCAATAGTTTAGATCCTACAGGAAGTACTGATATTGGTCTCAGGTCTTTGAGCTCTGTTGGACTATTAACCTTCGGGATTGGTCGTATTATGGCGGTCTTCCAAATCTTCGGAACAACACCGGTCTCCAATGAAACATTGACAATATGTGTCAGTGGCATGAGAGAATAGGGGAGAAGCAACTGCAACATATATGCAGAAACACCATCCACTCCCACTGCTTTAGACTTGATTCTGGAAAGTAAGGTTCTTATTTCTTCAGGTGCGATCATTGTAAATTCAAAGTCCGGGCAATAGTCACGATCCATAAACGCCTCGACAATACTTCTATCAACAGCTACCCGAGGAACTGACATTTGAAAGTAATCATTTATTTTCTGTGGATCGGCAAGAGCATCCGGGATGTGCCTGTTATTCGGCGTCCAAAAGCCTAATTTCTTAGCTTGAGTCCATATGTCGGATGTTTTCCCATTTAACTTACTCTTAAAATAAGCTTGTTTTTCACTTTCAATTACCTGCTTTACAGTTCTTCGCATATCATTGTAAAATTGTCTAGTACGATCACTCCTTTCACCTAAAAACTTCATCCTTGCTTTATCCCCTTCTCTCATTAAGCATTTAACAGCATAGGTTATGTAAGGAAGTTTCTTCCTGCCACCAAAATCAACAGATACAAGTGGAGCATATCTATCATACAATGAGAGCACTATTTCATTAAACAATTCTAACTTTTGGTCAATATCATCAGAAAAATAGATGCTATTCCAGTTGGCCATATTGGCATCATTGTAAAACATCTCCATATTCATTTTAGAAAAAGGTCTGATTTTCCTTATGTCTGAATGAGGTTTCCCCAATTTCACATTGCAGTAAACAGCGTAGTGATCAGTGGCCAGATCAGAGTACTCCCTAGTTCCCGAAGTCACTATCACATCACCACAGTTGGAAATAAGCAAATCGAGAAGAGAAACACTATGTTCCGTCACACGTGTCGGCTCCGTTATGAGTTGTTCTAAGTTAAACACTTTTAGAATTTCTAAAAACTGTGCGGGTATTGCAGTATCCTGTAGTAGGTTAATGTTCATATCACCTAAACACAACAAATGATCCGACTGAGGCAATAATTCGGAAAACATTTCTTCCAATATTTCAAGTTGGTAGAGAGCTAACTGGTAGGGAATATATACACATCCGATAAAGGTTGTAACCTTGTTCAATGTCAACTTCATCCAAATTTGTTCCACTGGACTAGTCTCCTACTGGTCATCCAATATTGACATGTTCAGGTAATCTCTTGTATACATGGCAACACTCCCACCACGGTTGTCTGGTCTATCTTTTCTATATAGATTATAACCCGGTATGTGCAAATGATTATCAGGTATATCCTTATACAACCATGTTTCACTCAGACAGATAACATCGAAGCTTGATGCCAGAACAATACTCTTAAATGCAAAAATCTTTGATGACAATGATCGAATATTAAAATGAATAACATTTAAGGTTTCTTTGTTCTTCACCTTTAAGTCGAAGGGGCGGTCCATAAAAAATCGACCATATTCCTCTTTCTCTCCAATCGTTTCAAGTAAGTAGGGCAGTCTCTACTCAGTGTATGATGGTTACCATCAATTTGCAGTTTCAATTGTTTTGCAACGGCTTTACAATTCTGGCATTCACTTTTAGTTTCATCGACAGCACATTCTTGATCTTTGTGTCCCTTTCCACATTTAGAACATATGATGTTATTCTTGCAGTCTTTTGCTTTGTGATTGAACCCTTTACACTGATAACATCTAACGACCTCAACAGCATCATAAACCGCACACCTATCCCATCCCACGTTAATCTTGCCTTTCATCAAAACCTTTCTGTATACATCTCCATCCACTTCCTCATAAGCAACGTAATTTTGTTTGCGTCTATTTTCTACAATATGGGCAATTTTAATAAATGATGTGTCAGTAAAATATTCTTCATTCTGACGTCGAATCATATGTTCCATATCTCCTGGTTCACTAGGTTGTATCATGCCAACTATTTTTATCCTAGGTAAAAGTCTTCTTGGTTCAATTATTTCATATTTATCACCTAGCTTTTGCTTAGCTTCTGCCCTCAGCTTCTCCGCTGCAACTTGACTTTTACACTCCAACACCACCCCACCAGCTTTAACATTTCTCATTTCGGATATGGCCATTTCTGAAGGGTTAAATGATTTCTTAACTTCCTGTCTAGTATTAACATGTTGCTGGTTTGTGTTTTTTGGTCTTATAACTATCGCTGGATCCGGCTTTTTCATTCTCACTATTGAAGCATATGAATCATGCTCCACCAACCCCCTTCTGTCTGCAACTGCTGGACTATTTCTGACTTCATCTCTCAATTTTTTCACCAGTTCCATAATCTCCATCAACTCATTTACTTGATTTCTCACCTCATTTAGACTCTGCTCCATACCCACCATTCTACCCCTTTCACCCTCCATGTCTTCCAGTACCTCTGCCACTGCCAGCTTTACAGTTTGCTTAATTACCTCCTCGTCAACGCTCTTTTTCATGACATGATTCACACAATCTTCACAGAAAAATTTAACTTTACGATCTTTCTTTAAAGCCAACGCCCTGATTTCTGTTTGTGAGAAATACTTAACCGAACATCCCTCACACATCTTTCTTTTACATTTATCACATCCAAAGCATTTCTCCCCAATGAGTTCTTCAACTACTGGATTTCTTACACACTTATAACACTTCTCAACCATTTTTCCAGCGATTCACGCCAATTCGAAAATCCCCAGTCACTCGCCTCCTCGAAGATCACAAAAAACTCCCGTCTGTCCATAAATTTCTTCCACAGATATAAAAAGGTCAAAACTTGAGAAAATAGAAAACAGAGAATGAAAGTTTATCATCAATTCCACAATGTATTACATGATTTTGCCGGAATTTTTCACTCTCACTGCACTATGCTCTACACTACAGTCGGCACAAATTATATTTTATAATAAGACCTACAGAGTTAGTTATTTGGATATTTAACAAGAGCCAAAAAAGAGACCTCTGCTCCCTGATACTACTGTACCTATTTCCTGGGGCGGCAAATACAATTTTGAACTAAACTATTTTTTGGCAGTTTCTACTGCTACAAATGATGAGTGTTTCATAGATTTCTACTTAACGAAATAAAACTGTAATAATTCTTGCAAAATTACTCCTTGATAAAGTTGTTTCTCCATGGATAACTAAATTTTTCCACTAAATTATGAATTTCATTTTCTGCAGCTATTATTATTGATATAATATCAACTTGTTATAAGTTGATATTCTCAGCAAAAAATAAGCTATTTAATGACATAAAAATCCAATATGGTGTCCATAAGAAAAAATAAACCTGATGATGACTGCAAGTGTATGAAACGTCGGAGACAATTTTAGAGTACAGAGAAATATGCGGGTTAAACAACCATTTAAACCTGTTTTTAAAAATCATTAAAATGTTAATAAATAGCGAAGTTATTAACAAAAAACCAAATTGCAATTTTTTCTTTTTTTCAAATATCTAGGAAACCAACAGAGCGAAGTCGATTTTTGTGAGGGCATATTAAAGAGCTCCAAATTGCAAAACTTTTTCCCCATTTAAACATGTTTCTCATCTGGGACACCCTGTATTGTTGGGCACGTGAAGATGCAACTTTGTCCCAATTTGTGATTTGATCAGTTTTTATCTTTAACATTGTAAAGGATTAACAAGAAGGGTGGCAACTTTAATCATAGATGCCCGATTTACGAACGGGCCTTTTTAAAACATTCGATTTTAGTCAAATGTCTAATTTGAATACGGAATCAACAAATTCAAAATCGAATGATGACGTACTGAGCGCAGTTTCAGGAGATGGACCTCCTGTTGATAAACCAAGTCCGGAAAAACTAGAAAATGCTTTAAGAGTTTTAAGTGATTCCTTACCGCGACTTTTTGTAAAGCCTATGGATTACTCGATATACCATCCAGATCTTATTTTCGAAAATAATATTAGGGGCACCCGAACAGTGTAAGTTAATTTGATGATGAAATTGAATTTGTTTGATTGTTGAGAAATAACATGTTAGAGGTTTGTACCATTATGTAAAACAAATGTTCATATTGAGGATGGTGGGTCATATGAAATACGCTTACGTCAATTTAGAAATTTTGAAAATTACAAAGCACACTGAAGATTCCTCGATTAAAGTTCGGTGGCGCATCAAAGGTCTTTCCGGCCTTAAAGTAATGATCCATTTTTGGAAATATAAGCTTTGGAATTTAAAACAAGTTTTGGATAAATCTGAATCGTAAGTGAAGACGGAAAATGAGAAAGAATAATTCCACAGTTAACTTTACTGTTTTTTGCAGCTGGTATGATGGATTTTCAACGTTTTATTTAGACGGGGATGGTTTGATATATAAACATGTTGCGGATAAGGTAATATGACTTTATTTACATGGGGTGTTGTGAAGTTGTGAAAGTATTTGAGCATAATTTTTTGTTGAGTTAGATGATGCCGGATTCGGAAAACGTAGATGCGAAAAAATCTGTGGTTGACACAACAGCCAAATTAGCGTTGATCGTGGGCGTTTTTCCATCGGCTTCGGAATTGAATTTCGCACTTTAACGCACCTGCATTTTATTTTTAAATCAATTAGACGCTTATTATTTATTACTTAAGTATTATGTCAAAGGAGTTGTCAATATAATCTATGACATGTGTTCTTTGTTTTCTCTTCTTTCCTCCCTTTGGAAAGTGCGAACCTTGTAATATATGATTTTTTTAGAAGACGTTTTTTTGTTGATGTATTTGTTAATGTAATAAAAATTTGGCAAATTAGTGTTTTTAAATTATTAGAGAAGCCTTTATAGTCTTGTAGATTTTTAATAAATGTATTTTTTAAGTAAAACACAAAATATAACAAAAAAAAACCACAAAATAATCAATTCAAAAATAAAATTAAAGTAAAATTAAAATAAAAAATAAAATTAAAACTGGTAATATAAATTTGCGATACTTTGCGTTGCACGCCACAAAATTATATCACCAGAATACTTTACCCTCTTTATTGTTGAGTTCTTGCGGGTAGACGTGCCTTCCCTGCCTGATAAAGCATCCTCGGAGCTATAAATATTTCACAATTTAACTTAAAATCTACTTGCAAAGTGAATTAAAATAATTACTTGCTCATCTTCAACTAAATGCACCACAAAAGTGGCGCGTCACAAACGTCAGCTTTTCATTCCAAACAAAACAAAGCCACGTGCTTTCTGACGTTTTAACCTAACCTCTGAAATATAATTATAGTTATGGTACGTCGGTGGCGGTTACCATATAATATCGCGTGTTCGATGGGCAGGAGAAACGAAGAAGAATACGTAGACTACTAAGTCGTTTATTAGTCTGTATGTTACGTTACATGTGTTGATGAATGAATGAATATATATTTACAGTGCGTGTTCTAGTTATAATACAATAGTGCCAGGTAAGCGTTCTACATTTAATAAGGTTACTATACTACAATTTCTACACACGAAAAGAATGTGTAGCGTCGGCATCTTCACTCGAGTTCCAATTCAGTAAAGTGGGTCGAGGATATTTCCAGTGGCGTAACTGACGCCACAGGAGCCCCCTTGGAGTGATTAACGATAGCGCTCTGGAAATCGAACTTGGCGCCCAGAGCGAGTCGTCAATGGGACGGCTGCTGGAGGCGTCGGCTGATCGTGAACGTGGAGCGGTTCTTGATCTGCAAGGGGTGTGCTGGTGTAGTCGGCGTCGTTCAAGACGTATGCGGGCTTAAGACGGTCGACGGAAACTGTTACGTCTTTGCCTCGGATTGTGACAGTGTAGGTTTTGTCACGGCGTCGCACGACAGGATAGGGACCTTCGTAGGGTTGCTGCAGCGGAGCTCGGACGGCATCTCGGCGGAGGAAAACATGGTCTGCTGTAGCAAGGTCTCTAAACATAAAAGTTTTTGAATTATTTGTGTGGCGTGTCCCCGGAGTAGGACGCAGGGCATTAAAATGGCGTCTGAGGTCCTTGATGAACTCTGTGGGGTCGCTGGATGGCTTGAATTGTTGCTGTGTGATGAATTCACACGGGAGTCGGAGGGGTTCTCCGTAGAGCAGTTCTGCTGCTGTTGATTTTAGATCATCTCGCCAGGCGGCTCGTATTCCCATTAAGACGGTGGGTAAAACTTGTGTCCATCGGTCGGTTTCGTGGCATTTAATGGCGGCGTTGAGTTGCCGGTGAAAGCGTTCAATCATACCATTCGCTTGAGGGTGGTATGACGTAGTTCTGAGGCGGTTGGTGCCTGTTAAGTAACTGAGACGCTTGAAAAGGTGTGACTCGAATTGTCGACCTTGGTCTGTAGTTACGCGCAGGGGTGTACCAAATCGTGTTATCCAACCCTCGTAGAACGTTCTAGCTATGGTTTCTGCCTCGATGTTGTTGGTCAGAAAAGCTTCTGGCCATCTGGAAAATCTGTCGGTACAGGTTAGGCAGTAACGTTTACCTTCTGAGATGGGCAGCGGTCCGACTATGTCGATGTGGACATGTTCGAATCTTGCGGATGTTACGGGAAATGTTGCAAGTGGGCTGGCGATGTGTCTGTGAATCTTCGATCTCTGGCATTGTATGCATGCTTGGGTCCATTTTCTGCAGTCGGCTTGGATAGAGGGCCAGACATAGCGTTGAGCTATGCATTTGGTCGTTGCTTTAATTCCGGGGTGTGAAAGTCCGTGAATAGCATCGAAAATTTGTTTTCTGAAAGACTTCGTGACAAACGGACGGATGTGTCGCAGTAAATTGGTATGCCAGATGAGGGTAGGTGTACTTCTTTGAGTTGGAGTACAGAGTCGGGTCGAAGAAATTTTTGAATTTCGGAGTCATTCGCTTATGAGTTAGCTAGTGACTCGAAATCGATGGGTGCAGTTATCTCTTCTGTGCGAGAGAGTGCATTGGCTACGAGATTGATTTTGCCGGAAATGTGACGGATGTCAGTAGAGAATTGTGAAATGAAATCAAGGTATCGAAATTGTCGGGGTGAGCATTTTTCGGGCTTTTGACGGAAAGCGAAGGTGATTGGTTTGTGATCTGTGAAAATGACGAAATCACGACCTTCGATCATGTGCTGGAAATGCTTGACGGCTCGGTAAATTGCGAGTAATTCTCTGTCGTAAGCGGCGTACTTCTTCTCGGCGGGTGATAGCTTTTTGGAGAAGAAAGCAGGGGTTGTCAATCATCGTGAATACGCTGTTGCAGGGCGGCGCCAATGGAAGTGTCAGAGGCGTCGCTGATTATTGCGAGCGTTGCTTGGGGGTTTGGATGTGCAAGAAGCGTTGCACTGGCTAGACTCTCTTTACAGGCGTCGAAAGCGGTTGCCGAGGCGGAGTTCCAGACGAGTTGTGTCTTGCCTTTGGCGTTGCCGTGTAAAAGGTCGTTGAGTGGAGCTTGGAGTGCAGCGGCATTGGGAGTAAAACGACGATAGAAGTTTATCATTCCCAGAAATTGCCTGAGTTGCTTCACTGTTTGTGGGCGGGGGTAGCTGCGGATGGCATCTACTTTTGCCGGAAGTGGTCGTGTCCCAGTTTCGGAGACTTGGTAACCCAAGAATGTGACGGATTTGGAACTGAAAACACACTTCTGAGGATTGATTAGAATGTTATACTGTTTGAGACGCTGGAATATCTGTGAGAGATGTGCGTCGTGCTCTTCTGCTGAGGATGATGCTACTAGTATGTCGTCGATGTACGCGTAGCAGAAATGTAATCCTCTGAGAACTTCGTCGATGAAACGTTGGAAAGTTTGGCCGGCGTTGCGTAGGCCAAATGACATGTACGGGAATTCGAAAAGAACGAAAGGGGTAGTTATCGCCGTTTTGGGTATATCTTCTTCAGCTACGGGAATCTGGTTGTAAGCTCGGACCAGATCGATAGTGGAAAAGTGAGTCTTTCCTTGAAGAGATTGGGCGAAGTCTTCGATATGCGGTACAGGGTAGCGGTCGGGGATGGTTCGGGCGTTTAGAGCTCGATAGTCACCACAGGGTCTCCACTCGTCACCGTGTTTGGGTACCATGTGAAGTGGAGAAGACCAACTGCTTTCCGAAGGGCGTGCAGTTCCAAGTTGTACCATTGTCTCGAATTCTTTTCTTGCAGTTCTCAGTTTGTCGGGGGGCAACCTGCGTGGTTTGCAGTATACAGGTTGTCCGGGAATTGTGCGGATATGATGCTTTGTTGAATGCGTCGGTTTGTGAGGAAGTCCCATGGGTTTAGTAATTTCTGGAAACTTCAGCAGAAGAGGGTGCTGAGGCGAGGTGCCAGAAACGGTTTGGATACATGTATGGTTGTCGTTGCATTTATAAGCGCGTGCAGAAATGTGAGTTAGGGGATCTAGTAGGCATTGATTTTTTATGTCAACCACCAGATTGTAGTGGTGAAGAAAATCAGCTCCGATAATGGGCTTGGATACGTCGGCAATGACGAATCTCCAAGGGAAAGATCTTCGGAGGCCTAGATTGAGATCTAGCGTGACGAAACCATATGTGTGAATGGGTGTGCCGTTTGCTGCCTGAAGAAGGTAGCTCGTCTTGATGCGAGGTGAACGAGAGATGTTTTCGAGTTCTGATCCGGTATCAACCAAAAACTGTGCTCGGGAATCTCTATCGAAGACGAAAAGGCGGCAGGACTTCTTCTTGGCCATGTCATCGGTTGCCGTTACGGGTGACTGGCCTGTGCGTTTCCCGAAGACTGGAAATTGCACGGGGGGCGGCACTGCCTCGCGTTGGTACCGAAAGTGCGGTGGTACCAACAAACTGCGCCTTCGTTCCGTGGAGAAGAGCGAGATCGGGAGCGTCGAGAAAATGCTGGGGATCGTGTTGTTCAAGCGTCAGCTGTGGACCAATCGCTTGCAGTCGTCTGCCGGGCTGACGCGACGCCGCTAGCGGTCTGCGCTATAATGACCTCCTCTCTGACCTCCTTCGAAAGCGGAGTGCCCATTAGTAAGATAAAATAAATTCGTTGCTTACTTGAGTTCGTGGGTTCTGGAGGAGCGATCACTGGGTTGTGCGGCAGGCGGCGGTCAACAAATTGCGGACATCAGGACGGCAGTTTTCTTCGTTGTAGGTCACCATTTATGAGGGTGGCCTTCCATCACGTCGGGGAGTCACCAATTATGGTACGTCGGTGGCGGTTACCATATAATATCGCGTGTTCGATGGGCAGGAGAAACGAAGAAGAATACGTAGACTACTAAGTCGTTTATTAGTCTGTATGTTACGTTACATGTGTTGATGAATGAATGAATATATATTTACAGTGCGTGTTCTAGTTATAATACAATAGTGCCTGGTAAGCGTTCTACATTTAATAAGGTTACTATACTACAATTTCTACACACGAAAAGAATGTGTAGCGTCGGCATCTTCACTCGAGTTCCAATTCAGTAAAGTGGGTCGAGGATATTTCCAGTGGCGTAACTGACGCCACATAGTTGTTTTCAAGTTTTTACACGTAAGCCCAACACACAAATTGAAAATAAACTGTATTCACTGCAAAACGTCTATAATTATATTGCAAAAACTAGTTTAAGAAGTTGTAAACAATATCGATAAACGTCAAATGGCACGTGCTTTTGTTTTGTTCGGAATGAAAATCTGACGTATGACGGAGCCGCTTATGTCCTGTATTCGGGACCTAAGTGCCTCCGTCATACGTCAGATTTTCATTCCAAACAAAACAAAAGCACGTGCCATTTGACGTTATCGATATTGTTTACAACTTCTTAAACTAGTTTTTGCAATATAATTATAGACGTTCTGCAGTGAATACAGTTTATTTTCAATTTGTGTGTTGGGCTTAGGTGTAAAAACTTGAAAACAACTATAGTATTAATTATATTTCAGAGGTTAGGTTAAAACGTCAGAAAGCACGTGGCTTTGTTTTGTTTGGAATGAAAATCTGACGTTTGTGACGCGCCACTTATGTGGTCCATCGCCGCTAAACATTATACAACAGTAGATTTCAGAGTGAAAACAGGAGAACAGTATATTGACATTGAGGGTAAAAACAGCAGATCTACAGATCTACTGTTCAAACAGTGCTTGCGGCTTCTACATAACCTAGTTTATTGCTGGTTGGCCAAAAATTAAAGGGAGTGACTACTGAACAGTCCGACGGTTACTTTTAAATTTTGTTCCAGGACAGTCGACATTCCGACCGCATGCGCATTACAGAATGTAACCTTTTGGAAGTGTAAAAAAACTAAAGCTGAGACAACACTTTTTTAAAATCGACCCTTCACTTGCCCTTTCGCACCAGACACACGCATTTTTTGGCAAAAAGGTGATGTAGAAACAAGCAAGAAACGCGGACCCGTGCGGGCGCAGAACTCTTGTAGACGTAAGAGAACAATATGGCAGCTCTGTACTATACCCGAACACCCACCAAGATTGTTGGCGGTGTGTTTCAATAACAAAGTACTTAAACGTCATTTTACTGATATTGTGTAATGCGTTAATCGACTGTCCTGGAACACATTTTAAAAGTAACCGTCGGACTGTTCAGTAGTCACTCCCAAAATTACACTACGGATAGAAACGAAAGTTGGGAGTGACTACTGTTCCGGCAGTCTCCTAAAATTTTGTTCCAATACGGTCTGACGTGCGCATTACGCAATGTCGGTAAAATGCTAAAATTACGTTTAAGTATATCGTTATCGCTAGTGACGGTCTCAGTGGGTGTGCGGATATCGTACAGTACTGCCATTTTGTTCTCCTACGGCTAGACGAACTCTGATCACGTAGGAATTTCATATAATTTTGCTTGTTTTTACATCATATTTTTTCCAAAAAGTGCGTGTGTCTGGTGCAAGAGGCCAAGTAAATGGTCTGTTTCAAAAATGCATTCCACCTTTAGTTTTTTTACGCCTCCAAAATGCAAATTGTGTTGACATTCTGTAATGCGCATGCCCGACCGTGTTCAAACAAAATTTCAGGGGACCGTCGGCCGGAGCAGCAGTCACTCCCAAGAAAGTTTTGCTGAATGCAGGGAGCATTAATCATCAATAATTTTTATTGAATTCAATTTATTACAAAAACTTGCAGGAAATGGCACAATGAACATAAGATTTTTCAAAAAACCTCTTTTCAAATACTAGCTCAGAAACTCTGAAATTGCGGTTGGTTTCACATCAAACACACGTTTAATTATATCCCAACTAGGTTTTGCCAATACAACGTTTTAGCGTGCTATTATTCCCTTGTTTTCATTAGTAATCGCGGATTTTCTTTAAAAAAATGTCTTTCGTAACGGGTCACCGGACACAACACATGGAAATCAAAATTCTGTAAATTACAACAAACTTTAGGAGAAAAAAAGAAAAAAGTATCGCTTGGATTTGAACGGAAACTTCCCGCGCCTTTCGGTACTGCGCCAAGCCTGTTGCTTGCATAGCATGAAGTTTAACAGTCTATTAAAGCGCTTGAAAGTGTAAATGGCCTACTTGGCAAAATTCTGTTTGAAAAAGTGAATGTTTGAAAGCCTTTTAAACAATTATTTCCATGAATTTGAAACTTTTATCGAGACTTTGACAAAATATATTGCTGTAATTTGTAGAATGCAAAAATAGGTCTTGCTACGAGTATTGTGACAGAAGAACGTGGTAAACATTATTGGTAGATCTGTTATGTTTGCTTTTCAGAAAATACTCTGTTGTCATTGTGTTTTCGTATTTGGAGCTGGCGTGGTAAAGAATATGTCCAGTGTAGTACAATTTATATTTTATTTGAACAAATCATTAATTTGTAGGAAACATTAATTTTGCACAAGAAATATTCCAGGCCCATGAAGAAATATAATAAAAACACAAGAGAAAAACCACTAGACAATATAAAAAATATCACAGAATATAGATACAAATAATTTCACAAAGCCCATTCAATCATTCCAGAATCCAGAAAATGTTCTGAACTGAAAGTTAAAATTTGCAGTTATGTGATAAGTTGGAAGTTTCTAAAAATTTTGATAGATGCGCTCCACACAACCACAAAATATTTAGTAGGAAAAATTGAGCAAATGACCAGTTGTTATCCTTCTTTTCTTATTGCTATGAAGTATCTTGCGGTTGCGGTTTTTTATCTGAAAACAAGCTGAATTTTAAGTAACTCCTGATGGAAAATGTGAGAATCATACCTGCTTTTTTCAACAGAACTTTCTCTAATGCTATAATGGGTGACTCAAAAAGGACAGAAAAAATGAAGGCGCACCCAAACGTTATTCCTACTTGAGACAGCAAAATTGCAACCTAAAATTTTTTATTACGGTAATTATTCCATATAAACTGAAATAAAACTTACCAAGTTAAATGAGCTCAAGTACACCGGACCTCTGAGAGTTCCGTAAAAGTACAGTACAACAATTCCATTGAGCAAATAGGCACAATAAGTCATCCTGCTCAGAGGAAAGTACATTTTCCAGCTCAAAAATTGATTGACCAATGCTGAAAATGAAGTAAGTATACAATTGTCCCCTTTCTCCGAAAAATTACATTTTTTCTTTATTTACCTGCATTGTCAGTAATGCAGCAAAACAGAATCCAACCAATGGCTAAACTCCAACCCACCCTATGTAAACTAGAGTATATGGAAGACTCCCATACATTATATTCGTGATCAGGGTAGTAAAAAATAAAAATGGAATACATCGACAAAATCCCACAAACAGCTGCGCTAATCCATCCTGTTATAACAGTTCTCGAACTCAATTTTTTGCTATAAAACAAAAAAAAAAATAAGAAACATTGGTAAGCATATCGTTTCTTAAATTTTGCTTACCCTTGGAATTGTATTTTATGAATTAAATATCCGATAGCAAGACCAATAAAATATGAAGTAGCGCGCATGTGCGTTTTTATGTAAGCAGTGGTAAAGTAATGGTTGTATTTCAAATCTGCTATTTCTCTGAATTAAAACAACCATTTAAAAAACTCAAATAAACGTTTTGTTTGGCTTTACTTACTGGGGGTATACCATCAAAGTTGGATCCAATTTATTAACGTATGTGAAAATAAACGAAATAAAGATAGTCGTGAATATTGCAAATCCTAGTAGAAATTCTCCTACTTTTCGCCACCTCCACAAGGGGTAGATAAATAATGGGGCTAGCATAAAAAGATGGGTATCTGCAGCTAAATACCACGATTGGAACATGCACTAAAAATCGGGAATTTAAGTAATGATAGACCCTGTATTCAGAAGCAGTATACTCACCAAATTGTCTGTACTGATATAGTTGTTTAGATATAACAAATTGGGTAGCCAAGACTGAAGGCATCTATCTCTTTCTAAAGAAATTCTGTAGTCCCACAAAGGCCCGCTGCCAAGTCTTATAAAATAAGTGCAGTAAAACCCAATTACGATAGCATAAGCTGGTGTCAATCTAAAATTCATTATCAATAAGGAATTTGAAAATTATCGTGTATTATGTACTTGCCTTATGTACCGGGCGATGTAAATCACAAGAAAATTTATTTTGCCGTTTCGTTTTTCTAGTTCGGCCAACAATAAAAAGCACATGAGGAATCCGCTTAATAGTAGAAATGTGTCTACTAACAAAGGGTTGTTGAAAAGAAAACCATTTTCAACTTTTAATGATTCCTACAAATATTAGATCATTACTTTTCACTGCACATTTCTAATAATCTAAGACAAAATTCGAATGCAAGAAATGTTTTAAACGACAAAAATGCGTCAGGTAACAATGAATTTCTAACATTTTGTCGGTTTTGATATCGCTCGCCTATTTTTATCAAACTAAGTATTCTAATCATCAAAAACTCTAAACCAATTCCTTAAATCGCCCCAAAATTCGTTTCAACATGAAGGTTGAATGAAAAATTGCTTTAACGCGTTTCATAAAATACCTAGGTAGAGTAGTATTGAAATTGGAAGAGACCAGCAATAAAAATGCGCAGTAGACAGATTTTAGCATATTGTCAGATTAAGGGCGAATATCGATTTTTATGTATAAGTGACTATTCTAAAGTTTCGTGGAACAAAATGAAATAAGTAAAAAAACATTTTTAAGTTAAACGGTTTTATTATAAAGAAACATAATAATGATGCAGATAATGTACTAAAAGCTAAAAAATAATTAGGTATGTAGGTACCAGGTACCAGTCATCGTCACCACTCTCCTCATCAATCTAGAGCATTGATCAGACTAAAATAAAATCGTGGGGCGAGTCGAATTTCTATTATCTACAGTCAACCGCAGATATCATTATAGGTATGCTTTGGATGCATCTTCTCAATAGACAATATCGCAGAACGATCATTTACATATTTACTCAGGTTACGCTACGCCCCACGATTTTATTTTAGTCTGGTCAATGCTCTAGATTGATAAGGAGAGTGGTGTGATGTCTGTTACCTGGTACATAACTAATTATTTTTTAGCTTTTAGTAAGTACAAGGTGTCCCAAACTGGACGCGTTCTTATGGGAACACCCCTTATTTGAAGAGATAGAAAAAAATTAACCAAGGTGTCCGGAGCTCAAATTTAATGAGAAAACCACTGGCGCAAACAAAACTTTGCCATCTCTTGTCGTTTGGCCGCTAGAGGGCTATTCTCAAATTTCGTCGATTTCTTTTATGTCCTATAACTTGTTTATTAATAAAGATAATTAATTTTGGTAAAAACTTTCTTAAGGCACTTTTTTCCGTAGAATCCATTGCAATAGGCAGTTTTTTTACAGGGCGTTTAGATTTTCGTGCACCACCCCAAACTATTTTTTTTTATATGGACCACCCTATATATTATGAGATTTTTGGAAAGCTCGTAAAATTTCCTAAATTTTTATGCATCACTTGTCATGTTTATCTTAAAAACCATTAGCAACATTTAAAGAATTATTAATTTAGTATAATAAAATTTTCTTCAATTTTGTGAATTTTCTGGCAAATTTCAATTAATAATATCTGTTCAAAAGTATATAATTCGACGTTTCGCCCCTGATTAGGGGCTTTGTCAAGACTAATTTATTAAAAAAAACGTTTAAATACAATTATAAAAAATTATTTGACAATTTTTTTTTGTCTTAAATAATCAAAACTTACAAAGTACCTATGATATAAATATACAATTTTTGGCACTTTTGATTTTGGTTAAAATTCGAAATTAAGATAGAGAAAACGGTAGGTATTTAATTTAATAATACTACTATCATTTAACAAATAAATACTTCGCGAACTACCAATATATAACGTTTTATTTAAATATTTTACCGGTTTCAGGATTCACATACGGTATACAAAATTAAATGTAAAGACTGCGAAAAAACATATATTGGACAATCTAAAAATCATTTGGAAACCAGACTTAAACAACATAAATACAAAAACAGTAATTCTGCAATAAGCAAACACATGAAAAACAATAATCATACCTTTGAATTTAACCATACCAAAATTTTAGAACAAGAAAAAAATTTGAAATCTCGACTGTTTTTGGAAATGATCTACATTAGAAAAGAACAAGACTCTATTAATGATAGAATTGATATTCAAAATTTAAGTCAAATTTACTGTAACATGATAAAATAAATCATACTCTCTGCTACTTACTTATAATAGATAGTAGTATTATTAAATTAAATACCTACCGTTTTCTCTATCTTAATTTCGAATTTTAACCAAAATCAAAAGTGCCAAAAATTGTATATTTATATCATAGGTACCTACCTTGTAAGTTTTGATTATTTAAGACAAAAAAAATTTGTCAAATAATTTTTTATAGTTGTTTTCAGTTATTTTGGCTCGTACGTCAATATGACAGTATGGGTCAAATATGTATTGCATTCCAGCAATTCTCAACAAGTAGAATTTATGATTATTTGAAAGAAGGCACCATAGATTAATAAATTGCTGGAAAATGCATGCACTTATCTATGTATGTAATTCCCAAAGTAGTTTAACGATTCAATCAGTATAATAATTACTATATTTTCGGGAGTTTCATTGGAATATAGCGACGCAGATAAATTACAGAAGTTCAATTTTAGCTAAATGAACAAAACTTAATGCAGACAATAACTAAAGTGATGCTAAATAAGTGGTCGGTAATACGTAAACAAGTATAATATAAATAAAATACAATAATACATGTTACCTAACTGAAATAATGAACTGAAGAAAGTTGAAAAGAAAATTCATTTGAAACATTTACGAAAGAAAAAAATTATAAAAAAGAATTCTAATTAATTGTCGTAATAACTACATATTAGGATCTTAAAAAAGTTCAAAAAATGTATCGTCTTCATCTTCAGAATCTTCAGATGAATCATTCAAGTTTATTATAAGCGGTTCAACTTCATCAAAGCGCACTTCACGTTCCCAGTCTTTCTCCACAATTTTTTCCGTGTGATTTATACAATTTTTCCAAACATCTGGAGTGACTTGGTCTAAAGCTTTTTGCCACATATCTAAAACTTGTTTGTCTCCAAAACCAACTTCTCCAATATGCAGGTCATAATATTGTTTGCAAATACCCCACACCAACTCTATTGGATTATACTGACACTGGTAGGGTGGCAGGGGTGGCAGTCTTAGGACTTGATGACCATGCTCTTGGAGCATTTCGTCTATAGCGTTCCTTGGCTGTTGTTTATTCTCTTTACATAAATTTAGAAGTTCAATTTTCAAAGCCGTTTCCGAAAATGGCACATTTTTAGTTACAAGCCAATCTTTTAATTTTGATTTATTCCAGGATGCATGGGGAACTGGCTCTACTAAGAAGCTATGGTATGATGCATTATCCATTACCACTAGCGACGGTTCCTCAAGGTTTGGTATTAGTTTTTCTAAAACCCACTTTTTGAACGAATTCTGATCCATTGAATCATGGTAGTCCGCCGATTTTGATTTTGTAGAGAACAGCAGCGATGCATTCGGTACAAAACCATGCCTAGTTCCTGAATGAAGTACAACAAATCGCTTCCCATTTGAAGCATGGCCTTTCTTACAGCTTTTAACGCTTTCATCTTGCCATGTGCGCTTACTTCCTCCTTTAGCAAAAATCCATGTTTCGTCGAGAAACACAAATTGTCTGGAATGTTCGCTTTTCATATTTTGTATGTATTCTCGTAAAAACGCAATGCGCTTGCTTGCAATGTGAGGTTGCTCACAAAGAAAACGGCGATTATTCTCCGTTTTGAAACAAAACCCCAAGTTCTTTAAAATACGCCACATACTCGTATTAGATACATCTATGCCACCCCTTTGCTTTGCTAATTCATTCAGCGTTTGAATTGTAATGTGCTTCTTGTCTTCTCTCATCATATAAAACGTGTTGCGAATTTCGCAATTTATTTCTTCACTTACATCGTCACTCTTAAACTTTCGCCTGTTATGCGATTTTCCGGGGGTAGTAAGAGGATCACCAGATGTAGATTCTGCTTTGATACGACCTATGGTTCTTAAACTTATTTTCAACGCGGCAGAAACTCTCTCGTTCACAGAAGAAAATGGAACCAAAGGTCCTTTATTTTCTGCTTCTGCCTTAAAATACTCCATAAGATCTAGTACAAATTGCCTGCACTGTTTTGTTATAGTACACCCAGGCATTTTAGTTTAGTATTTCAATACCAAAATTGTTAGAAATAAATATTGGAAATTACTAATTTGACAGTTAATGAAATAAACTTGACGTTACAACTTATGAAATGCCAAAAAACATTTTTGTGCGTTCTGTTTCCAAGGAATTAAGATTGCACGTGCGTTAGCTGCCAAAGTAATAAAATTTATACATATTTTGATTGATACGTATGGCGTTTATTGCATCAACATACGTTCAATACAAAAACCATTGTGATTTGAACGAAAACATCATAAACATGAGGCGTTGCTTAGTGTATACACACGCCAAGATAGCTGAAATGAACTATATAATTGTATTTAAACGTTTTTTTTTTATAAATTAGTCTTGACAAAGCCCCTAATCAGGGGCAAAACGTGGAATTATATACTTTTGAACAGATATTATTAGTTGAAATTTTGCCAGAAAATTCACAAAATTGAAGAAAATTTTAAAAACAGACTGGCACCAATCAAGCAAGAATTTTTAATATAATAACTATGAGTAATCTTATCATGAAAGTTTAGATCTGTGGTTTTAATCATAGCATGTTAGCATCCTATGTCATTTTATTAGTCATGGCAATCTTGATTTCTGTAGGCACAATATTTTAATTTTTAAATCGTAATGTTGCTAATGGTTTTTAAGATAAACATGACAAGTGATACATTAAAATTTAGGAAATTTTACGAGCTTTTCAAAAATCTCATAATATATAGGGTGGTCTATATAAAAAAAATCAGTTTGGGGTGGTGCACGAAAATCTAAACGCCCTGTAAAAAACTGCCTATTGCAATGGATTTTACGGAAAAAAGTGGCTTAAGAAAGTTTTTACCAAAATTAATTATCTTTATTAATAAACAAGTTATAGGACATAAAAGAAATCCACGAAATTTGAGAATCGCCCTCTAGCGGCCAAACGATAAGAGATAGCAAAATTTTGTTTGCGCCAGTGATTTTCTCATTAAATTTGAGCTCCGGACACCTTGGTTATTTTTTTCTATCTCTTCAAATAAGGGGTGTTCCCATAAGAACGCGTCCAGTTTGGGACACCTTGTACATTATCTGCATCATATGTTTCTTTACAATAAAACCGTATAACTTAAAAATGTTTTTTTGCTTATTTTATTTTCAAGTTTTTAGTATTTTAATTTGTTTTTGTTTCGTTATTATTTATCTAAAGTGTACTGTGTTTTACTTGTCAAGCCCTTTCATTTGGTACCCATATTGAGGGGATTGAAAACAAAGTAATCGCCATTTTGTGGTGGCGGCCATATTGGATTTTGAATTTTTCATGGTGTACTGTATTCATTTTATATCCATACATTGAGGGGGTTGAAGAAAAATATCTAATCCGCCATTTTGTGGCGGCGGCCATCTTGGATTTACAATGATACTGAATATACATAATTGTATTGTCATCACAACTAAAGGTGTGTACCAAATTTCAGATCAATCGGTCAACAGGAAGGGGGTAAAATTTCAATTAATAGATTTGACCCACACAAACAAACAAACAAAAAAATACAAACAAACAAACAAACAAACAAACAAACAAACAAGGCAAACCGTTTAAAAACAGCCTGCGAGTTAAGCACCCCAGCAAACTCACGGAATGTGGGCAAATGTTTTTACTGGTTGTTCTACCATTGCTAACTTTTCTGTGTTTCTAGAATATTGATTCAAGTGTAAAAGGGAATTGTAGGGTCATTCTTACTCCATAACTTCAAAACTCTGCGCTTCTAAGGAAAAATGTGGTCGTGACAGTCAGGCTGTTCGGTTGCCTTACCTGGACAAAAAAATTGGAGTTCATTACTGGCCCACTCATCAGAAACATCAGCCCGTGAGCAGCGAGAATCATAAACATCGATATCACTTTCATGCCGGAAACGCAGTCTAAATTCATGTCATTCGGATGCACGTGGAACATTTTTCTTAAATTTCTAATTAGAGAGAAACATACTATTATTTCATACGTTAAACTCTTGCGAATTTTGGGACTAGTTTGGCCAGTTTCCGTTAAATAATTTAGCTTCTTTTTCCTTTTTCGAATTTGCACTAAATGGAAAATTGTTGCTATCACAATAAAAGCGAGGAACACTCCCAAAATGGAACTGCAAGTAATGGAAAATTAAAATTATACAAACAATAATATACAGGGTGGTCCAGCGTCCAGTTTAACGACAATAATTTTAAAATGTGAAAGCGAAGATTTTTGAATGAGAAGGGATTTGTTTAATTTTTTTTTCCCCTAAAATGAATAATAAAGAGAGGAGAGAAGAATTCCGGAGTGCCAGATCACACTGTATACATATATATAGGTAAATTCCGCACCCATATATTATTTCAAATATGGAGAGAGGTGCGGACTTTCCATCGTGGCATTTGCGTTCGTCAATTGCGATTTGAACAGACGCATCTCCTATGGCTAAAGTAAAAATACTCTCCAGGAAGTCTTTGGCATCATTGCCTGTGCAAGTTGATGGCATGCATATAGCCCAATATATTGTACTGTTAACATCACCCCTGTAGATACCCTGAAATGAACGATAATATTTTGTAACCAAATATTTCACAATTTCCAAATTATTTTAATTTGTTTTAGTTCGTAGTTTTCCAGTGCATAGTTAAAAGGTTAAAATCGAATCCTGTTTTTAAATAAATAATAAAATAATAAATAAATAATGAAATGACCATAAAAGCACGTGAATCTTTTTTGGGGGCATATGAACCTCAAAGAATTGCCCAACTCGCTGCAGTGAAGGTTATCCAGTTTGTGATTCTGCGGATTCCTTCCAAATTTCGCGATTTTATAACCAATTACAAGAAATTCTTCCGAGATTACCTTTTTTTCCATAAACGACCTGGCCAGTCTGTCATTGTTTGGGAATTTTAGATCGATATCCGCCAAACAATATTTTCCTTCGATTTGTTTTGAATTTTCGGTGTTCTCCGGTGGTTGTTTGGCCGAAAGACATTCGTCGAAATTGCCAAGCTGGTAACGCTGGCCGTAGAGGACTCCCACGGGAAATTTAGGAGAGGCGTCGAACACTGAAATTAATTATTGATCACTTAGACGTGAGTTACTAAAAAAAACAAAAAAAATGGAGGAAATTCTGGAAGAAATATTAGAGGTTTAGGAGAAACATGGGAACGCGCGAAGCCATTTTATCAATACGGGTACACGGGCGGTAATGGAGGAAACCACAGAAAAAGGAATGAGCGAATTAGATAACATAAAAGGAGAAGAAATTTTCGAAATGCTCAAAAATTTAGGGGTAAAATACAGAGGCAGGGTAATATGTAATTTGTAAAAGGGCAAACAGCGGTTATAGAATTTTAGCAGGAACGTAGAGAAATAGATATTCGGAAGTGAGTAAGATGCAGGTATTAAGACATAAGGTATACTTGCGTTGTCGCCTGTAGTTTTTAACTCATAAATATTATTAAGCTTCTGTGGAATAGAGCATCCACAATCAACAAGAAGCATTTAGGTATTTCCACATGTTTCAATGGTCGATAATAGCAATTTTGCACTAAAGTGCATTTACGTTGGCACATAAATAATAATGGCAATTTTAATTTTTAGAATTTACTCCTTTTTGCATGATTTGCATTCAGTTCGGACGTCGAGCATTTTTTTTATTTAGTTAAAATTAAATGAATATTATTTCATTAATCAATCGAATGAATGTTTGATGTCTAAACTTTTTTGTCCACGACTATCTTATAATATACTATTTATACTTGTGTTTCTTCAATCATAATTAGATACATTATAGACCAGGAGCCTATAGACCAAAAATTGTGCATAATAGGTATACTCCAAAAATGCCTGAGATGTTATTATTTTTGGGTCGTGGAGCACAGAAATGCCCATGCCAGTTTTTGTTTTTGGTACAGTGATGTGTGGCAGACCTGACACCCTTATTAATAGTTGTCGCAACCTCTTAGAAATGCATTCAACATTTCGAGTGTAAAAAATTGCTTAAAAAAGTTTATAGGTTTAGGACTGGGGTTTGTGGGAAGCGCTAAATAATGAAAAGTAATCCAGCGGACGTGGTTCGCTTGTTGTGAATTCTGGGACACTGACCCGCCACAGGGGTCAAATTGTGTAAATAAAACACCCCAAAAAAATTATAGGTTTACGCATGGGGATTGGAGGGACCTCCTAATTTACCCCCAAACATCATGAATCTCAACTCCCATTCATTTTGGTTGGTATAAAGAGGCGCCACTATCGCGACATTTTGTAAATTCACTCAGGTAAAAAAAATAATAAGTTTACGCTTCAAAACTTTGAGACAAGTTATTTCAATCACAAAAGTCGAGTATTAACCGTTGCCGATAAAAAAAATTGGTACAGGGGGGCGCTAGAGACGCAACATTTTGTAAAAAAAACTTACGTAAAAAAATCATAAGTTTATGAATGGCATTCAAGAATTTGATTATGATGAACCTGCTGAGTACAAAAATACATTCCTTATCATTGAACGGTGGTACACGGGCCCGCTAGAAAGCTTGAAAGAAAGCAATTATAAATTTTCACCCTTCATCATAAAGATTTCAGTCCAAAGACTGGTTGGACGCGTACCTCCATCTTTCCTATCCTGAGCTAACCTACGCTTTTCCTTAAAAGTTGAACATCCTATATCCCTAACTACTTGAGAGCAGTAGTCCAATCTCGGCCTACCCTTACCACTTTCTATTCCTATCTCTGACTCTAGTATGTTGCGAACTAAGCCTTCGTGCCTCAGAAGGTGTCCTACTATCCTATCTCTCCTATTCCTTACTGTCTTCCATAAATTTCGCTTTTCTCTAACTTTTTCTAATACCTCTCTGTTGCTAACCTTATCTACCCACGGTATATCTTCGTCATGCGTCTGTAGCGCCACATTCCAAATACTTCTAATTTTTTCCTATCCGCTTCTCCTACCGTCCAAGTTTCGCACCCGGACACTGCTGTACTCCATACATACGTTTTTAAGAGCCTCTTCCGAGTTTCTACATTTATCATTTCCGAGCATAATAGTTGTTTCTTTTTTTTAAATGCAACTCGACCCTGCGCTATTCTTTGTCTTAAATCTAGAGTTATTTGACTTCCTAAATAGCATAAATCTGAGACTTCCTCTATCTTCTCGTTTCCTATTTGTATTTTAGTTTTAGCCCTATTTTCACGCCCCCTGCACAACAAAATTTCGGTTTTCTTTTTGTTGATCATCATACCATAGCCCTCCGTCAAAATCGCTTCCATTTTGTTCAGAGTCCTTCCTAATTCTTCTTTGCTGGATCGCTGGATGCTAATACTGCTATATCATTCGCAAATCTGAGCATATTAATAGTTTGACCCTGTATATTAATTCCAGCACCTATTCTGATGTCTTTAACTATATTCAACACATCTTCGATATATAAATTGAGAACTAGAGGCGATAACGCACGTCCCTGCCTCACTCCCTTTCGGATATTTACTTCTCTATGTTCCTGCTCAAATTCTGTAACTGCCGTTTGCTCGTTTGCTCTTTGAGTAGATTATAAATTATTCTTTTATCCCTATACATATACTTAATCCCTACCGTTTTGAGCACTTCGAACATCTTCCTCCATTTCACATTGTCGAAGGCTTTTTCCAAATCTGCAAATCCTTCATAGGGTCTCTTTCCCTTTTCTATTGCTTTTTCTATTAGTAGTCGTAAAGCTAGAATGGTCTCGCGCGTTCCCCTATTTCTTCTAAATCCGAACTGATCTTCTCCTAATATTTCTTCCGCCCTTTTCTCCATCCTTCTTTGCACAATTCTAGTTAAAATTTTTGACACGTGGGAAGTCAAACTGATCGTTCTAAAATTTCCACACGTATCCGCGCCTTTCCTTTTTGGCAAAGCTACTATGATGTTCCGTTTGTATTCTTCTGGAATATCGTCTGTCTGGTATGTGCAGCTAAACGTTTCATAGAACCATTTTAATTACTGCAGTAATCTACACGCAGTAGGAACGAAGCTTCAGTGCACAATCAATTATCGTGAATGGCAAGACTTTTGTACCACTTTTCAACGGTGGCGAATGTATTTTCGCACTCAGTATGTTTATATTAAACAAGTTACTGAACGCCATTCATAAACTTATGATTTTTTTTACCTGAGTGAATTTACAAAATGTCGCGAGAGTGGCGCCTCTTTGTACGAACCAAAATGAATGGGAGTCGACATTCATGATGTTTGGGGGTAAATTAGGAGATCCCTCCAATCCCCATGCGTAAACCCACGATTTTTTTGGGGTGATTTATTTACACCAGTTTGACCCCTGCAGCGGGTCAGTGTCCCAGAATTCACAACAAGCGAACCGCGTCCCCTGGATTACTTTTTATTATTTAGCGCTTCCCGCAAACCCCAGTCCTAAATCTATAATACTTTTTTAAGCAATTTTTTTGCACATTTACGGGTCGGATGATTACAAAACTCGCTCGTTTCACTCGCTCGTGTTGTAAACTTCATCCTCGGTAATAATAGCATTCATTATAAACTCGTGTATAATATACTATTGATAAACTGGGTGCCATCATATTATAATCATTAGATAACCTGCAATTTCTATAATTTTTGATATAGCACGATGAGAATTGGAACAAGTAGGTAATAAGTTGACAAAAAGACTCATTTTATAATTTTGGGCAATTTTGTGCAATGTCCTCGAATTTTGAAATTTTAAGCCTTTTGACTTTCGTAGACAATTCGTCACATTAAAGCCAAATGGGCCCATCTCAAAATTTCATGTTTGGAGATACTTAATATTAATTTAAACTTTCATTTGACGGTTGAGGAAGATGTCTATTATGCATAGCAGATTGAAGTGAAGTTGGCAAGAACTGCCGTTGTTTTTGTGAATAAAAAAATGTTTCAGGGTTATGTCGGATATCGCGGTTTACGTTAAAATTACAGCGAAATTAACAAATATTTTCAAACTGCTGGACTTATTTTTGAACATTTAAGAAATTCGCTTAATAGAATGGAGGGAAACGAATTTTGAATTTCGTATCTTGAATCTTATAGTCTTAACCCAAGCGATTATTTAGGTATATCGATGATACTTTGATATTTGTCCACATGGTCGAGCCACTAGACCATCTCCATGGCCATCACTTCAGTACTTTTCACCATGGAGGGTAGTCTTAGTTATTCTGTCTAGAGGAGACCCCTTCACATCAATAGTTGTCTCGATTCGTTATTTAATTATCAACTCTCTCAAAAAATGTCAGTTATCAACTCTCTTGTTCACAGTGTGGTCGTCATATCCGAAGCCTCCTCCTCATCTTCTGAGCTTCAACATATCCCAGTCTTCTATTTTTGTTTAAAGATCCGTTACCCTTGCATGCCTTGTTTGTCAAAAAACTTTTTATTTACTTATCATTTTTCGATATCTCTTAAGTTGTGTCAAAATATACAGGAAAACGTTTTAATATAGATTAATGAATATTCATACACCTTTTCTTATTTTGATTTTTATAGTCAATCAAATGAGTGGCAACTGATTGATTACGTAATGTTACATAAATTGTAAAAAGTGCAAAATAAACTCATCAAGTGGGTACCTAACTACTCGAGACCATGTTCAAGCATTTGAAGTCGCGACTACTGATTATTTTACGCTAATGAGTCTGTAAAAAATCAACATGATTTGCTTTTAACACTTCTTTTTTCTAGACACGTTTTCGCTGGCAATCTTCGAGCATCTTAATATCAAGGTTGAACGTATTCCTAATTCTGGTGGATTTAATGGCGTGCTTTGCCTTTAAATTTTTTTTTAATAGAAATGTTAATACGTATTGTTATAATTATGTTACAGATATAACAATTAAGGATTTAGGTAACTAATATAATAACAAAAATGTAATATTGCTTGCAGGGAAAACATGCGATTTCACTGTTTTGAAACTGCCGGGAAAGTGAATGGAATTCGTTATAGCTTTAATTATGGCAGTGTAAAATAGTCGTTTATTTCGAGGTGATCTACTCCATAGATTTATGAATATGTTTATGGGTATATTAGCTAATTTAAACATTTATTTTTAATACTTTTTGTTCGCAAGAAACCTCTCATCAAGTCAGTAACAATACGAACGTAATTATTAAAAGATGAGCAAACATCAAAACGATAAATACTGGATGTAAACTTGCTTGAATAATAACGTCGATTACGTTAATTATGCACTTACAAAGCTATTCTAGGAAGTGCAATTACTTATATTTTAAAGCATTAATATACAAAGTATGGCGATAAAAAATTCCCAGACAGGTTAATTTTGGGTTTAATATTAGAATACCAAAATTTGCAAATGCATTTCGTCCGACTTTGAAAAGCAAAAATGAACTACTTAGGTACATAATGAAATGCTGTTTGATATTAGTAAGGACCCCCAATAATCTAATAATAATAATAATAATAATAATAATAATAACCGTCTTTATTGTGACATTACAATAGAAAACAACAGAGAAAAAAAACATTTTCAATGCCACAAAGGGCGAAGTTCAGCACATGCTGTTCTTCCACTTAACCCCAATATAATAAAACAATTAAAAGAAGCAAGAACAAGTGTATCTGGCTATAGGGCTACGAAAAACTAATTAATGCGGTAGAATAGGAAAGAAGAACTAGAAAAAGGCGAAAGTAAACGGCAAAGAAAAGTAGAAAAAGCAAGAGAAAAGGAAAAAAAAAAAACAGCAAATAGAGACAATTACTGTAGTATTTATATTTATTGTTCATTGTTGTTCAGTTAGAAGGATCTGCTTTACCTTTTTGCGAAACTTAAATATGGTAAGAGACCTGGTTTCTCTTGACAGTTTGCTATAAACATTACTAATATTGTAGGAGAAAGATCTGCTCCAATTTTATTCTAGGGTTTATTTTTGACGCTTTTATAAGAACCAGAAAAAAGATTAAGATGAAAAATATGTAGTAGTGGATCGAGTTTTTTGAGTGTATTGCATTCGAATTTAAATATATTTAATATATGTGTGAAAATCAAAGATTTGGCTCCATTAAAACAATGAGTCAAGAAATAACCTTGTCAGATGCCACCCAAGAGTTGGATAAATAGAAAATAATTCTGCGGTTTATTTCTCATACTTACTGGTCGTCATTCGGCAATACCCACTCTACACCCTGCGGGCACTCTTTTAGATATTCCCTGCCAACAAGTTTCAGAAAACCTGTCAAATTATTTTCAATTTATTCTCACTCTCTTGTTATTGTAGGAAACTCGCCATTATTCTGGAGTTTATCTGGATATTATTGTAGATCTAATCTGGGTCTACCTCTACTTATTTTTATTCTTACTTTCTCACCTCCGCCTCAGGTATCTGCCATCATCTCATAAAAATTAATTCTATGCGAAAAACAATAGTGGTTTGAAAAACCATAAAATACTGTTGCAAATAAAAAACTTACCAATGATACATGAGGAAATAATAAAGCAGGCATTAAATTTCAGTTCGTTATTTATTATCAAATTAATAATTTAATAATAGTTATAACTATTTACAATAACATCATTACTGTATCAGATTATACAGGGTCCTGCATCTCACCTCCCGTCTTCTATTACACCTAAACGATTTATTTTAGAAAAATGATTGAAACGGGACAATAGACTGTTTGTTGGAAAGCACATTTTAAAAATACTTTTGAATATACAGGTTGTCCCGAAAATTGGTGGTGCATCAAAGTTGTACTTTTTTAAATGGAATGCCCTATAGTTTTACTGATTTTTGAGACCCTTTCGAGCTACTGTACATACCCCTAGAATATTATCAAATTTGATTTGATAGCTCCAGAGGAATAAATTAAAATCGAAAAAAAATTTTTTTTCGTCATATTTTAAAAAAATTATAAAAAATAGAAGAAACATCTTCAAACCAAAACTAAGCAGCAGGTTGCTTATAATAAAAGGTCAGTTTATCCTACTATGAATGTCGTAAAAATAACTTATACAGGTTGTTCAAAATTCAATGCCAAACTTTTCAAAATGTAATGCTATTTTTCTCCATTTTTTCAAATGGGACACCCTATATATTTTTATCCCGTCGGATGCAGAGTTAAAAAATGAACATGTTTTCTAATTACAATTACCTCGACATTCTCAAAGGTTTCACAGATATTCGTAAAAATCGTAAAATTACCATCTAATAAATAATAATTTAACTTAGTATTTTCAATTCAATGACTAGAACATAATATGTTCAATATGTCTTCCGTTCTCTTGGAGGCACAAACGGAGGCGGGTATGAAATGACCTTGCTACTCTTTCTAATAGCTCGGGTGTAATGTTTTGGAATGAGTTTCTGATTCTTTGCTGCATGTTTTCTGGTGTGGTTGGAAGTTCCTTATAAACGATTTCCTTAACGTAGCCCCACAAAAAGAAATCCAATTTGGTTAAGTCGAGTGATCGGGGCGGCCAATTACATGGCCCTCCTCTTCCAATCCACCGGTTTGAAAAGGTTGTATTGAGATTGTCCCTGACTCGTAATGAATAATGTACTGGCGCTCCGTCGTGCTGCAGCCACATTGCATCTCTCAAATCAAAGCTATTGGTAAATTTTGGCATAAATTTGGCAATTGACTTTGCAAGAAACCAAAATACATAGCACCGTTCAAATGTCCGTTAAAAAATTGAGTACCAATAATATGTTCACCCCCCACCTGCCTAAAAATCTTTGGATTGTGGCCGGAATAATAATGAACATATGTTCTAGTCATTGATTTGAAAACTGCTAAGTTAAATTATTATTTATTAGATAATAATTTTAAGATTTTACGAATATCTGTGAAACCTTTGAGAATGTCGAGGTAATTGTAATTAGAAAACATGTTCATTTTTTAATTCTGCATCCGACGGGATAAAAATATACAGGGTGTCCCATTTGAAAAAATGGAGAAAAATAGCATTACATTTTGAAAAGTTTGGCATTGAATTTTGAACAACCTGTATAAGTTATTTTTACGATATTCATACTAGGATAAACTGACCTTTTATTATAAGCAACCTGCTGCTTAGTTTTGGTTTGAAGATGTTTCTTCTATTTTCTATAATTTTTTTAAAATATGACGAAAAAAATTTTTTTTTCGATTTTAATTTATTCCTCTGGAACTATCAAATCAAATTTGATAATATTCTAGGGGTATGTAAAATCCATATTGTGCAGAGTGGTTAACTTGCGCAAAACTTTTCTCAAAAATGTTAAATGGAACACCCTGTATATTATTTGCAGATTTGATAGCTAGTTTATGAAGCTTTTGATTGCTGTAGATATTGGCAGTTCTGCGACTGATAATTTAGGCAGAAAGTAAGAATGAACCTTAAGAATTGAGATTTGTGTCGTATTTTTGTACCATTTTTGGGAAATTTCCACTATTTTTCCACCCAACAAATGCTTACACTTTGTTTTTACACATCTATACTTTATTCCTGTTTCTATTTCTAGAACAATGATCAACAAACGCATCAAGGAAAATCACTAATAAGAATTCAAAGTACATACCGAAAACAGCAATAAAAATGTAAAATTAAACAAAATATAAACATGCATATCTTCAGCTTTACAGACTGGACAGTCCTTACATTTTAATAAGTTCATGTAGGTGGCTTATAAATCTTAGTAGCCTCCATAATGACAAGATTCAAAGCGCTTTCCTTCCTGTAAAACACGTCCAGTTTGACGGTCAATACGTAAATGTGATTTTCGTTATTTGAATAATAAGGTGATTTCATATTTTTCAATGGCGAAACTACTATCAAATGTCAACAGCTAGAACGACAAAGAGGTGGAAACCACGGAAAGTGTTTGGACTACCATCATGATGGTGATGAGTGATGACAGGTTCTTTGTCTTTCGAAGAACAGTTAAATTATCCAAATTTTATACGAGATGGTGCTCAATATTCAACAGCTAGGCCCTATTAGGCTCATATTCTGCAAATAATTTACGAGAACTAACGACGTCGTTTTACGCGACAGGTCTATATGGGTTGCGATTCGAAATGGACATTCACAAACCATACTGACCTTTTCAAATGCCCCGGGCTTTAGTATATACATAATTTTAACAGAATTAAAAATTCTAAATACTTTGCGAAACTCGGTCATAAATTAGAACTTGGTGAATATTGTACTCATATACACCTATCAGCAGAGAAACCTACATGTCTGGGATCTAGGACGTTATTACAAAATCGTTGAATTCCTACCAATCGAGAGACTATAACTACTTACTCTCGATTTGATTTCAGGTTATACTACACATTACAGCACGTACGGCAAAACTGTTTCAAAATGTGTATTGTGCATTTTGAAAATAAAATTATTCACATGCAAAAAACGTCAGGTTACAAGCTAACCTGCGTTTATGGCAACTTAAAGAGTTATAATAAAATAATTATGAGCATAATTAACTATTTTTATATATTTTTTTCCTGTATTGTAGGTACCAATAATTACACCTACTTACATACAATAATTACTAAAAAAATATATGTTATTAATTTAAACACTTACATTTTTTTCGAACAAACCGAAAGTGCAGCCCTTTTCATGAATATAGAGGTAAACTTATTAATTATTACTAATTAGTAACAAAACATAATAACTTCTAATGAAGAAATTGACATCACGTAGGTAATCTTTCTCCTTTCTGCAGAACAATCGGATAGCGGGGAATTTTTAAATGAGAAACATGGAAATGTTTAAATTTGATTGAATGCAGATCGACCATTGAAAAGGGACCAAGCTTCTGAATATACCGACACCAAGATAATCTATAACGTATACTTTTTATTTATATTTTTTGTTGTTTTTGCAAGATATATTAGAAAGCGAAAGCAGTGTAGAGGGGGATAACCTAGAGAGTCCTATAATGAGAGAAGAGTTTGAGATAGCATTAAAAAGTTTAAGGAATAATAAAGCACCAGGTATAGATGGCTTGCAGGCAGAAATCTTAAAGTGCGCAGGTCAAGATGTAATAGATCGTTTATTTAAACTAGTTAGTCGCATATACCTGACAGGCGAGATTCCAGAAGATTACAAACGGAACATCATAGTAGCTTTGCCAAAAAGAAAAGGCGCGGATAGATGCGAAAATTTTAGAACTATCAGTTTAACTTCCCATGCGTCAAAAATTTTAACTAGAATTGTGCAAAGAAGGATGGAGAAAAAGGCGGAAGAAATATTAGGAGAAGATCAGTTCGGATTTAGACGAAATAGAGGAACGCGCGAGGCCATTCTAGCTTTACGAGTAATTATAGAAAAAACGATAGAAAAGAGAAAGAGCGTCTATATAGGATTTGTAGATTTAGAAAAAGCCTTCGACAACGTAAAATGGGGGAAGATGTTCGAAGTGCTGAGAAAGGTAGGGATGAAATACAGGGACAGAAGAATAATACATAATCTCTACAAAGAGCAAAAGGCAGTTATAGAATGTGAGCAGGAACAAAGGGAAGTAGATATCCGGAAGGGAGTGAGACAGGGATGTGCATTGTCACCTCTAGTTTTCAACTTATATATCGAAGATGCGATTAATATTGTTAAGGAAAGAACAGCCTCAGGGATCAATGTACAGGGCCAAACTATTAACATGCTCAGATTTGCGGATGATATAGCAGTGTTAGCATCTAGCAAAGAAGAATTAGGAGCGGCTCTGAATGAAATGGAAGCAGTTTTGACACAGGGCTTCGGCATGAAAATCAATAAAAAGAAAACTAAAATTTTGGTATGTAGGGGATGTGAAAATAGAACTAAAATGGAAATACAAATTGGAAATGAGAAGATAGAGGAGGTCGCGGATTTCTGCTACTTAGGAAGTAAAATAACTCAAGACGGTAGGAGCACTAAAGATATAAAACAAAGAATGGCGCAGGGCCGAGTTGCGTTTAACAAAAAGAAACAACTGTTATGCTCGAGAACGGTTAATATAGAGACTAGGAAGAGACTCTTAACGTCGTATGTATGGAGTACGGCATTATACGGGTGCGAAACTTGGACAATAGGAGAAGCGGATAGAAAAAGAGTAGAAGCGTTTGAAATGTGGTGCTACAGACGCATGATGAAGATACCGTGGATAGATAAGGTTAGCAATAGGGAAGTATTAGAAAGAGTTGGGGAAAAGCGAAAGGTATGGAAAACAATAAAGAGTAGGAGAGATAGGATGGTAGGACACCTTCTAAGACACGAAGGAATAGTTCGTGACATACTAGAGTCAGAGATAGGAATAAAAAGAGGTAGGGGTAGGCCTAGATTAGACTACTGCTCTCAAATAGTTAGGGATGTAGGATGTTCTACTTTTAGGGAAATGCGTAGGTTAGCTCAGGATAGAAAAGAATGGAGGTACGCGTCCAACCAGTCTTCGGACTGAGAACCTTATGATGATGATGATGTTGTTTTTGCTATTCATTGGTAATAATGATAATAACAACCGAAGGTGAAATATCAAGTTAAAAGGGAAATGCAGGTAACATCTAAGGGTCATCTATAGAATCTATAGAATAAGATGTATTACTTACATTGCAAGGCCCATTTTTCCTTTTTCTTTATTTCCTGCAGTAAAGTGTCGGCGTCTCTTCCGCAGTCACCGTCCACCACGGTGCCCAGTATTCTTTCCACTGTTTCTATATTTGGTAGGAAATAATCTTGCTGGTCTATCTGATCTGCATCGTCACCTAAAATACACGGAATACTATACTTGTACAATTCGTAACGGTGGAGACTTCAATGGTGCGTTAAGCCACAAACTTGGTGGTGACAGAGCAGTATTTTTGTATTTTTGATAAATATAAAAGTGGTTGTCAAGTTTTAAGCGTAATTCTATAAAATTTTATACAATGCAAAAAAATTGAGAAGAATCTACATACAATAAAAGGTGGTTGTTACAGGGTGTTGTCCGGATTTCTTGCTTATATTTATTTATTTAAACTTCACCAGTGCATACATACCAATAGAAAAAAAGAAAAAAAACACAAGTAAAGGATACAAAACCTACTTTTATTATAATTAAAATTACCTAATAAGTTTATTTCTTTATGCAAATAAACAAAAAAACGAAAGCGAACGTGTTATGCACATCGCACAAATGAAGAGTGATTAGGTTCACGGATCAATGTGGCTTTACATTATGTAGGGTGCTCCAATAATGCGAGCCCGAAATTTTAGGCTTTTATTACTTATCGATTTTGGGGAAAAATTATACCTGCATATTGCTCGTGTTGTCATCATTTTTTTAAAGATTTATACAAGAAATTTGAACATTCATTAATTTATAAACAAAAAATAATATTTTGGTCCTTTGCTTTTTTTTTCAGTGTCATAAGCGGCATGAAGGACTGACATAATTTAAAGATTAAAAAAACCATCCCCCTTAAGTTTTTAATATTGTATTTGGAAAAGAAAGTTATACGGATCTGAAGTTTCATTATTTTTGGAAAATAGCTAGTAACTATAAAGTCCATATATGTAGGTAGGTATACAGGGTGTGTTTTTTAAGCGTCCGCGGAAGATTATGCCTAAATGACGAAAAATATCAAGAAAATATTTTAACTAACCCCACCTCATTTTTTACGCTCTATAATCTAAAAATGTTTTTACTTATACCAGGTTAGTCCAAATAGTTGGAATGATGGTCAACTTTGTTTTTTCTTATGGAATGTGCATTATTTAATTTTTTACTTGATTCAGAACAATATTTTAATGGCACTTTCTTAACATAATATTATAGTAATTTTCTTTCTTTTTTGAGATAATATTTTTTTTCTGGATATTTTGACAGTTACATCATACATTTTAAAAATTCATATTTCTGCACTGGTTGAAGATGGAATAATGATATTTTTGACAGCGGTCCTCATGATAATCATGATTAACACTGTTTGCTCAAATTTTGTATAAAATATACGAGGAGCATTCAATAATTTATCAAATAAAAATGAGAGAAAACCATCAAGAAGTCAGTTTTTTCAAATGACACGGTATATTTTTTATTGCTCCAATGGAAAGAGCAGAAAATTTCGCATGGGCTCACCTAATAAAACAATATTGTTACATGAGCATAATTTTTAAATATTTACAATATTGAAATTTTCATTTCAGAAATGAAAAATAAAGTTGGCCTTGTAAAAATACAGCCACAGAATATAAAACCCTATAGCAAAACAACAACAAAATTGTAGACATTCCAAAGCTACTTTATTTTTGATTTTTTGAAGTGAAAATTTTAATATTGTAAATATTTAAAAATTATAGTTATGTAACAATATTGTTTTATTGGGTCAGCCCATGCGAAATTTTCCGCTCTTTCAAATGGAGTAATAAAAAATATACCATGTCATTTGAAAAAGCTGACTTTTTTCTGGTGTTTTGTCGCTTTCATATGATAAATTTTTGAATGCTCCTCGTATATTTTATACACAATTTGAGCAAACAGTGTTAATCATGATTATCATGAGGACCGCTGTTAAAAATATCATTACTCCATCTTCAACCAGTGCAGAAATATGAATTTTTAAAATGTATGATGTAACTGTCAAAATATCGAGAAAAAAAATATTATCTCAAAAAAGAAAGAAAATTACTATAATATTATGTTATGAAAGTGCTATTAAAATATTGTTCTGAATCAAGTAAAAAATTAAATAATGCACATTCCATAAGAAAAAACAAAGTTGACCATCATTCCAACTATTTGGACTAACCTGGTATAAGTAAAAACATTTTTAGATTATAGAGCGTAAAAAATGAGGTGAGGTTAGTTAAAATATTTTCTTGATATTTCTCGTCATTTAGGCATAATCTTCCGCGGATGCTTAAAAAACACACCCTGTATACGCTTATGAAAATAATTTATAAATTAGAATATCTTTTGTACAAAAATCGTAATCTTTTATCCTATTTACTTATTCGAAAAAAATGATTTTTCGAAATCATCCTAGCCCTACTTTTCTATTTATTCACTATTTATAAATTTCAGGTAGTGGTTGATATATTTTTTGAATAGGTGTTCATATACTTACCATCTTTTATATTTGGCAAACTATATCGCGTCAGACCTGCACTAGTATAATTAATTTTCATAATAAAACTATTATTCCCATCGCCAACAGAAAACTCTAAGAAGTAAAACAATAGCAATCCAACCGCATATCCTGACATCTTGAAGACCTTGTAGCTATATGGAGACGTACGAACGGTCACCGAGATACTAAAACCAAAAACGCGCTAAAACTTCTTTGTATATCATTCAGAATAATTATCCGTTCTACCTATACCTGCTATATTATTATTATTGTAGTGGGGCTCCTTGTAATTTGGTTTTTACGTTTCGCAGACGATTGTGTGCTGGCAAATTTAATTGGCTTGCACATTTTAAGATAAAAATATGGAAAAGTTAAGCGATTGTTGCTGCAGGCTGAAAAAATTCTTTAATTACCTACGCACTCCGATGAAATGCGCATTTCATGCCCAAAGAGGTGTTTTCAATGCAAAGTCAAGTGAAACAGCTTTGTTTGTTTCAAAAATCCATTAATTAACATAACTATTAGGTATGTTTCTCTAATAATATCAAGTATGGTAAACTGCATGGTCTACCTAAGAAATGTGATGGCCCACCCTAAAAAATATCTCAGAATAAAATTATTAAAGGTTTTTAAGTTCTGGGTTGTGTTACAATGGGGTCGTTACACAATTTTTAAAAATCATATTTTCCCGAAGATTCTCGTAAAATATTTGACCCCTATTTTTTATTCTTCTCACAGCGAACGTTTTAGGCATCTAAACCAGCATCAAAGTTAAGACACTTACCCTTTAAGACTTTTAAATGATGACGTATCCGGGGCAATTCCGAGAGTTGTCGATATTAGCCGGAAAGTTCAACCGTTGTTTGTCAAACGTCAACTGAATTAAACAGTCATGGCAGATAGTGTCCAGTGTTGTTTTTCAGTTTGTCTAGTTCCCAAATAAATGAAGCACTCACCGTTTCGTTTTAATATTTTTCATTTCAGCACTGAAATAGTCCAAATTGGATAAATAAATTGTCAATCATTTCACTACTAACTACCGGTAGGTAAATTGTCTGAATCGGCTTTCACGAAACCTTGCTCTATTTTCCGTACACAAATATACTAATTCACACAATAAATAGGAATAAAAACATATAAATAAACGACAGAGAACAATTTATACACCCAATACAAATAAAAATAATAAATTTCCAAATGTCAAATTTTGATTATTCCTAACATTATCGTTCCCTACTTTACCGGCTCAAATTCCACGTAACAGAAGTTTTTGTTTCTAAATGTCCAAAATTCTGGTAGCGATTTCGGTATTCCGCTTACTATTGGCCGGCAAAATTGAAATTAACCAATAATAGAACTGGAAATTATAATATGTACTTGTTTGCGGAACTTATTCCGCGCCAAGCAAAAAAGGATGTCACGCCCGTCGCAGGTTCATGTTGCACGTGTTTTAAACAGAGATATCTCCCGACATTCATTACGTCAGCCACATACACGGGATAGTTTTTATAATCTTTTTTCTCGGCAAATGTGGGCACTATATATATGAAACAAAAACGATGTCCGACTGTCCGTTCTATAGGAAAGTTATTAGCGAACTTTGGATGGAATAGCTGTGCCAATTTTCTTTAGATTAAAATCTAAAATTCCTTGGTTAAGTAGGTACAATGTGTAGATATTTTAGTTTATTAAATGCTATAGGTATTAAAATCTTGTATTAGGTAAAGTCTGTAAGTTTTGTTTTTTTGCCACTCTTGTTCCAAATACGTTATTCTTTGGCTCTTTCTGGCGGCTGTCGAACTGTCGAACTGTCAAACTGTCGAGAAAAAAGTGCTATTTTTTGCTTTATAGTTTATAAGACTGTTTTTCCTTGGTAAGCAATCTGCAATAAAATTATGTAGTTTATACCAACTGTTGCAACTACTGCATCTAATTTCTTGACCGCTAATGTTGCCAAGCAGAATGATACTTTTGTTTTTTTTCCAACTGATGTCAGTGAAGTTGCACGTACTTTGAGACTTGTATCTAGAAGAGTTTCCTATAGGGACAGGATCCCTGCCATCATCTTTTCCTTCATCTTTAAAAAAAGCGTTTATCGTGCCATTGCATAAGGGGGGTGAATTTGGGCCAGAAAATTTTCGGCCGATCTCATTGTTGCCGACCGTTTCTAAGCTGATTGAGAGGCTGGTCAAGGCCAGATTTGTTAGCTTTTTGGACAAATGTTTTACCTTGTCCAGTTTGCAGTTTGGTTTCCGTAATAATAAGAGTACTGGTGTGGCCATTTTTTCTTTTCTGGACCATGTATATGAGGCAAAAAACACTCACTGCAACTCCCATTATATTCCTGTTTCTGTGTTTCTCGACCTCTCTAAGGCTTTTGATTGTGTTGACCACTCTATTTTGTCGGCGAAGTGCTCATATTATGGATTCAGGGGTGATTCTGGGGGGTGGATTCGTTCTTATGTGATGGGAAGATGCCATGCCGTTTCTATTGTCAACACTGATTGTCAGAAATTTACATCTGACTCTGCTCAGTCTATGTATGGGGTGCCTCAGGGTTCTGTCTTGGGCCCACTCCTCTTTCGGTTGTACATAAATGATATGTCTTCTCTGCGCATTAGTGGCAAGTTCGTTCAGTTTGCTGATGACACCAATATAACTTGGTTCGGTGGTGATGGTCATGAGTTGCATGACAGGATTGTGTCGGACATGTCGCTCTTGAGATGTTGGTTTGTGGCGAACAGGTTGACTCTTAATCTGGATAAGACTTGTCTTATGAATTTTAGGCCTGACGTATTGTTTGCCCTTTCTTCAGATGGTGTTATAATTTCATCTGTAAATACTACTAAATTTTTGGGTGTTCATCTCGACCATAGATTGAATTGGCAGGAGCACATTAAACACCTGAGTACAAAGTTGTCTAGATCCTGTTTTGCCCTTAGGACTCTTATGAATAATTACGATTTACTTGTGGCTAAAAATGCGTATTTTGCGCTGTTTGAGTCACATCTCCGATATGGTATACCTTTCTGGGGTTACTCCTCTGCCGAAAATTTTAATTATATCTTTCGATTGCAGAAGAAGGCAGTGAGAATTCTCTCAAGGCGTCTTCCTCGTACCCCTTCAAGGCCGCTTTGAGAAACTGAGAATATTGCAACTGGCATGTATTTACATTTATGAGATAGTTGTTCTGCAGTTTCGGCTTAAGAATAATTGTGTCACGGGGGAACAGATTCATGAGCATTTTACTCGGTCTGCAGTGTTATTGTATCAGTCGAGGCCCTACTCGGAAAATTTTAAGAGAAGTGTAATATATATGTCCATTCAAATATTTAATAAGCTACCTGCATCAATTTCTTCCATTTCAACTATTTTACTGTTCAAGGCTTCTTTAAAAAGATTATTGCTTGATAAGTTGTACTATAGTGTAGATGATTTTCTCGGGGGTTGAGAGTGTTGTTCTCCGGTTTCCTCATGTGAGGTTTTGATAAATTTTATATTTTTTCTCTTGTTTTGTGATTTATTTTGTTTTATATGACCTACTCGCGCGATATACACTTTTAATAAATCAGTTATTGGTCGGCATCCAATAATGCAATAATTTATTGTTGTACTTATAGGTAAGGTGAAAATCTTTTTCGTGGCAATAGCGACAGAAAAATACTTTCAGTTGAAAGTTTAGATTTAAGTGGTATAATGTAAATTTATGTAGGTAGGTACACAGAAAAAATGTTAATTACCTATGAAAACATTAATTAGGTAGGTACACATAATTTTGAAACAAATTTCATTATGGGACGCCGTTTGGGTCTTTAATCGTCTATTTAAGGATATGTTACAGATGTCTGTAAATCGGGTATTATGGATATCCCACAGATATTTTTAAATATTTAAAAATATCTCACAGATATTTTTAAATCATTTTGGATATCAAACAGTGAACAATGATTATTTTTATCTGCGAGATATCTTTAAATATTTAAAAATATCTCATAGATATTTTTAATTCTATAATTACGGATATCTACTAAGCATTTTGATATCTAAAATTGTGGCGCCACCTATAAGGCGAAAGATGTAATTATTATTGTCTTTTGGGCTGGTGTAAATCGGTCGCGCGGCTCCACAGTGTTGCCAACCCTACCGAAATTTCGGTAGATCTACCGATTTTATATGTTATCTACCGATCTACCGAAATGATACATAATTCTACCGAAATCTCATTTTTTAATTATGCAATAGAGTCCATTAGTGTAACGGCAAAATCAGAGCGCGAAATTTAAAACGCTATCGGCTGTCCTAAGAGAAAAGTAGGATAAAATTTTTCAATGCATTTTAAATGGAGCTTAGATGACCTTGCACTTCACATTCTATTTTTACCTTTCATCCTGATTTCTTAACATTAAATCAATATATGGCGATTACTAAGAAGCTTTTTCGGTGTTTGTTTTGTAAAAGCATTTATTTATGCAGTCATTTTGTTTAAAACCAAAATGCAACAAACTACTGCAATTTACGGCGCTAGAACCGGCGCAATAGATGGTTTAAATCGTCCATAGAAGTCCTTAATAACACTAATTTTTAACACTTTCTTTTCCATTTTACACTTTTTAAATATAAATAAATTCTTAAACCCCCTATTAAATAAAGATTAAACAATAAATTAGCCGGAGAAATAAACAACTTAACCTCAAACCCTGTGCATCAAACGTCAAAATAATGATGATCTGGTCTAAACGAGACATAAGTTCTTTTATTATATGTACTGTACTCATCCGTTTTAAAATATTTCTGAAATTAAGTTGTATTTTAAGTTGTTTCTAAAAATGTAACAGCTGGAAAGAGCAGTCTATTTGTCACTTGCAGAATCCCTGTGAACAGTAAACCGTTGTTAATATTGAAGTGGCGTGTAAATACTGTGAAAATATTGTGAAAATCCCTAATGAATATGTGTCCAAAAATGGCTACAAAAATAGATACAGGATGTTGAAATTTCTTACAAAAATGTAATATCTGCTTGTATCGTTACCTACTATTTTCAGCTGTTTTGTGCTATTCTCGAGTATTTACACGCCAATTCGATATTTACAACACTTTACTATTAGAAAGAATGGATTGACAATTTCGTTTTTAAAATCTCGGACTAATGCACCGTGTTACACAAAATTATTTCTCTCTGAAACTATGCCTCGAACGCAAAAAACAAAAGAGAGATTTTTTTCTTGTAAATAAAACAAAGATTCTAATATTTTGCAACATATCTATGTAAGTCAGTAGCGTAACATAGTTTCGGTAATAAATGTGGTCTCCCCACCTCGTAGTGACGCCACTGGTGAGAGTACAAATATTACTAAAATTTAAAAAAAAAAAAAATCAAAATTTATAAATTAGTAAATAACTTCAAGGAATTATTATGCCCAAAATTCCAAATGAATAGGTCCGGTAGTTTTCCAGATATTAAAAAAATAACATTTTTGAAAGAAATTTCAACACCTTGTATCTCGCTTAGCCGGCATTTTTGGACATACGTTGATTAAGGTTTTTCGCATTATTTTTAAGTATTCTATCTACCCTAGAAGTTTGTTACACTCATTATAGATCACCCTGTATTGCATTATACTCCGATCATCTTTTTACCCTACAAAATTTGCATTCCTCTAAAACGTTGAAGATTCACTTCTATCGCGAGTGGCGACCACGCATCCAGTTTTTTTAATCATGTTTTTCCTTGCCCTCAGCGTTCAGGCTATTGCCAATAAGTGGTGCGAATAATATTGAAATATTAATAACGGTCAACGGCAAAACCAGCGCCGGCAACGAAAAGTAAATTTGCTGGCTGCCGGCGGCGACAACGCAGGCACTTCCTGGGATAAATATCCCAGGAAGTACCAACGTTGCCAAGCGTTTCCAATGTGTAAATATCCATCAAGTAGCTCACACAAGAGCCTACCTTGCATCGGCACCTTGGTTAATGGGATACACATGAAGTTAGCGGTTCAGGTAGCTTGGGCTGCAAACCCGCTGGGGATGACTTTTTTAGTCATATTTTTCCTTGCCCTCCAGGCAAAATGCTTGCCGTCTGTAATTTTCAAGCTTATAGTTTCTTGCCCTACAAATGAAAACTACGTAATGCAACGTTGCACATTGGAATTGGAGAAGCTTGACAACGTTGGTATTTCCTACGATATTTAGTACTGATTTTATAATATTATAAAAGCACTGATAATTTAGCCGTCCTCTTTATCCTCGGTAAGAAACGTCAGTTATTGCCGAACACGAACACAAAAGTTTCACCAATCAGAGTGCTACCGAGACACAAGTCCTGGGGAAACAGAAAACTCGACCGCGCGCAGGCTGGAGATTTAAAGCGGGAGAGCGCGTAAGTCAGATTTACACTAGACCATAAATACAACTAAGCTTACTTCCTGGAAATTAGAGGGCGCTGCAATTTTGGATATCAAAACTGGCAAGTGATATTCATAAATAATTAATTCTATCTTACAGATAATTCTAAATATTTAAAAATTACGGCCCCATATCTAAAATTGTTGATTTAAAAATATCTGTCGGATAAAAATAATTGTTTGTGGATATCTCACTGATAGCATTAAATATTTGAAAATATCTGTGGGATATCCTGAAACCAATATGTACTATTTTTGCTCACTTTGGATTCGTATGTAATTCTTTAAGCAATACTTATGTGCTAAAGTCAAAGCTAAGCAAAAATTGATTTGATTTAAAAATATGCTATAGATATTTTCATATATTTAAAACTATGAGTGAGATATGCATTAATAAATATTTATATCTCCCTGATATTTTTAAATAATGAATTATGGATATCTCCGAGATATTTATGTCGATTTAACAATATCTGGTAGATAGAAATAATTTTTTATGGATATTACTTGCATGGTTTGATATAAAAAAATGTAGCCTTCCACTTGCTACTCTAAATTGGATAACAATTATTACAACATGTAAAGGATGGTGTAATTGAATTATTGAATCTTTCGCCTTATAGGTGGCGCCACAATTTTGGATATCAAAATGCTTAGTAGATATCCGTAATTATAGAATTAAAAATATCTGTGAGATATTTTTAAATATTTAAAGATATCTCGCAGATAAAAATAATCATTCTTCACTGTTTGATATCCAAAATGATTTAAAAATATCTGTGAGATATTTTTAAATATTTAAAAATATCTGTGGGATATCCATAATTCCCGATTTAAAAACATCTGTAGGATATCCTTAAATGGACGATTAAAGACCCAAACGGCGTCCCATATTTCATCGCTCAAAAGAAACTCTTTGGTTTTGCCCTTGTCTTCATAATCAAAAAATGCCTAGGGGTACCTATTGTAATTTTATAATTTTTATTTATGCCACTTCCAACTGGTTTGTAGTTCATATATACTTGATTTCACAAATTAATCATTAATTAAGGTGACATAATTGGAAGGTTATTTTGAAAATTAGGTACCTATGTGGGTATTTACTGCAAAAAGACATTAATAATATTATTAATAAAGTTCTTTAATTTACATCTGTAATACTGTATTGCATGACGAAGAATAAAATAAAATTAAAACAGAACTCCAGCAAATAAAAGCAACAAATACAAAAAACAATATTTAATACAGACTGATGAAATTATAAAAATACATCGTCATTTTTATAAGCAACAATACAAACATTCTCCAAAGAAATGTCAGAATTCACGTAATTTTGTAAACAACATGTATAACCTAGCTCTTTCAAAAATTGCAGTCGCCCATAGTCTATAATATTTTTGCATTGTCTGCCAATTTTCTCTTTTTCTCCTTTACTTAAAACTAGTTCAGTGTCCCTGAAATTTTACACAGTATAATTATTAGTTTTGTACTTACAGCTAATTACATACGGCTTAAAACTTTCAAATAAATTCATTAAAGTTTTTTGGCAAAACCCAGAGAAGAAAAAGTCGAGAAAACTTTTCCTCCTCTACGGTTAATTTTAATAAAGAAAATAGATGTTTTAAAGAATTTATTCCAAGTATCCACATCTTACCCATCACTTTCTGCTGATACTGGTTTAGAATCACATTTTTTTTCGTGGTTTTCTCTAATACTGCAAGTAGCCCAACTCACAAGTCTGCTCATTATATTGAAATCTCTATTATTTAAGTCAACATTCTAGAACAAGTTTGTCTTAATTATTCTGCCATTAAATTGGTTAAAAACGTACATTAAAAAATACTTTCCCTGTATAAGAGGTCCAGTCACACTTGTGATGGCAACAAAAGGCCATGACTAAACCGAATATGTTTTTGTCCTTGCAGTTTGTTAAACATCTTATAGCTAAGTCTGCGAAAAGTGTAACTATCAATATAACAATGGAAAAACTAGTTATAACTGTCTCACCAGTCGCGTTGCCACATAAATGTTTAGCCACCCCTACAATATGTTTGCTTTTATCAAGAAACTCAATTTTATTTAGAACTAAATCCGATATATCTGCTCTTATTCTGTGCACCCTTGTCGAATCTTTATCGTCTAATTTGTTATCAAATTTGTGCCTTTGTGACGCTCTTTCTACCAGTAAAACTGAAGTATTGTTTATCGATTCGACGGCTTTGTAAATCCAGTAACTTAACTGACCTGAATTTCAGACACATAAATATTTTTTAATATGGTTACATAGTTGTTTTATCGAAGTACCTTTACCAGCCCCGAATTCTACAAAACAAGTATCCGATTTGAGAAAATTATACTTATTTAAAGTTCCAAGAATCGCAGAAGATTGGACCAAATGTTTTCTAGTTTTCGCACCGTATTCAGGATTGGCATCAATTTCTTTTTGAACTATCTCATGTACAAGAAATTTATCGACAATAATATTTTCAACATATTCTAAAAACTTACTAGTCGGTACTAGAAGGCAGAATTACACTCCAGAATTATTACCTTCATATATTTTGTGTATTTTATCGATTAAAATTTTTAGTTCCGTAACTGGAACTTCGAAAAGTAATAAATCATTTGTAATTTCTGTACATTGGCCAATTTCTTTTCCAGAATTGATACCCCATGAAATATACGGTATCGTGTCATCTTTTCTAGCGTTACAGACTCTCAAATGTTTCTGTAACTTGCCTTCGTAGCAAGTGCTACATGTAATTCGTCATTAAACGAGTGTACACTATTCGTATAAATGATTATACATACTGTTTATTATCAAGTGGACAGGCAATTCTACGTTTTTTACTTGGTTTTGAATCTTCATTAGTATTTGTGTTTTTGAAATCGTGTTCTGGACAAAATTCACTATCACCAACAACTAGCATTCTGCAATTTCGGCTTTTACGAGTGACAAAGAATGCACATATTTTTGGGAAATCAGTAATTGAATTAGACATATTGACTTCACAGGCTAAAATATAAATTTAAACAAAAAAGTTAGGTTAGAGTTTGACAATACGCTTGACAGTTGACAGTTTCTGCTCTAGTTTCGATCAAGATCTGTAAAGGAAAGTTGCCGCATACGGGTGACGTCATAGATATGACAGTATACTTAATAAGTATTATTTACAACTGCGTACATTATAAATTGTTATTTATTAACGCAAATTCATTACAAATTCTTTATTTGCATTTATTTTTATATCCTTGATTGGCGTTCCATCTGCTGTCGTTTTAAAAACTTCTGGCGTGATTGGAATGGTTGTTTCCTTAGCTGCAATTATCAAAATGAATGAGCAGTTCTTCTTTTGCAAAGTTATTACCTTTTGATAAAAGTGGTGGGCGGTATATTATGACTTCGACAATTTGGAAGAAATAGCCGTCGTAAAATGATTCAGGATCTAAGTCTCTAAAAAGACCGAAAGTTGTTAAATAATAATTTTGTATTATTTAGGTGCTACTAACGTAAAAGTTACGGCTTCATTGGAAAAATGTATACTAACGTAGTAATATTGTTTCGTTTCTTTGTAAAGGAAACTGAAGCCATCATCAAAATATATTCTGCCTTCAGCTAGTTGATTCTGCAGAAACATATCAAATTAACTTTTCCCCTATTGATTATTTAAAAGTAACTTACCTCATCCAAGTAAATATGTAAACTGAAAGTGTTATAAAGCGTCGCTGCTGTGCTTGGTGGGCGACCGTTTTTTGTTGGGATAATACTGCCGCCTCTATAGAAAACTGGAATCTATATTTTTACTTTTAGAATAATCTGAAGAACTTGTAGCGTTCAAAAACTTACTCTGTCGGGATATATCGTCATAAGAGTAAAGCCATCTCCGGTATGAAGGAATGGTGGGGAATCATTGTCAAACCAAACTCCTTCAGGCAAATAGACTATTTCAAGATCTGAATTACTCCGAGTAACAGGGTAAACTAAAATATCTTCTCCTGCAATAAAACTAAAAATCACCAAAAACAGTGTTTTCTATTAGAGCAGTTATACCAACGAGAAATTCATCGTAGATATCAAAATTTGTAGGTACTGATGGATATTGATAGAATATGGGTCGAACCACTGGTCTGTGGAAAGCTTCATGCTCGAAGAATAGTGTATAGAACACCTCCAGTAAGGAATATCTCAGATCAATTGCGCTCCTGATGTAATCTTGAGACTCTGAGGACAGTTCGTAGAGTTGTGGTCTGTCACTGCGGCTGCGGGATCTAAATAATGGCAACCAAATTCCTGTCTAAAAATACACCAATAAGCAAAACTGTCTCAAATTTGCTATGGTCACTCTTTTAAGCAAATGTAAAAGAGAAACGCCAAGAAAGATGGAAGAAAGGGTAGGAGGAAATAGAAGAGCACATTACAGTAATTTACCTGGTACCATCTTACTAGAAGTTCTTCATCAATATTACCGGTATAACCTCCAATGTCGGTGCCGCAGAAAGGTATACCGGCTAAATTTGCTGATACACACATATGGAAACTATTCTGTAAATCGACCCAGGTACCATTATTATTTCCAGTATGAACGGCTGCATATCTTTGGGATCCCGCGAAGAAAGAATCGGTTACCACGAATGGTCTTCTTGACACATCATCTCTTTTCACCAGGGCTTCGTACGTAGCCTCATTCTGCCAAGAAAATTCGTCTCAGCCTCAGGTAATCAATACTTTCAATATCTCATCTGTACTAACCATAAAGTGCGAATATATAGAATGAACATCCTTATGATAACACCCTCCATAATGTATATTATCCGATGGCAAAACATTTTCTTCAGCATTTAAATCCAAAGGTTCGTTATGTATGGACCAAAAGCCAGCTACAGTCGCAGATGTGCCAGTGAATTGGTCGTATGAAAATAAAGACTCAAAGTATTCCGCTGCTGCAGGGTTTGTAAAATCCCACCAACTGCAGCTACCAAGGTAACAGTCACCTTAAATAAGAAAAGAAAAGAAAAAACTTGCCAATGACAGGAAGGACTTCTATTGGTGGGTCACCCAGGCCATGTGCGTTCTACTGATAAAGGTTGAATCCAAACACAGAAAGCAATAATACAGACCAACAGATTTAAGTTGGCGAGGGGTGGGGTTGCGCATTAGCATCTCACACGATTGATAATCCTACCCCCATCTTTTTGGACAAACTAAAGAAAGCTTTAACTTACCAACATAGGGCGTTCTTTCGGGCGATAGAACCAAATATTCATTTGAAGCAGCTTCAATGTATAAAGGATCAGTTGTATCTGCAGAAATAAAAGGATTTACTGATAAAACAACTTTTCTTCCTGTCGATGTGAGATTTTGTAACATATCTTCGGCACCAGGGTACAACTCGGAATTCCAAATAAAACTTCCCGTTTGTTCCCAAATCCAAACAGAATCAATGGGAAATTCGAAATTATCGAAATTTGCCACTAAATCTTCTACGTCTGTTTGTCCTTCATTGGGCGTGACGCTGTGGTGGTATCCTAGTGACCAAATCTACAAGTACTATGGTTTTGAGCAGCATACACTCGTTTTGCAAATATATTTACGGGAGGAACAGGAGTGATACCAGTTAAAGATACGTATTCACCATAAACATCAGCGGGAGTAGGTCCCATTAAAATGAACACGTCTAAAATACCATCTTCCGCCATAAAATGAGCAGCAAGGTTCCCATCAGGGTATCCTATGTCAACCCAAGTTTCGTAAGCGTTATGGAAGAAAACTCCAGCAGTATACGCTGTCCCGTGCGCGTACAGCATGGGTACTGCTCCAGAAAGTGCTTGGGTTGAATTTGACCCGTAGCTTTCTGCGTATATGTTGTAGAGCCGGTAAGGCTCTTCTTCGCCTATTCCCGTCGGACGAAGGTAAACTTGGTCAGCGTGCAGTGGTAGACCAGAACCTATGGTTGCCAACGGGAACTCGATGTCAAAACCTATCGCATGGCTGGTTTCATCCTGGAAGTTGGATAATAATCGCGCTACATAAAGAGATGATGTTCCAGCTGATAAGGAAGAGGAGAATGAAGAACTGAGAGGTGTGAGAATTTAGTACGGCATTTACGAGGCTGGTTCAAGTTCACAACAAATCAAATATAACTGCATATCAGCCTTGGTCGTCGTAACAAAGAAGGCACCTGAAGAAGAAGAGGAACAATAATATGGAAATGCGTGAGTATATTTGAAGAATAAGTGAAGCTGGGGGTGTCTCCACGGAAAGAGGTTAAAGCGGTTCATCTGGATGTTAACGAAGACAGTCGGATAAAATATAATCGAGGACGTTTTCAGTTCAGAAGTACGAATTAATAAGAATAAAGTTTGAGTTTAGAAAACATTGTTGGGTTTCTACAAAAGAAGCATGAGGGGAATCAAGAGAAGCAAAAATGAAACAGTCAGAAGGAAATATACGTATATTTACGTTATCAAAAGTTAGCCGTCCTTCTCCATTCACAACAGCTACCAATGTGCCTCCATGGTTGATTTCAATACTGAAAGGATTGAAATTGACAATTATCATACGGTCGCCGCTAAATATCATGATGTAGTTCGTAGGTATTAGCCAATAGATCCTGAAAGAAATGACTTAATAAACCGGCTTAAATTTGAGAATAATTGTCCCAGTATCTTGTTCGGTCCTCGACCAATTTTTATTATTGTAAGTAATTTTGTAGATGAGTGATTCGCCAACATTAACCGGAATAGAGTGACCGAAGAGGATAATGTGACCGTTATTAGTTCCATCTTAACATTTTGGTACTTACAGTCCAATATTGGGTTCCACTGGTCCATCTAAAACTTTCTCTAAGTAGTACCTTGTAGGATCGTCTAGTTCCTCAATTGCTAGACGTATAATTTCATTCGAGACAAATTCTACAGTCAGTAGTAAAATATCTCCATTATCTTGGGCCAGCTCGATATACACTGAACTGCCTATTGGCCTTATATTTGGTGGTGTTAATACTTCAAATTCACTTGGTGTTGGGGGCTTGTTTCGCAGATAACTGCAAGGAGAAATGGAAATATTTGATTTCGTCAGCATGTTACATGGACCTTCTAGTGTTTTATTGGACGGCGTAGAAAAAGAGAAATCGGTGCAGCTATTTTATCCGGTGTTTCTTAATCTTGACACCTAACAGAAATTCAGATTCAAGAGGGCCACTCAAGTCGGCAAGTAGCCCGAATTTTAAATGCCATTAGAGCTGCCATAAATAGGGCCTGGATAAGGTCTCAAATGTATGGTATTGTTAGAAGGCGCAACCTTATCCGCGTCGCGCAAGAGCGACTTCCGGGAGAGAAGACCGTCTAATACGGATTTGGGCCACCAGAATGCGCTACAACGCTATAAGAACTAGGGTCCCTATATTTAGAGAGTACCGCAATCTCCGCCATATTTACTCACAATAACAGCCGCCAAATTTGAATTGTGGCGGAACGTCAGAATGACATTTTGCTGCTGACACGGCAGTCCGCCATATTTACTCACAGTTCTGAAACATAGTGGAGCTATTGATTGCGGTACTCTCTAAATACAGGGACCCTAATAAGAACGCTATAAGAAAGCTTATCTATGAGATCAGGAAAAATGAACTTTTTCATGAGGTCATTCAATATCACTGTTTCATCTTGAAAAACAAGTCAGCCATGAAATTTTTTGTGACTTATCTCCTTATCTCTCAAGGTCATGAAGGTTCCTCACATTAAAAGTTTGGGTCTAATTTTGCCTATTTCATCATCATAAGGTTCTCAGTCCGAAGACTGGTTGGACGCGTACCTCCATTCTTTTCTATCCTGAGCTAACCTACGCATTTCCCTAAAAGTAGAACATCCTACATCCCTAACTATTTGAGAGCAGTAGTCTAATCTAGGCCTACCCCTACCTCTTTTTGCCTATTTAACAAGTTTTTTTCTTCAGTACTAAGAAATCCATATACGTATGAGCACCTCGCATAATCAAAAATTTAGAGTCGATTTTCAACTAATTCTGATAAGAGTATAATAGTCAACAGAATACCTGTAGAGTTAGGATTTTAGACAAGGACGTCTCCACTTTAACCTTGAATTTGGTTTTAATATAATTACCTGACATTTTATTTAGGGGATGTTGTGTAACATGTTTCCTTTTTAATTAGGGTAACTGGTCAGGAAATTGACATAACTAAAATTTAGGAGGGCGCGACTTAGCGTCGTCTTACACCTAAACTTTGATTGTTCATTATATTGATTAAATTTTTCATACCTGCAAAACGCTCTTTCCTCACATGCTTTATATGTACCACTTTGTGCAAGTGTTACTACCACAAGAGTTAGCAGAAGATATAACAGTCTGAAATAAAATTACAAAAATAAGTTTTTGGGTTAGGTAAATGTTGCTTATTCAAGTACAGCCTACCTGTACATCATATTGGTGGTCAATCAGCATATCTACACCATTTCAGAAATGTCAGTTATATTATTTTTTTATCTAGTTATTTTAAGATTTGCACTTCGAAGGCTGAAGTGTATAGAAAAGATATTCATCTCGGAATCATTTTCGAAAGTCGAAAAGTAACGACACTTACAAGGTGCAATTATTTATATTTTTTAAGTTTTAAACCATTACGAAAAGATCTCGTGAAAAAACACCCTCAGGGCGAACTTGACGATTGCTTTTTTTATTACAATACTCAACTACTACTTGACTACTACTAAAAATATTTCCACCACCTCTCAAAAGTGTTAATTTTCTCGCTGCAAATAAAGTATTTTTCCAGATAAAAGCTTAGGCGTTCAACATTCAACGTTTTTCTGTAGAACCTGCAAGATTTTTTGTCAAGATATAAGGTTTTCTGAAAGATTTTGTAAGTGTTTGAATATATTCTTGTTCTTAGCAGTGCAGTTCAGTCTCAGTTTCGCTGTTGCTATTGTCGAATCGTGAATTATCGCATGCATGCATACTTTTTATCTTGTCGCATAATATTTGACGTGACAATTCAGCTAATCTCTCTTCGTCTAATTGAGATTATTGAAAAAAAAATTGAAAACAAACAACCACACAGGTGTGTATTTTATGCAAGCTGCAACTACGGATGTTTTGTCGAATTCTCGTCTGTCTCGCTCACGCTCATTGATTGTCTCAGGGAGTGAGGCACAGATACCAAAACAGCAAGCAAGTAGTAAGCAAGGTTATGCAAAAGTTTAAGTAACAGTAGGACAGCGGAAGTAAACATTTAAACTACTAATAAAATTCGAATAATCTATTTCTGGGTTGTCGTAGTTCAGAGCCAAGTTTTAGGCAATACAGACAAAAACTATTGTTTTTTTTCAGAATTTAATTATGTTTTAATTATGAAACAAATACAGGATAATATTGATATTAGCGAATTTTTATTACAAACTCTTTATTTAAATCTATCTTTATGTCTTCGAGTGGTACACCTTCTGCAGTTGTTTTGTAAACTTCTGGTGTGATTGAAATAGGTTTTCCATTAGCTGAAAACGAATAACGTAAGTACAGGTTCATGTAAATAATTATTGTTTTATAATTTTTTTACCCTTTAATGAATTTGGTGGTCGATATATCACCAGTTCGGTTACTTGGAAAGAATAACCATCGTAGGATGAACTAGGATCTATGTTGCTAAAGAGATGAAATAATCGGCAGTGTGAAACTAACTTTAACATTTTAAAATGGATGCTTACGTGTAGGTTATGGATTCACCCACGTAATTTATACGCAAGTAATAATATTCCGTTGAATCTCTATAATTGAAACTAAAACCGTCGTCGAAATAAATTCTTCCTTCAGCATATTGATTCTAGAAAAAATTAAAATGAAATCGTTCGAAGAAGCGATTGCGTTACTCCTCACGTTACTCCCACTAGTGTATGTATTTCTTCGATTTCGTGTTTATTATAATAATTAGACCAGTAAAATTAGTAAAATACTTACTGCGTTCAAGAAAATATGCAACGCAAAAGTTTGAGTCAGCAAAGCTGTTGTACTTCTTGGATTCCCGTTTCTTCTCGGGATTATACTACCGCCTCTATAGAAAACTGGAATCTACAAGGAACGCTTTTAATAATCTGAAGGAGTCACTGATTTCCAGAACTTACCCTGTCTGGGTATAATTCTAAAAGGAAGTAGCCATTCCCTGGATAAAGCAATGGGGTATCTACGTCATACCAAATCTCGTTTGGTAAATATGCTAGTTTTTGTGAAGCAACAGCGCTGCTGTTAGTAACAGGATAAACTAGTATGTTTTCTCCTGAAAGGGTCGTTTAAATTAACAACAAAATCAAAGTAAATGAAGTAAATTGTACCAACAAGGAAACCGTCTTGGACTTCAACCGTTGCAGGCGCTGTTGGGTATTGGTAGAATATTGGTCGAATTATGGATGTGCGGAAAACTTCGTGTTCGTAGAATAAAGTGTAGAAAATCTCCAGTATGGAATACCTCAGATCAAGAGCTCTTCTAACGTAAGTTTGCGCGTTTGCAGATAGTTGGTAGGGTTCTGCCCTTCCTATAAGGTTGTTGGATCTGAACAGAGGCAACCATATAGCAGCCTACAAGTAGAATATGAACATACCGTCCTTTTGACTTTCAAGGTGCCTTACCTGGTACCATCTCACTAAAAGTTCTTCGTCAATGTTCCCCGTATAACCACCAACATCAGATCCACAGAATGGTATACCCCCCAAACTTGCAGATAAACACATGTAAAAACTTGTCTGGAAATTCGTCCAGCTGCCATTATTATTTCCTGTATGTATGGCTGCATATCTTTGGGACCCTGCGAAGAAAGCATCTGTTAACACGAACGGTCTTCTCGGCTGAACATCTCTTTTTAACATAGCTTCGTACGTTGCTTCGTTCTGCCAATAATATTTTTCGTTAGAGAAACCGAAATGATAAACATCTTAAACCATAAAGAGATAGAGTAATGCCACTTTATATCGAGGAAGGGTAAGTGTACCTTTGGCAACCTGCGAGCCCGCAGAAACCTCAGATTATTACCAGTTCCAGAGCATCTTCTGAAGAAGGCACCGAGATGAGTGTCGACACGTTAACAAAGATCAAGGCACCGACAGGAAGTGGCACTGCTTGTTCTCTTTCTGTTGTGAAAATACCTACCATAAGTTGAGAATATATAGAATGGATATCTCTATGATTTAGCCCTGAAAAGTGGATGTTGTCCGGTGGCAGGATTCTTTCTTCAGTACTTAAATCCAACGGTTCGTTCTGAACTGACCAGAAACCGGCTACTGTCACAGAAGTGCCAGCGAATTGGTCGTATGAAAATAACGAGTCAAAGTAGTTCACTGATGCAGGATTTGTGAAGTCCCACCAACTGCACTCGCCAAGATAACAGTTGCCTTAAATTAGAAAAATGAATATGAAAAGGATGATGATGTGAAGTAAGGTTACTCAAAATTGGATGAAAATGATACGGGAGGCGGCTAGAATCCCCAACTTCATTATATTACGACAAGGTAGACTTTTTAGTTTAGTTTTAGGAAAGAGTTCACAGCCGAGGGCTATTGGAACTCTACCGAGATGCAACTGAGTGCTCTCCTATTCTTCGGAACTTATCATCCACCAACACCTAACAGCTAACCAGTTCCCCGCATCGAAAATTTCGTTAGAAGAAAAGGAACTATCTGTACTGCTAAATTTGTTCAAGCTTATAACCAGATCTTAATTTTTATGAAATTTTGCGGATAGGACTTTGCTATGGTATTTGATTTTGATATCTTGAATAGTGTGTGAACCACCCCCGTACCAACGGCTTATCCTATTTGATGAATTCAGTATTTACTCAGCTTGAAATCAATATTTACGTTTGAATAACCTTATTGTGCTATAGAGTAAGACTGACCAATGTAGGGGGATCTTGCAGGTGCCAATACCAAGTAATTGTTCACAGCTGCCTGAATAAATAACGGATCACTCCAGTCTGCAGTAATAAAAGGGTTTACTGACAAAACTATTCTTCTTCCAGTTGATGTGAGGTTCTGTAACAAATCTGCAGCACCTGGGAACAATTCAGCATTCCATATAAAATTCCCAGCTTCTTCCGATATCCAAATGGAATCGATAGGAAATGAGGAATTGTCGAAATTTGCTACCAGGTCCGCTACAACAGCTGCTTGGCCTCCGGAGGGCACGACGCTGTGATGGTATCCCAGTGACCAAATCTAGAAAAGAAAGTTTAATTTTCAGTAAACAGTACCGATTGCTGGAGGCCTGATACCTAACAATCGCATTTCGCATCCGCAGCATTGGTTTTAATATATGGGCAGGTACTTACAGGAGGTACTGGACTAACGCCAGTTAAAGAAACATATTGCCGATAAACATCGGAAGGTGTGGGCCCTGGCAGAATAAAAGCATCGAAGATTCCATCTTGTGCCATAAAATGAGCAGCGAGATTTCCACCGCTGTAATCTATGTCGACCCAGGTTTCGTAGCCGTTGTGGAAGAAAACTCCGGAAGTACCGGACGCACCGTAAGCGTATAATACGGGTACAGCACCGTTGAGCGCTTGCGTTGAATTTGTACCGAAATATTCCACATGTAAGTTGTGAAGACGGTACGGATCTTCTCCTCCGATTTGAGTCTGGCGGAGATATAGCTGGTCAGCGTGTATTGGTAGACCATAACCGATGGTTGATATTGGAAAACTAATATCAAAACCTATTGCACGGCTGGTTGTGTCCTGAGAAATTTAAGTTTTTGAATGTTGAACAATCTTGCATAAAACAATACTTACGCTATCAAAAGTAAGCCGTCCCGCTTCATTTATAAGTGCTATCAGGACGCTTCCGTCGAAGATTTCAATGAAGAAAGGATTGGTATTGAAAGTTATCAAGCGGCTGCCACCAAATACCATAACTTGGTTGCTAAGCAGTATCCAGTTGAACCTAAAAAAGCGTCTTTCAATACAGTGTTCAGGTATTTTTTTACTTGATTGACCGGAACAGGACCCTAGACTTCCTGATTACTAATCGAAGTCATATCAATTATACTTGCGTCTATACGCAAAGATAATCCTTCATACTCCGCAAGCGGTGTCTTGTTAACTTCCCCTACTGTGCCAGGGGGGGACTGGACTTGTTTAAAAAAGTGAACCCCACGAAAACGCACCGCGGACTAGGTAAGGCCCAACGCTTTAGCCAAGCATCCACCGAAGTACTGTTGACAAGCATTTAGTCAGTTTGAACTCTGATCGCAAACTCAGTTGAAGGAGTATGTTTGGGTTATAAACGCCAGTGTGATATATCCTGTTTTTGCCTGTTAAATACTAGTACTTACGACGTGGTGTCAGGCTGTGGGACTCCATCTAAAACTTTCTCTAAGTAGTATCTTGTTGGGTCGTTTTGTTGTTCAAGAGTCAGACGAGTAATGCCGTCCTGTATAAACGACGCAGTCAGTTGGAAAACTGCGTTATTTCTTAATAGAAATATTGTTATCGAACTCGCTGTTGTACTTATGCTTCCAGAATTTAGTAATATTTCAAATTCGTTTGGATTTGCTGTCTTATTTCTGAGGTAACTGCAAATAGAAATAGGAATATGAATTCAATTAATGAGTAATCAATCGTAAAGTGGCATATTTGTATACCCTCAAATCTCTCTGGCTAATTCGGCGAGCAAGTGGTCTAAAATTGTGCAAAGAAGGATGGAGAAAAGGGCGGAAGAAATATTAGTAGAGGATCAGTTCGGATTTAGAAGAAATAGGGGAACGCGCGAGGCCATTCTAGATTTAAGAGTAATAATAGAAAAAACGATAGAAAAAGGAAAGAGCGCCTATATAGGATTTGTAGATTTAGAAAAAGCCTTCGACAATGTAAAATGGAGGAAGATGTTCGAAGTGCTCAGAAAGGTAGGCATGAAATATAGGGACAGAAGAGGACGAGTTGTCATCAACCTCTCGCCATTCACCATCAACGAGGAAGCCGAGGAGGTCCTTGCCAAAGGATTGAACTTCGCCATCCTACCAAGGACTATACCGAAGGAGGGGATAGCCAGTTCCCTGGAGAGTACTCTTCGCTGCCTACCGGAAGAACTAGCGGAAGTGGTACGGTCAGGAGCAGCCCACATCCTACGGACAGCCAAGCCACCGAGACCTAATATATCCCGGACGGAACGAGCAGTCATTCAGGAACTGAGGGAAAACAAGGATTTGACGATACTCCCAGCTGACAAGGGCAATGCCACTGTAATCATGGATACCACGGAGTACAAGGATAAAGTGAAGGCTCTTCTAGCGGACACCATTTACCGGAAGATCAACTCCAATCCTGTGAAGAAAGTGGAACAGTCTGTGAACGCCGCCATCAGGACATCGTCAATACCAGAAGAAGTCCACAATCTAGTGCAATCGGACTCGAGAGTGCCTCAGCTTTACTGTTTGCCGAAGATCCACAAGGCCGGGAACCCTCTTCGCCCTATTGTGAGTACCAGAGGATCAGCGACTCACCCTCTAGCCAAGTACATCGCAGGAGTTTTTCGGAGTCTAGTGGGGGAGACGGAGCACCACATCAAAAACTCTGGACATTTCATCGAGAAGATACGAGGGATACAACTAGACCCAGGAGACATTTTGGTGAGCTTCGATGTCACTTCGCTCTTCACGGGGAGTTCTATGAACAGACCGATGGAGCAGCGATGGGATCACCTCTATCACCAGCATTAGCCAACATCTACATGGAAAGCTTCGAGACCACGGCCCTAGACACAGCGACTCTCAAGCCGAAGTGTTGGTTCAGGTATGTGGATGATACCTTCATCGTATGGCCCCACGGATCTGACGCCCTGGGAAATTTCAAGGACCATCTGAACGGACTGCGCCCCAACATACAGTTCACGATGGAAATGGAGAAAGATGGTGCCCTCCCATTCCTGGACGTCCTCGTCAACCGCAAGACTGATGGAAGCCTGGGACACAGAGTATACAGGAAGCCGTCGCACACGGATCGCTATTTAAATGCCGCTTCCCATCATCACCCGGCACAGAAGCAGGGAATCATCAACACCTTGGTGCACAGAGCCCGCCAAATCAGCGAACCGGAACACTTGGAGGAAGAACTAGCGCATCTGAAGACAGCCCTAAGGAAGAATGGATATTATTCTCTACGAGCCATAGAGTATGCTATCAGGAAGAGCGACCAACGGCGAGAGGAATCAGAAACCTACATTGCGACGGCCTACCTTCCTTACATAGATGGATGCACGGACAAAATCGGACGCCTTCTCAACAGACACAAGATCAACGTAGTGTACAATCCGCCTGGAAAGATTGCTGCAAGTTTCCCTAGGACAATAGGAGAGCAGAAGGAGCATCAAGGACCAGGAGGTTACTTGGAAATCACTGTTCCGTGAAAACGTCGCGCTTCAGTGATTACCGATGAGTATAAATAGAGTCACCTGCGATAGATTTTCAGTTTCAGAGTAGCTTCTGAAGAAGACTCCGATATGCGAGTCGAAACGTCAAGTGTTAATTTTAATTTTAGTGTTACAGATTACCAACGACGACGTGGCAACCAGCCCGGAAACCATTATTCCACAGAAGACTAATACATAATCTCTATAAAGAGCAAACGCAAGTTATAGAATTTGAGCAGGAACGAAAAGTTTTCAACTTGTATATTGAAGATGATTGTTAAGGACAGAACAGCCTCTCGGATTACTGTATAGGGCAAAACTATTAACATGCTCAGAATCGCGGATGAATTGAAAATTGAGTAAACATTTCTGCATCTATTTTCATCAAAAATGAATAAAAATAATAGAACTTTAGGAGATGGTGTTTGATGTATCATTGAATGACTTTTCTTGTACCTTTAAGGCGATTTGGCAGGTTTACACTATTTAACGTTTAATTCAAATATTCTTACCTGCAAATTGTGCTTTCCGCACATGTTTTGTACGTGTTCGTGACATTTTGTGCAAATGTTACTGCTAAAACAGCTACCAAAAGCAGTAACACCCTAAAAGTAAATTGTACCATTAAATTATTTGTAAATTCTAACTCCATAGTAAACTATGACTTACCGGTACATCATGTTGATTGTCATTGACAATAAACATATCTACGCTGTATCTAGAAAAATATCGGTGTTTTATCTTGCTGTTTCGGGATTTCTGAAGTACGTACTCTAGTCTTATAGAGCCTGCCTGATTTTTATCCCTTTTTCGGACATTCTTCTTGTATCCACATGCAAAGATGGAGTGACTGATTGAAATAACCAATTAAATCGTCTCCCATGGCTCTTAGAAAACATGATAATCTATTTTCATCGAACTATATCGCGGTTTTTAAGTAAAAACGCAATTTTTTGAGTGCACTATTTAAAGGAATTTCACCATGTGTTGAACAGTACAATATTGTTGATTCACGTAACGTAAATATATCAACTTACGTACTATTTTTTATGGCGAGTTTAACACAGAAAATAGTTTGAATACCAAACTATTAAGTTAAAAATAATTATTTTTATTATTCGTACACAAACGTAAACAAAAGAAGACTTCAAAAAAATTAAATAAATCGAAAAAGTAGGAGCCAAGTAGGAAAGGGTGTTGCAGAACGGGACACTTGGGTATGTTGGCCATGGCTGTTAGTGCTCGCATGTCAAGCTTTTGAAGAAAGGTTTTTCCAGAAATTGTATAAAAATCTCCGACTTGACCAGTACCTATACTGATTTTATCTAGATTGATTTCTATCAGTTCTAATACAGGTACTCAACATTTTCGACACAAAAATGAAATTTTAATGAAACGATTAGTAATCTTATTGTCTTTGTTTCCTGTTATTTTCAATTTTTTACGCAAAACATGGTTTTAGGCGTCATATTTTCCTCGATGATAACTATTTTTATTTATTTCATAAGTGTCAAATTAACTTTTTATTTCATAATACTAATACAATAAACATTCTATTGGTTAAATCCAAGTTGCTAGATAGGGAACACTATAGATACTTAATCCACAGAAATCCTGTCTTAAGTTTAGGCAAAAAGAAAAAAAACATATCGAAAAATAAAAATGCTGAACTACTAATATCAAACTATGCGATAAAAGTCCTAATCTCAACGGATCATGAAGCTAAATATTATAGCATAGCTATGCCCTTAATTTTTAATTTTTGTCTTAATGATTTTATCGGGACTAAAACGGGTGGCGAGATTTTATAATATTACTAATAATTGGTTCCAGAGTTTCATAAAAGTTTTAATAGACTTTAAAGTTAAACGTTGCTCAAGATTCCATAACTTCACTAACGAAATATTTCTAATAGGTAGGTACTGTTTTGTAAAATTTTAAGGACGGTTGCTTTTGTATACAGGGTGTCCTATAGCTTTCGACAAGAACATATAAAAATCATAAAATTAGCAGAATAAATTCCTTGAAATATTTTAGCTTTCAATTTTCGTCTCGAGGGACGCTGTTTTAAAAGATCATGGAAAATAATTCTTAGAAATTTCGAATTACAACTCGAATTACAAGACGTTTAAATTTTTCAAAATCTTCTCATAATCTGGCTTCGTAACTTGTTGGTCTAGATTCCTAAATAAAAATCTGTATTTGTACTTGAATTTTATTTTACGTAGATTGTAATGTTGCTCAGACGAGACGAGCGATTGTTCACGGCAAATTATTATTTTTTCCTCACTTTCTTATATCTTATGCTCAGGCCATGTTCTTGACTGTATCTTCCTTTCCAAATAAAGTTTTGAGACAATTTGGTATTAGTATAATAGGTGTGCCAAAATTCATTTTTATGTCTTTCTCAAAAATTGAGAAAAAATTGAAAACCCAATTTAATAGCCTCCATCTTTGGACGAGCATAACTTTTAAACGAATCATTTCCGAACACACCTTCATATGACATTTTTTACTTAATTTGCGGCTCTGAACCCTAATTGTAGTTTTTCGACCCCTGGTATATAAATCACCCAGAATATCCCCTTTCCAACTAAAGTTCATTAGAATTGGTTCAAGCATCATCATCATAAGGTTCTCAGTCCGAAGACTGGTTGGACGCGTACCTCCATTCTTTTCTATCCTGAGCTAACCTACGCATTTCCCTAAAAGTAGAACATCCTACATCCCTAACTATTTGAGAGCAGTAGTCTAATCTAGGCCTACCCCTACCTCTTTTTATTCCTATCTCTGACTCTAGTATGTCGCGAACTATTCCTTCGTGTCTTAGAAGGTGTCCTACCATCCTATCTCTCCTACTCTTTATTGTTTTCCATACCTTTCGCCTTTCCCCAACTCTTTCTAATACTTCCCTATTGCTAACCTTATCTATCCACGGTATCTTCATCATGCGTCTGTAACACCACAGTTCAAACGCTTCTACTCTTTTTCTATCAGCTTCTCCTATTGTCCAAGTTTCGCACCCGTATAATGCCGTACTCCATACATACGACTTTAAGAGTCTCTTCATAGTCTCTATATTAACCGTTCTCGAACATAACAGTTGTTTCTTTTTGTTAAACGCAACTCGTCCCTGCGCCATTCTTTGTTTTATATCTTTAGTGCTCCTACCGTCTTGGGTTATTTTACTTCCTAAGTAGCAGAAATCCGCGACCTCCTCTATCTTCTCATTTCCTATTTGTATTTCAATTTTATTTCTATTTTCACTCCATCTACATACCAAAATTTTAGTTTTCTTTTTATTGATTTTCATGCCGTAGCCCTGTGTCAAAACTGCTTCCATTTCATTCAAAACCGCTCCTAATTCTTCTTTGCTAGATGCTAACACTGCTATATCATCCGCAAATCTGAGCATGTTAATAGTTTGGCCCTGCACATTGATCCCTTCCGGATATCTACTTCCCTTCGTTCCTGCTCACATTCTATAACTGCCTTTTGCTCTTTGTAGAGATTATGTATTATTCTTCTGTCCCTGTATTTCACCCCTACCTTTCTCAGCACTTCGAACATCTTCCCCCATTTTACGTTGTCGAAGGCTTTTTCTAAATCTACAAATCCTATATATACGCTCTTTCTCTTTTCTATCGTTTTTTCTATAATTACTCGTAAAGCTAGAATGGCCTCGCGCGTTCCTCTATTTCGTCTAAATCCGAACTGATCTTCTCCTAATATTTCTTCCGCCTTTTTCTCCATCCTTCTTTGCACAATTCTAGTTAAAATTTTTGACGCATGGGAAGTTAAACTGATAGTTCTAAAATTTTCGCATCTATCCGCGCCTTTCCTTTTTGGCAAAGCTACCATGATGTTCAGTTTGTAATCCTCTGGAATCTCGCCTGTCAGGTATATGCGACTAACTAATTTAAATAAACGATCTATTACCTCTTGACCTGCGCACTTTAAGATTTCTGCCTGCAAGCCATCTATACCTGGTGCTTTATTATTCCTTAAACTTTTTAGTGCTAGCTCAAACTCTTCTCTCATTATAGGACTCCCTAGGTTATCCCCTTCTACACTGCTTTCTCTTTCTAATATATCTTGCACTTCCTGTCCCGCATATAAGTTTCCTAAATATTCTTTCCACCTATCTGCCTTCTCCCCGCTTTCGATTAGGATATCTCCTGCCTCCATCCTAATGCTTTTGGTACTAGATCCAATTTCTCTAAAATTTCTCCTAATTATTTTATATGCTTCATCAGTCTTTCCTATTTCGAACTTATTTTCCACTTCTTTGCACTTATCATCGATCCATTGCTCTTTCGCTTTCCTACATTTCCGAATAATTTCCCACTTGATCGCCTTATATCTTTGTTTCCCTATTTCATCTAACCTATTTTTATATTTTCGCCTTTCCTCTATTAGACTCACAATATGTTCTGTTATCCAGGGTTTCCTACTTTCATTCTGTTTATGACCCAAAATATCCCTAGCTGAGGAAACTAAACTATTTTTAATGCAATTCCATTCTTCCTCTATGTCCCTAACAATATTTTCGCCCGCGCCCTTTAGTACTTCGTTTGTCTTTTTCTCGAACTTATCGCGCGTATCATCATCTTTTAGTTTCTCTGGGTCAAGATACCTTCTTCCGCTTCCTTTTTTCAAAATCTTAAATTTAAGATTGGCCTTCATAACGACTATATTGTGATCACTATCTATATCTGCTCCTGGATAACTTCTACAATCCCTAACTTGATTTCTAAATCTTTGCCTAACAAGAATGTAATCTATTTGATATCTCCCTAGGTCTCCTGGCATCTTCCACGTGTAGCGTCTCCTAACATGATGGTGAAATAGAGTGTTCGCGACCGTTAAGTTATGTTTATCGCAGAACTCTATCAGTCTCACTCCCCTATCGTTCCTATTGCCTAATCCAAAGGGACCAACTATTCCGCCCTCTCGCCCTGTGCCTACGACTGCATTGAAATCTCCTATAATTATTAAATTTTCGTGTCCTCTCACAAAATCTAGCGCATGTTCAATATCACTATAAACTGCCTCTACGACCTCATCACTGTAGTTAGAAGTGGGCATATATACCTGTATTATTACTGTTTTTACAGGTTTCGAATCTAACCTAACCATAACTACCCTGTCACTTTGCTGTAAGAATTTTTCTACACTCTGCCCTACTTTTTTCCGCATAACAATTCCTACTCCCGAATTTCCTCCTACAGATCCTGTGTGTATTACTCTAAAATCTCCGCTCCAGAAGTCTCCGGCTTCTGGCCATCGCACTTCACTAATACCTACTACGTCTAATGCTAACCTATCCATCTCAATTTTCAAATTCTCTAACTTTCCTACTTGTTTCATGCTTCTAACATTCCACGCTCCGACTCGTGTGATGTTACACTTATCATTTCTGATGACTCCCCCCGAAGCAGTCCCCGCCCGGAGATCCGAATGTGGGACTATTTTACCTCCGGAATATTTTACTCCAGAAGGTGCCATCATCATAAATTCGAAGTACGCTGTACCAGGGATAGAATAATGTGGTGGTTTCCCGTTGCCTTCCACATCGCAGTAGTGTGTATCACAGTGCCATACCGACCCTCACGATCTCTGTCACTATGATTACTGAAAGAGCTGCTGCCCCCTTTCAGGGACTTGATTTAGTCTGGCTTCTCAAATAAAAACCCCTCCAATATGGTTAAACCTATGGTTCGGCTCTTTAGATCATTGAAGCGCGCAAGCCATCCCACCCGTCCCAGTATTACTAGAACTGCGTCAAGGTACAAGTCCTTAGGGTAGGGTTCAAGCACTACTGATATATTTTTGTGTAATTCATTTCTCCGTAAAGTTGAGGAATTTTAAGGTACCCCTATTCCTTCTGACCTGTCAATGTTTGTTGTAGCTGTGACGGCAGACGGGGCTCACATGACAGGACCTTAATTTAGAATTTAAAAATGAAATAATCATTTAAATTAAAACTACAGGATGGCACCGACCAGGAGAAGTTTGTCAGCACAGTGAGATTTTACTTACCTCAATGGGTTTTGATGCACTGCCATCAAAACGGCTACCACTGATCTTAGTTGTATCTTTCAATTTAGGGCTAGAGGTAATTTAATGTTAACCTGGTATTAATACCAGGTTCCCATACATGAAGCCAGAAGAAAGAAGAGAGGAAGGCCTAAGAAAAGATGAAGAGAGCGTCACTTATTAAACAATTTGTCACCTTTTTGTGTGTTATTTTATCCAAGTAAATGAACCTTAACTGGAGAAAAAGTAAAAAAATGTATCGTCCAAGTCAATTTATTTATTTATTTTTAAATAACAGATGCAAAACACTTTGTTTTATTCGTTTAACGCAGCCTTATTGTTTGTTTCTGGGCACCGCCTAACTTGATATCTTTAAGTGGTGTTCCGTCAGCGGTAAATTCATAGACTTCTGGTTCAGCTGAGATGGGTTCTCCGTTAGCTGTAATAGATAACAAGAATGTTAAGTAAATATTGACTGAACATTTTGCAATTGTTGTTTTTACCATTTGTTTTCAGTGTAGTTGGTGGACGGTAGACTAAGTATTGGAACACAACAAATGAGAAGTCATTGAAACCTGGGTCACCTCCAATCACACTAAAAAAAATCATTAAATATTATTTTCACTAAATTGAACATCCGAAATGTATAGTTACTCCAAATGTATGTTGTCATCCCTGTATTCTATGCTAAGATAGTGGTACTGGTTGTTCAAGTATGAGAAACTTATTCCGTCGTCAAAGTAAAGTCTGCCTGACGCTTCTTGGGTCTGTAAAAATTCCAGTAAATTCCTGCAGAATTTCGTTAATTAAATACCTCACCGTGTCCAAGAAAATATATACGACGAACGGACTTGTACGTGCTTCGGTTGTGGTTCTAGGTTGCCCGGTTCTTCTTGGAATTATTGAACCAGCTTTGTAGAAGACTGGAATCTGCAAACGTATTTTCATTAAGTTGCTTGGGAACACCATAGTAGAAGTGAGTAGACTTACCCTATTTGGATATATAGTGATAGCAATGAAACCAAATCCAGTATACAACAGTGGTGTATCTATGTCGTACCAAATTTCACCTGGTGGTAGGTAAACTACTAGACTGGTTATATCGGGTTCAAAGACAGGGTAAACCAATATATTGTCACCTAAAAGCAAACGTTATACACCAAACCCTAAATTACAATTCAACACAAACAACTTACCAATAAGGAAGCCGTTTTCAACTTCAAATGAAGCGATTGAAGAGGGGTACTGGAAGAACAGTGGTTTAACAACAGGATTCTCGTAAATTTGATGCTCGTAGAACAAAGTGTAGTACAGATCATTTAGGGAATATCTCAAATTAATTGCAGCCCTTATTAAAGTCTGGGAGGCGGCAGATAAGTCATAAAGTTGTGGTCTAGGAACGCGGGAGTTTGCTCTGAAAAGAGGCAAGAAGATTGCTGCCTAAAACATAAAAACAAAAGTAAGGAATGCAAATTTTCGAGTTTATGTATTTGATGATTACCTGGTACCATCTTATGAGAAGATCTTCAGTAACATTTCCAACGTAAGCGCCGACATCAGTACCGCAGAAAGGAAGAGCGGCAAGACTAGCTTGCAAGCACATATGGAAACTTGTTTGTAAGTGGTCCCAACTGGCGAAACTGGCTCCGGTGTGGATTGCAGCGTATCTCTGTGATCCCGCGAAGAAAGCGTCAGTTAAGACGAATGGTCTCCTTTGGCCGCTGTCTCTCTGGGCCAAACCTGCGTACGTTGCTTCATTCTATCGATTAAAATTAAAATGTTATATAAACTACTAAGCAGTAAGTTTGAAAATTGCGAATAGGTTGTGGCATGCGGTACCTGGGAGCCGGTGATGGGCACGCCAACGTGGGGTTGACACAGGCAAAGGAAACGTATAGTATACTAACCATCAGAAGGGAATATAGGTTGTGAACATCTTTGTGGTAGAGTCCCGGGTAGTGTATGTTTTCTCCTGGGAAAATATTTTCCTCGACGTTCAAGACTATGGGCTCATTGTGGACATCCCAGAAACCGGCAACAACCGCCGATGTGTCGGGGAAGTTTGTGTATGAGAATTGACGCAAGAAGAAACCTAGGGCATATGGGTCAGCGAAGTCCCACCAACTACTCAAACCAAGATAAGTGTAGGCTAGAAAAACAGAAAAATATAATTAAAACTTGTAATTTGGAAAAAGGACCTGATAAAAATGGACTGGCGATCTAGACATCCGATTGGAATTGCTATCACTGATTTAAATTATGTGTTTTGCAGAAAAACACTTGCTCTTCTAAAAATACCTACAGCAGAAGTGCCCGATTGTAATCAATTTTTATTTGTCAAGTTGCTAACGGCAGTATATTAAAATCTTGTTTCTATTGACACCACAGAATTCAAGAACTCGGCAGCTTCATGGCTCTACGTAATCAGAAATTTGACAAAGTTGATGCTAGTTGATTATGGAGTACCACAAGGGTCTATATTCGCCCACTGCTAATTACAATTTAGATCTGCAATTTTTCATCTGTTATCTACATATACAAAATGCATCAATGTGGTGACAACTTCACCACGCAGAAAATGAGGGTATTTAATGTAACTATCCTCACCGCTTTTGATACTTGAAGTATTGTTGTCAAGTACTTACCAATATAAGGCAACCTTGAAGGAGCCACTACCAAGTAGGCTTGTGAAACCGCATTTACAAACAACTGGCTGTTTACGTCAGCAAGAATGAAAGGGTTCACCGATAAAACAATTTTTCTGTTGGTCGCTGACACATTTTGCAACATCTCTGGGGCACCTGGGAATAATTCGGCGTTCCAAAGGAACGACCCAAGTTGTTCTGAGATCCAGACAGATTCAATTGGGAAGGAATAAGAATCGTAATTTGCAACAACGTTTTCCACGTCAAACTGGTCTTCTCGGGGCAAGACGTAGTGATGGTAGCCCAAAGACCATTGCTGGAAGATAAATTATTCATGAAGTATGTCGACTTTTGGTCGTCGAATTAATAGGACAACAAAAATTTTAAATTTTAAAGTGGTTCCTAACAACCTTCCTCCCTGTAGATTTCATTCTAAGACAAGACTTGACTTTATTGTTTATTTATATATTTTAGAAGTGGCTCTACTTAGAGATAATACAATAGTATTACTCATAACTTATACTAGATTTAATTGGATATGCTATTGTGATATCCAATAAATTTTGCGGCGAAGCAGGAAATTGTAAAAAAGAAGAACAATATTTTCCCCATGGGACTTCTTGAAGTAACATAGGTACTTCTTCAACGTAGTTAACTGATCACTAGTAAAGTATTATGTCTTATATCTGAATATGGCACCTACTTGCGGCTGGTGATATGGAGATTAATGTCCCATACTACTGCTTTCTACCTTTCTTACATTCTAAACAAATACTTACAGGGGGTAGTCGGGTAACGCCAGTCAAAGACGTGTACTGCTTGTAAACTTCATCAGGTCTAGGTCCTAATAAAATAAAAGCATCAAAGATACCATCTGCTGCCATGAAATGAGCCCCTAGATTGCCGGAAGAGAAATCTATATCAACCCAAGTTTCGTAACCATTGTGGAAGAAAAGTCCAGTGGTGTGTGTGGGTCCATGGGCGTACAGCAGTGGTACTGCTCCATACAGTGCTTGTGTTGAATTCGTAGTGTAATTGAAGACGTTCAGGTTATAAAGACGATAGGGATCTATGTCAGTATTTTTCGTTTGCTGGAGAAGCAAGTTGTCTGCATGTACAGGAAGACCATAACCATAATTCGCTCTAGGAAACAGTATATCGAAGGCTACTGCTTTATCGTTTCCTTCCTGAAAATTTCGTTTAAAATACAGAATGTTTGGTTCAAACGAAGGAAATTATATTTACATGATCGAAGGTCAAACGTCCTTCTGCGTTGAAAATGGCCACCAAGTCATTGCCATGATTAATCTCAATAGAGAAAGGACTGCTGTGCACAATGAGGGTGTGGTCTCCACCCCATACCAAGGTAATATTTTGGGTGTTCTGTACCAACCAGTTGAAGCTGCAATTTATATGAGAATTAGTGAAGAAATAAATGTGAAACTTTCGTGCATCTAAATGTTCAATTTTTTATCTTGATTGCAGAATCCTCTCGCATCACCTAAAAGACCCACATTGATGACCTACGTACTGCTAAACTGCTACGCACGTAGTAACTGTTGCTGGTTCTAGAATGCCTGATATTGATGTCCAGCAAGTTCCTATAATGCAGAATACTAAGGAACTGCCCGTCCTTAGGGACCATAAAGATTGTTTTGCTCGGGAGCTCGTTGCCCAGGTATCACTCACAGTTTTGTCAACCAGAATCTTGTTGAAGTGACTAACTCACCGAAGACGAAAGGAAGCTCAAAGAATTTTTATTATGTTAAAAATATAATCCGTTAAGAGACTACTTAAAAACTTTGAGCAACTTTACGAAAGATCAGTTGACAAGGTTATCAAGGTGATAATATTGTTGTTAGCCAACATCGTAATCAGCGGCAAATTTGGGACATTGGACTGTGTGAGGCGATTTTATTTATGTCACTTCATTTATATCTAACAATTCTAACGTTGTGACAATCAAGAGCGTTTACAATACTGCAGGCCTTGTTTCTTATCAGGTAGATATTGAAAGATTAGCGTAGCTTGTCTCGATAGATTGGTGCGTTTTCCTTTACGAAAGTTAAGCAGCGTTAGTCACGGCTTGCACTTGGATGGGTGGCACTCTTAGCCCTGAATCTGAATTTTTTACTTCCCATCATATGCTGTATACCTGTTCGTATCTTATCTTGTAAAGGTGAATACAGCATTTTGGAATGCAGAGGGCAACTTTATAGTTAGTCAATTCAACGCCGGAGCAGAAGAAAATAAATGAAGAACTTACGGTGTCTCATCTCCTACAGGTGTTCGGAAGAGCACATTGTCCAAAAAGTACCTATTCGGATCGTACAGTTCAGTAATTTGCAATCTTATAATATCACCGACTATGAAAGAGGCGGTGAATTGCAAAATATTGGTGGCGTTCTTTCTGATATTGAGTGTTATGGAACTGTTCGTTGCACCGACGTTCCATGACGTTAGCACTTCAAATTCGTACGGATCTGGTGGCTTGTTCCTCAGGTTTCTGCCGATAGAAAAAATAACTTATCATGCAATATAGAATTTTACCTAAGACGTACCTGCACACGTCGCTCTCTTCGCAAGTTTTGAAATTAGGAGGACCTTGGGCAAGGGTACCTAGAACAACAGCCCCTAGAATCAGAATCACCCTGGAAAAAAAACTCATTATAAAATTTTTCGGAAAAACGTCACTACGGGTCGAGTTACCTCCCGATCATTTTGATGGTTAATAACGACGAATTAAAATGTACAGTCACTTTTAAATAAAGTGTCCGAATTTTATCTTCAAGTTATACAATTTTTGAGTACTTTGTTTACGTGGGAGTAGGTACTCTTATTGATTATGTTTCCCAAAATTATCGATAATTGCAGCTGGATGGTTTACTGGATTTTGCGTCAACAGGAATGCAGCTTTATTTTCCTTCAAATGCAAGAAATAATTGTTAAAAGATAAAACATATACTAGAGGAGTATTTACTGGTTAAGTAAAGAATAAAAGATCAGTTTAGAGAAATATACAGATTGCCTTCTTTGTGCTTAAGGCATGACGACATTATGAACCAACAGCTGCAGAGATAGTTTTCTTAAGTTTCGAAGAAGTACGAGTACAAGACAGAAGTTGAGTTAGCTAAAATTGTTTTCAGGTACACAGCCTATCTCATATTTTTTACATGCAGGTTATATCTGTGGTAAAATGGAACAACCTGTATAATGAGTGGTACTGAACTGTTCGAACAACTGCTCTTCTGGCAAATACCTCGCTAGGCATTGAATTATTATAGGATACGCCGACAAAATAGCCTGTCGACAAAACAGCCCCAGGCTAAAAAGCTCCGACAAAATCAGCGTCTACAAACATACCTATTTGAAAAAATATTCATGCCATAAACTTAAGTGAAGTGTGAACATCTCCATTATCTATCTTATGATACAAATCAGAATACAGAATACGTACTTACCTTCTATTCTAGAACGATTATCATGGGCCTGCTATTTTTGTTTCAAAATGTCTTAAAAAACCCACAGTAATTCTGTCCTTACAAGAAAGACTAGAAAACGGGCTTTTTGATAGGTTATATACCGAAAATAAATAGAATCACAAAAAAATATATCAGTAAAAATAATCACCTCCGATCGATCTTTTAATCCCTACCTTAAAAAATAATTTTGAATGCCTGAGATTAACGTTTCCAGCATTCGAGATTTTGGAGATGTTGACCTGAAAACAATAGGCTGATAAATCAGGCAGGCTTTGTTATTTTTATAAATGACAGTCGCCCGAAAACTAACCCCTCTCAACTGCTCCATTTGCAGGATTATAAAAGTGACAGTTTAGCTATTGATTCGGCTGTTCGAGGAAAATTGCACGGAGTTACTTGAAAACTGAATATTCTGCTGCACTCATTGGTAAATCTAGGGATCAAAACAACAAATCCAGGACATCAAAGCTACAAGGGGGTATTGATTGGCAGTTTTGGAAGATTATTGTGATCAGCACAAACTCTTGTCATTCAGCGGCGGGAAACGAATAATACATTGTGTATCGTCTGCGTAGCAGCGCACCTCACAACTCCTTAAACAAGTTTAGAGATCTGACACGTAGATCGAAAACAGGAGGTGTCCTAGGATAGAACCCTGTTGAGCACCGCAACTCAAGATACCGTTTGGGGATACACTTTCACCCTTTGCGGTAAACAGCTTCTAAAAAATCCACTGCTAAATCGGTAATTCCAACAAAGAGTAGAACAGACAGTAATATATTGTGCTTTAAACAGTCAGTGCAAGAGCAGTTGAATGGCCGTTTTCAGTGTCAATATATAATAATAATAATAATAATGTTGACTTATTTGTTAGTGCTTATGGGCTTCAAGTCACCTAAGGTTCTGGGTTGAACAACCTTGGGAACAGACAGGGAACACCACTTTCCAACAAGCAAGAGCACCAAATTTGAAATGTGCGATTTAAGTGCCTTATATCAATCAGGTGAGATTGTAAATTGCTACCAAAAAAGATGCTAAAATTTGAGAAAGACCAATTTAACTTTCCATACGTCAAAAATTTTAAAGAGAATTGCACAGAGAAGAAGGGAGAAAAGGTGTAATACGGACCATGGAAAGATCAATTCAGATTTAGACGACATGTGGTAAATGGATAAAGAAATTTAGCGAGAAGAGAGATTTGTGGACACCAGCAGATGGAGGCGTTCGTTTAACTAGTCTTCGTATGGAAAATGATGAAGATGAACTGGTTCTTCCTTGATATCTAAAATCCTCTCCAAATTATGTTTGAAGTTCAAGGTGAATTTCATAGATAGAGAAGTAGGTACTAGCGTTCCTTGAGAAGAAATCCATCAATACTTGGACAATTGGAGAATGCACTTAGATAATAGTGGAATGTAGATAACCAAAGAAGCAGTTAAAAGGTTCCAATAATAATAAGTAGGTACCATGTGAAATAAGCAAAAAATATTGTTATGGATGTGACACTTAATTCAAATTTCGTACATGACATCAGCCAACAAAAAGTATTAAAATTTGATAACTTTTTAATCTTATTTTGTTTTTAAGTATTTTGTACATCTCCCTGGGACAGAGGATAATTTTGAAATGATTAATGTTATGATATCGTAGTGGTTTCAAGTGGCTGGAAATCAGATAAATCATGTAATTGCCAAATAATTTATTATAGAAATATGCCTCATTTGTACCTACATACAAAATTTGTTTCTAATCTAACTTAGTCTGATCACGTGATTTCGTTAGCATTTTTTATTGATGTCTTTCAGTGGCGTGGGCAGAACACTGTCTACTCACTTTTAGTAAGTAGCAGAAACGTCAGCCCTTCAGTTTTCAGAATCACCATTTCTAAAAATATGTAATTTGTTACCCTAAACATAATCCTAATTTTGCTCTAAAATAAGACTGCTAAAACGCTCTAGTTGTTGGTTGTGTTGCATAGCTAAATATTCAGGTAACTTGCGAAACAGTCAAGACAGAGTTTTATACAAATTTTCAAAGAGGATTAAGACAATCAGAGCATTTACGCATAAATGTGAAATATATCTGCAAGATCATAAATTCTTTCATATTCTTTCAGTGGAACTAATTTTCTTCGTACCGCTACTGATCTATAGTAATGATTTTCCTTGTTAAATAGAATTCAAACAATGCTTACAATACACAAGGTCGTTCCTAGAGATGAATGGAAATTTAAAAATTGGAGTGGGGTGTAGGGTAGTATATAAAGGATAATATTCGACCTTCGTCCTGAGAGCCTGATACAGTTTTGAATCAGTGGAAGAGAATATGAAGGGATATGACTATTATGATCTCAATTTTCATCTTGTTAGTCTCGTCTGTTAACCCTTGCTGTACAGTCTCCGGCGTGCCACAGGGTCATATTTTTGGTCCAACCCTATCATCACTAACTTATCATTTTTATGCAGATGATTCTCAACTTTACCATTCTTTTGAAGTTGGTTTTAAAAATCGACTACACCTTAGTACTTGCCATTTATTTTTATTTTGTTGCTGATCTGTTTTTACTTTTGTATTTGGTGATGTTAATATATTTATTATTGCTTATATAAAATTAATAGGACTGCATTTAAAGGAAATAGGGGGGGGGGGACATTATTATGGCGAAAAGTCTTTTTTTGTATTTTTGTTCATCGTTATAAGTTTAATGCTTATACACCCGAGCATATTAGTTCATAAAATGAGAACGAGAGATCTTTGTAATTCCGTAATATTATTAAGATAAAATCAGAGCTTTCTTAAAATTTGAAATGATGTATGATATTCTGCTATCTTTATAAATAAATCGAGTAATTCAAATAAATGAATACAGGTAGGTGCTTAAAAACATTTTAAACTCTTTATGAATTGGACAGAATAATCAAAAGATAGGAAAACCGGTTTGCTCTCTCTTTTTTTCTCAGTAACTATAGAATATTTAGATTTTTGCTTTCTCATTATTTTTTTGCTACTTGTAAATAAATATCTGCTATCTGCCTGTAGATACCGTAGTGTAAAGATAATGCTGAATTTTTTTAACGTTTCCCAACCTAAGGAAGTGGCGGCCTCTATATGGCAAATGGGCAATTTAGGTTTCTGCTAAAAGGTCAGATTCCAGGTCAAGTCAGGAGTTTTTCAATATTGCATGTTTCGAATGTGCATGGAAAACCGTAGACCGCTGGTTTCGTCCTTTTGGGACTCATCAGTACGATGCTTTGCCCTACAAATCTGATTCTTAACAGCTAGTTGTATTGTTTATTTCCAGTTTTCATTTATCAATAAAAGAGTAAACAGTGATTGTGTTGACAACTTTTTTTTATTTTTAAATTATAAATACATAACTTTTGCTTATTTCTTTATCTCAGCCTTATTGTTTGTTTTATAGCACCACTTATCCTTACGTCTTTAAGCCGTGTTCCGCTTGCAGTAAATTCGTACACTTCTGGTTCAGTAGAGAGCGGTTCTACATTTAATTTTATTGCAGATGGCGGACGGTATACTAAGTACTGGAACACGGTGAATGAGTAGTCGTTGAAACTGTCGTCTCCTCCAAGTGTTCTACAAGCAGTAGTAAAAGTTATTTTTCTTCAAGTGAAGTATTTTTGTATTTACTCGAAATATATGGTGTCATCTCTGTATGCTATATTGACGTAGTAGTACTGGTTGTTTAAGTATGAGAAACTTATTCCGTCATCAAAGTAAAGTCTGCCATCGGCTTGTTGGGTCTAAAAAGCGCACGTCTTGCACATCTCTGGAGTGCTTTGTTTAATTAAAAATCTTACCGTGTCTAGGAAAATGTATACGACGAAGGAGCTTGCTCGTGCCTCGGTTGTAGTTCTTGGTAGTTCGTTTCTTCTTGGAATTATGGCACCAGCTTTATAAAAGACTGGAATCTGTAAAAATATTTATGGTACGTGAAAAAGTCCTAATATGGATCCCCATAGAAATCTGGTTGGAGAAGTCATCAGAAGATCAAAGGAAGGAGACGCATACTAATGTTAATTATTATTACCCGATTTGGATATACGCTGACAGAAGTAAAACCAAATCCGGTATACACCAGTGGTGAATCGATATCATACCAAATTTCCCCTGGTGATAGGTATACTGTTTGGGACGTCACGTCTGGTTGATATACAGGATAAACCAATATATTATCACCTAAATGATAAATATGAAGACATCGTTTGTAACAGTTTTGTTAAAAATATCATTTACCAACAAGAAAGCCGCTTTCAACTTCAGAAGCAGCAGCCGCAGAAGGATATTGGTAAAACAGTGGCTTGACAACAGGGTTTTTGTAGATTTGATGCTCGTAGAACAATGTATAGAAAACATCCGTTAACGAATATCTCAGATTAATTGCAGTCTTTATGTAAGTCTGGGCGTTCGTGGATAAGTCGTAAAGTTGTGGTCTTGGGAGTCGAGAATTTGCTCTGAAGAGTGGCAACCAGATTGCAGCCTGAGATATAAAAATAAAGTAATCAGTACAAATTTTCTAGGTGATGTAGCTGATAATTACTTGGTACCATCGTACAAGAATATCTTCAGCAACATCTCCCAGATAACCACCAACATCAGTGCCACAGAACGACATGGCGGCAAGACTTGCTTGCAAACACATATGGAAACTTGTCTGTAAATGTTCCCAACTGGCGATACTAGATCCTGTATGAATCGCTGCATATCTTTGGGTTCCGGCGAAGAAGGCATCAGTTAAGACGAATGGCCTTCTTTGGCCGTCGTCTCTTTGGTTCATACCCGTATATGTCGCTTCATTCTATGCATATATAAGTTAATGTAGTCGACAATTTAAGTAAAATACCGTACTAACCATCAAAAGAGAATATATGTTGTGTACATCTCTATGGTGAATTTCTGGGTATTGTATGTTACCTCCTGGTAAACTATTTTCCTCAGTATTTAAAACTATGGGCTCGTTCTGGACGTTCCAAAAACCGGCAATAACCGGCGATGAGTCGGGGAAAGATGAATATGGAAACAATCGCAAGAAGAAGTCTACTGCTTCTGGGTTCGCGAAGTCCCACCAACTGCTCAAACCAAGATAAGTGTAGGCTAAATTAACACAGAAGAGATTAGAAATTGCAATTTGAAAGACATGACCGCCGACAATCCAGCGCAGGATTTTATAAGTGGTAGCTTAACACGTTGATTAAAAAACATACTTGGAACAAAGAGTATTCTCGATGGTGAAATATGATTACCTACCTACGTAAGGTAACCTGAAAGGTGCTTGCACCAAGTGGTGACGCCACCAAGCATCATAATATAACCAGTAATTTATATCCGCAACAATACAGGGAATTATTGACATAACAATTTTTCTGTTGGACGCTGACACATTTTGCAGCATCTCTGGTGCACCTGGGTATAATTCGGAATCCCACAAGAACGTTCCAAGTTCTTCCGTTATCCAAATAGATTCAAGTGGAAATGAATTGGCGTCGTAATTTGCCACTAAATCTTCCACATAAAATTGATTTTTTTCAGGCAAAGCATAGTGATGGTATCCCAGTGACCATTGCTGCAGTTAAATGGATTCTTAAATAATACTACAAGTTAGTATTATAGATATGTACTTACAGGAGGTAGAGGAGTAACACCAGTTAAAGACGCGTATTGTTTATAAACATCATCAGGTGTAGGTCCCAATAAAATAAAGGCGTCAAAAATGCCATCTTCTACCATGAAGTGAGTATATACGTTGCCGTCTGTGTAGTCTATATCCACCCAAGTTTCATAGCCATTATGGAAGAACAGTCCACTAGTTTGTGTCGGCCCATGAGCATATAGTAACGGTACTGTTCCAGAACGTGCTTGCGTCGAATTTGTAGTGTAGTTGTCGACATATAAATTATAGAGCCGGTAAGGATCAACGTCGCTATTTTGAGTTTGCCGGAGAACTAGATTGTCTGCATGCACTGGAAGACCATAAGCATAATTTGCTCCATAAAATGTTACGTCAAAAGCAACGGCTCTATCATCTCCTTCCTGAAAATTTTGGGTTTAAATATCAGAAAGTTTTTAAATAGTAAGACAATTCTATGGGACGCCATTTGGGTCTTTAATCGTCCATATAAGGATATCCTACAGATGTTTTTAAATCGGGAATTATGGATATCCCACAGATATTTTTAAATATTTAAAAATATCTCACAGATATTTTTAAATCATTTTGGATATCAAACAGTGAACAATGATTATTTTTATCTGCGAGATATCTTTAAATATTTAAAAATATCTCACAGATATTTTTAATTCTATAATTACGGATATCTACTAAGCATTTTGATATCCAAAATTGTGGCGCCACCTATAAGGCGAAAGGTTCAATAATTCAATTATACCATCCTTTACATGTTGTAATTGTTATCCAATTTAGAGTAGCAAGTGGAAGGCTACATTTTTTTATATCAAACCATGCAAGTAATATCCATAAATAATTATTTCTATCTACCAGATATTGTTAAATCGACATAAATATCTCGGAGATATCCATAATTTATTATTTAAAAATATCAGCGAGATATAAATATTTATTAATGCATATCTCACTCATAGTTTTAAATATTTGAAAATATCTATAGCATATTTTTAAATCAAATCAATTTTTGCTTAGCTTTGACTTTAGCACGTAAGTATTGCTTAAAGAATTACATACGAATCCAAAGTGAGCAAAAATAGTATTGGTTTCAGGATATCCCACAGATATTTTCAAATATTTAATACTATCAGTGAGATATCTACAAACAATTATTTTTATCCGACAGATATTTTTAAATCAACAATTTTAGATATGGGGCGGTAATTTTGAAATATTTAGAATTATCTGTAAGATAGAATTAATTATTTATGAATATCACTTGCCAGTTTTGATATCCAAAATTGCAGCGCCCTCTAATTTCCAGGAAGTAAGCTTAGTTGTATTTATGGTCTATTGTAAATCTGACTTACGCGCTCTCCCGCTTTAAATCTCCAGCCTGCGCGCGGTCGAGTTTTCTGTTTCCCCAGGACTTGTGTCTCGGTAGCACTCTGATTGGTGAAACTTTTGTGTTCGTGTTCGGCAATAACTGACGTTTCTTACCAAGGATAAAGAGGACGGCTAAATTATCAGTGATTTTATAATATTATAAAATCAGTGCTAAATATCGTAGGAAATACCAACGTTGTCAAGCTTCTCCAATTCCAATGTGCAACGTTGCATTACGTCGTTTTCATTTGTAGGGCAAGGGAAAAAATACCTTTCCCCTGCCCTAAGAAACTATAAGCTTGAAAATTACAGACGGCAAGCATTTTGCCTGGAGGGCAAGGAAAAATATGACTAAAAAAGTCATCCCCAGCGGGTTTGCACCCCAAGCTACCTGAACCGCTAACTTCATGTGTATCCCATTAACCAAGGTGTCGATGCAAGGTAGGCTCTTGTATGAGCTACTTGATGGATATTTACAGATTGGAAACGCTTGGCAACGTTGGTACTTCCTGGGATATTTATCCCCGGAAGTGCCTGCGTTGTCGCCGCCGGCAGCCAGCAAATTTACTTTTCGTTGCCGGCGCTGGTTTTGCCGTTGACCGTTATTAATATTTCAATATTATTCGCACCACTTATTGGCAATAACCTGAACGCTGAGGGCAAGGAAAAACATGATTAAAAAACTGGATGCGTGGTCGGCACTCGCGATAGAAGTGAATCTTCAACGTTTTAGAGGAATGCAAATTTTGTAGGGTAAACAGATGATCGGAGTATAATGCAATACAGGGTGATCTATAATGAGTGTAACAAACTTCTAGGGTAGATAGAATACTTAAAAATAATGCGAAAAACCTTAAATCAACGTATGTCCAAAAATGCCGGCTAAGCGAGATACAAGGTGTTGAAATTTCTTTCAAAAATGTTATTTTTTTAATATCTGGAAAACTACCGAACCTATTAATTTGGAATTTTGGGCATAATAATTCCTTGAAGTTATTTACTAATTTATAAATTTTGAGTTTTGTACTCTCACCAGTGGCGTCACTACGAGGTGGGGAGACCACATTTATTACCGAAACTATGTTACGCTACTGACTTACATAGATATGTTGCAAAATATTAGAATCTTTGTTTTATTTACAAGAAAAAATCTCTCTTTTGTTTTTTGCGTTCGAGGCATAGTTTCAGAGATAAATAATTTTGTGTAACACGGTGCATTAGTCCGAGATTTTAAAAACGAAATTGTCAATCCATTCTTTCTAATAGTAAAGTGTTGTAAATATCGAATTGGCGTGTAAATACTCGAGAATAGCACAAAACAGCTGAAAATAGTAGGTAACGATACAAGCAGATATTACATTTTTGTAAGAAATTTCAACATCCTGTATCTATTTTTGTAGCCATTTTTGGACACATATTCATTAGGGATTTTCACAATATTTTCACAGTATTTACACGCCACTTCAATATTAACAACGGTTTACTGTTCACAGGGATTCTGCAAGTGACAAATAGACTGCTCTTTCCAGCTGTTACATTTTCAAAAACAGCTTAAAATACAACTTAATTTCAGAAATATTTTAAAACGGATGAGTACAGTACATATAATAAAAGAACTTATGGCTTGTTTAGACCAGATCATTATTATTTTGACGTTTGATGCACAGGGTTTGAGGTTAAGTTGTTTATTTCTCCGGCTAATTTATTGTTTAATCTTTATTTAATAGGGGGTTTAAGAATTTATTTATATTTAAAAAGTGTAAAATGGAAAAGAAAGTGTTAAAAATTAGTGTTATTAAGGACTTCTATGGACGATTTAAACCATCTATTGCGCCGGTTCTAGCGCCGTAAATTGCAGTAGTTTGTTGCATTTTGGTTTTAAACAAAATGACTGCATAAATAAATGCTTTTACAAGACAAACACCGAAAAAGCTTCATAGTAATCGCCATATATTGATTTAATGTTAAGAAATCAGGATGAAAGGTAAAAATAGAATGTGAAGTGCAAGGTCATCTAACCTCCATTTAAAATGCATTGAAAAATTTTATCCTACTTTTCTATTAGGACAGCCGATAGCGTTTTAAATTTCGCGCTCTGATTTTGCCGTTACACTAATGGACTCTATTGCATAATTAAAAAATGAAATTTCGGTAGATCGGTAGATAACATATAAAATCGGTAGATCTACCGAAATTTCGGTAGGGTTGGCAACACTGTGGAGCCGCGCGACCGATTTACACCAGCCCAAAAGAAAATAATAATTACATCTTTCGCCTTATAGGTGGCGCCACAATTTTGGATATCAAAATGCTTAGTAGATATCCGTAATCATAGAATTAAAAATATCTGTGAGATATTTCTAAATATTTAAAGATATCTCGCAGATAAAAATAATCATTGTTCACTGTTTGATATCCAAAATGATTTAAAAATATCTGTGAGATATTTTTAAATATTTAAAAATATCTGTGGGATATCCATAATTCCCGATTTACAGACATCTGTAACATATCCTTAAATAGACGATTAAAGACCCAAACGGCGTCCCATACAATTCATAGAAAATTATATTTACATGATTGAAAGTTAATAGTCCTCCTTCATTGATAATGGCCACTAAGTCGTTCTGATGATTTATTTCAATATAAAAAGGTTGACTGTGAAAAACTAGTGTGTGGCCTCCACCCCATATCAGGGTAATATTTTCTTCGTCCTGATTTATCCAGTTCATACTATGAGGTAAATTAAAATTATTATGTATTTCAGTTTTTAGAAAAGAAATGAAGACTTACAGTGTTTCTTCTGGAATCGGTGGCCGAAACAGCACATTGTCCAAATAATATCTATTTGGATCGTAAAATTCCTCAATTTGGAATCGCAGAATGTCGTTAGCAATAAACGATGTAGTCAGTTGCAAAACGTTTGAACTATTTTTTCTTATGGCCAATGTTATGGAACTGTCATTACTTGCGAGAGTAGATTCCGTTATTACTTCAAATTCGAACGGATTAGCTTTTTTGTTTCTTAGTGTACTGTAAAGCAGTAATCATAATAACATGCCGTAATGTTAGTGTAAGACGTACCTGCATATCTGACTTTCAGCACAAGTTTTGTATGTAGGAGTCCATTGAGCAATGGTTCCTGCAATAACAGCCCCTGCAATCACTAATATCCTGCAAGAAATAAATGATGAAATTTTTAGAAAACGTTCAGTACTGAAGTTACCTGGTGATCATTTTGATGGGTAACGGAAATGAATTCAAATGAGAACTCACATCTAAATTAAGTGAATTTTATCTTCAAGTTATACAATTTTTAAGCACTTTGTTTACGTGGTACTTGTTGCTTATAGTACACATATTAATTTATTATCTTCCCTAAAATTATCAATTTCAGCTTGATCTCTTGCCTGAGTACCATGTCAAATTGGGTGGAGATTTTTTTAGAAAACACATCAGTATTGCCAATTTTTCGCCTCTTCCGGTGTTTAGCGTAACTCTATTTCGTATCGACGAACCCTACCAGACCACTTGGAGCACGTTCCTCACAGACCCATACGAAGTTCTTGGATCTAGCCAAGGCCTTGTTGGAACGTTGAGACCTTCCTTTATGCTGAGCCTGGTGAACCTGCTGGAGGTGTTGGTGACCGTACCTCATCTCTGGGCTATCTCTGCACTATTTAACGTAAGTTAAATAGGCGGCTTCACTTTAATAAGGGCTCCATTATCTTCGTCTATTTTGGCATTTTCCATCTTCGGGATCTTCTTCTCCAGTACCACTCTCTCATTCATCTTTGATATCTCTTCATTTCTTATTTCCTGAGTTTCTTTTGATATTCTGGCATCTAGTTTGGTTTTTATCTCAGTAATTCTCACAGCTACCTGCTCTTGACTCTTTTCTATAACTGACTTCATTTTTTATTAGTTGCTCTTCATTGGTTTCCATAAGGAATAAAAATGGTGATCAACTATTAAAAATAAAATATTCAAATCATCCCACCCGTTGTAGTATTAGAGAAATGTAACAAGGTGTAAGTCCGTCTTGGATGGGAAACCAAAATTAAGAAATATAAATTCAAAAACAATTTTTTATATTATTAATTTTTATTACAATTTTTCGTTTATCGCAGCCTTACTGTTTGCTTCTTGGCACCACCTATCCTTATGTCCTTAAGCGGTGTTCCGTCAGCAGTAAATTCGAACACTTCAGGTTCAGTTGAGATAGGTTCTTCATTTTTAGCTGTAAGTAATTATATGAATGTTAAGTAAATTATTAATTATTATAGAACTTGTTTGGTCTAAATGAACATAAAAAAATCGGTGCTGTGTACATTTAGAGCATGTAAGTTCTATGTAGAATTGTTTTGTAATTCAATCCCCAGGAGTAGTTGTTTGGCAAATCGGTATTTCATTGATTATTACGTAAGGAACGCATTACCATTTAGTTTCAATGTAGATGGTGGACGGTATAGTAAGTATTGGAACACAACAAATGAGTAGTCGTTGAAATTGTCGTCTCCGCCTATCGTCCTACAAAAAGTAATAAAGTTAACGGTTTTTTAGTTTGTGCATTTTAAATTTTTATTTACTCGAAGACTACGTTGTCACCATTGTATTCTATATTAATGTAATGGTACTGGTTGTTTAAGTATGAGAAACTTATTCCATCATCAAAGTAAAGTCTACCCGAGGCTTGTTGGTCCTAAAAATGAATGTGCTGCTCTTTTCTGGAGAATATCAATTGATTGAAAACCTCACCCTGTCCAAGAAAATATATACTACGAATTGGCTTGTTCGAGCTTCAGTTGTAGTTCTAAATTGTCCGTTTCTTCTTGGAATTATCGAGCCAGCTTTGTACAAGACGGGAATCTGCAAAAACATTTTCGTTATATCGGAAGAAACAAGATCAAAATGGTCATGACGATTTTCTTTCTGAATCTGATGCCTACCCTATTTGGATATACAGTGACAGCAGTAAAGCCAAATCCGGTATGCAACAGTGGTGTATCAATGTCATACCAAATTTCCCCTGGTGGTATGTAAACTGTTTGAGAAGTCAAGTCGGGTCCGTATACAGGGTAAACCAATATATTGTCACCTGAAAGGAAACATTCAATATCAATCAAACCCAAATTTTAATTAAATATTTGTAATGTACCAACAAGAAAGCCGTTTTCAACTTCATAAGTAGCGACTACAGAAGGGTATTGGTAAAACAGTGGCTTGATAATAGGGTTTTCGTAGAGTTGATGCTCGTAGAATAACGTATAGAAAACGTCCGTTAAAGAATATCTCAGATTAATTGCAGTCCTTATGTAGTTCTGAGCGGTGGCAGATAAGCCGTAAAGTTGTGGTCTTGGCAGACGTGCGTTTGCTCTGAATAGTGGCAACCAGATTGCGGCCTTAAATACAAAGATAATGAAATCAGTACAAATTTTAGAGTTGAGGCTTGCTGATAATTACTTGGTACCATCGTACAAGGATCTCTTCAGTAACATTTCCGATGTAACCCCCAACGTCTGTGCCACAGAACGGTATAGCCGCCAGACTTGCTTGCAAGCACATATGGAAACTTGTTTCTAAATGTTCCCAACTGGCGATACTGGCTCCTGTATGAATCGCTGCGTATCGTTGGGTCCCCGCGTAGAACGCATCAGTTAAGACGAATGGTCGCCTTTGCCCGCTGTCTCTTTGGGCCAAACCTGCGTAAGTCGCTTCATTCTGTTCAGTAAAGGAATCAATTGATATTTGTAGATTATCCAGAAACCAACCATACCAACCATTAAAAGAGAATATAAGTTGTGAACATCTTTATGATATAGTCCTGGGTAATGTATGTTTTCTTCTGGGAAACTATTTTCCTCAGTATTTAAAACAAGGGGTTCGTTGTGGACGTTCCAAAAACCGGCGACAACCGGCGATGTGTCAGGGAAAGATGAATATGAGAACAAACGTAAGAAGTAGCCAAGTGCGAATGGATCTGCGAAGTCCCACCAGCTGCTCAGACCAAGATAAGTGTAGGCTAAAATAAGAAAAAATAATGTAATTCATAAAACATAAAAATTGACTGAGATTACTAATAAAACTTTTTAAGGTCCGTCAGGTTTGCCTCCTCTCACCTGCAAGAACCCATCGTAATTATATTTTGTAATTTTGCAATTATTATGCACAATTATGCATACCTTGTCTAGAATTTTATGCACCTCACTTTCAAAAATTGCAAGAACTTATATGCGGAGGGTGCAAATTTTACCCTTGCACCACCCATCACCTGCTCTAATTTAATTTTCGAATTTTGCACAATTTTGCGCAAACAATATCAGATTTTGCACACTAATAGTTTGTGCAAAATTTGGTGCCCATGACTTATTGGGAAAGGGTCTCCAATTCAGTCCCCATCACAGAACAATAATTTTCTCCTGGTTATTTTTCTATCGATCCATAATAATTGTTATTTCAGGATGACAAACGGGCGCTAATCTGTGAATGTGCAAAATTTTGAAATTTGGTGTTCAAAATTCCACGATCGCGAAATTTTGTGTCTCGGGGTGACTCTCAGAGGTCGCCCAGACGCCCGTTCTCTTTTGATAAAGTTTATACACCCTTTCCAGATTATATTTCTATATGCAGATCGCCTCCAATCCGTGTCTCCACCCCAGGCCGAGTGCAAATGTCGGGGTAGATTTTTGAATTTTACGGAATTTTTCTCAAGTTCGCATTTTTAGATAAAACTCTATGGAGGTCGACGGCCTGTTATTTTCATTATATATCTGCTGATTTAGATTTGCCGAAAAGGGTTATACGGGGTTGCAAGACGCCCTTAAGTTAAGTTAAGTACGTGTTTTACGAAATCTTCCATTTTCTTAAGGCCGTCTTCCTTTGCTGCTGGAGACTACCATGTTTCGTGGTAAGAACAAGGTTCTCCGAGACTCGCTCTTTCGATTTCTGTTGAAATCGGTTAACATTTCAAAAAGTTATAAAAGAAAAACGAACAGGGTGCATTTTCGCTTCGGAACGCTTCCTAAATGCTCTTTACGAGGCGCCGGGTGTCATCTCTCCGCTATAACATTTACCACTCCAAGTAATTTTCTTTGCAAAACGCTACCACTTTTTGGGTAAATTGTAATTTTCGCCTGCCACGATTGTGTAAAAGTTACATCCCTCCACTCCCACTGGAACGCCCTGCATTTACATTTATCTTAACTCATAAAGTAAAGTATTCCACTCTCACGAGAATGAAATTTTAAAGCACGAGCCGCTGGCGAGTGTTTTAATTTATCGCTAGTGGAACAGTATACTATTATTGGGCAAATACTTATTTTCCCTGTCATTTCCAAAGGTGATCTGTGCAAAATACGCGTTACTGCTGGCAAGGGGCAAACTTGACGGACCCAAAAGAGGCATTTAACGGGGTTTCTAGCTCAGAGACAGAACCCGCACTGGTTTCTACAGGAGGTCATTGAACACGATACAGTTTATCTTATTTGAATTGTTGAATAATGTGCTAAATAAATCTGTTGGAACCGCTGATGTAAATTGACACCACCCTGTCATATTACCTCCTGTAAAAATTAGTGCGGGTTCTGGCTCCGAGCCAGAAGCCTCGTTTCTACTATCCAACTTGTTATTTACCTACGTAAGGTAACCTTGATGGCGCCGTCACCAATAAACCTTGCGTAACGGCTTCAGAAAACACCGGGTTGTTTATGTCTGCAAGAATGTAAGGATTCACCGATAGAACTATCTTTCTGTTGGTCGCTGACACATTTTGCAACATTTCTGGGGCGCCTGGATATAATTCGGAATCCCACAAGAACGTGCCAAGTTGTTCTGATATCCAAACAGATTCAAGAGGAAATGAATTGGCGTCGTAATTTGCTACTAAATCTTCTACGTCAAATTGGTCTTCTTGAGGCAAGACATAGTGATGGTATCCCAGGGACCATTGCTACAGATAAATTACGAGTATTTCTAAAGTAGGGCGCAAAATGCATGGATACTTACAGGAGGTAGAGGAGTAACACCAGTTAAAGACGCGTATTGTTTATAAACATCATCAGGTGTAGGTCCCAATAAAATAAAGGCGTCGAAAATGCCATCTTCTACCATGAAATGAGTATATACGTTGCCAGGTGTATAGTCTACATCCACCCAAGTTTCGTAGCCATTATGGAAGAACAGTCCGGTAGTGTGTGTCGGTCCATGGGCGTAAAGCAATGGTACTGCTCCATATAGTGCTTGTGTTGAATTCGTAGGGTAGTTGTTGACATTTAAGTTGAAAAGACGATAAGGATCTCTATTGCTATTGCGAGTTTGCCTGAGAAGTAGATTGTCTGCATGCACAGGAAGACCATAGGCATAATTTGCTCGATAGAACATTACGTCGAAGCCCACCGCCCGATCATTTCCTTCCTGAAAGTTTTGTGGTTTCAAATAAGCAGAAATAAGTTCTATTAGCACAAGTTGATTGTCAAAATGCAACTTATTTGTGCAAATACCAAAACGTTACTCATAGGTCGAAGTTCAGAAAAACAAAGTACATTGTTTGATAGCTCGAACTTTCTTCGGAAGTTGGTGTAGAGAGAAAATTGGCTCAGCCAATTTGTTTGAACGAAAATTGGTTTGAGATTCTGATGAGATCGTTTCAACAGGTGGTAAGGGGCTACACCGTAACCGGAGAGCAGGAATGGATAAGAAAATTATATTTACATGGTCGAAAGTTAGTCGTCCTGCTGCATTAATAACGGCTACGACGTCGTTGCGATGGTTTATTTCTATAGAGAAAGGATGGCTATGGAAAACTATTGCGTGATCTCCACCCCATAACATGGTAATATTTCGTTCATTCTGATGTAACCAGTTGACACTGTAATATTAATTCAAATTAAGAAAGTGGTTTTCAGAAGATTATTAGAACTTGCGGTGTCTCTTCTGGAATTGGTGGCCGAAACAGCACGTTGTCCAGATAATATCTATTTGGATCGTACAATTCCTCAATTTGGAATCGCAGAATATCGTTAGCAAGAAAAGAAGTGGTCAGTTGCAAAATGTTGTAATTGTTCTTTCTTATAATTAATGTTAAGGAATTGTCGGTAGCTGAAGGAGCAAATTCTGTTATTACTTCAAATTCGAATGGGCTAGCTTGTTTGCTTCTTAGAGTACTGCCAATAGAAAAAAGTAATATTCATAATGTGGCATGAGATTATGATCAAGACGTACCTGCATGTTATACTTTCGGCACAAGTTTTGTATGTGGTAGTTTGGGCAAGGGTCCCAGCTATAACAACCCACAAAATTATCAACTCCCTGCGAAGAAATAATGATGAAATTTTTAGAAAACGCTGTCGAACATTGAATTACCTGCTGATCATTTTGATGGGTAATAGACATGAACTGAGATGGTCATAGATTTTTAAGTAAGTGAATTTTATCTTCAAGTTATACAATTTTTAAGTACTTTGTTTATGCGGCACTTACTGTTTGCAGTACTCTTATTACTTATCTTCCATAAAATTATCATTTGAAGCTGAATTTCTTACTGTCAGCCGGAATGCAATGTTACTTGTCTTTAAACAGCTTTTCTCTCATATGCAAAGACCATCAGCTGGAGGATAGAGTAGTACGACTTGAACAAATTTAGAGAATTGGTCAAAATATTGAATGTGACCTAAGTGGTATTTTGCGATCACGAGAGTTAAAACAAAATTCTAGTATATCTCCTCCGATTTCGAACTATCGCATTTTATTGAAAAACGCGCGTTCCTTCTACCCACTCGCTCTACGATCAATTTTTGAAAAAGTGGACTGCTGTGGGCACATCGTTGATTTTCTCTGTGTATGACAGTAAAATTTGTTTTGTTATCATCTTTAAGATTTTTAAAAATTTGGTACTCAGGTACGGTAAAAATGGGAGTATCATGATTATCACTCATTAATCAGTCAATTGGATAGTGCATTCAGATATTATAAATATAAAGATAAGTGAGTAAGTCTGAAAAAGATATATAATACCAAATTTTTAATGCGATGTGAGAGTGCCGCATGATTGAGCAAAAATTGCCATCAATTCCTCCCCAGAATGTTTAATTGTTGTAGTATTAAAAATAAAGCAGCGAACCATTTGTTCTTTAAACACACTGACTTCAAAGAAACGCATTATTGCCTGATTACAGAATAATTTACATCTGATATAATTCCCTGAAAACGTAGTTTTGAACTATTTCTTTGATTTCCTAAATAAATTATCAAACCTTCACAAGAACGAACTCTTGAAAAAGCCACGCATAATTGTCCGTGAGTAAATCTTTCTTTTCGGAGATCAATTCCTATTTCATCAAATGTTTGGCCTTGTGATTTGTTAATAGTCATTGCAAACGCTAGTTTAATGGAAAATTATTGCCGTTTTTAAAAGTAAAAGGATAAACATTTTCACAGTACAACGTTATACGGTTAACGAAACCTATATCTCCATGTTTATCGCCTGTTAAAATTTTGCACTGTAGGATATTGTCTCCCAATTGTAATGCAAATCTCGTACACAACGTCAAAAAATCAATATTACAAGAATTTTAATTGAGTAGAGTGAAGTGGACAGTTCTGGATGCACCCCCACCTCTCGACCATGACCTTTCGGCTTCTCCTACTTAATACTCTACGATGGACATAATTCAAGTCGAGTGACCCTTGTCTCTAGTAGACGTACGTATTTATAGAAAGACAAATCAGAAAAACCCCATACAAAGGAATGAAGGAGTCACAGTTATTTTCTACGATTCTGATTCTGATTTTGACTCACCATGAAATGGTGGACTCAAGGCGAACGATAATTTGATGTGGCAAATCAGGACATGAAATTATGGAATAATTAATTGATTAAATTTTATGTGGAGTTTATTATTTTAGTTACAAAATATGTATATAGAAAAAGTTTGTTCTTTAACCTAACGTAGCCTAACACTATGACTTTTATTAAGGTTTATTTTTATATCTTTAACTGGTGTTCCGTCCGCTGTAGTATGATAAACTTCGGGTATCACTGGAACAGGCGTCCCATTATCTGAAATTAAACATTTGGTAAGTAAATTTTTAATTATTATTTCACCGATTTTTACCCATTGTTCTTGTAGAACGTGGGCGATATATGACGTACGAAGACACCAATAAATCTTCACCAGGGTAATTTGCATCTGGATCAACTGGTCTAAAATATATTTGAGCGTTCCACTTAATATTATATTTACTAACTTAGGTACTTACGCGAAGGTGATGACGTCATCCACAAACTCTATTAAAGTATACGCATGTTCGTTATGTCTGTACTTGTAGCTTTCCCCGTCATCCAGATATATTCTACCAGCGGAGACTCCGTACTGTACAGAATCATCCATCAAACAATGTAATGAGATAAATGAATGTCTACTCACTTGACGCACAAAGACGAACATGACAAAATTAGCGCCTTTCAAGTCTGATGTAGTTTTTGGTTGCCCGCTCCTTCTCAATACTATACTACCTCCTCTGTAGAAAGTTGGAATCTATAAATATATCACCATATAGTAACGATGGAAAAATTATTTAGCGAGTGTTTTTACGAGGGGCACACCTACCTTCTCTGGAACGACATCTACAAGGGTGAAACCATATCCAGTGTAAACCAGAGGCGTATCTATATCATACCAGGTATCTCCTGGAGGTAGATACACAATATGTGACGTTTGATTACTTTGACTAATAGGATAAACTAATACGTCATTGCCTGAAAGTTACCAATTCAGCATGATTAAAGAAATATTAATAAAGATGTATTATACTTAGCATGTAACCATTTTCAACCGAGTATGAGTCAGGTTGTGCAGGATATTGGTAGAAAAGGGGCCTAATAACCGGAGATTGGAAACGCTCATGTTCGTAGAACAACGTGTAGATGTGGTCAACTAAAGAATATCTTAAGTCAATCGCGGCTTTGATGGCAACTCGAGCTTCTGGTGAAATTTCAGTTGGCCTTCTGCTGGATCTGAAGAGTGGTAACCAAACGGCAGCCTGGAAGAATTTTAAAGTGCATATATAAAATAGTTGCAGTTTACGTATTTACCTGATACCATCTCACAAGAAGTTCTTCTTCGATAGTATCACCAAAGCCTCCGAGGTTGCTTCCACAAAATGGTACACCAGCGAGACTAACCGATAAGCACATGCGGTAACTAAAGGCCAAATGGTCCCAATCACCTCCACTGTAACCTGTATGGATGGCTGCGTATCTCTGGGATCCAGCAAAGAAAGAGTCAGCTAAAACGAATGGCCTTTTCTCGCCCAAGTCTCTTTCATACAATCCCATGAATGTTGCCTGGTTCTACAAGAAATATTTTAGGCAATAATATATATGGGATTTGATTACAGATGCTAACCGCTAGATGCGAATATACGTTATGAACATCTTTATGGTAGAATCCTGTATAATGTCTATTATCCAGAGGAAGAATATTTTCTTCCTCATTTAGTGCTACAGGCTGATTCAGAATGTTCCAAAAACCGGCAACCGTAGATGTTGTGTCTAAGAATTTGTCATAAGCAAACAATTCACTGAAGAAACTAATGGCTGATGGGAATATGAAGTCCCACCAACAAACCCTACCCATATAAGAATCGCCTATAATTAAGACAAAGAACAATATATTTTGTAACTTGAAATACTATTTTATTACCTATGTAAGCTGTTCCCCAATGACCCAGAACCAAGAATTCACTTAGAATGGCGGTTATGTAATCTTCATGAGTAAAATTGGCAGAAAGGAAAGGAGTTACCGATAAAACAGCTTTCTTGTTAACGCTATCAAGAGTTTGCAAGAATTGAAGCGGGTTAGGAAATAAAACTGGATCCCATTCGAAAGTCTTGAGTTGCTCTGTTATCCACACTGATTCCAGAGGAATTTCAAAAGTATCGAAGGAGGATACTAAATCGAGGACCTCTTCAGAACTTTCTCCAGGTAAAGCAAGATGATGGTATCCCAAAGACCAAATCTGAAAAGAACAATGTTAGTGCATTGAATGAAACTGGAAAACGTTATTTACAGGAGGTAAAGGAGTAATTCCAGTTAAAGTCGTGTATTGCCTATAAACATCATGGGGTTGCGGTCCCAAAAAAATAAAAGCGTCGAAGACACCATCTTCCACCATAAAATGAGTGGCAAGGTAACCACGGCTGTAATCAATGTCTACCCACGTGTCGTAAGCGTTATGGAAGAAAACTCCAGTGGTATGGGTTCGTCCATGTGCAAACAAAACTGGTACTGCTCCTGATAGTGCATAAGTTGAATTAACCTCGTAGTTTTCTACGTCCACATTGTAAAGGCGGTAAGGATCTTCACCTCCAATGCCCGTTTGGCGGATAAGAAGATTGTCCGCGTGTAGTGGAAGACCGTAACCAAAAGTGGCCAAGGGGAAGGATATATCGAACCCTACTGCCCTATTGTTTCCGTCCTAGAATTTCAATTTGAGTTAGCGCTCTTTTCATCTGCTGTTTTCATGTTGGGTGTTTTTTATTATATTGTCTTTTGTAAACAATACAAGTTAGATTAAACAATAACTCTACATGTTATAATTACTATATTTACTATACATAGTATTATTACTTTATAAGGGTAAAATTTGTTATAAGAAATTGCAGCAATACTTACATGGTCAAATGTCAGTCGTCCATCAGCGTTAAAAATTGCCACCAAATCGTCCCGGTGGTAAATTTCAGCTGAAAATGGAGCACTGTAGATGACTAACGAGTGATCTGCACCCCACACCAAGGTGACATTTTGCGCATTTTGGGCAATCCAGTGAATGCTAAGAATTAAATTAATAATAAAATAAGAATACTTTAAAGGTCTCTTTACTTAAAAAAAATTCAAGAAAATAAAGTAAAACAATGCGTGAACAAGTTTGTTAAGATAATTTTAGCTAGATATGTCGCCAGGTGGGATTAATACTTGAGTATGAAGTGAATTTGATTAGCACTTACGGAGTGTCCTCAGGTGTCGGTACTCCAACTAAAGCAGAGTCCAGGAAATACCTGTTTGTATCGTACAATTCTGTAACTTGCAAGCGAATAGTGTTGTCTGCTAGAAAAGAAGCAGTGAAACGTAAAACAAGCTCTTGATTTTTCAATATGTCCAACGTTACTGACGTCTCACTTGTGTTCACATTATACCATGTTGGTACCTCAAATTCGCTGGGATTGGGCAGCTTATTTCTTAGAAAACTGAAATGCAAAAGTGGAAGTCATCATTTTGGCAATAACTTTTCTTGTTAAGAATAAAAAAATTCTCACTTGCAAGATTCACTTTCCGCGCAAGTTTTGAATGTTTGAGCCAGGGTTGCTGTTAAAATAGCAGCCACTGGAAGTAACACCCTGAAACAACTTTAGTTATTAATTCTTTAGAAAGTGGGACACTGGTTGAACTTACTTCCAAATCATGTTGCTCATATTTAATTTTTAACGTCGATGCCCAACGTTTTTCGTACTATGTTCAAGTGATTTAGATTACATTATTATGGTTATCATCCATAAGTAGAACTACTCGTCTTATCTAGTTTTCCCATTCTAATGAAGAACTTGGAACGAGGATTGGAAGAGAACTAGCAGATAGAAATTATAACAATGGTTGACTAAACACTTTCAGATTTTCTCAAGAATATCTTTCCAAATCAAGCACAAACTTCTAAAACAACAATGAAAATGAATATGTATTTATTTTCCTTTGAAGTTAGTTAGGTATCTGTAAATACTGGAAGTGTCTTAGGCACAGTACATTTTGTTTAATTTTACGACTCCCTAAGAAAGCGACACTTTGCACACATACGTTTTTAAGAGCCTCTGCCGAGTTTCTACATTTACCATTCCCGAACACATCCCTGCCTCTCTCCCTTTCGGATATCTACTTCTCTATGTTCCTGCTCAAATTCTATATCTGCCGTTTGCTCTTTGTATAGATTATAAATAGGGAGGTTCGGAGAAAAATAAGATATCTATTTTTGGCATGAAAATTACAGAAAATTGTTATTGTAATTGATTTACGGCGAAATGTTTTTTCTAAAAATTTTTTTTGCGGCGTGATAAACGAAAGAAATTAGCTTATCACGCCCACATGCTAGTTCGCTTTGTTATTGGTTTGACGTCAGAGATTCGTAAGGCGCTCCTCCCACTTCTCTTGAAGTGCCCGTGAAGCGGTACCTATCTCATAACATACTTATTGGGACTATTTCGAGCGTGAATTTTTAAAGTAAGGTGTCAAGGAAACATAAAACAAAGACAACGTAATCGATATAATGATGCAACAAGGGTATCAAAAGTCCGATTCACATAATTTGCCATATTTATGTAGTAGGTAGGTAAATGTCCCGGTAAATGTGGAAATGGTGTGTGATTCTTGCATCTAACCCCAATTTCATTCAACCTCAAAACAGTAGTGTAAAGGCAGACCGGTATAAGTAAAACAAAGTCAACAATTTATTAACTGTACATGCCTTTTATAATTCAGTAGGTATGTAGATTGTAGATACCTGCTTACTTCTGTTTGTAAAATAGGTACCTACCTATATTCTCTAATACAATACAATACAATACATACCTACTCATTTATGTAGATATGTATACCTAAGTGATTGACAAGTTATCAAGTTAACAGTTTTATAACGGATTGGAAATTTTTTAAAAAAAACGGAAACAAATACAACTCACGCGAATCAAAAAACTACGCTACGTAGGTACTAGGTACTTGTTTAACAAAAAGAAACAACTGCTATATTCTGGAACGGTTAATGTAGAAACTCGGAAGAGACTCTTAAAGACGCATGTATGGAGTACGAAATTATACCTATGGGTGCGAAACTTGGACAATGGGAGAAGCGGATTGAAAAAGAGTAGAAGCGTTTGAAATATGATGCTACAGACGGGTGTTGAAGATACCGTGGATAGACAAGTTAGCAATAAGGAGGAATTAGAAAGAGTTGGGGAAAAGAGAAAAGTATGGAAGACAATAAAGAATAGGGGATAGGATCGTAGGATGGTAGGACACCTTCTGAGACACAAAGGAATAGTTCGCGATATACTAGAGTCAGAGATAGGAATAAAGAGGTAGAGGTTGGAGCAGATTAGACTACTCCTCTCAAATAGTTGGGGATGTAGAATGTTCTACCAGTCTTCAAAAGAGAGCTTTATGATGACGTACTATTTAATTATTATTGTAAAATAGTTAATAAAATTTCCTTTTTTAGTTCAGGGAGGGAACGCTACGGCGATTCAGTATTTGGCTCCGTCATGCTCCTAGCATCTTGTTTCAAATTATGCTAACCGTAACACGTTACCAAGTACCAAGGGGTCCCAGAAAACTGTCGATAAATTACATTATGTTCGATTTTATTTAGAGTGGCTGCAATGGGGCAGCCGATAATTTTACAAACTTTTGCAATGATAAACTAACTCGCGAAAATATCGATAATGCTGACCGATTTTCCTTCTGGCTCCAACGAACCACTTTTTCCGTTTTATTGGTGTGCTGTACGATGTATTAGTCTGGGTACAAAACAGAAAACACCGGTTAGAACCAGTTAATAATATTTAACAATTTAACTACACATGCATTATGCATAATACTTATGGGACTACTGCGCGCTGAAGCTGGGACTTGTACGTTATACTAAGTTTTGACGTCACGCGGCCTACTCTCGCTGCAAGGTACGATTTCTAGCCTCGCACCGACGGAAAACTTTGCAGCGGCTTCACAGGCGAAGGATTTTTTTTTAACAAAAATTAACAACATAATTGCCTTCAGTATAATAAACTCTATCAATTTTAATGAAATTTGAAAATTACCGAACCTGCCTATTATTCTTCTTACCCTATAATTCATCCCTACACTTTTGAGCACTTCGAACATCTTCCATTTTACATTGTTTTTTCTATTATTACTCGTAAAGATAGAATGGCCTCGCGTGTTCCCCTATTTCTTCTAAATCCGTACTGATCGTCTCCTAATATTTATTCAGCCCTTTTCTCCATCCTTCTTTGCACAATTCTAGTTAAAATTTTTGACGCGTGGGAACTTAAACTGATCGTTCTCACACCTTTCCTTTTTGGCAAAGCTACTATGATGTTCCGTTTAAGAGAATTTGTAAGGAGAAAAAAATGAAACATGCACCAAAAATGTTAAATGTATATTTATTTTTAGTTTATAATATCATGTAGGTACTTATTTTAGTCAAAAAATGTATGAACAATGTTTCTTTCTTGGTCTCTAACGTCTCCGATTCTAATATTATGCCCCTTTCTAAGGTTTATCTTCATGTCTTTGAATGCTGTACCATCTGCTGCAGTATCATAAACTTCTGGTTGTACCGGTACAGGTGCTCTACCATCTGGAACCAAAGATATTGAAATGTCTTCATTTTTAGTTCATAAAGTACTTACCAGATTTTAGCGCAGCTGGTGGACGATATATGACGTACTGAGAAATAACCACATCGTCACCAAGATAGTGTGCGTCAGCATCAATTGGGCTAAAAATATAAAAACAATGTTTTAGATATCAACATTTTTTCATCAAATGGGAGTATATAATGGTTAGGCTGGTTGGCGAGGGGAGTTTAATTCATGTTAAGTGGGTTCTCGGTTTTTTAGTACCGGCTACCCATCCAAAGGCAAATCTAGACGAACGCTTCTTAACTTCCATAAACGAAAGATAGCCGATTCACCGGTGCAGCTGCGCTACTTACGTGTAAGTGATTGTCTCATCTTGGAATTCTACTAAAGTGTATGAATATTCGTTTCGTTTATAATTGTAACTTTCTCCGTCATCAAGGTAAACTCTTCCACTGGCATATTGGAACTACAAATTTCTTAATAATTTTGAAGATTGATGGTAAACTACGAAACGACTTACTGAAGGTACGAAAACGTACATGGTAAAACTGGCCCCTCTCAAATCAGCTGTAGTCTTTGGTTGCCCGTTTCTTCTGAAGATTATACCACCCCCTCTGTAGAACACTGGAATCTACAAACACGTCGATGTCAGAACGTTGACAATCAACAGAGACTATTCTGGGGTCATTCAGTGCAAAAAAGTTCTTTTAGGAGGAGATGGGGTCAAGAGAAGGAGAGGAAGGTCAAAAAGGAAATGGATAGAAGCAGAAACAGGGGACACAAGACAACAAGAACTCCAAGATTTTCAAGAAAAAACGAAGGGAAAAGCAGTTGTCATTGAGGGCTGTGGGTGAAGGCAGAGAAACAAAAAATGTTCTAAAATGGTTTTGAAATCCATCTGGAAGAGTTTTAAAGTGAATGCAATGCTTTTAACTTACTCGATTAGAATAAACATTTATATAGGTGAAACCATACCCATTATAAACCAGCGTCGCATCTACATCATACCATAAGTCTCCAGGTGGTAAATAAACATTGTGGGTCGATTGGTTGCTCTGAGTAATAGGATAAAGTAATATTTCATCGCCTGAAAAATATGAAATTCAATATACCGAAAAACGTACCTACTATGATTTATAGTACCAACAATGAAACCATTTTCAACTTCATGTGCGTCAGGGAGAGCAGGATACTGGTAAAATAAGGGTTTAATAATTGAGCTTTTGAAACGTTCATGTTCGTAGAACAAAGTGTAGAAGTAGTTTATAAGAGAATATCTTAAATCAATTGCAGTCTTGATGTTAGCGCGAGCCTCTGACGATAATTCGTCTGGTCTTCTTCCTTCTTCGATGGTGCTAGATCTGAAGAGGGGCAACCAAACTGAAGCCTGGAATAGGTTTAATATGATCAATGCACTCTAGTATTGCAACCCACATACTTGGTACCACCTTACGAGCAGCTCTTCACTGACTAGATTGTTATAACCTCCGACGTCGCTACCGCAGAAAGGTACTCCAGCAATACTAGCTGAGAGGCACATACGGTAACTTACTGCTAAATGCCCCCAATCACCATGGCTGTTTCCAGTATAAATAGCTGCGAATCTCTGAGATCCAGCAAAAAAAGAATCAGCTAAGACAAATGGCCGTCTTTCATCTGAATCCCTATTCAGGAAACCGTTGTATGTTGCTTGATTCTGCAAAAAATCGTTTCTATTAGCTGTACAGGATCCAATTTATTGCTAATATTCACCATTAAATGCGAATATATGTTGTGAACATCCTTATGGTATAGTCCTTGGTAATGGACGTTTTCCAAAGGCAAGATATTTTCTTCCTGGCCAACTACTACGGGCTCATTCAGAACATTCCAAAAACCGGCAACATTTGACGCTATATTTGTATATGGGTAACTTGAAATTAACCCGGAGAAATATCTTTCACCATTTGGTTGCGTGAAGTCCCACCAGCTACTGGCACCAATGTAAGTATTAGCTATAATCAAAAATATTTTATAACTATAAATACCAGAGAATTCTACCAACCTGTGTAAGGTACCCTTGTAGGTGCTAGTATCAAGTAGTTATATATAAGAGCTGTCAAAAACACATCATAGTCGGAATCGGCTGGTATGAACGGATTTACTGCCAAGACCGCTTTCCTGTTTGTGCTAGCAAGGGTCTGTAGAAATTGAAGGGGGTTGGGAAATGAGTCTGCATCCCAATTGAATGGTGCATTTTGTCCTGATATAAATACCGATTCAAGAGGAATTTGGAAACCGTCGAAGCTTGATACTAAATCAAGTATGTCAGCGGCGTCTTCACCGGGGAAAGCACCATGATGGTATCCCAAAGACCAAATCTAAAACAAATCTTGCTTTCTTTGAGGAACGTGTACGGGTAGGAAAAGATTATAAGCATTTGAACGCTGGAGGAAGTAGAAAAGTTGGGGAATATGTGGAATATGTAAGAAAACTATGATGACGATTACTTACAGGAGGCAGTGGAGTAACTCCAGTCAAAGTTGTGTATTGCCTATAAATATCAGAAGGTGATGGCCCCAACATAATGAAAGCATCGAAAATTCCATCTGCTACCATAAAATGAGTAGAAAGGTGACCGCGGGTGTAATCAACGTCGACCCAAGTTTCATAAGGATTGTGGAAGAAGACTCCGGCCGAATGGGTAGGACCGTGTGCAAACAACACTGGTACTGCTCCAGAAAGTGCTTTCGTTGAATTAATGTCATAGTTTGCTCCATCTACGTTGTAAAGGCGGTAAGGTTCTTCACCACCTATTCCAGTTTGGCGGAGGATTAGATTATCAGCGTGTAATGGAAGTCCGTAGCCAAGCGAAGCTAAAGGGAAGTTTATGTCGAATCCCACCGCTCTGTAATTGCCCTCCTAGAATTTAGATCATAAGAACTTGATTGCCATATCTTCAGAACCTAAGCTTACGTGATCAAATGTTAATCGTCCGTCTTCATTGAAAACTGCTACCAGATCGTTCCCTCGATGGACTTCAATTTTAAATGGTTCACTGTGCACGATCAATAGATGATCTCCACCCCATATCGTCGTGAAATTGAACCGATTTTGTGTTAACCAGTTAAGACTGATAATTGAATTGACAAGGTAATTTTATTAACTTAAATAGGAATTTTTAACACTCACGGAGTTTCGTCAGGTATTGGTTCTCCATCCAGTGCAGTATCTAAATAGTACCTATTTGGATCAAACAACTCGTCAACTTGCAACCGAATAATGTCATCTGCTATAAGAGAAATTGTACAACGTAAAACATTCACACCTATTTGTTGAATGTTGAATCTTATAGAACTGTTGACTACGCTGACACCCCACACTGTCATTACTTGAAATTCATTTGGATTGGGCGGTTTATTTCTCAGAAAACTGTAATATAAATAGCAATTTTTTTGGTCTTGCATGTGTTCAAAAAAGTCTTACTTGCATGTTTCACTTTCTGCACAAGATTTGAATGTTTGTGCGAGGGTTACTGTTGCAAATGCAACCACGGGCACCAACCACCTGAAAAAATCAGTTCAAAGTTGTTAAAAATTGTCATATTGCAAACATACCTCCAGATCATATTTGGTTATCAACCCAATTGCTTAAAAGGCAACAATAACTTTTATTTACGTCAGTGACCAAATTTTATCGTAGGCTTTTGAGAGATAACAGTTTTCTCCTCTAGTATCTTCAATTCATATTATCTCGACTGAATATATTAGCAACTTTTCCAAGTTCACACCTTAATAATGTATTTTGTTAGAATTATTGAATACCCACTTTTTCCTGTTTATTCAAATTTAAATAAAATCTGCAAATTGTTAACACTTATAAGAGTATACCTTCTTGAACTATTGAACTATTTTGAACTATTTTGTCACTTGTAGCATTTTAGGCGTGAAATAATGCTTATATCCCAAAATTTCAGAATTGATTTATAATAATAATAATAATAATAATAGTAACTTTATTTGCAATTTGCAATACAAGCATGACAGAAAAAAAAACAAACAAAAAAGAAAAATACTGCAAATCTCAGGGCGAAGTTCAGATAAATGCCCAAAGGGCATACCCTGTTCTACCACTTAAACCCTGTTAATTAAGAACTAAACAAGCAACGCAAATCCGAGAATTTTGAAAAATATAATGGTAATACGAAAAATATGAAATTCAATAATAATATAATATAATAACATAATAGAAGATAAAAAAAGAAAAGGATAATCTTATAAGTAGCACCAGATACGACCTCGCATAGGATCCAACTATAAACCAAGATTGAGACTTCGGTTGTAAAGGAGAGTGTGGCGCAGACATTCCTTAAACCGCCTAACTTTGGACACTTTCGCACAAGATGGTAATTTGTTATAAACTTTGTAAATGTTCCAAGAAAATGACCTCTCGAACAATGATGTACGATGGATAGGTGGAGATAAGGACCCTCTAAATCGCACATTTATATTGTGTACATCGGTTCGAAAGGTCACCTTATTATACAAGTAGGGGGGAGACTTAAAAAGAATTATTTTGTGGAACAAGCATGCAGATAACAATGAAAATCTATCTCGCATCGTCAACCAACCCGCATCCACCAATTTGTGAGAAACATGTTGATATTTTCTTAGTCCGTAAATGAAACGAATACAAGAATTTTGCACCCTCTGTATTTTATGCATGGTGCTGCAATCGAGACAGTGCGAGTACAATTCAGAGCAGAAATTGAAATGCGATAGAACCAAGGTATCACACAACATAATTTTAACCTGCTTAGTGAGGTACAATCTATGGGGATATAATAATTTTAAGTTTGAAATCGCGCGCCTGACACACCCATTCACATGCACCCTGTATCTAAAAGTATTGTCAATCATTAAACCCAAATTTCTGGCACTGTCATTCAAAGGAACAGCAATACCATTAACCTCCAATCTCACAGAAGGAGCAAGCGTCTCGCAAAGTTTTTTATTTCCAAAAATAATTGCCGTTGATTTAGCAGGATTAATAATCAAAGAATGTCTTTCGGAAGCAATAGCAATGTACTTTAGATCTGTATTAATCTTACTGATTGCTGCAGAGAACTCGGAAGGTTTGAAACTGTAATATAGTTGAGTATCATCAGCGTATATATGAGAACTGGAGAAACGAATATTATGTATTAAATTATTAGTGTACACCGTAAAAAGAAGTGGCCCCAAGATAGAACCCTGGGGAACTCCCGAGGTGACAACTAGTGGATCAGATGAACTACCACACACTCTAACTCGTTGAGATCTATTTGACAAATAATTTTTAATAAGATGAATAGCTGACATGTCCATGCCAATAAAATGTAAAATAGAGATCAAAAGTGAATGATTTACTGTGTCAAACGCTTTGGTGAAGTCAAGTAACACTAAAATAGTTAATAGTCCCCGGTCAGTAGCTCGCAGAATGTCATCAGTCACGTTTAGTAAGGCAGTAGTACAGCTAAAGTTCCTACGAAACCCAGATTGACAGGTAGGTAGAATGTTATAAGTTGTCAGATGATCTTGAAGTTGGCAACACAGAATTTTTTCAAATATTTTAGAAAGGCAGGGCAAAAGGCTGATGGGGCGTAAGTGTTTCATTTCAGTAGGAGTTGTGATTTTCGGAATTGGGATAATTATGGCTTGTTTCCACATATTAGGAAAATAGTTCGACAAGATACAGGAATTAATTATGTGAACAAGGAAATCGATAATAAAAGGACAACACAATTTGATGATCCTCAAGGTAAGTCCATCAATACTTGGAGACGTCACCTTCATATTCCCAATTATGTGAATGACAGTGCTGGCATCAACCAGTTGGAAATTAAATAATGAATCGAAATGTGTTTTGGTGTTGTTACTATAAAATGCGATAGAATCAGATACACTGGTGTTTGAAATAGTTGTAGAATCAGTGAAGAATTCACAAAGTGTATCTACATCACATAATGAGTCAGGAATCGCGGGCTTCCTGTTAACACCAATAACATGCAACCTTCTAAGAAACTTCCAATTATCACTTGGTTTACTATTTTTTAGTTTAAAGTTCATATAAGCCCTTTTCTCATTTTTGACAGCTAACGTCGTGAAATTTCGAAGTGATTTATAATATTCCCAATGGACGGGTAATTTTGTTGTTTTAAACTTAGATTTGGCTTTGTTTCTTAAAGACATTAAGAACTTGATGTTGTCAGTCATCCAAGGAGAATGATTGTTAGTAATTTTGACTGTTTTCAAAGGTGCATGTCTATCAATCAGTTCCATAACATAATTATTAAAAAAGGAAATTTTCTCTTCAATCGATTCGATATAAAGAATGTTATTAAGGTTACTCACTTCAAGCTCATGCTGAAACTGAACCAAATCAAAGTTATTAAAGGATCTAAATGTATAAGTAAAAGGGACAACTCTTTGGGATTTCACCAAAACATTGCACTGTATTAAGTCGTGATCCGAAATATCAATACTAACTACAGTCGGATCAGTAATCAATTCCGGATCAGATGTAATAATATGGTCAATGAGACTCGCTGAGTTTTGAGTAACACGTGTGGGCTCTGTAATTAACTGTTGCAGTTCCAACATCTCAAGAGTCTCACCAAATAGAGTCACATCACCCTTATCCAAGTTAAGCAAATCAACATTAGTATCGCCCATAACAACAATGCTCTCACAAACCGGCAGACACACCATTATAAGATTTTCAAATTCATTAAGGAAATCAACAATATTAAGTTTAGGGGGTCGATATAGAACACAAAAGATAAAATGATGTGACTTAGTGTCAATAGAAATACATACTTGTTCAACAGAGCCGGAAGCAATTTCAATAAGTTTATAAGCTATATTTTGTCGAAGGAAAATACCTACACCACCTCCACGAGTGTCTCTGATTTTATAGATGAAATTATAACCAGCTAAATTGATAAGCTTTGCTGAATAATCATCAAGCCACGTCTCTGTTACAGCAACAAGGTCATACCCAGAACCACGAACAAGTTCCTGAAAAATATCAAATTTAGGTAAAATTGATCTTATATTTAGGTGACAAATTTTTAAACAATTAAACATATTTCAAGAGAAAAAAAAGGAAAAGTACAGATAAGAACCCGCAGACGAATACTCCAGCTCCCCGAGAAATTATATCGGTCCAAGGAAGATATAACTAGCTTTCTTGAAGATCGGCTAACTCGCCTAAGGAGGAAATTTTAAAGATTCCCCTTGGCAATTTAAGAAAAATGACCGTCCCATGTCCATACATTTGTCTTTCCAAATCTTCTTGCGGCACTGTTGAGCAGTTCAGATCGAATACCAGTCAGATCCTCCTTTATCACCAGATTAGTTCCCTTTAGTAACTTTTTATTACGAAAAACCATCTCTCTAAATTTGTAATTAGAAAATTTAATTATAATGGCTCTGGGAATATTTGTGGCAGTTTTCTTTCCAACACGATGACATCTCTCAATTGCAAACTGGGGTAGATCAATTTTAAGATATTTAGAAAAAACTTCCAACATCATAGTTTCACAATTCTCCTTTGCACCCTCTGGAACACCGAAAGTTCTTAAATTGTTTCGCCTTGTGTACTGTTCCAGCTGATCGCATTTATTTTCGTTTTTCTTTTCAAGGCTAGTGTTATCCTTCTTCAATTCAGAAATTTCTCTTTCCAGCCTGTCAACTTTGTTATTTACTTCCTGTAGCGCAGTTTTTACCGCCATCGACACGCACTCGGTTATTGTTTTTGTGAGATTTCTTACCACTTCTTCTTTACCCAGGGCCGTGGAAATGACATCCTCGATATCAATAATTTGCTGCCTTGTAAAGCCCATGTTTATAACAAAAGATTCGACTCGATTTATCGCCTACAGCTGATCTTACTAAATTCCTAAATTGAAGTACTCGCCAATATTTATATGAATGCACTCCTTGATAATTTTGCCTTGAGTGCCTATAGTGACGACATAATTTAGTTGTGGTTATAAGAAGATTTTAGGTATATATTTTTGGTTACCTAACCAGGACAAGTCACTTGTAGTATGATGTCCTTGCGAGTATCAAGTGATCCCTGAGATGTTGAAGATGGAAGAATTAATCTAAAGCGTTTGGGCCAGAAGAAAAATACCTGTCCGCATTGGACAATGAGAAAAACGAATGGAACGTCCGAGTTCAAGAAAAAAATTCTCTAAAAGTTTCATTTTTTATACTACCAGAAGAAAATTCATAATTACTATCACCTTGATTTGACTGTTAAAATTGGTGGCTCTCCTTATTCTTTACTTAAGTACTCTTTTAATTTGGTTTGAGAAAATGAACCCACCCTTCTCCACTGCCATTCCACTAACCGATGTAAATGCAACATGCGTTCCGTTTGATTGCCCATCCAAAATAATAATTCATATCAGTTTTATTTTTTTATTTTTCTTTTAACCACAAATAATTGCTCCCGCACATTTTGGTCAAAAATTATATGTAAATATCTATCTTAGTCTAATGCTTTGTCTTTTATTTGTGTTTATCTTAATATCTTTGAGTGGTATTCCATCCGCTGTAACATCATAAACTTCCGGCGTAATCGATACGGGTTCTTCTCCTTCTAAAGTCAAAAATTGATAACATTTTAGGTAAAATTTAATTATTAATTCATTATTAACGTACCGGTTGATTTTAACGAAGCTGGTGGTCGATATATAAGGAATTGAGATATCACAATTTGTTCATCAGGGTAAGATGCGTCTTGGTCGATTGGTCTAAAAAATACAAGAATTATTTTCTGTCAGATATCGACTCATTTAACAACATACTCGTAGTGAACCTGTTCATCTCGGAATTCTATGTTAAGGTAGGTATAGACCCCTCTCCTGTAAGCATAACTAGAACCATCGTCAAATAAAAGTCTGCCTTGGCCGTGATGGCTCTACAAAGTAATTGATATAATTCTCGAGTGAAGATATTTTGTCAATTCACTTACTGTGTTTAAAAAGATGTATACGTTGAAGGAACTATTTGGCAATGCTGCTGTAGTTTTTGGTAGTCCATTTCGTCTGGAGATAATAGCACCTCCTCTATAGTAAACTGGAATCTACAAAAATATAATAGTTACTGATTGAACTTATTTATTTTTGTTCGTTATTTCTTATGAAACCTACCCTATCTGGATATACTTCTACAAGGGTAAAACCATATCCAGGATACAACAGGTTGCTGTATATATCATACCAAACGTTTCCTGGTGTTAGATACACAATATTTGATGTCTGATTGCTTTGAGTAATAGGATATACTAATATTTCGTCTCCTGAAAAATTCTTTAAATTAAAATGATTAGATGCAGAATAGTTATTTATATCACACCCAAGATATAACCATTTTCAACCTGGAAAGTTGCAGGCAGTTGAGGATATTGGTAGAACAGAGGTTTGACAATTGGGTTTCTAAAGCGTTCGTGTTCGTAGAATAAAGTGTATATGTAATCAATTAATGAGTATCTTAGGTTAAATGCAGTCCTGATATAAGTTAAAGTGTCTGCAGACCACTCGTTGGGTCTCCTCCCTTGTTCCAGACTGCTGGATCTGAAGAGTGGCAGCCAAATTGCAGCCTGATATAAAAGAGGTGATGAAGACAAATTTTTGTGTGTAAACCAGAATAATTGGTTACCTGATACCATCTTACAAGAAGTTCTTCACTTTCAAGATTTGCCAAGCCTCCAACATCGCTGCCACAGAACGGGAACCCGGCGATGCTAGCTGATAGACACATGCGGTAACTTATGGCTAAATGGTCCCAGTCACCAAGACTGTTACCAGTATAAATAGCGGCGTATCTCTGAGATCCAGCGAAGAAAGAGTCAGCTAAAACAAATGGCCTTGTTCCGGCATAATTTCTGTCGAACTGTCCAAAAAATGTTGCTTGATTCTGAAAAAAGCTAAAATTATTTTTTACTTAAGATATCATTGCTGATATTAACCATCATGTGCGAATATATATTGTGAACATCTTTGTGGTATAGTCCTGTGTAGTGTATATTTTCTTGAGGCAGGACGTTTTCTTCTGTGCCATACGTTATGGGCTCATTCCAAATATTCCAAAATCCTGCCACGGTGGGCGTTGTGGTAGGGAAATTTTGGTATGTAAATAGTCTAACGAAGTATTGGTCAGCGTTCCAGTTCGTAAAATCCCACCAAACACTCTGGCCGAGATAAGTCTGACCTGTAACCGAAATAAAGATTATTACCAACTTTATAATACGAAAAACGACAACTTACCTGTGAATGGTTGCCTCGAAGGCGCCAATATAAGATAGTTGTCTAAAACAGCAGTCAGAAACAAGTCATCGTTAAAGTCGAAGGCAATGAAAGGGTTCACGGACAAGACGGCTTTCCTGTGGGTGCTTTCGAGGGTTTGCAAAAACTGTAAGGGATCGGGAAATAGGGTTGAACTCCAACCAAAAGTTGCGTTTTGTGCTGCTATAAACACAGAGTCAAGAGGAACTTCTAAATCATCGAAGGCTTGCACCAAATCGACTAAACTGGAAGCGTTCTCTCCAGGCAACGCCCCATGGTGGTAACCTAAAGACCATTTCTGGAAAAATGAAATTATTAGTATATTTTCATTATAACCAAGTTATTCTGTAGGCGCAATACTTTTGTTTCCGAACAGGATTTCTTTACTTACAGGAGGTAGTGGAGTGACGCCAGTTAAAGCTGTGTATTGCCTGTAGACATCTGAAGGCAAGGGCCCCAACATAATGAAGGCGTCGAAAATACCATCTTCCACCATTAAATGAGTAGCTAGGTTACCACGACTGTAATCAATGTCGACCCAAGTTTCATAAGCATTGTGGAAAAAGACTCCGGCAGTATGAGAAGATCCATGTGCAAACAAGACGGGTACTGCTCCGGCAAGAGCTCTGGTCGAATTAATTTCGTAGTTTCCTGCTTCTACGTTGTAAAGTCGGTAAGGGTCTACTCCTCCAATGCCAGTTTGACGCAGAAGCAAGTTGTCTGCGTGCAATGGAAGACCGTAGGCAAAAGTAGCTAGAGGAAAGCTTATATCGAATCCCACCGCCCTATTATTGCCGTCCTAGAATTTTGATTATGTGAAAACACATGTTGTAGAGTGCTTGTGGCGTATGTATACTTACATGATCAAATGTTAGTCGTCCATCTGCGTTGAAAATAGCTACCAAGTCATTCACATGGTAAATTTCGACTGAGAAGGGGTCACTGTGCAAAATTAAAGTGTGGTCTCCACCCCACACCATAGTAGCGTTTAAAGCATTTTGATGCACCCAGTTAACGCTGAAAATGAGGTGAATTGGAGCAATTCTCACTATATATTATTAATAATACTAAACAGTCTTCATTAAAAATAGTGCGACTACTCTTACACTTAACCTGCCCTTACCCAATAAATCAGAAATCGAACAAAATTTATTGTGTATCAAGTGCAAAAGAAAGGTAAGGAAGAAGAACGAGAAGGGAGGAAGAGGAGGAAAGACGGCTTCCTGCAACCATAAGTTGGAAGTACCAAGATGTTTATCATTTTTGAGCAAGTGCATAATACTTAAAGATTTATATTCGTCTTTGCAAGTGAAACTTATCAGGAGCGTTACAAAAAAAAAGATTTTGATCGATACTTATTACTTACGTATTTGGGTCTGGTCTTGGTGCTCCAAATAACGCAGTATCCAAGAAATATCTATTTGGATCGTACATTTCCTGAATCTGCAGTCGGATAGTTTTATCCTCTATAAAAGAAGCATTCAGCTGTAAGACAGTGTTCCCGGCTTTCAATATGTTCATCGTTAATGAATTGTTGAGTCCCTGGAAACCCAATGATGTCAATATTTGGAATTCACTTGGATTTGATGGTTTATTTCGCAGAAAGCTGTAACATAATCGTAAGGATCACTTTCTTGGTTGCAATTTGTTTGAAGGTTTCTCACTTGCAAGTTTCACTCTCCTCACAAGTTTTGAATTGCGCATGGGTTAGTGTTAAAATAGCAGCCAAAGGAACCAACCACCTAAAACAAATTTTAGTTTTAAAATTTTAGTAAAACGTACACTGACTTGACGTACTTCGAAGCCATGTTGCTTATCATTTAGATTTTTGAGAACTGAACTGTAATTTTAAAGTTTGCCCAAATTTTATCGTGGTTTTAAAGTGCTTTGTTGTGTCACAGATTATATAAATATAATTATCATATAAATCGTCTTCAGTTATAGATATTATTATCTGTTATCTACGGTTGCCATCCTTCCTTAAATAGGCAGGTTCGGTAATTTTCAAATTTCATTAAAATTGATAGAGTTTATTATACTGAAGGCAGTTATGTTGTTAATTTTTGTTTAAAACAATTCCTTCGCCTGTGAAGCCGTTGCAAAGTTTTCCGTCGGTGCGAGGCTAGAAATCGTACCTTGCAGCGAGAGTAGGCCGCGTGACGTCAGAACTTAGTATAACGTACAAGTCCCAGCTTCAGCGCGCAGCAGTCCCATAAGTATTATGCATATGCATGTGTAGTGAAATTGTTAAATATTATTAACTGGTTCTAACTGGTGTTTTCTGTTTTGTACCCAGACTAATACATCGTATAGCACACCAATAAAACGGAAAAAGTCGTTCGTTGGAGCCAGAAGGAAAATCGGTCAGCATTATCGATATTTTCGCGAGTTAGTTTATCATTGCAAAAGTTTATAAAATTATCGGCTGCCCCCTTGCAGCCACTCTAAATAAAATCGAACATAATGTAATTTATCGACAGTTTTCTGTGACCACTTGGTACTTGGTAACGTGTTACGGTTAGCATAATTTGAAACAGGATGCTAGGAGCATGACGGAGCCAAATACTGAATCGCCGTAGCGTTCCCTCCCTGAACTAACAAAGGAAATTTTATTAACTATTTTACAATAATAATTAAATAGTACGTCATCATAAAGTTCTCTTTTGAAGACTGGTAGGACGCGTACCTCCATCCTTTCCCTGAGCTAGCCTACGCATTTCCGTAAAAGTAGAACATTCTACATCCCTAACTATTTGAGAGCAGTAGTCTAATCTGCTCCAACCTATCTCTGACTCTGGTATGTCGCGAACTATCCCTTTGTGTCTCAGAAGGTGTCCTACGATCCTATCCCCCATTCTTTATTGTCTTCCATGCTTTTCTCTTTTCCCCAACTCTTTCTAATTCCTCCTTATTGCTAACTTGTCTATCCACGGTATCTTCAACACCCGTCTGTAGCATCACAATTCAAACGCTTCTACTCTTTTTCAATCCGCTTCTCCCATTGTCCAAGTTTCGCACCCATAGGTATAATTTCGTACTCCATACATGCGTCTTTAAGAGTCTCTTCAGAGTTTCTACATTAACCGTTCCAGAATATAGCAGTTGTTTCTTTTTGTTAAACAAGTACCTAGTACCTACGTAGCGTAGTTTTTTGATTCGCGTGAGTTGTATTTGTTTCCGTTTTTTTAAAAAATTTCCAATCCGTTATAAAACTGTTAACTTGATAACTTGTCAATCACTTATTAGGTATACATACCTACATAACTGAGTAGGTATGTATTGTATTGTATTAGAGAATATAGGTAGGTACCTATTTTACAAACAGAAGTAAGCAGGTATCTACAATCTACATACCTACTTATACTGAATTATAAAAGGCATGTACAGTTAATAAATTGTTGACTTTGTTTTACTTATACCGGTCTGCCTTTACACTACTGTTTTGAGGTTGAATGAAATTGGGGTTAGATGCAAGAATCACACACCATTTCCACATTTACCGGGATATTTACCTACTACATAAATATGGCAAATTATGTGAATCGGACTTTTGATACCCTTGTTGCATCATTATATCGATTATGTTGTCTTTGTTTTATGTTTCCTTGACACCTTACTTTAAAAATTCACGCTCGAAATTGTCCCAATAAGTATGTTATGAGATAGGTACCGCTTCACGGGCACTTCAAGAGAAGTGGGAGGAGCGCCTTACGAATCTCTGACGTCAAACCAATAACAAAGCGAACTAGCATGTGGGCGTGATAAGCTAATTTCTTTCGCTTATTACGCCGCAAAAAAATTTTTTAGAAAAAAAATGTCGCCGTAAATCAATTACAATAACAATTTTTCATGCCAAAAATAGATATCTTATTTTTCTCTGAACCTCCCTATTAAAATTCCATGTAAGCAGCAGTTATATTTCTAACATTTTATTTTTTGACTTATCGCAGCCTTCCCGAAGGTTTATTTTTATGTCTTTGAGTGGCGTGCCGTCAGCTGCTGTATCATAAAATTTCGGTATAATTGGTATACCTCTTCCTTCATCTGGAATAGGAAATGGCGTACTTACCCTCGATATATTTTAATATATTTAATTTTGACAGTTCATAGTTTCTGTTCACTTAGTAAACTCCTAAAGTTCATGCTTTTTGCGAATAAAATTGGGATTTGTGGGTAGAAAAAATAGTGTATGCAACTCACATTTAATGGCTATGAAGACACTCGCCTAAGGCTCGTGTAGTAATTCTCATACTGGTGTCTCAATAACTATTAAATAATGGAAAAGTTATAATAAGAACGTGTCTCTTGCACAAATATTTTCTCTAAAATCCACAATAAATTCTTTGTCCAAGTAGTAGAGACCAGCAGAGGAATAGTAAAGGGCAAGTAAATAAAGCAAAGGTTTTGATGTTTATTTTGGTTAAAAATAGTGTTAAAGACTTTTACTTTCTGACTTATCGCAGCCTTATTCTGTGTGTCTTTTTGAGGTTAATTTTAATATCTTTGAGTGGTGTACCGTCTGCTGCTGTGTCGTAAAATTCTGGCGTAATTGGTATACCTGTTCCATCATCTGGAACCAAAAGTAGGTATTAGCAATAAGCATGCGATGATTTAGTATTTCGTTATTATCTAACAGCATTGCATACCTGTTGATTTTAGGTTAGACGGTGGACGATATATACCATATTGAGATATAATTAAGTCTTCACCGGTGTAATGCGCATCAGGATCAATTGGTCTAAAAATACAAAATTATTTTCGCTTATATTGATACTAACTTTTGGTACATACGAAAAAGTAATTTCCTCATCAGCGAATTCTATAAGAATATATGAATATTCGTTTCGCCTATAATTGTAACTGTCTCCATCATCAAGATAAATTCTGCCAATAGCAGTGCGATTCTAAAAAATTATTGATGATACCTTGTGTTTAATAATGAATAACGACTTACTCTGTCCACGAAGATTTGCACGGTAAAACTGAGGCCTGCAAATTGGGCGGTAGTTTTTGGCAGTCTGTCTCTTCTGTAAACAATTCCACCAGCTCTATAGAAATGTGGAATCTACAAGCGTTAGATAATCAAGGGACCTGAAGTGGAACGAAAATTATGTTTTTAGTAGGTATCTTACCCTGCCTATGTATGTATTTAAAAGGGTAAACCCATATCCAACATAAAGTGTGGGGGTGACTGTATCGTACCAAATTACCCCTGGAGGTAAATACACAATGTGCTGCGTCTGGTTGCTTTGAGTAATAGGGTAAACCAATACCTCATCGCCTGGAAAATTATCAAATACGATACGGTACAAGAGAGCAAGAGAATTATCTTACCCACAACAAAACCGTTCTCAACTTGGAATGTTTCAGGTAGTTCAGGATATTGGTAGAAAAGAGGTTTAATCACTGGATTCTTGAAACGTTCATGTTCGTAAAACAGAGTGTAGAAGTAGTCAATTAAGGAATATCTTAGATTAATTTGAATTCTGATGTAGGATAAAGCTTCTTCAGATAATTCGTCGGGCTTCCTTCCTCGCTCGATGCTGCTAGATCTGAATAGTGGCAGCCAAATTGCTGTCTTAACATTATATTTATATTCATTTATTCAATTCATATATTCGAAAATGTAACTTACTTGATACCACCTTATTAGTAGTTCTTCACTAGCAAGATTATTCAGACCGCCAACGTCAGTACCACAGAACGGTATACCAGCCAGACTAGCTGATAGACACATGCGGTAACTTATTGCCAAATGATCCCAGTCACCTTCACTGTTACCAGTATAAATTGCTGCATATCTCTGAGATCCAGCAAAAAAAGCGTCAGCCAATACAAACGGCCGTCTTTGAGCATTGCCTCTGTCAAACAATCCGAAAAATGTCGCCTGATTCTGCAAAAAAAGTTGAATGAAATTCAAGCCACAGCAAATTTATGATGCTGACCATCATATGGGAATAAATATTGTGAACATCCTTATGATATAATCCTGTAAAATGCATGTTTTCTTCTGGCAAAACATTTTCTTCTTCACCCATTACAAAAGGTTGGTTAAGAATATTCCAAAAACCAGCAACAGTGCCTGTTGTGGGGGGGAAATTATCGTATTCAAACAGTCTAACAAAGTATCGGTCAGCATTTATGTTGGTGAAGTCCCACCAAACGCTGTTACCAACATAAGTAACACCTGTAGAAATTCTATAATTTATTATTCCTACTAAGAAGCTTCAAGTACTGACCTGTGTAGGGTTGCCTTGAAGGAGCAAGTATCAGATAGTTATTTAAAACGGCAGTCTCGAACAAACTGTCGTTTAAATCGTAGTGGATGAAGGGATTCACTGACAGAACAACTTTCCTGAACATCCTGCCAACTGCTAACAAAAATTGTAAGGGATTAGGAAATAAGTTTTCGTCCCAAGAAAAAGTCGCGTCTTGCCCCGCTATAAACACAGAATCAAGAGGAACTTGTAATGCATCAAAAGTTTGCACTAAATTTAACAAGCTGGACGCGTTTTCCCCAGGCAACGCACCATGGTGGTAACCCAGAGACCATTTCTGGAGAAAAATGTAATTTAGCGATGTATTTTTGTTTAGCTTTGAGTACTTACGGGAGGTAGTGGTGTGACACCTGTTAACGTCGTATATTGCCTATAAACATCAGAAGGTAAGGGCCCCAACATAACGAAAGCATCAAAAATACCATCTTCTACCATATAGTGAATGGCAAGATTACCACGACTATAATCAATGTCGACCCAAGTTTCGTAAGCGTTGTGGAAGAAAACTCCTGCTGTATGGGCAGGTCCGTGTGCAAACAATACTGGTACTGCTCCAGAAAGTGCTCGGGTTGAATTAATTTCGTAATTTCCTCCTTCGACGTTGTAAAGACGATAAGGATCTGCACCTCCAATTCCAGTTTGACGGAGCAGTAAATTGTCGGCGTGTAATGGAAGACCGTAAGCAAAAGTCGCCAATGGGAAGCTTATGTCGAATCCTACTGCCCTATTATTGCCTTCCTAGGGCGTTTGAAAAGAGAAGATAGTATGGACCGTTAAACCCCATAGTCATGTATTTACTTACGTGATCAAATGTAAGTCGTCCATCTGCATTAAAAATTGCTACCAAATCATTTACATGGTAAATCTCAACAACGAACGGATCGCTGTGTACAATTAAAGTATGATCCCCACCCCAGACCATAGTAACATTTTGAGTATTCTGTGACAGCCAGTTAATACTAAAATAAATTTAGTATTCACAATCTTCTTGTAAAAGGTTTTAAATAAAGTGATACTTACGGATTTTGATCTGGCCTCGGTGTTCCAAATAAAGCAGTGTCCAAGAAGTATCTGTTTGAATCAAATATCTCCTGAATTTGAAATCGAATAGTTTTGTCCAATAAAAAGGAAGCTGTAAACTGTAAGACAGTGTTCCCACGCTTTAACACATTCAAGCTTATTGAACTGTTATCCCCTTCGACACCCCACGCTGTCAATACTTGAAATTCATTGGGATTGGGTGCTTTGTTTCTTAGAAAACTGTAACACAAATATACCTTTATTTTTTTTGGTTCTAGTTAATTTTAAAATTTCTCACTTGCAAGTTTCACTTTCTTCGCATGTTTTGAATTGTGCATAGGTTGATGTTAAAGCAACAGCTAGACAAATTACCCACCTAAAAAAATTTGTTGTAAATTTCGTCAAAATGGTACGCCATTGTAACCTACGTCCAGATCATTTTGTTCGTCAATTGAAGTAAGATTGTAGAAAACTGACAGTTACTTTTTAAAGTTTGCGTGCAAAGTTTATCATGTAGCTCATAAGTGTCTTACTTTCGCTTCGATTATCTAATTGTCGTCTGTTATTATCATCCATAGATACAGCAGTTATCTGAAATCATTGTTGTACGTCATTTCTGCTGCTAAGAATATTGAACCGAAAGCGAGAAGTTGGAAAAACTAGCACGAACTACCTACTACTTGACCATTGTAACTCGTGGTGACACCGAAGACGATCACGTTTATGAGATTAAACGCTGACATGTATTAAATACTCTGTTGTTACCAGCTGAAACCACCGCTAGTGTGTTATACCATATTCTAGTGCTAAATTGGAAGTGGCCCTGAACATATGTGAAGGGACATATTCTGATACACTGTATTCACAATGATCAACAATGTTTTTTTTGTCATACGACGGACTGTCCATAATTTCATGATTGTAGACAGTATTCTGTAATGAAATTATCCTGAATCTAATAGTGAAAGGGTGTTATGTTAATATGAAAATGCTGATAGGTATGTGATTATCACCGACGAGCAGATCAACTATATGTAAATACAATATATTCGTATGCATTCGAACATGCTTGCATTCGCTGACGAATTTCAAGTTGACACATTGGTTAGTTTGGTTTTCAGGAGACGATAGCATCATTGGTTGTCCATTACCTCAAGGAAGGTCTTGAAGTTGTAATTGTTATTTGTCAATGGGACATCAAATTATCACTCGTTTCATCAACATTTTATTGATTTTCAATCCCGACATCATTGTCAACAAATTTAACGTACAAACAGTGAAATACACGAATTAATAATAATAATAATAATAATATTTTTATCATTTTATTTCAGTCAAATGTTTTTTCCCTGATCTACCGCAGTCTTATAGTCATGGCATCTCTGTTCTTAAAGTTTATTTTAATGTTTTCGAATGGTGTGCCGTCTGGTGCGTGGGTGTAAATTTCTGGGGTAATTGGTAAACCATTGCCAGCTGTTCTTTCATCTGAAATGAAAAGTACCAAAGTTCAATAAGTCCACAATTTATATTTTACGAGTTATTTACCTATATAAGACAGAGTGGCTGGTGGACGATATATGGCATATTGAGATATAATCAAATCTTCGTGGTAATCTTGTCCTATATCAAGAGGCCTAAAAATCGAAATTATTATATACAGGTGTAATCGACTTATTTTGACCCCAAGACCTATGATAGCTCTATGTCCACGGAATTGTATGTAAAAAATTTCCTGGATGATGTAAGAGACATATTCTAATACATAACTTAAGTTTCTTAAATTCTGATGGCAGAACAATAGTATTCAGTTTCGTCACCACAAAAATTTGTTAACATGACCGTTTCGAGGCAAAAATTAAGGTTGAGTGGTGGGAGGTTTTCCAGAACTGTCCACTCCCTTCTACTAGTAACTAAAGTTAAGTTAATGCATACCTGAAATCAATTGCTTCGTCCTGGAATGTGACAGAAGTATATTGGAAGATGTTGCGTCTGTAATCGTAATTCTCTCCATCATCTCGATAAATTCTTCCATAAGCGTATGTGTCCTGAAAGAGAATTGATAGATTTCATTTGTTTGATGATAACTCACCGAAAGACTACGTCAAGGTTTGCGAAAATGTTGCAGGTGAAACTGGCGCCTCTTAAATCTTCTGTGGTGTTATGTTGTCCGTTTCTTCTTAAGACTATGCTACCGCCTCTGTAGAAAACTGGAATCTGCAAACATTTAATTATTTTAGCTTTAATAAATACAATAAATATTAATATGCCAATAAATATTATTGTTTAAATAAATTTACGCATGCATAATTTGAAACCTCTGATGAAATTTGACACCTGCTCAGTAAAATTCGACGCCTCCTCGGTGAAATTCGAATGCTGTAGTTGGATGTGTGGTGTTAAATTTCATCAGAGTGGATTTAAATTATACAACATATAAAGCTACGCTCTGTTTTGGAATACATCGCTTTACTTTACTCTCCAGGTCATAGATTTGATCTTGAACATATCAATTCTCTTAAAACAATGCACTGGAAATGCAGTAGTTTGAGTCCATAAAGCTACATTATTTTTTGAATACAGCGTTTTACATTACAATTCTGCATCGATAGAACTAGATGCTGGTTCTGGATCGACTTTGAACGAAAAGCAATGCAAACACACAGTGCAAACACACAGTGCAACTTCGGAAAAGTCATCAAAGTCATCAAGGACAAAGAAATTGTTTTCCAACACAATTACTTAGTATGCTACGAATTACAAGCACAGATCTTGTCAGTCTGTAACGAGGTCTGTAACGTTCGAGCTAGAGGCGTTTATACAAGTTGTCGTAATCAAAGTCAAAGTTGTTGTTTGGGAAGTGTTTAGAAACCCATGCTCATGTTTTGCCACACTTGGGATGAAATTGTTATCTCTGAATGCGATATGTAGGTGTCTGTACTTACCCTAAGTGGGGATACATCCACAAGAGTAAAACCATAACCAACGTAAAAATGCGCGGCCCCAGTATCATACCAAACTTCTCCTCGAGGCAAATAGATAATGTGCTGAGTCTGATTTGGCTGAGTAATAGGATATACTAAAATTTCGTCACCTATGAAAAATCTACAAATTAAAATGTTTCAAACTATGGTAAATTATTATGTCTTATACCAATAAGGAAACCATTCTGGATCTGGAACGTTTCGGGTTCTCTAGGATAATGGTAGAACAAGGGTTTAATAAGAGGCCTTCTGAAACGTTCGTGTTCGAAGAACAACGTATACCAGTGATCAATTAAAGAGTATCTTAAGGTAAACGTGTTCCTAAGGGCAAAGCGAGTGTCTTGTGGTAATGCATCTGGCCTTCGTCCATCTTCGAGAGTGCTAGATCTGAAGAGTGGCAACCAAATTGCAGTCTAAAATACATTTGTAACTAGTGAAGTTATTAAAAAGTGTTATAAAGTCTTTACCTGGTACCACCTTACAAGAAGTTCTTGACTAACAAGATTATTCAGTCCACCAACGTCGGTACCACAGAACGGCACGCCGGCAACGCTAGCCGATAAGCACATACGGTAACTTATTGCCAAATGGTCCCAATCACCGTCGCTGTTGCCAGTATAAATAGCAGCATATCTCTGAGACCCCGCGAAGAACGAGTCCGCCAGAACAAATGGCCGAACATTAGCATTGCCTCTATCGAATAATCCATAGAACGTTGCTTGGTTCTGTAAGAAAATTTAGTACCTGAGTCAAAGGAATAATTTAACTCAGTAAGACTAACCATCATGTGCGAGTATATATTGTGGACATCTTTATGGTATAATCCTGTAAAATGTATATTGTCCGTGGGCAGAACATTTTCTTCCGTACCAAAAACGGCAGGTTCGTTCAGAATGTTCCAAAAACCGGCAACGGTGGGCGTCGTTGTTGGGAAATTTTCGAATTGGAACAGCCTGGTGAAATATCGATCTGCTTCTATGCTCGTGAAGTCCCACCAGCAACTGTTGCCAACGTAGGTAGTGCCTACAATCAAAGCGAATAGTAATACCTTTAGCCATTCGATACAATACAAAATTTGACTGACCTATGTAAGGTTGTCTTGTTGGTGCCAAAATGAGGTAGCCATTCAAAACAGCGTTCATGAACAAATCGTAATTTGTGTTGGCAGGAATGAAAGGATTTACTGATAGGACTATTTTTCTGTGAGTACTTTCGACCTCTTGCAAGAATTGTAGAGGATCAGGAAAATGGGTTGCATTCCAGTCGAACGTAGCAATTTGACCAGCTATCCAAACGGATTCGAGAGGAAATTCGAAAGAATCCACTAATTCTAGTATAGAAGTAGCGTTTTCCCAAGGCAGGGCACCATGATGGTATCCCAAGGCCCAAACCTGGAAAATATTTTGTTGACCTATTTCGGTTTCAATTATGAACAAAATTAGTAATGGCGTTGGAAGTATTTCCAGGAAATGGAAATTTCGAAAACTTACTGTTGGATATGTCATTGCAACATTTAATTTACATCATCGACTTAAGTAGTTACTTAGTTACTTACCGGAGGTAGTGGTGTAACCCCAGTCAATAACGTGTACTGCCTGTAAATGTCATCAGGTGTGGGTCCCAACATAATGAAAGCGTCAAAAATGCCATCAGCCACCATATAATGAACGGCCAAATTACCACGGCTGTAATCAATGTCGACCCAAGTTTCATAAGCGTTATGGAAGAAGACTCCGGTGGTATGGGCGAGTCCATGGGCAAACAATACTGGTACTGCTCCAGCAAGAGCTTTAGTTGAATTAATTTCGTAGTTTCCACTTTCCACATTGAAAAGGCGGTAAGGGTCTGCACCCCCAATTTCAGTCTGACGAAGGATTACGTTGTCCGCGTGTAATGGCAGACCATAAGCAAAAGTAGCCAATGGGAATGATATGTCGAATCCCACCGCCCTGTTGTTCCCTTCCTGGAATATTGATTAAATAAAACTATTTTATTTATTTATTTTTATTTTCAAGTAGTAGAGCGTTTAATAGGTCTAAAAGAAGTCGCCTCAAACTGCAGAAAATATTATAGTAATATCTTAATGAAAGGTGTTGAAAAGTTCCTATGAAGAAATGCCCAAAAGTGATTAATGAAAAAGCTACAAGGAGGCGAAGTTTCATTAAAAAAGTCATTCTTTACTTATATATTCCTATGAAGTCATGTCTTGAATCACCCTGTATGACTAGTTGTGTAGCTCAAGTGGCGCCGTTCTGGTGGCGAAAAGACGCAATGCTGGGTTAGGTACATTTTTTAAAGTCATTAAGAAAATGGATAATTTCTTACACTGTAGAAGGAGTTGTGTTAATGGGTGTTTTAATACTAAAATAGACTAAAATAGAACAAAAAACAACCAAATGCACGAGAATATAGTCGCAAAACAGCAACAACGCTCATGCAAATTAGTGTTATGCTGTCAACAGGACAGCATATATTCATATCTTAAAATGTTTTACAAAAGTACTCTTTTTATCAATAGATTGTAGTAATTTTCTTAAAATTCGTAAATGTCCGGAAACTCAATATTGCCCTGTTTGTCCACCAGGGGCACTACCATCGAGGTCTGACGGTACGCAACTAACCTAGATGTCTGGTCTTATAAATAAAAGACGCAGAGCCGAAAAACTGAGAAGTACCTAGTGCCTAATCGATTATTGACTTGTGTTTCTGTAGTGCTTAAACCACTTTTAACGCGAGTGAGAGGTTAACATTTTAATAAATTTTTTGAATTGCTGGCAAACTACCAAATTCCATATTTATATTTTTGTGGGCACGTTGAGAAACGGTTTTATGTTTAAGAATTTCCAAACAATAAATTATTGAAAAGGAACATGACAATGAGGGGGGCCCTTTTATACTGATGTAGGCAGAAAGTTTTAGGTATACATAGAAAACTAAAGTAAGACGAGGGTTGCAGGCGAAAATATTTCTGCGTTTAAGCAACTATGCTAAAGAAACGGTTAAAAATATTAAATTTAGAGCGAGCGAAAGCGTGCATTTGATTTCTAGTGTTAGTAAACACTTGATGTAATATTATTATTTAAGTAATTTCAGTATTTTCAGCTTCAAGTGCCAGAGTATTAGATAACATATTACGATATAAAAAATAAAAATCAGTAATATCACTTGATGGGGTGATGCTTACATGGTCAAATGTTAGTCGTCCATCTTCGTTAAAAATGGCTACCACGTCATTTTCGTGAAAAACTTCAACCCTAAATGGATCACTGTGTATAATTAGAGTATGGTCTCCGCCCCATATCATAGTAATATTTTGGTTATTTTGTGACAACCAATTAATTCTGGAAGCAAAATTAATGGGAATAGTAACAAAGTCGTGATCGGTGAGCCTCTCCTAAGAATCAAAAATAAAACAAGGTTTAAAATAGCTGAGGTACTGACATAGAAATGCTAAAAATGGTATTAGGTATGTCTTCGAAAATATCTCACAAACGGCTCGGGTAGCTGTGGAAGGACTATCAGGTTTACTCAGTCTTGAATTTCTCTATAATCGCACAGCGTGTTGTTATCTGGTAGCAGCCCCCACTTGATCATGTTTGTCTTCCACCTCGAAGCCCTGTTCCTCATCGTAATCCTGTCCTCCAATCTGAAAACAGTAAGTTTCCAGCATCCATTTCCTCCTTTAGCGTCATTTTTAGATTTGCTTCGAATTCATTAGGTGGCTGTCCTTTTAGTTCTCTTTCTGGACCTAGGCGGATGAGATTGAGATGGGCATCCCTTTAGTGGGTAGCGAGGGTAATTTTCCTGCTTGTATCTCTCGACGTTCTCTAGTATCTTCCCTTCTGACCTTGGTTTGGGCGATATCAGCTAGACGATATAGTTTACCAGCAAGAGTTGATGCTTGCTGGCACAAAGTCTTCCTATTTTTGATATTTTTTAAGGCGATCTCATCGTTGGTCAGTGGTCAGGCAAGCATTACAAAGGCGCTCTCTCTAATCATTGGATTTTAAGGACTGCGATGTATCTTTAGTTTTAGAAAATACTTCGTAATTGATTACAGTCCGTTTGACAAAATTTTAATGCATGACTCATACGATTTTGATACTTAAGATATTCAATCGACATTTTGGAAAGAATACTTACGGAGTGTCATCCGGTTGTGGAAATCCGAATAGCGCGGTATCCAAAAAGTATCTGTTTGAGTCATCTACTTCTTGTAACGTGAACCGAATTGTTTTATCTCGCAAAAACGTCGCAGAAAACACCAAAACAGCTTCCCCTTCTTTCAAAACCTCCAAAAATATTGTGTTATTAAATTGGGTGACACCAAATGCCGTCAATATTTGAAATTCATTTGGGTTGGGTTCTTTATTTCTTAAAAAGCTGAAATACAAATATATAAACAAATATTTTGACTACGAAGTATTTTTAAAAAAATTCTTACTTGCAGGTTGCACTTTCCGCACAAGTTTTAAATTCAAATTGTGCATAAGCCACTGTTAAAACAGCTACTAAAGGAACCAAAATCCTAAAACAAATTTACTTGTAAATTGCTCAAAAAGAGGTACTTACACTGGTTTCACTCACTTCCAGATCATGTTGCCGAACACTTAGGGTTCTGGAAAAATGAGAAGCACTTTTAAAGTCAGTTGCCAAAAATTTTATCGTTGTTTTTGAGAGGTTTGTTTTCGCATTGATAATACAATTTTCACCAGCAGATATGGCCCATAGTTTCATTTAATGATGAATGAATGATACGATTTGAGAGGTGCATCTTGTTTTGACCTGATTCTATACAAATAAACAAATGCTTATTTATGGATTTCTACCCAGGACATTTTTTTCTTACTTGCAGTTAGATTTATTTCCATTTCATTTTTACCAATTTTTACCAATGTATGTATATTTTAATGAATATGAAAAAATACAGTGGCAGGCAGAAAGTTGGCCACATATGGAAAAATTTTTATGGTAAATTTCTCAGAAAATGCAGGATGTTCTACTTTTAGGGAAATGCGTAGGTTAGCTCAGGATAGGAAAGGATGGAGGTACGCATCTAATCTGTCTTCGGACTGAGAACTTTATAATGATGATCGAAGATTTGATAGAATGAAAAAACGATTTCGCTTTATTTGCACAACACGATTATTTGTTACGTTAAGGCTCACGTAAATCTAACTTTCACCGTTGCGATTCTTCATAAAACCGATTCTTTTAAGGCTATCGGAACGCTTGGAATATTTGAGGGATGTAACGTTCCCGCTGCCAATGGATTATTCCAACATAGTTTAAGATATTCGCATGATTATTTTTTTCTTGTTTCAATTAAACATAGATCTAGGATTGTTCGCTAATAATTTTCATTAAAAACCAGAAATTCAACTTTAAAATCTACTTCACAATCTATGAAAATCGGACATATTGTATTTATCACATTTTTCGATTTTTTTAGAAATTATAATCGTAGAGTCATACATTAGACTTTTCATTTTGACGGTATCAAAAAAAATATAATAAATTTTTGATAATAATGAAGTAATCAATTGGCTCCTGCACCTCTGCATTCGCCTTTTCAAGGGCCTAGAGGTGGCGGTGTCTAGCGGCGATATGTTTAAACTTCCCAGATTCAAGAAACAGGCGTGGCTAGTTTTTGTATGTATTCAGGTATTATTCTTGGGGCCTATTTTTCGTATCGACGACCTTCCAAAGTAATTTCCGATTCTTCCTAAAATTTATTATTGTTACACACATGAGTTGAATATGCAGGTGCACAGGTATCCCATTTATCAGAAAAAGCGATTCATCTGTATTGTGTAATTTAGAGAAAAATGCCAAATAGATACTCTCTTTATTTTTAAATTTCCATAATTCAAATTACTTTACTTATACATGGCGTCTCATTTCTTCTGTACAGCAGATCTAATCTACACAACTTGGATTTCTTAAATAGAACTCCTGTAATATCATCTCACTTTTTATTTCCCTGTTCGATTTTACTATATGATTGTGTAAGAGTTGCATTCTAGACTGAACTTATTGTGAAACTGGGCATCTGTTCATCATTCTCAAAATGTAACTTTTGAAACATCCCTACGTGTGACAAAAATTTTAAAAGAAAACTGAAAAAACAAAAATATGGGGTTTAGTTTAGAAGCAACTTACTTCGTATGCATACTTAGTAAAATAGATCTAAGAATTAAAAAACGCAATATGTATAGAGTGTCCCATTTAAATAATTCACCGAGTATCAACTCTCTTTGTACATAAAGTGTTCCGTACTGGCTAGCAAAGTTTCTGAAGCACTTATATCAGAAACCGCATCCTGAACCGATTTTGATAAAATTTATTTATTGCATAATTAGTTGCAATCGTGAAGACTACGAAAGTACCAAAATTCACTATTCTACTTTAAATAGTTCCCAATTGCGACAGGGGGACACAATTGACACTCCCCGCATGTGGTCGTATTGAACTGTAAAAAGATAAAAACAAAAAAAAATGTTTCACATGTTCTAGTGTTGCAAACAAAAAATATCTTTTGACCCTTTTTCGATGTTTCGATGTATGAAAACCGCCCTAAATATGTGCACACAACAAACCATTTAGATTTGTCTAAGTTTGGGCCATTACATATATGCGTCAATTTTATTGTTGTATAGCACTTATAGTTCAGGAAAAAGAACACTGTGAGAGACAAACAGACATACAGACTGAGAGACAGACGGACGAACAGACAGAATGGTAAAACAAAGAGGGGTATCTCATATAACTTCGCATAAATGGATAAATGGATCAACCTGTATAACATTCCCGAGGAGTGAATCACTGGTGGATTTCTTGTACACTGCCTTTGGATTTTCGTCGCCAACCGGAGATTTCCATTGCATTAATACAGCATGTTATTGGCCAAATGAGAACACATAACACATCCTATGAGCACTGTATTGGACTAATTTCGTATAAAACGTTTTTAGACAAATAATATACGTCAACTACGTCTTCCGTTATTTCTGTTCTCTGCGTCATATCAGGTAAAATCTGTCACGGAATTACGATGGACAAGAAATTAGCCGGGAAAGGGAAAGTTTAAAATTTGTGTTGTCACAGAAGGATTGGAATTTTAATTTTTAATGAACTGATTATTAAGAGTGGCGTGTACCGTGGATTTTCTGTTGCAGTCAGATGCACACTCAACATGACAAAACATTTTTTACCGTTTAGGAATTTGGAACACAGGTTCATGGAAGTCTATTCCAAATGTTAGAACGTTATGGAAAAAATCAGTTACAATACGAAAAGCACTAAAAGAGGCTTTACTGAGCGTGTCTGACTGCGGCAGATGATAACGGTACAAGTCATTATTAAGGAAATTTAGACTCAGCAAACCATTTTTTGTTTATTATTTTTTCCACCGCGCGGCTAGCTCTGCGATACTGCGGCAGTACCCCAGAGGTAGCCAGTTCGATGCTCTCAGAAAAGAAAATGTGATATGACATGACGACTGAACCCAGAAAAAGCCACCGGAAGTGGCCAGTCAAAAAATTGAGTTTTCAGTTTTTTTTGGAGTCTATTTTTGATTTAAGAAATATTGCAAAATTTTGTTAGAGAAATGCTATTAAAATAACTCTAACCACACGAACTTTTCGGTCAATCGCAAAACATACTTACCTAGTTTTTCTTTTTTACTTATAAGTAACCCACTGCGTTTTCTTGGGGAAACCAGCATCCCGAGACGAGTTTTGTTTCCCCACCTATAATTGGGTTCAACGTTCCTTGTTTTCTATCAGGTACTCGTCGGAATATAAATACTATACTATGATATTCAATAAACCCCGCGTTTCGCCTGTGTTGTGTTTGTTCTAGCTCAAAGTGAATGGAAAGCTCCGAGTCCTACTCTGTACGCTGCGAAATGCTCCCCCTAATCTAGTGCGCCCTGCAATTTTTGCATTCAGTGTCCGCCTACTTTGTACTTTTGGAATGCTACGTCCCTTCCGATACCCCTCCGCAGTAACTGTTCGTCGGCGTTCCGACAGCCTTAAGACTGAACGAAAAGTGGTAAATTTCGTGATTAATTCATCAATTAATACCTGCATAAGTTTATTCAAAATTTTATTGGTTTTATCCCGTCATTATTATAATTAAATTTACAGCACAAACAATGAAATACACGAATTGATAATTATATTTTTTATCATATTATTTTAATCAAATGTTTCATGTAAAACTTTCTCGTTCCTTTTTACCGCAGTCTTACAGTCACAGTACTATCTCTGGTCTCAAAGTTTATTTTAATATTTTCGAATGGTGTGCCATCTGGCGCGTGAGTATAAATTTCTGGTGTAATTGGTATTCCATTTCCAGCTGTTCTTTCATCTGAAATCAAAAGTACAGAACGTTCAATAAGTCAGAAATTCTTATGTTACGAGTTATTTACCCATATATGGTAGATTCGCTGGTGGGCGATATATAGCATATTGAGATATAATCAAGTCTTCGTGGTAATCTTGTCCTAGATTAATGGGCCTGAAAATTAATAATTGTATTTTTACGTGCCATGAAAATTTGTACCGTTTTATGTTTATGAACCCTCATAAAGATTTTCAAATCAAAAACAATGTACTAAAGAATTAATTGTTGTTTGAATCTTCCATAGTTTATTTCATCCGTAGTACTTACCTAAAATCAATGGCTTCGTTCTGGAAGGTGGCGGAAACGTATTGGAAGATATTCCGCCTGTAATCATAATTCTCCCCATCATCCCGATAAATTCTGCCATAAGCGAATGTGTTCTACAAGGGATAACTGATGAATTCCATTTGTTTGATGGTAACTTACCGAAAGACTACTTACAAGATTCGCGAAAATGTAACAAGTGAAACTGGCACCCCTTAAATCTTCTGTGGTGTTGTGTTGCCCGTTTCTTCTTAAAACTATGCCACCGCCTCGATAGAAAAGTGGAATCTACAAACATTGAATGACTGTCAGGTCAGTAAAAGTTTTTGCGGAATTAAATTTTTTGCCTGTACTTACCCTAAGGGGTGATACATCCACGAGGGTAAAACCGTACCCAACGAAAAGTTGCGCAGCACCAGTATCATACCAAATCTCTCCTCGTGGTAAATAAACAATGTGCTGAGTCTGATTTGGCTGGGTAATGGGATATACTAAAATTTCATCGCCTGCGAAAAATCAACAAACTAAAATGATTCAAACGATAGTAAAATTATGTCGCACCGATCATGTAACCATTCTGGATCTGGAAGGTTTCGGGTTCTCTGGGATATTGGTAGAATAAGGGTTTAATTAGAGGGAGTCTGAAACGTTCATGTTCGAAGAAGAGCGTGTACCAGTGGTCAATTAGCGAGTATCTCAAAGTAAACGCAGTCCTAAGCGCAATACGAGTCTCTAGCGGTAACGTATCTGGCCTTCGTCCATCCTCGAGAGCGCTAGATCTGAAGAGTGGCAACCAAATTGCAGTCTAAAATACATTTGTAACTAGTGAAGTTATTAAAAAGTGTTATAAAGTCCTTGCCTGGTACCACCTTACAAGAAGTTCTTGACTAACAAGATTATTCAGTCCACCAACGTCGGTACCACAGAACGGGACGCCGGCAACGCTAGCCGATAAGCACATACGGTAACTTATTGCCAAATGGTCCCAATCACCGTCGCTGTTGCCAGTATAAATAGCTGCATATCTCTGAGACCCCGCGAAGAAAGAGTCCGCCAGAACAAATGGCCGAACATTAGCATTGCCTCTATCGAATAATCCGTAGAACGTTGCTTGGTTCTGTAAGAAAATTTAGTACCTGAGTTAAACGAATAATTTAGCTCAGTAAGACTAACCATCATGTGCGAGTATATATTGTGGACATCCTTATGGTATAATCCTGTAAAATGTATATTGTCCGTGGGCAGAACATTTTCTTCCGTACCAAAAACGGCAGGTTCGTTCAGAATGTTCCAAAAACCGGCAACGGTGGGCGTCGTCGTTGGGAAATTTTCGAATTGGAACAGTCTAGTGAAATATCGATCAGCGTCTACGCTCGTGAAGTCCCACCAGCAACTGTTGCCAACGTAGGTAGTTCCTACAATCAAAGCGAATAGTAATAACTTTAGCAATTCGTTACAATACAAAATTTGACCGACCTATGTAAGGTTGCCTTGTTGGTGCCAAAATGAGGTACCCATTTAAAACAGCGGTCATGAACAACTCGTAATTGGTGTTGGCAGGAATGAAAGGATTTACCGAGAGGACTATCTTCCTGTGGGTACTCTCAACGGTTTGCAAGAATTGCAGAGGATCGGGGAAATGCGTGGCATTCCAGTCGAACGTAGCAGTTTGACCAGCTATCCAAACGGATTCGAGAGGAAAATCGAAAGTTTCCACCAACTCAAGTATAGAAGTAGCATTTTCCCAAGGCAAGGCACCATGATGGTATCCCAAAGCCCAAATCTGGCAAAAACTTTTGTTTTTGTTGGAAGAAACAACAACACCGAAAATTCGACTTAGTTACTTACAGGAGGTAGTGGAGTAACTCCGGTCAGTAACGTATATTGTCTGTAAATGTCATCAGGTGTGGGTCCCAACATAACAAAAGCGTCAAAAATGCCATCAGCCACCATATAATGAACGGCCAAATTGCCACGGCTGTAATCAATGTCGACCCAAGTTTCATAAGCGTTATGGAAGAAGACTCCGGTGGTATGGTCAGGTCCATGTGCAAACAGCACTGGTACTGCTCCAGCAAGAGCTTTCGTCGAATTAATTTCGTAGTTTCCACTTTCTACGTTGTATAGACGATAAGGATCTGCACCCCCAATTTCGGTCTGACGTAGGATTAGATTGTCCGCGTGTAATGGCAAACCATAAGCAAAAGTAGCCAATGGGAATGATATGTCGAATCCCACCGCTCTGTTGATACCTTGCTGGAATATTGATTAAGTAAAATATTGAGTTGATCACTATTATGCCCACTGCCAATAATTATATAACATAAATAATTTATCAATTTTGTTAATTTATTGGCAGGAAATAAAATTTGTCATAGAAGAATTTAAAATACGCTAAGCATCCAAAGTAAAATTTTGTTGTACTCTAGCATATTTGAATCATATATTAGGTAGGTAGGTACTGTTTCAGTATAATTTTTCAGAGTAACCTTCCAGTAGGAAGAGACCAGGTCAGTTAATAGGTTGTCGTTGCTCAATATTGGATTAACTTTTTGAAACGTTGCCTGCCCAGTGCCCAGTGCCCACCCATCTTTACCAACTCTACTAACCGCTTGTTAGTAAACACTTGATGTAATTATTAAATAAGTACTTGCAATACTTCAAATTTCAAGTGCCAGATAACACATGAAGTAAGGAGAATCATGTCACTAAGTCGATGGACTGTTTAATTCGATGAGTTTTGTAATACCACTTAAAAAGATCCACATACTTACATGGTCAAAGGTTAGTCGTCCATCTTCGTTAAAAACCGCCACCACATCGTTTTGATGGAAAACTTCAACTCTAAACGGATCGCTGTGTATGATTAGAGTATGGTCTCCGCCCCATATCATAGTAATATTTTGGTTGTTTTGTGACAACCAGTTGATTCTGGAAATTTAAATTAATGGCAATATGCAGTAGGTAACAAAATTTATTGTGCCTCTCTTTCGTCTAGTTGTCAAATTTTTTGAGGAGGCAGAACATACGAGATAAATGCTTATGGGGTCACAAGAGTTTCAGTGTGAAGGACCAGGAATATTCGCCATACGAATAATGATAATAATAATCAGAAATAGGGCAAAAGCAAGAGATCTAAAGTATTAAAGTAAGGAATTCAATATGAAGTCTTATATGCTCCTTAGAATGGTTTAAACAAGATTTTTATTCGATTTAAGAACTGCAAACCAACATTTTTGAAATTGTACTTACGGGGTGTCATCGGGTTGTGGAAATCCGAATAGTGCAGTATCCAAAAAGTATCTGTTTGAGTCATCTACTTCTTGTAATGTGAACCGAATTGTTTTATCTCGCAAAAACGTCGCAGAAAACACTAAAACAGTTGCCCCATCTTTTAATACCTCCAAAAAAATTGTATTATTAAATTGGCTGACACCAAACGCCGTCAGTATTTGGAATTCATTTGGGTTGGGTTCTTTGTTTCTTAAATAACTGAAATACAAATGTGTCAAAAATATTTTGATTACGGAACGTTTTTTAAAAATTCCTTACTTGCAGGTCTCACTTTCCTCACAAGTTTTAAATTCAAATTGGGCATAAGTCACTGTTAAAACAGCCGTTAAAGGAACCAGAATCCTGAAACAAATTAAGTTGTGAATAGTGTAAAAATGGGTACACTGGTTTGACTCACTTCCAGATCATGTTACCGAGCGTTTAGGGTTCTGGAAAAGTGAGAAGCTCTTTTAAAGTCAGTTGCCAAAAATTTTATCGTCGTTTTTGAGAGGTTTGTTTTCGCATTGATAATACAATTTTCACCGGCAGATATGGCCCATAATTGAATTTAATGATGAATGATGTGATTTAGGAGGTGCATCTTATTTTGTCCAGATTTGACACAAATAAACCGTTGTTTATTATCGATTACGTGAGTCTTTTTGTTACTTCGTACGGTTATGCGAATGGAATATGTAACTATCAATTTATTATCTAATAATGCTCTAATCATCAGTTTTAACCGATTAATCTATCATATGTTTTCAAGTGGGTGGGTGCATATATATGATGTATTAATAAATTATTCCTCTTCCTTTTCTTGCTCTGAACTGGAAGTCCATCTTTGTGATACTAGTAAGTAATATCTGGTCAGGCCTATCTCTTCTGCCCTGAACGGGAAACTGAAAATATTTTTGATCTAATTTGCTTCTATTCAGTGCAAAATTTTGTCATGATGCATGAAATCTTAATTCCTAAATAAAGGAAAGATCATTGCTCAACTCTCATTCCAGAACAAGAAGACTTAAAGCACCTATTATTGCCAATGAGACTGACCTTCTAAATAATAGAAAAAAATGGTAATCTCTAAGCGTCATGCGTTTTGAGAGCTACAAAATTGATAATACACTGCTTAACTATATCACTTCTTATCTACTTCATAAGTAACACAAACAGTTTTATAACTTTTACAAAGATCATGAGTAACAATAAAATTTCACCCTCATCAGCTGTTGAAGCCTAATCGTGATTGCACATCGAATGACTCTTCCACATTTTTAGCCGGCTCCCTACAATCAGTAAAAGCAAAGTAAATGTTTTTTGGAATATTTTCCGGCTTCTAAATTATTTCTGAATCTTTGAAGCATGTTGACCTTGGGTAATTTTTATCTCGGAAGAGGTTTAGTCAGACTCAGGAATCTTATCTGTTTGTTACCTATTATATTGAAAGGTTGTATGCCCAAAACCAGAATCCTCTTGCATCAATCTTCGGCAAGTACTTCATATTAGAAAATTTATTGCTTATCAGTCACGTTTCAAGCCATTGAAAATATGTAAATCGATAACGCCCATTTATTGGGAATGTTAAGTTTTCGAGTAGATACACGAACAAAAATTTTAAGGTGTTGTCAGTGACGTTGTCCGATAGAGCCTTCTGAAAGATTCCTTATTGATAAAGCTCCAGATGAGGAAAATGAAGATGGCGATTAGCAAAACACTCAAGATTGAGTTTCGAGTTCAGTAACTATTGTTTAAAATATCCTCATTTTTCTCTATGAATGACGAACATCAAGGTTTCTGTAAGATAGATCAGTCTTAGAAGCGATTTTCGTTTTACAACATATCACTGAAAAACTGCAAAATATATTGAACCCGGTCTTCGCCGATTGCCGCGGAAGATCGCCATAATTGTCTATTTGGACAGTCACTCTCCACTGCATCCCTCGTTGCTTTTTCTACCCTACTTTTTCATCTGCTATTAGGTATATCGGCAGGAGATATAATGAAAAAATTAAATAAAAAATTGTTCTTCGAAGGCCGATAACTTTTTAAGGAAGCAGAATTGGACTAAGATAAATTGGTTCAGATCGGTTTCTCTTGACCCAAGGAAGCTAGATTTGAAGTATGGCCCATTCTTTACTGGACACACTGCATAGAGGACAGATGGGGTGTGCAATATTTCTCGACCTAAAGAGAACTTTCGAAACATTGGATAGAGAAAACTTGTTAAAGAACTTTGGAGCATATATACCTGTAGTGGTAAAGAGTGAAATGTGAAAACATAGTGTATCAGGATAAAGAAATATGTGTTGATGTACCACAAGGAAATGTATTAGGCCCATTGTTATTTATATTATACATATTGTAAATACCACCTTTTTGCTGATGATTCTTTAATATGTTTCCAAAGAAAATGTATGTCGAATGTTGCAGATTAATTTATTGAATTAATGCGTATTTTATTAATTCAACAAGTGGATTAAATATAACAAATGTAAACAAAACAAATATTTTTTTTGGTAGCTATAATGATAATACTCAAATGCAGCAAGTATAATACAAGGATTGCTGGTTCGTTAAAAACTATGTATTATGTGACGTACAATAAAATTTAGAGATGTATGCAGGATTATAAGATTTTCCGAATTATTGCTTCGATACACTATTAACATTTCTTCTCATCCAAATTCAAAATGCATTAACAGGACATCTTCAATTGGTACAAATCTGTTGGCAAAAAACACAAAAATATATAAAAGAATTTGAATGTGGTGTTCCTCAAGAGAGAGCACTAGAGCCTTTATTGTTTTCAATACATCTACAGTTGGCAACACTGAGACTGCCATGGAATTTTTATATTTAAGAAAGGTTATTCTCGAAATTAAAGTGCTTGTTTACTTGTATCTTACTTAGTTTATTATTCTTAGTTTAGCCAAATACATATGCATTTTTCCACTCATTTATCGCAGCCTGATACTGTGTCCCCTGTTAAGATTTATTTTTATATCCTTCAGAGGCGTACCGTCTGCTGTGGTATCATAAACTTCTCGTACAATTGGTACTGGCGTTTCATCTAGTAATAGAAACATTGCAAGATTAGTTCATGTTTATTATTGCTCCGAGAATGATTTACCTGTTGATTTTAGCTGAGGCGGTGGACGATAAATGACGTATTGCGATACAACTAATATTTCCGCGTCGTAGCTCGCATCCGGATCGATAGGCCTAAAGTAAAAAGTCAGTTACACGAGGAATTTACAGCAATTATTACGAATATGCGGATAACAAAACATAGTATAACAGATTTAATGAATGAATACTGGAAATCAGTAAAGCCATAAATCACACTCGCGCGCGATGTCCTCAAAGGCGGCATACTTAAAAATACAACTTACACGAAATAGACGATTTCATCCTGGAACATTAACAAAGTGTACGTATAATCGTTACGTCTATGATTATAAGTTTCTCCATCATCAAGGTATATATGACCAGTGGCGTATTGACCCTGCAAATTTTATTGTAATTTCTGTTAGTTATAAAGTAAGGAATGACTCACCACATGCAGGAAGATATACATGGTAAAGCTACCACCTTTTGCATCAGTCGTAGTTTTTGGGAGCCCGTTACGTTGCAAGACTATACCGCCCCCTCTGAAGAAAATTGGGATCTGCAAAAATCGGTTTCAGTAACAAATCAATCAATACATTGTAAATATGAGTGTTGCCTGTATGTCCTCTCATATTATAGTCCTTGATTTTAGTGTACAAAAAAAAGTTTTTTTTGGGTAGTTTAATTTTTAAAATGACAAAGTGGCAAGTTTTATATTGATCACGTATGGGTCACTTAGTTGGTTTCCTAGAAAAGCGGTACCGTCGTATTATAGCGGCCGTAATATTATAATTTTTCCATATTTAATAATATAGTAATCGCAGCGGTTTCCTAGAAAACAGTACTGAACTCAGCATAGCAATTGATCGGCGCCGTTATATTTGAGGCGGTAGCAGTACGTTGGATAAACAATTTTTCAATTCAAACGGCACCTCTCTGTTACTTTGAGGTATTTAGTACCGTCTCCTAGGAAACCACTGTGGTTATTGCATTATGGAAACGTAATAAAGTTTCTGTGGCTATATGACAACGCCGATTTTCTAGGAAACTGTAGCTTCAGACCGTCTGTTGAATGACTATCAATAAATAAATAGATAGATAAATATACCTATGTACTAGATGTACTGGCACTTACCCTTTCTGGAACCACTGGTACGAAAGTAAAGCCATATCCAGTGTAAAGCAGTGGAGTGTCGATATCGTACCAAACATCTCCTGGAGCTAAGTACACAATATGTGATGTCTGATTTGGTTGACTGATAGGATACACTAATATTTCGTCACCTGCAAAAAATATCAAATGAAAATGATAAGGGCAAAGAGTGGGATTATAACATACCAATCATGAAACCATTTTCCACCAGGAAGGAATCAGTTTGTCTGGGGTATTGGTAGAACAAAGGTTTAATAATGGGGTTTCGGAAGCGTTCGTGTTCGTAGAACAAAGTATAGAAGTAGTCAATCAAGGAGTATCTGACGTCAACTGCCATTTTAATATAAGTCCTTGTTTCTGCTGACCAGTCGCTGGGCTTCCGTCCTGCCTCAATGCTGCTGGATCTGAAGAGTGGCAACCAAATCGCAGTCTGATACCATCTTACAAGAAGCTCTTCGCTTTCGAGGTTATTAAAGCCTCCAACGTCGCTGCCACAGAACGGGAAACCGGCAATACTAGCCGAGAGGCACATCCGGTAACTTACTGCTAAATGATCCCAGTCGCCGTGACTGTTACCGGCGTAAATAGCTGCGTATCTTTGAGAGCCAGCAAAGAAAGAATCAGCTAAAACGAATGGTCGCAATGTAGCACGACCCCTGTCAAACTGTCCAAAATACGTTGCTTGGTTCTGCAAAAGATTATTCAAATTGTCAGCTGCTGTTAAGAATTGTGAGAATAACTATCTTTCTATGTGACATACTAACCATCATATGCGAATATATGTTGTGAACATCTTTATGCAAGTATCCAGTAGCATGCACGTTCTCTAGAGGCAAAATATTCTCTTCCGTGCCTAGAACTAGGGGCTCGTTGAGTATATTCCAGAAGCCAGCAACTGTGGGCGTTGAGGTTGGGAAATTGTCATATTCAAATCGACTAACAAAGTATCTGTCAGCCTCTATGTTTGTGAAGTCCCACCAAACACTTCTACCAATAAAAGTATCGCCTGCAATCAGAACAAAATACATTTTATAGCTTGAAGCACAGGAAGAATTTACTGACCATCGTAAGGTTGCCTGGAGGGTGCTAATACTAAGTAGTAATTAGTAACAGCGGTTACGAACAACTGACTGGAGAAGTCCAAAGGAACGAACGGGTTTACTGATAAAACAATTTTCCTATTTGTGCTGTTGATGGCTTGGAGGAAATTTGCTGGATTAGGGAATAACCGTGGATCCCATCCAAAAGTCGCGGCTTGTCCTGCTATGAATAAGGACTCAAGAGGGATTTCAAACTCATCAAAGCTTGCTACCAAATCAAGCAAAGTTTCTGCGTTTTCTCCAGGTATAGCACCGTGGTGATATCCCAAGGACCATTTCTAAAGAAAACTACATGTCTTACTACCATAATGTTCAGTTAGGTACTTACAGGTGGTAGTGGAGCAACCCCAGTTAAAGTCGTGTATTGCCTATAAATATCATCAGGTGTTGGTCCCAACATAATAAAAGCATCGAAAATACCATCGTCCACCATGTAATGAGTGACAAGATTACCACGGCTGTAATCAATGTCAACCCAAGTTTCGTAAGCGTTGTGGAAGAAGACTCCTGTGGTATGGGCAGTCCCATGGGCAAACAACACTGGTACTGCTCCAGCAAGTGCTTTCGTGGAATTGATGTCATAATTTCCACCCTCAACGTTGTATAAACGATAAGGATCTTCACCTCCAATTCCAGTTTGACGGAGAACTAGGTTGTCTGCATGTAGGGGAAGACCGTAAGCAAGAGTGGCCATTGGGAAGGTTATATCAAATCCAACCGCCCTGTTGTATCCTTGCTAGAAATAAAATAAACATATGTGCAACCAACAGTCAACATATGATGACTGTCTCGTCGACTAAAACCATACTTACGTGGTCAAATGTCAGTCGTCCATCTGCGTTAAAAATGGCCACCAAATCATTTCTATGGTAAACTTCGACTACGAAAGGATCACTGTGTATGATTAACGTATGGTCTCCACCCCATACCATAGTAAGATTTAGGGCATTTTGATTTAACCAGTCGAGACTAAAAACCGAATATTAAACTTAGCACCTAAGAAGAATTCAATTATTTGAAATTGGTATTTACGGAGTTTCGTTCGGTCTTGGTGGTCCATTTAACGCGGTATCCAGAAAGTACCTATTGTCGTACAACTCTGTAACTTGCAAGCGAATGGTCCTGTCCAGCAAAAACGAAGCAGTGAACTGTAAAACGGTTTCCGCATTTTTCATCACATTTAAAGTTATTGAGCTGTTGGTTGACGCGACACCAAACGCTGTCAGTACTTGAAATTCATCAGGATTGGGCGGTTTATTTCTTAAGTAGCTGAAAAACGAACGTAGGAATATTTTTTTCATTATAGACAAATAAGGATTTCTTACTTGCAAGCAGCACTTTCCGCGCAAGTTTTGAATTCAAGTTGTGCGTTGATTACTGTTAAAGCGGCTAACAATAAGACCAGTCCCCTAAAACAAATTACGTAGTAAGATCATTGAAAATTTTTAGCATATTATTTGAACCTACTTCACGATCATGTTGGCTATCACTTAAGCGTCAGGAAAAGTGGAAATTCTTTTTAAAGTTTGTTCGAATTTTATCGTCATTTTTAAGAGGTTTGTTTTTGCGTAGATAATAAAATGTTAGATGTGTAGGTGTTATATGTTAAGATAACTGTTATCACGAAAACTTTAAACCATCATTTAATCTTAAAAATCTAATAAATGTTTCAATGTTGGGCCTCCTTGGATGCTTCAGTCCATATAGTCAGTTTGAGGAACAGACGACTTATTGGTTCCAGTTTTCAATCCGAAGCCTGAGCCAACTTACGCATTTCCTCGAAAGTAGAACATCCTACATCCAGAATTATTTGCGAAAAGTGTCTCAGAAAAGTGTGCCATTGTCTCTCTTTAAGTTACCACCGAGAACAAGGCCTGAGCGCTCCAGCGTGACGTCATCATAAGTAGGTCGACCGCTGTGCTGGCTGCATACGCGCCGTACACATTAGACATTATAATTTGCTAACATTTTGGTGGTTTTACAAGATTTTAGGAGTAAAGAGGGTGTAAAGAGGTGTGAAATAAATTTATTATGGATTTTGAGGTTACAAATAATTCTTTAAGCAGTTTTTGTTGACACAAAAGAATTTTGGCAAAAATTACGTAGGCATATCTACCTAATCTAGCTGAATTTAATACTCTCTCTCTTATTTACATTAACGTTAATATATTTGAAAGGTATGCCGTCCGCTGTAGCATCATATACTTCAGGGATAACCGATATTGGTCCTTCGTCTTCTACAATAAAAAAGAACGCGAAAAATGGTTAAATCATACTGTTACTTAATTCTCCATTTACCAGTTGATTTCAATGAAGTTGGGGGTCGGAATATAAAGTACTGATTTATAATAATTTGTTCATCAGGGTAATAAGCGTCTTCATCGATTGGTCTAAAAAAATGCCATAATTACTTCCGTGAACTCTTTACTACCCAGCTGCATACTCAAAGTGAAGTTCGTTATCTCGGAATTCCAAACTGAGATAACTATATTCACCATTTCTATAACGATAACTAGTGCCATCGTCAAATAGAAGTCTGCCTTCCGCTTCGAGATTCTACAAAATCATCGACAATTATTTTCATGTAAATATCATTTAAAAAATCACTTACTGTATCTAAAAATACGTATATATCGAAGCCACGGTTTCTTAAATCATCTGTATTTCTCGATAGTCCAGTTCGTCTGGCTACAATACCACCACCCCTATAGAAAACTGGAATCTGTGAAAATATGTAGATGTGCCTTTGAATGCTTTATTTTTCTTTAACAATCTCACCCTGTCTGGATACACATCTACAAAGGTAAAACCATATCCAATGTACAGCAGGGGTGTGTCTGCATCATACCAAATGTCTCCTGGAGCTAAGTACACAACTTGAGCAGTCTGATTTGGCTGACTAATAGGATACACTAATATATCATTGCCTGGAAAATTCTTCGAATTAAAATGTTGCAAGGAAAACCTAATAGTACTATATACATACCTAAAATGAAACCATTATCTATTAAGAAAGAATTCACGTTTCTAGGATACTGGTAGAACAAAGGCTTGACAACTGGGTGTCTGAATCGTTCATGTTCATAGAACAAAGTGTAGAAATAGTCAATTAAGGAATATCTGAGGTCAATTGCCAACTTAATGTATGCCCGAGTCTCTTCGGACCATTCACTTGGCTTTCTTCCGTCTTCCATAGTCTGAGATCTGAAGAGTGGCAACCAAATGGCGGCTTGATACCACCTTACAAGAAGTTCTTCACTTACAAGGTAATTTAAACCTCCAACGTTGGTGCCGCAGAACGGGAATCCGGCAATACTAGCCGAGAGACACATGCGGTAACTTATTGCTAAATGGTCCCAATCACCCGCGCTGTTACCAGTGAAAATAGCCGCATATCTCTGAGATCCAGCAAAGAAAGCGTCGGCTAAGACGAATGGCCGTACTTCGCCATCGTATCTGTCAATTTGCCCATAATACGTTGCCTGGTTCTGAAAGAAACACAGTTCGCTATAAGAATTTGGAATGTAGCCTGTATGAGCACCTAACCATCATATGCGAATATATATTGTGAACATCTTTATGCAAGAATCCGCCTTGATGAGTGTTGTTTAGAGGCAAAATATTTTCTTCCGTGCCGATCGTAAAAGGCTGGTTGAAAATGTTCCAGAAGCCAGTAACTGTTCTGGTTGCTGATGGGAAATTTAAGGGATCGAATCTACCAACAAAGAACCTGTCAGCCAATATATTCGTGAAGTCCCACCAAGCACTTCTACCCAGATAAGTGTAGCCTGTAATCAAAAGAAACAACACAATTGATAATTTGAAACGCGGCGAAAAAATTACTGACCTACATAAGGTAGTCTCGAGGGTGCCAATACCAGGTACTGATTGGAAACAGCGGTTGCAAACAACTCATTGGAAAAGTTGAAAGTAATGAAAGGATTTACCGTCAGTACAACTTTTTTGTTGTTGTTTGCCAGGGTTAGTTGGAATTCAAAGGGGCTGGGGAATAAGTCCAAGTCCCAAGCAAAAGTTGCGTTCTGACCCGCTATAAATATGGACTCTAGAGGGATTTCATGTTCGTTAAAACTTGATACTAAAGCAAGCAAATCTGAAGAACTTTCTCCAGGTATAGCACCATGATGATATCCCAGAGACCATATCTAAATAAAACTTTGTTTTTGTTCACATATTTGACTAAGAATTTAAGTACTTACATTAGGTAACGGAGTTACCCCAGTCAAAGTGGTGTATTGCCTGTAAATATCATCTGGTGTGGGCCCCAACATAATGAAAGCATCAAAAATACCATCAGCCACCATGTAATGGACGGCGAGATTTCCGCGGCTGTAATCAATGTCTACCCACGTTTCATAAGCGTTATGGAAGAAAACTCCGGTGGTTTGGACAACTCCGTGAGCAAACAATACTGGTACTGCTCCAGCAAGTGCTTTCGTTGAGTTAATGTCGTAGTTTCCACTTTCTACGTTGTGCAGACGATAAGGATCTTCACCTCCAATTCCGGTTTGACGGAGAACTAGGTTGTCGGCGTGTAATGGAAGACCGTAAGCGAGAGTGGCCAACGGGAAGGTTATGTCAAATCCCACTGCTCTGTTATTTCCTTCCTAGAAATAGGATATCTTGTAACACTAGTGGAAACTTCCCTGTCCCTAACGTCGCCTCTCTGGCTTCCCCTGTCCCTCTCCCTGTTTTTGCACAACGTACCTTGTTACATCACGAGAAATAAAACTTACGTGATCGTATGTTAATCGCCCATCTGCATTAAAAATGGCAACTAAGTCATTCATATGGTGAACTTCGACGACAAACGGATCACTGCGTATAATTAACGTATGGTCTCCACCCCATACCATAGTAAGATTTTGGGCATTTTGGCTGATCCAGTTGACACTAAAATTCCAATTAATGTTAATGCCACAGAGAATATAAGTTTCAAATTAATTTACGGCGTTTCATCCGGTCTTGGGGGTCCATTTAATGCAGTGTCGAGATAGTACCTATTATCGTACAGTTCTGTAACTTGCAGCCGGATGGTGTCGTCTTCTATAAATGAAGCAGTAAACTGCAAAACTGTTTCCGAATTTTTTAGTACATTCAATGTTATTGAACTGTCAGTTGATCCGACACCAAATGCAGTCAGTACTTGAAATTCATTGGGACTGGGTGCTTTATTTCTTAAGTAACTGTAAAACAAACGTAGCATTAGCGTGGGAGTAACTTAGCGTGGAGCAGTCAATTGAACGAATAATATACTTATTGTATATTTTGCCCTTCTCCTTAGAGCGTCGTTTAAAAAAGTTTTGAACAGGTAAGTACCTAACAACAAATTTAAAATGTTCATGAATACAGAGGAAGTTGTCTTTAACCAGATAGAACATTAGATGAACTTCCAACGACAAAGGATTTAGCAGTTCATGGTACCACGTAAGTAAAGTTTCGATATATAGGATAGATTAAACCAAAAGTCCTGTTATACGTAAGTATAGTCCAAAATATATTCAGTCTCTAAACCTACCTAATGAAAATAATATAACATTATACAATAAATATATTAGCGTTTAAAAAAATCTTACTTGCAAGCATCGCTTTCTGCGCAAGTTTTGAATTGTGCATGGGCTACTGTTAAAACAGCTGACAAAAGAACCGACCCCCTAAAACAAATTAAATTTCAACTTCACATTACATACTCGAAAACTTTCAACATTTTCACCTACTTCAAGATCATATTGGTTATCGCTTAGACTTCTGGATTAATGAGTATTTCATTCAAAGTTTGTCGAAATTTTATCACAATTTTTAAGAGGTTTGTTTTTAGTAGATTTTTAATGTAGACTGCAACGGTATCATCCATAAAGATAATTGTTATCGAGGAGATTGAACCACCAATTAATCTGATTTGTTCGTGCGAGTGAAATCTGCCCTGATACACAAGGGTTGTTGGGAAGTAACTTATTGATCCTGGTATTGATGAAGGTGGTAAAAGCAAAATTATTACTGGAAAAGAAGTGAATCAAGAAACGGAAGGCGAGAAGGTTTTAGTAACCAATTGAAGATTTAACAAGCCACGGTCTGTGAAGGAATTTTAAAATAAAGAAAGTGAATCTGGGAAGCCTCATATATTTCAAAAGTTCAGGCAAGTCATGTGTTTTTGCTGTGGTGAAATTGGACATATAGCTCAAAATTGTGACAAATTTAAGGAAAACAAAGAGAATCTGAAAAATGGTATTGGAACCGAAAGGATGAGGAGAGGAGGAACCATGCAGACTGGATCAAGGTTTAAAACACTTTGCATACGAAATCAAGAAGAAGAAATGCGACTACGATGGTTTCTTGACTCTGGAGCTTCAGACTACATGACGCCTTATCTGGATTTACTGGAAGAAGAGCCAGTAGAAAAGAGTGGTACGATGTATGTAGGCAATGGACATCAAGCAACACTCAAGAGGCGGGGAACAGCATTCCTAAAGTTGAGTGTAGAACTTGTGTCACTAAGAAGAATAGAAGAAAAGGAATGAAGGTAATAATAGAAGATGGTGTAACAATGCATAATTGGAATGCTGGTTACATCCAACAGACTTGGATTAGCATTCATAATTGTTCTCTATCTTGCAACCGCGTCACGGAGCGAGAGCCGTGGCATATCCAGATGAAGAGAGAAACGCGAGCCGCTACGTCACGATTGTAAATAAACAAGAGCACGAGAAGAGTGGTGGTGGCACGTCACGCGTTTCGATGGTAGGAGAGCGAGCCTGACCGCCGACCGCCGAACCTATTCGGGTGGCTATAAAAGGAGCCACACAGCAGATGTCTAGGAAGAATCTTCTTCACCGGTTTGCGAAGAAGAATTCTCTCCACCCGCGTCCGATAAATATTAACCGACAGTCCGCTTGAATGAGTTTAATTCACGGCGTGTGATTTTCTGTTCATTTCCGTATCCGATTTATTCTCGAAATAATAAATACCCAAGTCTTCATCGCTAGTACTTAATTATCGAAGCCGAAGGGCTACCAATAATTAAGTTAACAAGACTGGAGTTACTTGACTTGTAGCGGAAGCGTAGCTGACTTAATTAGGTAGGTCCATTTACCAGTACAGGTGCAGGAAAGTAAGAACCGACATAGTTTGCATTCATTGCGGCGGATTACACAGCCTTGTCGATGTGCAGCGGATGGTCCTTACAATAATCTGCATATGTCCTGGGGTGGTCCCGTCAGTTATAAAGCTTGTGCACGTCAAATAATAAACCAGTCTCGCACGGGATTACACCCTTGGTGTTCTAACGTACATCCCCGACTTGAAACTCCGACCGGTCACACTATAGGTGCTATTACGAAACCGCAAGTATCCGGAACAGTTAATCATACGACGAGACTACCCGTATTCAAGTGATAGCTGATCCCGAGGGAATAGTCCACGAGCTAGGCCTCTAGCCCAGATCTCGTGCGCTACTCACTCGAGAAACCGGTTACAGTACCGTCCTGATTTGAATACTAGAATTTATCATTTATTTTTCATGTATATATATTCTTGTAAATATCCGTTTCATATTCCGTTTAAAATGTAAATAGTTATATTAATAGAAACCATTTTAATTTGTTTATGTTTTATAATTCAACGTTTAGTAAGCAATAACGAACCCTCCCTTCTTCGACTATTGAGCAAAGGGTATTATCGACGATCCCGACCTGACCGGATGCAACCTCGTTATATCGTTACAAAGGTAACGATCCGATTAGTCTAGATATACAGAGCGTACCAGATACCGATACCGAAACCGAAAGAGCGCGCTGTATATCTGGCTCCAGAGCGTCACTAGGAAGTGTCGTTGTATACTTTCACCGGAACCGATCCGATATCGTTGCATAATTGACGTCCGACCAGAAAGTATCGTTGCAATGGTTGTGCAAAAGTTGTAGAAAACAGTGTTACAGAAGAAGGAAAGCATGGTCGAGCTTTCCTTCTTTGAAGTCGGTTAATTAAGAAAAATGAAGAAATTGGAAGGAAAATTAAAAAGAAACAAAGTAACATAAGAACAAAAAATCCATGAGAACTAATTTATTCAGATGTGGGTAAATTAACCCCCAAATCGTTATTAGGTACAAATTACTTTGTAACATTCACAGACGATTAGTAGAAAATTATCACAACACGTCAGAAAGTATACACGCCGGGAGTTAAGAAAATGGAATGGACGCCGATTGACTGCACCTTATACCCATGTGAAACGGCACTGTTTTTTTCAAGGACATTGACTAGAATTATGTTTTATTTAAGGGGAACTATCGAAGTATAGGGTTACTTACGTTCCAGTGCACCAGGGAATCTTAGGGTACACGGACTGTTAAGTTTTAGGTTAAGTGTTAGCTCATAAAACCAAGAAGAGTCTAGGGAACAGATATGATCGAAGTTATAATACGTTTACCGTAGTCGTATTATTTCTATTTATATCTTAATTCGAAGACTTCTAGCAACTTCATCCGTGTTCGATGGCCAATGAGCTGGGTGCGTAGTCGAGGTATCCGCGGATGAAGCCCACGTTACAGCCGCTTTTTTGCGTTAACTCCGAATTTGTTTTTAAAGTTTCACGGCTCCTTTTGTGTGTGTCCGGTACCCGGTCAGCATAATAACATTCCTTAGAAGCATATATCAAGAAAGCGACTGCTTAAAAACTATTTACTTAAATGCGATCGGCAATACCTTCGTGGCTCAGTGGTTATATGCGTCCTTAACGAAAGTGTAAGTCTAGGGGTTCGCGTCTCGCCGCGCTGGATTTGTTTTGTTCTAGTGATTCAGCTTTTTTCTTATCTTATGAACAAAAATCGGTCAGGTCCAAAAGGACAGAAAGGTCATCGCCTTCAACGCCAGAGACATTTTCACTCATTTGACTTTTATTGTTGATAATATAAGTCTCCCTTGTTTATAAGTCTCTCTCCCGTTGCTGTAGATCTGTAAGGAATGTTTGAGTTTTTTCGTAGCTCCAACATATCTGTTCCCTAGACTCTTGTCATATAACTGTATTACATAAATATTTTTTGAAGTGAAACAAATAGAGGGGAGCAGTCTGAGAAGACAGGCAGAGGAGAAAGGGAATATCGAACGGCCCACTCTTTAGCCACGCTCTGTCTCATGCTTCGCCCTGTTTCTCTCGGGCAAGCGTCAGTAAAGCGAGGAGCGAGGACACAGCGTTTCAGTTCTCGTAACGCCACAAAGCGCTTGGTTAGAAGCATTAAAATTCGATTTATTCTTTCATTATTATTATTTTGATACGGACAATATTTATTATCGATTTTTTGTGTATTCGAAGTGCGATTGGTAGTCTATAAATTAATGAGTATATTCCAGTGTTAGGGAAATTAGAATAAACGTTTAAAATAGTCTTGCTTAATTTGTGCCAGTTCAAATTTTAATTTTTTAAATTTCTGGCATGTAGTAAATAAATAACTGTATAACTACATAATAATATCAACGTTTTTTTTATAAGTTGGGGGGCTTTGTCAAGACTTATTAAAAACGTGTAAAAAGATTGGACATTTTTTGTTTTTTTTTTAATTTTTTTTGTTTTTTTTTGTTTTTTTTTCATTTTTGTGCTTTTTTGTTTTTTTTTTTGGTTTCAGAGAAAATCAATAATCTGTTTACCCTACAAATTTTTCATTCCTCTAATAACGTTGAAATTTCACTTCTATGGCGCGTGGCGACCACGCACCCAGTTTTCTTTACATAATTGTATTTGTTGTATAAAGTGATTTTCTAATATAGGTATAATAATTTCATGTAATTTATAACTATTGCTGCCTGTGATTTCGTGTGTAGCACTTCCAAATTTTTTCAGATTTTTTCTTGTCCACTTTATTCATAAGTTTGTACTTTTGTTTATGAGGTTGTGGTTATTCTAACTTGAGTTTATGCACAATGGGCTTCATAATTATTATCAATGACGCAAGCAAGCTAACTTAAGAGAAATTACATGAATAGTTGCGGTGGTATTGAACTACGAAACATTGTAGGAGGCATAACAGTAGGATAGTTCCAGCTTGAGGTACCTAGCATATTTTTACATGTATGCTGGAATGTGGAATGACTAGTAGAGACAATTTGATCTACTGTCGAAGCTTATGTTTATTGAACTGTGGAAGGAGCTGAAATACGCCTTTAGTGATCGATATTTTGAATTCTGAATGTGATATCGAAGATAAGGTCTAAAGGTCTAAAGCAGGATTCATTTTTACTTAGACTACCGAAAGTCAATTTAGTCTAATAGTGTAAGACGCCACAATTTACCCCATAGTGTTTCGATGAGGACGATCAGATGGTTCTGGTTATAACGATTCATCTCTTTAAGGAGGCATTGGTCCATATGCCCAAACACTTACTAGCGTTGAATATAATCAGAGCTATTGTATAACAGCTTTGGAATATAACTGCATGATATGTATAGCGTTATCGAATAGGTACTTAATCAGATCAGAGCCCATGAAATACAGAAAAATTCCTTCTGCATTTTAAGGAAAAAACCTAAGTGGTTTAGCTCTCTACTTACGCTGGTCTTTATAATAATTTGATAACAAAATTGGTCAAAAGCAATTGAAGAACGAGAAGGTGTAATCATATGACGGAGCCAAATGCAGATTCAGAATTAGAAATATGCAAAGCACCTTCAGCAGTCTACAAGCCATATGGGCATCCAAAGACATGAAAGTGCGAGTGAAGGTCCAAGTTTTCAGCAGTAATGTAAAAATTGTCTTGTTATACAGTTGCGAATATTTTGCTGTCAACAAAAACCTGCTGAAATATGTGCGTTTGTGCCAAATGAGATAAGTAATGGGGAGTTGTGGCTCCACATCAAGCAAGAACCTGTAGAAATAACCATAAAAAGAAGGAAATGGAGCTGGATTGAATACACTCTTAGGAAACCTGACGTTGGCATCGCTAAACAATAGAGCATAAAGGAGAAAAGGAAAATATGCTGTCCAGATAAGGAGAGAAGTCGAAAAGGATTGCTCGAAGACTGAGGAAGACTGGAATGGCATAAAAGCCATAGGCAAGGGACTAAAATTACTAGCGCTACATATAAAGATAAAAAACACTTCTTGGAGCATTAATTTTTTACTGCTTCAGCTCAACCCCTCCTTAGAACTTTGTTGAAAATTATATGTAACTAATCTATTTGAATCTAATAGTTCTTTTTCTATTTACGTTTATGTTAATATCTTTAAAAGGTATGCCGTCCACTGTAGCATCATATACTTCTGGGGTAACCGATATTGGCCCTTCGTCTTCTAGAATACAAAGAACACGTAACGTTTTTGATTAGAACTTAGCTGGTAATTCATTATTTATTTACCAGTTGTTTTCATTGAAGGTGGTGGTCTGAATATAAAGTACTGACGTGTAATAAGCGGTTCATCAGGGTAAAACGCGTCTTCGTCGATCAGTCTAAAAATTACAATAATTATTTTCAGTCATCTATTACATTACTTAGATGCACACTCATAGTGAAGTTCTTCATTTCGGAATATGAAACTCATATAAGTATATTCCTTTCTTCTGTAGCCATAACTGTAACCATCGTCAAACAGAAGTCTACCTTCGGCTTGGAAATTCTACAAAACCATTGAAAATTATTTTAGTCTAATTATTTAAAAACATCACTTACTGTATCCAGAAAGATGTATATGTCAAAAGAATCAATTCTCATGTCTTCTGTGTTTCTTGGTAATCCATTTCGTCTAGCGACAATACCGCCACCTCTATAAAAAACTGGAATCTGCAAGCATATTCAGATATTGGATTTAATTCTTATTTTCCTTAAACAATCTTACTCTATCTGGATACACATCTACTAAGGTAAAACCATATCCATTATAGAGTAGAGGAGTGTCTGCATCATACCAAACGTCTCCTGGAGCTAGGTACACGACATGGGCTGTTTGATTTGGCTGACTAATAGGATACACTAATATTTCATTTCCTGAAAAATTCGTCGATTTAAAATGTTACAAGGAAAACGTAATGGGATTATATTCTACCTAAAATGAAACCATTATCTATTAAGAAAGAATTCGCGTTTCTGGGATACTGGTAGAACAAAGGTTTAAGAACTGGGTGTCTGAGACGCTCGTGTTCGAAGAACAAAGTGTAGAAATAGTCAATTAAGGAATATCTGAGGTCAATTGCCAACTTAATGTAAGCCCGAGTCTCTTCGGCCCACTCGCTTGGCTTCCTTCCGTCTTCCATAGTCTGAGATCTGAAGAGTGGCAACCAAATGGCAGCTTGGTACCACCTTACAAGAAGCTTTTCGCTAGCAAGGTAATTTAAACCTCCAACGTTGGTGCCGCAGAACGGGAAACCGGCAATACTAGTCGAAAGGCACATACGGTAACTTATTGCTAAATGGTCCCAATCGCCTGCACTGTTACCAGTGAAAATAGCCGCATATCTCTGAGATCCGGCAAAGAAAGCATCGGCTAACACGAATGGCCGCACTTCACCATTATATCTGTCAATTTGGCCATAATATGTTGCCTGGTTCTGTAAGAAACATTGATCACTATAAGAATTATTCCGTGCAACTTCCATTTTTATCATGGATGGAGCCTTACGAGCATCTCTTTTATTATGTATTTATTACTAACCATCATGTGCGAATATATATTGTGAACATCTTTATGCAAGAATCCGTTGTGATGTACGAGGTCTAGCGGCAAAATATTTTCTTCCGTGTCGATCACAAAAGGCTCGTTGAAAATGTTCCAGAAGCCAGCTACTGTTCCGGTTGCGGATGGGAAATTTAAGGAATCGAATCTATCAACAAAGTATCTGTCAGCCTCTATGTTTGTGAAGTCCCACCAAGAACTTCTACCAAGATATGTGTTTCCTATATTCAAATTAAAAAAAATTGATTTATTGAATCACGAAGAAAAACTACTAACTACTAACCTGCATAAGGCAGTCTTGTGGGTTCCAGTATCAGATATTCATTGGCAACAGCAGTTTCAAACAATGCATTGGAAAAGTTGAATTGAATGAATGGATTTACCGTTAGAACAACTTTTTTGTTGTTGTTTGCCAGGGCTAGTTGGAATTCAAAAGGACTGGGGAATAGGTCCAAGTCCCAAGCAAAAGTTGCGTTCTGACCTACTATAAATATGGACTCGAGAGGGATTTCGTACTCGTCAAAGCTTGATACTAAAGCAAGCAGATCTGCGGAGCTTTCTCCAGGTATAGCACCATGATGATACCCCAAAGACCATATCTAGATAAAACTTCATTTTTGCCTACATTATTGACAAAGTACTTACATTAGGTAAAGGAGTTACTCCTGTCAAAGTCGTGTATTCCCTATAAATTTCATCGGGAGTGGGTCCCAACAAAATAAAGGCATCAAATATACCATCAGCCACCATGTAGTGAACGGCGAGATTACCACGGCTATAATCAATGTCTACCCATGTTTCATAAGCATTATGAAAGAAGACTCCGGTGGTTTGGACAACTCCGTGAGCAAACAATACTGGTACTGCTCCAGCAAGTGCTTTCGTTGAGTTAATGTCATAGTTTCCACTTTCTACGTTGTGCAGACGATAAGGATCTTCACCTCCAATTCCGGTTTGACGGAGAACTAGGTTGTCGGCGTGTAATGGAAGACCGTAAGCGACAGTGGCCAACGGGAAAGTTATGTCAAATCCCACTGCCCTGTTATTTCCTTCCTAGAAATAGGATATCTTATAACACTAGTGCAAACTTCCCTGTCCCTATCCTTGTCCCTAACGTCGCCCCTCCTTCTGCCCCTGTCCCTTTCCCTGTTTTTGCACAACGTACCTTGTTACATCAAGGGAAATCAAACTTACGTGATCGTATGTTAATCTCCCATCTGCATTAAAAATGGCAACTAACTCATTCATGTGGTGAACTTCGACGACAAACGGATCACTGTGTATAATTAACGTATGGTCTCCACCCCATACCATAGTAAGATTTTGGGCATTTTGGCTTATCCAATTGACACTAAAATTCCAATTAATGTTAATGAAGCAGATAATATAAGTTTCAATTTAGTATTTACGGCGTTTCATCTGGTCTTGGGGGTCCGTCTAATGCAGTGTCCAGATAGTACCTATTATCGTATAATTCTGTAACTTGTAGCCGGATGGTGTCGTCTTCTATAAATGAAGCAGTAAACTGTAAAACTGTTTCCGCATTTTTCAGTACATTCAAAGTTATTGAACTGTCAGTTGACCCGACACCAAACGCAGTCAGTACTTGAAATTCATCGGGACTGGGTGCTTTATTTCTTAAGTAACTGTAAAACAAACGCAGAATATATATGATATAATAGAGTGGATATATTAGTGGGAAGCAGAGGTTGAACGAATTATCTACCTTATATTATACAATTTTGAGGGAGTCCAAGCAACGGAGTTACAATACTAGGGAGCTGTGAACTGTTAAACTCTTTTTCGTTCTTCAAAAAATTGTGAACGGGTTATATCAAATTGAAAATAGGAATATAGTATGGATTGAACCAAAGGTCCTGTTGTACATTCAATTAACTGCTTCCCGGCAATACATTCAGTTCAAAATATCTTCAGTTTCTAAACTTGACTAACCAAAATATATTATACAATAGAGAGTACCTATAAGCTTTTAAAAATGTCTTACTTGCAAGCAGCGCTTTCCTCGCAAGTTTTGTATTGTGCTTGGACCACTGTTGCAACAGCTGCCAAAAGAACCAACCCCCTACAACAAATTCAATTTTAATATTATTGAAAAATTTTCGTAGCGTTCTTACCTACTTCAACATCATGTGGTTTATCATTCAGACTTCTGGAATAATGAGTGTCGCTTTTAAAGTTTGTCTGAATGTTATCATAATTCTTAAGAGGTTTATTTTTAGCAGATTTTGACTGCAGACGGTAGAGGTATCATCCAAAAAGATAATTGCTATCGTGGAGTTTGAACCACCAATATTAATCTTGAAGGTCTGATATATATCTTACGTTTGCGCCTTTTGGGATACAGGACTGCTTCGCTTACACACGAGCCGAAAAATTAGTCATTCATTGCTGGTAGTTCCGTGCAACATTTCTAAATTAAGCAGAATTATTGTTATGACTGGAATCTTAAATAAACGCAGATAATTAATGGAATTGATACATCACTTGAGTACGTATTCACAGGTGGGAGAAGAAAGCGCACGACACCTGAAATAGAAGGGGCTCGGGCGGTATATTCCACACGGCACCCACGTAACGCGTAGTGTGCACCCAGCACTATCGCCTACTAAAAATTCTCGAAGAAGACCGCAGAATCAGCCCCCCACGCTCAGCTTATAAAAGATGGAGACCCAGCAAAGGATCTTGAGTGGGTAACTTGTTGTCCGGCCATCAGAAGAACCCAGTACTCCCAGGCATCTGTAAAAGTTTTCGTTTCACAACCATCTTCTGACCTATCCACCGCTACCATTCTCACGTAAGTACCGATGCTTATTAATTTATTGTTATAGCCTAGCTATTAGTAATTAAACATTATCCAACCACCTGGTGGGTTGGAGCTGAATGATTTGCAACAGATAAGCCTGGTGCAATCGGAGTTGTCTGCTGTTGAGTGTAAGACCATATAATTACGAGGGTATCGGGCTGCCAGAATCGAACGAGAGGTAAGTTCGTTTCAGATTATTCGATTAATTTGCGACAAAAAGACCGACTGAAGAATCGAGAATATCGAGAAACTTGTAATTAATTTCCCTGTAAATATTTTACCAAATCTGATTTGTAACTAAATATAAATTATTTAAGCTGGTTTCCGTTTTGTGTTTTCCGTTTACCGTTGCATATAATTTGGTGCCTGAGTCGATTAAAAAAACCCTACTCTTCTTCGACTGAGAGCTAAGGGTATTATCGACGATTATGATGTGTCCTACCGACTATATCTTAATGCAACAAAAGAAATCTTGACAAGGAACAAAGCAACAGCTGCTACTACACATAAAGAAAAAAAAACACTTCTTAGAGCATTAATTTTTTAATTCTGCTGCACCAACTCCTTCAAATAACTTGGTTGAAAATTATATAATATAACAAATCTATCTGAATCTAATACTCTGCTTTTTGTTTGCGTTTATGTTCATATCTTTGAAGGGTATACCGTCCACTGTAGTATCATATACTTCTGGGGTAATCGATATGGGTGCTTCGCCTTCTAGAATAAAAAACAGGCAACACTTTTAATTAGAACCGAACTGCTATTTCATTCTTTATTTACCCGTTGTTTTCATTGAAGATGGTGGTCTAAATACATAGACCTGGCGAGTAATAAGCGGTTCGTCAGGATAAAACGCGTCTTCATCGATCAGTCTAAAAATGTCAGAATAATTATTTTCCGTCATCTAACATTTTACTTAGCTGCATACTCATAGTGAAGTTCATCATCTTGGAACGTGAAACTAAGATAAGTATATTCGTTCCTTCTGTAACCATAACTAGAACCGTCGTCAAACAGAATTCTACCTCTGGCTTGGAGATTCTTCAAAAATCATTGAAAATTATTTTCGTCCAAATATCATTTAAAAAATTCACTTACAGTATCCAAAAAGACGTATATGTCGAAAGAATCAACTCTCATGTCTTCTGTGTTTCTTGGAAATCCATTTCGTCTAGCGACAATACCGCCACCTCTATAAAAAACTGGAATCTGCAAGCACATTCAGATAAATACCTTTGGATACTTTTCCTTAAACTACGAGTATCTTACCCTATCTGGATACACATCTACAAGTGTGAAACCGTATCCATTGTAGAGCAAGGGAGTGTCTGCATCATACCAAACGTCTCCTGGAGCCAGGTACACAACATGGGCTGTCTGATTTGGCTGACTAATAGGATAAACTAATATTTCATCTCCTGAAAATGTTGCCAAATTAAAATGTGGCAACGAAAGCGTAATGGGAATATACGCTACCCAAAATGAAACCATTATCTATATAGAAAAGATTTGCGTTCCTGGGATACTGGTAGAACAGAGGTTTAACAACTGGATTCCTGAACCGTTCGTGTTCGAAGAACAAGGTGTAGATATGATCAATTAAGGAATATCTGAGGTCAATGGCCTGCTTAATGTATCCTCGAGTCTCCTCGGACCACTCGCTTGGCTTTCTTTCCGGTTCTCTACTCTCAGATCTGAAGAGTGGCAACCAAATGGCAGCTTGGTACCACCTTACAAGAAGCTCTTCGCTTGCAAGGTCAATTACACCTCCAACGTTGGTGCCGCAGAACGGGAATCCGGCAATGCTAGCCGAGAGACACATGCGGTAACTTATTGCTAAATGATCCCAATCACCTACACTGTTACCAGTGTAAATAGCTACATATCTTTGAGATCCAGCAAAGAAAGCGTCTGCCAATACGAATGGTCGTACTTCACCAAGGTATCTTTCAATTTGTCCAAAATATGTTGCCTGGTTCTGCAAAAAACATTGTTTACCGTAAGAACTCGGAATCTGATTGTTGATTCAATATTCAGCAATTTAGATAGTTCGATATTTTCACGAGACTCTGACCTTTATGTCATCTAAAACTAAAGGCAGAGGATTGTCTCAAAGATTGCAATCAATGCCAGGTCCAGAACTTGTCAGTCGGGTTGTTGGCACTCGCCGTGGTTCCCATACTGAAACGGTTGTCTCGTACTGCAGCATGTGGGGAAGATATTACGCGAGTGTGCGGGGCAATTTCTACGTCACTCAAAGCCGAGGCCTGCCGGTGGCGTAAATCGCCGTCGCTTGGCTTATTATGCTACAGCAGCTGCAGCTGGCCTGTTTGTGATCATGTTTGTGTTATCTGCTCATAGATTATTCAACATCATTCTAAATAGGTCAGAAAATTCCCTATTCCTTTGAATTGGTCAAACGCAGAGAACTGCAGTGTTGAGACGCTTAGACGCCGTATTTCTTCGGGCTTGACAGGTTCCATGTGACAGTTACAAGCCCAAAAGTTGACTAATTCTATTTTAAATTATTTTATCATGTTTCACATGATGTAACTGTGCATAAAGTAAGCACACATCTTATTGGATGTATGACATGGAGATGTTTTGCATGATTGTATAAAGGGAGTATTTTTATAAGTGATGGTGTGTCTGTAGTTTTCCTAGTTTTTAAGAAATTTGTTAATAAGTTTAGTTACCTTGCAGCAACCGCAAGGTAAATTATAATTAATGTAAATAAAGTGTGTAAATAGACAGCAAATGGTGTTACTGAAAAGACACACCCAGTTATCATAGATATACAACTCAAGTAGCACTAAAATGTTTTCGAAGTTGAATAATCTATCCTAAGACACCGCGTTACTTGTTACTTATTTCAAATTATGCAAACTTCACTCAACAAAAGCACGTAATGTCGCCGTGTCCCAGAATGAAATCCCAATGACAACAGAATTTGTTCAATTCATTTTATTCTAAATCTGATAAAATAGCAAAAATGCTAAGTACACTTCCTAATATGAGTTCTTAATAAGGTAACCCCACACGCTAAAAGACAGTGACACAGCAATTAAACTAGTCTGAGACACTCTTTGATGTTACTGCTTCTAGAGTGAATAATTCGCGAACTGGTTTCTAGCTATTTTGTTCTGCCGTTCTTACCGAATTAATAAAATGTATGAGAGCTTCCTTCCCATAACTTGAACATGTCTATGTTTGTCATGGATGTAGCCTGTGAAAACACCTATGTATTTAATACTAACCATCATGTGAGAATAAATGTTGTGAACATCTTTGTGCGAAAATCCACTCTGATGTACGAGCTCTAGCGGCAAAATATTATCTTCTGTATCCATCGCGAAAGGCTCGTTGAAAACGTTCCAGAAACCGGCGACTGTTCTCGTTGCGGTCGGGAAATTTATGGGATCAAATCTATCGACAAAGTACCTGTCGGCGAAATAATTCGTGAAATCCCACCAAGCACTTCTACCAAGGTAAGTGTTTCCTGTAATCAAAAGAAACAACATTTTTGACTATACGACAAGACGAAAATCTTACTGACCTGCATAAGGTAGTCTTGTGGGTTCCAATATCAGATATTCATTGGCAACAGCAGTTTCAAACAATGCATCGGAAAAGTTGAATTGAATGAATGGATTTACCGCTAGAACAACTTTTTTGTTGTTGTTTGCCAGGGCTAGTTGAAATTCAAAAGGACTTGGGAATAAGTCCAAGTCCCAAGAAAAACTTGCGTTCTGACCTGCTATAAATATGGACTCGAGAGGGATTTCGTATTCGTCAAAGCTTGATACTAAAGCAAGCAAATCTGCGGCGCTTTCTCCAGATATAGCACCATGATGGTACCCCAAAGACCAAATCTAAATAAAACTTCATTTTTATCATATTTATTTAGATAACTATTTAAGTACTTACATTAGGTAATGGAGTAACCCCAGTCAAAGTTGTGTATTGTCTATAGATATCGTCGGGCGAGGGTCCCACGAAAACAAAGGCATCAAAAATACCATCAGCCACCATATAGTGAACGGCGAGATTACCACGGCTGTAATCAACGTCTACCCATGTTTCATAGGCGTTATGGAAAAAGACACCGCTGGTGTGGCTAACTCCATGTGCAAACAATACTGGTACTGCTCCAGCAAGTGCTTTCGTAGAATTTATATCATAATTTAAAATTCCTACGTTGTGCAATCGGTAAGGATCTTCACCACCAATTTCAGTTTGACGGAGAACCAAGTTGTCGGCGTGTAATGGAAGACCGTAGGCAACAGTGGCCAACGGGAAGGTTATGTCAAATCCAACTTCTCTACTAACGCCTTCCTATAATGTTGATTGTGAAAAGTTAATTCAAGAAATTTTGTATTATATTATAATAAACAATAGGGACGTAGGTATGTGAAGTCCCATAAGAAAGTGAACAAGGTGATAAAAACTGCAAAGGCCGATAACCTGGAATGTGATTCTATTATTAATATTTGAGTTACAGAAGGTGGTATCAGTGACTTTTCTTGGCCCTACATTCATCATCAATGATCAATCACATGTGACAAAGCTGTGACACAGCTATAGTTCTTCCTAAATCCAGACTGAAAAGCGGGTAGGATGTTGTAATAATTGTTCAAGTGCTCCGTCAGATAGCGGAACACCACCCTTGGACCTTAGACAGTTATAGTGGACGCCAAATTAAATTATATTGATTATATTTATATGAAGATGTCTAAGAAGGTTGGGATTTTGAAACACTGGTATGGATAAATTTAACAATGGAAACGAAGAGGATAGTATACAATACAAAAAATCATCTTACCACATATAATTTTCGCTAGCAGTATCTTATATCTGGGACAACAGGGTGATGTTGCAAGATTACAGATGTTTCAAAACAGGGCCTTGAGGATAATTTATTGTGAAGTGCAATAGATACGCAAGAATTACTGACATGCTTCGTGCCCTTAACTGGCTAAATGTAAGTCGATACATAGAGTATCAGTCCATGGTATTTATCCATAAAATCAAATTGGATATTATGCCAATTTACATGAGTGAACAGGACTGTGAACAGTTGTCCTTATATCAATAAAAGCCAAACTTACGTGGTCATACGTTAATCGTCCATCTGCATTGAAAATGGCAACTAGATCATTGTGTTGGTAAACTTCAATAGTAAACGGATCACTGTGTACAATTAACGCATGGTCTCCACCCCATACCATAGTAATATTCTGGGCATTATGGTTCTCCCAATAGAAACTAAAAATCAAGTTAATATTAATGCCACAGGCTATATCAATATCAAATTAGTATTTACGGCACATTTTCAGGTATCGGGGGTCCATTTAATGCGGTATCCAGATAGTACCTATTGTCGTACAACTCTGTAATTTGAAACCGAATGGTGTCGTCGAACAAAAACGAGATGGTAAACTGTAAAACTGTTTCCGTGTTTTTCAGTACGTTCCAGGTTATTGAGTTGTTGGTTGACGCGACACCAAACGCAGTCAGTAACTGAAATTCATTGGGAGTGGGTTCTTTATTTCTTAAATAACTGAAAAACAAACGTAAAATATATATAATATAATAGGGTGGATATATTAGTCGGAAACATTCTGTTTAGATAATTAGGAATTACGTGGAACCACGAACTGTTATTTTTTTGTAAGTTACCTCTACAATAATATTTAAGAACCGCAGAAAAAATTAGGAGAGCTAATTCAACCATCTAATGGTAGGTACCATGTAAGTAAATTTCCTAACATGCAACTGTGATCTCGTAATTGTGTCCTAATGAAGAGGGCAAGTACGCTTTCGGAATATAGGATGTATTAAACTGGCCGCTTCCTAGTAAATACATATATTCCAAAATAAATTCAGTCGCTCACTCTAATTAATCAAACTACGATAATCATGCATCGATAATACATCAGCGTTTAAAAAATATCTTACTTGCAAACAGAGCTTTCGGCGCAGGTTTTGAATTGTGCTTGGGCTACAACTGTTAAAACAGCTGCCAAAAGAACCAACACCCTGAAACAAATTCAATTTTAATATTCTCAAATTTGCTTCACACTTTCACCTACTTCAAGAACATGTTGGTTACCATTTAGACTCCTGGAAGAATGAGTATTACATTTAAAGTTTGTCGAAGTTTTATCTACATTTTTAAGAGGTTTGTTTTTATTAGAATTTAGATGTAAACTGTAGAGAGATATCATCTATAAAGATAATATTGTTATCGTGGAGATTGAACCACCGATTAAGCTTGAAAATCTGATAAATATCCTAGGTTTGTGGCTTTTCGAATTCAGGAACTCTTCATTCACACACATGGGAAATAACTTATGGTGTTTATTATTTTCAAACACAAAATTAATTCACTCAAAGGGAAAATATAGTCCTGAACCAGGCAGTATTGGTGTACCTCAATTTTCTCTTTTAAGATCATTAGAGGATCGATTATCCCGTATTGGAGTGGCATTCTGTGATGTCTCCTAATAAAAAGAATCTTGATTTAATTCTATAAGTTCATGCATTTGCTCGAGGAGTAGTTGCTCTTTGGAATATACAGGATGATTCAGTTTTAATTTTGATGACTCCAGGAATCGATAGAACTGCCCAAAATAATTTGGGTTTCTCTAATAAACTACAGTGTAAAAATGCTATGTTACCAAGTTAGAGGGCACCAAATTTGGTATTTTTTGTTTTAGATTTTTGAGAGTATCTTGGAAACTGAAAAAGACGCAGTCTTCATATTTTCCATGCCTTCCTTGTGGGGCATGAAACATTATTTGGTATAATAAAGATATGTGTTGCCTATATTAAAAAGAAACACATATTTGATTGCTTGAATCACGACGAAAGAACTACTGACCTGCATAAGGTAGTCTTGTGGGTTCCAGTATCAGGTATTCATTGGCAACAGCGGCTTCAAACAATGCATCGGAAAAGTGCTTTATTTCTTAAGTAACTGTAACACAAACGCAGAATATATATGATATAATAGAGTGGATATATTAGTGGGAAGCAGAGGTTGAACGAATTATCTACCTTATATTATACAATTTTGAGGGAGTCCAAGCAACGGAGTTACAATACTAGGGAGCCATGAACTGTTAAACTCTTTTTCCTTCTTCAAAAAATTGTGAACGGGTTATATCAAATTGAAAATGGGAATATAGTATGGATTGAACCAAAGGTCCTGTTATACATTCAATTAACTGCTTCCCGGTAATACATTCAGTTCAAAATATCTTCAGTTTCTAAACTTGACTAACCAAAATATATTATACAATAGATAGTATAAGCTTTTAAAAATGTCTTACTTGCAAGCAGCGCTTTCCTCGCAAGTTTTGTATTGTGCATGGACCACTGTTGCAACAGCTGCCAAAAGAACCAATCCCCTAGAACAAATTCAATTTTAATATTATAGAAAAATTTTCGTAGCGTTCTTACCTACTTCAACATCATGTGGTTTATCATTCAGACTTCTGGAATAATGAGTGTCGCTTTTAAAGTTTGTCTGAATGTTATCATAATTCTTAAGAGGTTTATTTTTAGCAGATTTTGACTGCAGACGGTAGAGGTATCATCCAAAAAGATAATTGCTATCGTGGAGTTTGAACCACCAATATTAATCTTGAAGATCTGATATGTATCTTACGTTTGCGCCTTTTGGGATACAGGAGTGCTTCGCTTACACACGAGCCGAAAAATTATTCATTTATTGCTGGTAGTTCCGTGCAACATTTCTAAATTAAGCAGAATTATTGTTATGACTGGAATCTTAAATAAACGCAGATAATTAATGAAATTGATACATCACTTGAGTACGTTTTCACAGGTGGGAGAAGAAAGCGCACGACACCTGAAATAGAAGGGGCTCGGGTGGTATATTTCACACGGCACCCACGTAACGCGTAGTGTGCACCCAGCACTATCGCCTACTAAAAATTCTCGAAGAAGACCGCAGAATCAGCCCCCCACGCTCAGCTTATAAAAGATGGAGACCCAGCAAAGGATCTTGAGTGTGTAACTTGTTGTCCGGCCATCAGAAGAACCCAGTACTCCCAGGCATCTGTAAAAGTTTTCGTTTCACAACCATCTTCTGACCTATCCACCGCTACCATTCTCACGTAAGTACCGATGCTTATTAATTTATTGTTATAGCCTAGCTATTAGTAATTAAACATTATCCAACCACCTGGTGGGTTGGAGCTGAATGATTTGCAACAGATAAGCCTGGTGCAATCGGAGTTGTCTGCTGTTGAGTGTAAGACCATATAATTACGAGGGTATCGGGCTGCCAGAATCGAACGAGAGGTAAGTTCGTTTCAGATTATTCGATTAATTTCCAACAAAAAGACCGACTGAAGAATCGAGAATATCGAGAAACTTGTAATTAATTTTCCTGTAAATATTTTACCAAATCTGATTTGTAACTAAATATAAATTATTTAAGCTGGTTTCCGTTTTGTGTTTTCCGTTTACCGTTGCATATAATTTGGTGCCTGAGTCGATTAAAAAAACCCTACTCTTCTTCGACTGAGAGCTAAGGGTATTATCGACGATTATGATGTGTCCTACCGACTATATCTTAATGCAACAAAAGAAATCTTGACAAGGAACAAAGCAACAGCTGCTACTACACATAAAGAAAAAAAAACACTTCTTAGAGCATTAATTTTTTAATTCTGCTGCACCAACTCCTTCAAATAACTTGGTTGAAAATTATATAATATAACAAATCTATCTGAATCTAATACTCTGCTTTTTGTTTGCGTTTATGTTCATATCTTTGAAGGGTATACCGTCCACTGTAGTATCATATACTTCTGGGGTAATCGATATGGGTGCTTCGCCTTCTAGAATAAAAAACAGGCAACACTTTTAATTAGAACCGAACTGCTATTTCATTCTTTATTTACCCGTTGTTTTCATTGAAGATGGTGGTCTAAATACATAGACCTGGCGAGTAATAAGCGGTTCGTCAGGATAAAACGCGTCTTCATCGATCAGTCTAAAAATGTCAGAATAATTATTTTCCGTCATCTAACATTTTACTTAGCTGCATACTCATAGTGAAGTTCATCATCTTGGAACGTGAAACTAAGATAAGTATATTCGTTCCTTCTGTAACCATAACTAGAACCGTCGTCAAACAGAATTCTACCTCTGGCTTGGAGATTCTTCAAAAATCATTGAAAATTATTTTCGTCCAAATATCATTTAAAAAATTCACTTACAGTATCCAAAAAGACGTATATGTCGAAAGAATCAACTCTCATGTCTTCTGTGTTTCTTGGAAATCCATTTCGTCTAGCGACAATACCGCCACCTCTATAAAAAACTGGAATCTGCAAGCACATTCAGATAAATACCTTTGGATACTTTTCCTTAAACTACGAGTATCTTACCCTATCTGGATACACATCTACAAGTGTGAAACCGTATCCATTGTAGAGCAAGGGAGTGTCTGCATCATACCAAACGTCTCCTGGAGCCAGGTACACAACATGGGCTGTCTGATTTGGCTGACTAATAGGATAAACTAATATTTCATCTCCTGAAAATGTTGCCAAATTAAAATGTGGCAACGAAAGCGTAATGGGAATATACGCTACCCAAAATGAAACCATTATCTATATAGAAAAGATTTGCGTTCCTGGGATACTGGTAGAACAGAGGTTTAACAACTGGATTCCTGAACCGTTCGTGTTCGAAGAACAAGGTGTAGATATGATCAATTAAGGAATATCTGAGGTCAATGGCCTGCTTAATGTATCCTCGAGTCTCCTCGGACCACTCGCTTGGCTTTCTTTCCGGTTCTCTACTCTCAGATCTGAAGAGTGGCAACCAAATGGCAGCTTGGTACCACCTTACAAGAAGCTCTTCGCTTGCAAGGTCAATTACACCTCCAACGTTGGTGCCGCAGAACGGGAATCCGGCAATGCTAGCCGAGAGACACATGCGGTAACTTATTGCTAAATGATCCCAATCACCTACACTGTTACCAGTGTAAATAGCTACATATCTTTGAGATCCAGCAAAGAAAGCGTCTGCCAATACGAATGGTCGTACTTCACCAAGGTATCTTTCAATTTGTCCAAAATATGTTGCCTGGTTCTGCAAAAAACATAGTTCACCGTAAGAACTCGGAATCTGATTGTTGATTCAATATTCAGCAATTTAGATAGTTAGATATTTTCACGAGACTCTGACCTTTATATCATCTAAAACTAAAGGCAGAGGATTGTCTCAGAAATACTTCAAACTATCAAAGATTGAAATCAATGCCAGGGCCAGAACTCGTCAGTCGGGTTGTTGCCACTCGCCGTGGTTCCCATACTGAAACGGTTGTCTCGTACTGCAGCATGTGGGGAAAATATTACGCTGGTGTGCGGGGCGATTACTACGTCACTGAAAGCCCAGGCCTGCCGGTGGCGTAAATCGCCGTCGCTTGGCTTATTATTCTACAGCAGCTGGCCTGTTTGTGGTCATGATTGTGTTGTGTGCTCATAGATTATTCAACATCATTCCAAATAGGTAAATAGGTCAGAAAATTCCTTGTTCCTTTGAATTGGTCAAACGCAGAGAACTGCAGTGTTGAGACGCTTAAACGCCGTATTTCTTCGGGCTTGATAGGTTCCATGTGACAGTTACAAGCCCAAAAGTTGACTAATTCTATTTTAAATTATTTTATCATGTTTCACATGATGTAACTGTGCATAAAGTAAGCACACATCTTATTGGATGTATGACATGGAGATGTTTTGCATGATTGTATAAAGGGAGTATTTTTATAAGTGATGGTGTGTCTGTAGTTTTCCTAGTTTTTAAGAAATTTGTTAATAAGTTTAGTTACCTTACAGCAACCGCAAGGTAAATTATAATTAATGTAAATAAAGTGTGTAAATAGACAGCAAATGGTGTTACTGAAAAGACACACCCAGTTATCATAGATATACAACTCAAGTAGCACTAAAATGTTTTCGAAGTTGAATAATCTATCCTAAGACACCGCGTTACTTGTTACTTATTTCAAATTATGCAAACTTCACTCAACAAAAGCACGTAATGTCGCCGTGTCCCAGAATGAAATCCCAATGACAACAGAATTTGTTCAATTCATTTTATTCTAAATCTGATAAAATAGCAAAAATGCTAAGTACACTTCCTAATATGAATTCTTAATAAGGTAACCCCACACGCTAAAAGACAGTGACACAGCAATTAAACTAGTCTGAGACACTCTTTGATGTTACTGCTTCTAGAGTGAATAATTCGCGAACTGGTTTCTAGCTATTTTGTTCTGCCGTTCTTACCGAATTAATAAAATGTATGAGAGCTTCCTCCCCATAACTTTAACATGTCTATGTTTGTCATGGATGTAGCCTGTGAAAACACCTATGTATTTAATACTAACCATCATGTGCGAATAAATGTTGTGAACATCTTTGTGCGAGAATCCACTCTGATGTACGAGCTCTAGCGGCAAAATATTTTCTTCTGTACCGATCACAAAAGGCTGGTTGAAAAAGTTCCAGAAACCGGCGACTGTTCTCGTTGCAGTCGGGAAATTTATGGGATCAAATCTATCAGCAAAGTACCTGTCCGCGAAAAAATTCGTGAAATCCCAAAAAGCACTTCTACCAAGGTAAGTGAATCCTGTAATCAAAAGAAACAACATTTTTGCCGATACGACACTTCGAAAATCTTACTGACCTGCATAAGGTAGTCTTGTGGGTTCCAATATCAGATATTCATTGGCAACAGCAGTTTCAAATAATGCATCGGAAAAGTTGAATTGAATGAATGGATTTACCGCTAGAACAACTTTTTTGTTGTTGTTTGCCAGGGCTAGTTGAAATTCAAAAGGACTGGGGAATAAGTCCAAGTCCCAAGAAAAAGCTGCGTTCTGACGTGCTATAAATATTGACTCGAGGGGGATTTCGTATTCGTCAAAGCTTGATACTAAAGCAAGCAAATCTGCGGCGCTTTCTCCAGGTATAGCACCATGATGGTACCCCAAAGACCAAATCTAAATAAAACTTCATTTTTATCACATTTATTTAGATAACTATTTAAGTACTTACATTAGGTAATGGAGTAACCCCAGTCAAAGTTGTGTATTGTCTATAAATATCGTCGGGCGAGGGTCCCACGAAAACAAAGGCATCAAAAATACCATCAGCCACCATATAGTGAACGGCGAGATTACCACGGCTGTAATCAACGTCTACCCATGTTTCGTAAGCGTTATGGAAAAAGACACCGCTGGTGTGGCTAACTCCATGTGCAAACAATACTGGTACTGCTCCAGCAAGTGCTTTCGTAGAATTGATCTCATAATTTAATATTCCTACGTTGTGCAATCGGTAAGGATCTTCTCCTCCAATTTCAGTTTGACGGAGAACCAAGTTGTCGGCATGTAATGGAAGACCGTAGGCAACAGTGGCCAACGGGAAGGTTATGTCAAACCCAACTTCTCTGCTAATGCCTTCCTATAATGTTGATTGTGAAAAGTTAATTCAAGAAATTTTGTATTATATTGTAACGTTGCAAAAAGAAACACATTAGGTAATCAAGAATTGATTGTGTTTACTTTTAACGTTCTGACGTCACGCCCGGATCCCGAAGAGATGCACGTCACCTGTGTTCGTAGACACAGGTGGGAGACGCAAGCGCGCGCCAGTTGAGACGACCTTCAACCGAGATGGATGGTAGTTGCGGCCGTTACTAATCTGACGTCCTGCATTTTGCACCCGGCACTACTCTTCCCGCTAGAAACTCGAAGTGACCCGCCGCCGAAGACCTCCCGCTCCTCGCTTATAAAAGTGGGTGCTCCGCCGAAGAGAATTCAGTATTTGGTCGCCCGGCCATCAGCCGAAACCAATACTCCCAGCGTCCGAGATGATGCTGGCCGCTGACATCCGAAATTAGTACTTGATCGACCGTTCCGACTTCGCCGTGTGATCAAACCGAAAGTAATTATATTATCCCGTAAATATTTGAGTAAGTAACTTTGAGTAAGTACCCTGCCTCGTTCGTATCAAATAAATTTAATCTGTTCATGCTGGGGAATTGGGAGTGCTGTCTATGAAGATCGATCGATTTTCCCATCCTGTGTGGCCCTAGCGCCTGTAACAGGACGATATACCGGTGGAAATCGATTGCATCCGGGTAATGGGCGGCTCCTGGTGAAATCTTAAGGTAGAACAGATTGATTATTTGCGACGAAGGAGCTAGCGGCGTTCCCCCAGGCGATTGCACTCGCGTGCTGAATAAATAAAACATTAAAGATAGTATGGGAATGGGTGACATTTACTAAATTAAGACTTAATATAAGGAAAACGAAGGCTATGATTATTGGAAGTAACAAGGCCTAAAAATTACTATAATAAAACAGGACCGTGAACAGTTGTCCTTAAATCAATAAAAGCCAAACTTACGTGGTCATACGTTAATCGTCCATCTGCATTGAAAATGGCAACTAGATCATTGTGTTGGTAAACTTCAATAGTAAACGGATCACTGTGTACAATTAACGCATGGTCTCCACCCCATACCATAGTAATATTCTGGGCATTATGGTTCTCCCAATAGAAACTAAAAATCAAGTTAATATTAATGCCACAGGCTATATCAATATCAAATTAGTATTTACGGCACATTTTCAGGTATCGGCGGTCCATCTAATACGGTATCCAGATAGTACCTATTGTCGTACAGCTCTGTAATTTGAAACCGAATGGTGTCGTCGAACAAAAACGAGATGGTAAACTGTAAAACTGTTTCCGTGTTTTTCAGTACGTTCCAGGTTATTGAATTGTTGGTTGACGCGACACCAAACGCAGTCAGTAACTGAAATTCATTGGGAGTGGGTTCTTTATTTCTTAAATAACTGAAAAACAAACGTAAAATACATATCATATATTAGACAGAAACATTTGCCTTCAACAGGGCTAAATATTCTGGTTAGACATTTAGGAATTACACACTAGAAATCTTAACTTACGTGAAACCACGAACTGTTACTTTTTTGTAAACGGGGTGACATCAATAATATTTAAGAACCTCACAAAAATTAGGAGAGAGAATTCAACAATCTATGGTAGGTACCACGTAAGTAAATTTCCTAACATGCAACTGTGATCTCGTAATTGTGTCCTAATGAAGAGGGCAAGTACGCTTTCGGAATATTGGATGAATTAAACTGGCCGTTTCCTAGTAATACATCTATTCCAAAATATATTTCAGTGGCTAAATCTAATTAATCAAACTACGATAATCGTGCATCGATAATACATCAGTGTTTAAAAAATTTCTTACTTGCAAGCAGAGCTTTCCGCGCAGGTTTTGAATTGTGCTTGGGCTACTGTTAAAACAGCTGCCAAAGGAACCAACACCCTGAAACAAATTAAATTTTAATATTATTCTCAAATTTTCTGCGCATTTACACCTACTTCAAGATCATGTTGATTATCATTTAGACTCTTGTCGAAGTTTTATCTACATTTTTAAGAGATTTGTTTTTTAACAGATTTTGGATGTAAACTGTAGAGGTATGATCTATAAAGATAATTGTTATCGTGGAGATTGGACCATCAATTAATCTTGAAGGTTTGATATATATCTTTCGTTTGTGCCTTTTGGGATGCAGGACTGCTTCGCTCACACACGAGCCGAAAAATTATTCATTCATTGCTGGTAGTTCCGTGCAGCATTTCTAAATTAAGCAGAAATATTGTTATGACTGGAATCTTAAATAAACGCAGATAATTAATGGAATTGATACATCACTTGAGTACGTATTCACAGGTGGGAGAAGAAAGCGCACGACACCTGAAATAGAAGGGGCTCGGGTGGTATATTTCACACGGCACCCACGTAACGCGTAGTGTGCACCCAGCACTATCGCCTACTAAAAATTCTCGAAGAAGACCGGAGAATCAGCCCCCCACGCTCAGCTTATATAAGATGGAGACCCAGCAAAGGATCTTGAGTGCGTAACTTGTTGTCCGGCCATCAGAAGAACCCAGTACTCCCAGGCATCTGGTTTCACAACCATCTTCTGACGTATCCACCGCTACCGTTCTCACGTAAGTACCGATGCTTATTTATTGTTATAGCCTAGCTATTAGTAATTAAACATTATCCAACCACCTGGTGGGTTGGAGCTGAATGATTTGCAACAGATAAGCCTGGTGCAATCGGAGATGTCTGCTGTTGAGTGTAAGACCATATAATTACGAGGGTATCGGGCTGCTAGAATCGAACGAGAGGTAAGTTCGTTTCAGATTATTCGATTAATTTGCGACAAAAAGACCGACTGAAGAATCGAGAATATCGAGAAACTTGTAATTAATTTCCCTGTAAATATTTTACCAAATCTGATTTGTAACTAAATATAAATTATTTAAGCTGGTTTCCGTTTTGTGTTTTCCGTTTACCGTTGCATATAATTTGGTGCCTGAGTCGATTAAAAAAACCCTACTCTTCTTCGACTAAGAGCTAAGGGTATTATCGACGATTATGATGTGTCCTACCGACTATATCTTAATGCAACAAAAGAAATCTTGACAAGGAATAAAGCAACAGCTGCTACTACACACAAAGAAAAAAACACTTCTTAGAGCATTAATTTTTTAATTCTGGTGCACCAACTCCTTCAAATAACTTGGTTGAAAATTGTATAATATAACAAATCTATCTGAATCTAATACTCTGCTTTTTGTTTGCGTTTATGTTCATATCTTTGAAGGGTATACCGTCCACTGTAGTATCATATACTTCTGGGGTAATCGATATGGGTGCTTCGCCTTCTAGAATAAAAAACAGGTAACACTTTTAATTAGAACCGAACTGCTACTTCATTCTTTATTTACCAGATGTTTTCATTGAAGGTGGCGGTCTAAACACATAGACCTGGCGAGTAATAAGCGGTTCGTCAGGATAAAACGCGTCTTCATCTATCAGTCTAAAAATGCCAGCATAATTATTTTCCGTCATCTAATATTTTACTTAGCTGCATACTCATAGTGAAGTTCATCATCTTGGAACGTGAAACTAAGATAAGTATATTCGTTCCTTCTGTAACCATAACTAGAACCATCGTCAAACAGAATTCTGCCTCTGGCTTGGAGATTCTTCAAAAATCATTGAAAATTATTTTCGTCTAAAGATCATTTAAAAAATTCACTTACGGTATCCAAAAAGACGTATATGTCGAAGGAATCGATTCTCATGTCGTCTGTGTTTCTTGGAAATCCATTTCGTCTAGCGACAATACCGCCACCTCTATAAAAAACTGGAATCTGCAAGCACATACCTTTCAATACTTTTCCTTAAACTACGAGTATCTTACCCTATCTGGATACACATCTACAAGTGTGAAACCGTATCCATTGTAGAGCAAGGGAGTGTCTGCATCATACCAAACGTCTCCTGGAGCCAGGTACACAACATGAGCTGTCTGATTTGGCTGACTAATAGGATAAACTAATATTTCATCTCCTAAAAATGTTGTCAAATTAAAATGTGGCAACGAAAGCGTAATGAGAATATACCCTACCCAAAATGAAACCATTATCTATATAAAAAAGATTTGCGTTCCTGGGATACTGGTAGAACAGAGGTTTAACAACTGGATTCCTGAAACGTTCGTGTTCGAAGAACAAGGTGTAGATATGATCAATTAAGGAATATCTGAGGTCAATGGCCTGCTTAATGTATCCTCGATTCTCCTCGGACCAATCGCTTGGCTTTCTTCCCTCTTCTATAGTCTGAGATCTGAAGAGTGGCAACCAAATGGCAGCTTGGTACCACCTTACAAGAAGCTCTTCGCTTGCGAGGTTATTTAAACCTCCAACGTCGGTGCCACAGAACGGAAAACCGGCAATACTAGCCGAAAGGCACATGCGGTAACTTATTGATAAATGATCCCAATCACCTCCACTGTTACCAGTGTAAATAGCTACATGTCTCTGAGATCCAGCAAAGAAAGCGTCTGCCAACACGAATGGTCGTACTTCACCAAGGTATCTTTCAATTTGTCCAAAATATGTTGCCTGGTTCTGCAAAAAAACATTGTTCACCGTAAGAATTCGGAATCCGATTGTTGATTCAGCAATTTAGATAGAGACTCTGACCTTTATGTCATCTAAAACTAAGGGCAGAGAATTGTCTCAGAAAACCTTCAAACTATCAAAGATTGAAATTAATGCCAGGGCTAGAACTCTTCAGTCGGGTTGTTGCCAGGCGCCGTGGTCTCATACTGCTTGTGGGGAGAATATTACGCGGGTGTACGGGGCGATTACTACGTCACTTAGAGCCAAGGCCTGCCGGAGGCGTAAATCGCCATTGCTTGGTTTATTATTCTACAGGAGCTGGTCTGTTTGTGGTCATGTTTGTGTTCTCTGCTCATAGAATATTCAACATCATTCTCAATAGGTCAGACAATTCACTGTTCTTTTAAATTGGACCAAACGCAGAGAATTGCAGTGTTGAGACGCTGAGGCGCCGTATTTTTTCGGGCTTGACAGGTTCCATGTGACAGTTACAAGCCCAAAACTTGACTAATTCTATTTTTAATTATGGTATCATGTTTCACATGAAAGTCTGTTTTGTAACTGTCTCATAAAATAAGCACACATCTTGTTGGACTTATGAAATGGAGATGTTTAGCATGATTAGTCGAATTAATGTATTTAGGGAGTATTTTTATAAGTGATGGTGTGTTTGTAGTTTTCCCAGTTTTAAGAAATTTCCAAATAAGTTTAGTTACCTAACAGCAATCGCAAGATAAATTGTAATTAATGTAAATAAAGTGTGTAAATAGGCATTCCTGAAAAAACACACCCAGTTTCCTCCCCATAACTTTAACATGTCTATGTTTATCGTGGATGTAGCCTGTGCAAACACCTACGTATTTAATACTAACCATCATGTGCGAATAAATGTTGTGAACATCTTTATGCGAGAATCCACTCTGATGTATGAGCTCCAGCGGCAAAATATTTTCTTCTGTACCGATCACAAAAGGCTCGTTGAAAATGTTCCAGAAACCGGCGACCGTTCTCGTTGCAGTCGGGAAATTTAATTGATCAAATCTATCAACGAAGTACCTGTCAGCGAAAAAATTCGTGAAATCCCACCAAGCACTTCTACCAAGGTAAGTGTTTCCTGTAATCAAAAGAAACGACATTTTTGACTATACGACACGACGAAAATCTTACTGACCTGCATAAGGTAGTCTTGTGGGATCCAATATCAGGTATTCATTGGCAACAGCAGTTTCAAACAATGAATCGGTAAAGTTGAATTGAATGAATGGATTTACCGTTAGAACAACTTTTTTGTTGTTGTTTGCCAGGGCTAGTTGAAATTCAAAAGGACTTGGGAATAAGTCCAAGTCCCAAGAAAAACTTGCGTTCTGAGCTGCTATAAATATGGACTCGAGGGGGATTTCGTATTCGTCAAAGCTTGATACTAAAGCAAGCAAATCTGCGGCGCTTTCTCCAGGTATAGCACCATGATGGTACCCCAAAGACCAAATCTAAATAAAACTTCATTTTTATCATATTTATTTAGATAACTATTTAAGTACTTACATTAGGTAATGGAGTAACCCCGGTCAAAGTTGTGTATTGTCTATAAATATCGTCGGGTGAGGGTCCCAAGAAAACAAAGGCATCAAAAATACCATCAGCTACCATATAGTGAACGGCGAGATTACCACGGCTGTAATCAACGTCTACCCATGTTTCATAGGCGTTATGGAAAAAGACACCGCTGGTGTGGGTAACTCCATGTGCAAACAACACTGGCACTGCTCCAGCAAGTGCTTTCGTAGAATTTATATCATAATTTCCACTTTCTACGTTGTGCAATCGGTAAGGATCTTCACCTCCAATTTCAGTTTGACGGAGAACCAAGTTGTCGGCGTGTAATGGAAGACCGTAGGCAACAGTGGCCAACGGGAAGGTTATGTCAAATCCAACTTCTCTGCTAACGCCCTCCTATAATGTTGATTGTGAAAAGTTAATTCAAGAAATTTTATATTATTATGGGCGAATATAAGAAACCTTGGGCACATTCGGAAAAACATTGTCCAATAAGCAGGAATTAACAAGATGCGCGATGTGAGGCCAACAATTATAGAAGAAGGCAGAATTCATCTTTTCGCTGAAGATACAAATATTAATATATGGGGTGAAAACCCAGAAGATGTTATGGGGAAAATAAATAAAACATTAAAGACAGTATGGGAATGGGTGGCATTTACTAAATTAAAATTTAATACAAGGAAAAAGAAGGCAATGATTATTGGAAGTGATGAGGACTTAAAATTATTATTGGTGATGAAGAACTGGAAATAGATAATCAAATTAAATACCTGGGGGTATAGTGGATTCCAAATTAAATTATATTGATTATATTTATATGAAGATGTCTAAGAATGTTGAGATTTTGAAACTGGTATGGATAAATTTAACAATGGAAACCAAGAGGATAGTATACAATATAAATCATCTTACCACATATGATTTTCGCGAGCAGTATCTTATATCTGGAACAACAGGGTGATATTGCAAAATTACGGATTCTTCAAAACAGGGCCTTGAGGATAATTGTGAAGTGCAATAGATATGGGAGAATTACTGACATACTTCGTGCGATTATCTGGTTATAAATGTAAGTCGATACATAGAATATCAGACCAAACTCGAATAGGGAAAAATTATACTTTTCACAAAGGCATATTAGTTTTCCCACAAAAACAGGATCGTTCACAGTTGTCCTTCTTATATCAACAAAAGCCAAACTTACATGGTCATACGTTAATCGTCCATCTGCATTGAAAATGGCAACTAGATCATTGTGTTGGTAAACTTCAATAGTAAACGGATCACTGTGTACAATCAACGCATGGTCTCCACCCCATACCATAGTAATATTCTGGGTATTATGGTTCTCCCAATAGAAACTAAAAATCAAGTTAACATTAATGCCACAGGCTATATCAATATCAAATTGGTATTTACGGGACATTTTCAGGTATCGGGGGTCCATTTAATGCGGTATCCAGATAGTACCTATTATCGTACAACTCTGTAATTTGAAACCGCATGGTGTCGTCGAACAAAAACGAGATGGTAAACTGTAAAACTGTTTCCGTATTTTTCAGTACGTTCCATGTTATTGAATTGTTGGTTGACGCGACACCAAACGCAGTCAGTAACTGAAATTCATTGGGAGTGGGTTCTTTATTTCTTAAATAACTGAAAAACAAACGTAAAATACATATCATATATTAGTTAGAAACATTTGCCATCATTAGGGCTAAATATTCTGTTTGGACAAAATATATTTAGTCGCTAAATCTAATTAATCGAACTAAAATAAAACATCAGCGTTTAAAAAAATTCTTACTTGCAAGCAGAGCTTTCCGCGCAGGTTTTGAATTGTGCATGGGCTGCTGTTAAAACAGCTGCCAAAAGAACCAACACCCTGAAACAAATTCAATTTTAATATTATTCTCAAATTTGCTTCACACATTCACCTACTTCAAGATCATGTTGGTTATCATTTAGACTCCTGGGAGAATGAGTATTACATTTAAAGTTTGTCGAAATTTTATCTACATTTTTAAGAGGTTTGTTTTTTAGCAGATTTTGGATGTAAACTGTAGAGGTATCATCCATAAAGATAATATTGTTATCGTGGAGATTGAACCACCAATAGGTAGGTTCGGTAATTTTCAAATTTCATTAAAATTTATAGAGTTTATTATTCTGAAGGCAGTTATGTTGTTAATTTTTGTTAAAAAAAAATCCTTCGCTTGTGAAGCCGTTGCAAAGTTTTCCGTCGGTGCGAGGCTAGAAATCGTACCTTGCAGCGAGAGTAGGCCGCGTGACGTCAGAACTTAGTATAACGTACAAGTCCCAGCTTTAGCGCGCAGCAGTCCCATAAGTATTATGCATATGCATGTGTAGTTAAATTGTTAAATATTATTAACTGGTTCTAACTGGTGTTTTCTGTTTTGTACCCAGACTAATACATCGTAAAGCACACCAATAAAACGGAAAAAGTGGTTCGTTGGAGCCTGAAGGAAAATCGGTCAGCATTATCAATATTTTGGCGAGTTAGTTTATCATTGCAAAAGTTTATAAAATTATCGGCTGCCCCATTGCAGCCACTCTAAATAAAATAGAACATAATGTAATTTATCGACAGTTTTCTGGGACCCCTCGGTACTTGGGTAACGTGTTACGGTTAGCATAATTTGAAACAGGATGCTAGGAGCATGACGGAGCCAAATACTGAATCGCCGTAGCGTTCCCTCCCTGAGCTAAAAAAGGAAATTTTGTTAACTATTTTACAATAATAATTAAATAGTACGTCATCATAAAGTTCTCTTTTGAAGACTGGTAGGACGCGTACCTCCATCCTTTCCCTGAGCTAGCCTACGCATTTCCGTAAAAGTAGAACATTCTACATCCCCAACTATTTGAGAGCAGTAGTCTAATCTGCTCCAACCTCTACCTCTTTATTCCTATGTCTGACTCTAGTATGTCGCGAACTATTCATTTGTGCCTCAGAAGGTGTCCTACCATCCTACGATCCTATCCCCTATTCTTTATTGTCTTCCATACTTTTTTCTTTTCCCCAACTCTTTCTAATTCCTCCTTATTGCTAACTTGTCTATCCACGGTATCTTCAACACCCGTCTGTAGCATCACATTTCAAACGCTTCTACTCTTTTTCAATCCGCTTCTCCCATTGTCCAAGTTTCGCACCCATAGGTATAATTTCGTACTCCATACATGCGTCTTTAAGGGTCTCTTCCGAGTTTCTACATTAACCGTTCCGGAATATAGCAGTTGTTTCTTTTTATTAAACAAGTACCTAGTAGCTACGTAGCGTAGTTTTTTGATTCGCGTGAGTTGTATTGTTTCCGTTTTTTTAAAAAATTTCCAATCCGTTATAAAACTGTTAACTTGATAACTTGTCAATCACTTAGGTATACATACCTACATAAATGAGTAGGTATGTATTGTATTGTATTAGAGAATATAGGTAGGTACCTATTTTACAAACAGAAGTAAGCAGGTATCTACAATGAATCTACATACCTACTTATACTGAATTATAAAAGGCATGTACAGTTAATAAATTGTTGACTTTGTTTTACTTATACCGGTCTGCATTTACACTACTGTTTTGATGTTGAATGAAATTGGGGTTAGATGCAAGAACCACACACCATTTCCACATTTACCGGGACATTTACCTACCTACTACATAAATATGGCAAATTATGTGAATCGGACTTTTGATACCCTTGTTGCATCATTAATCAATTATATTGTCTTTGTTTTATGTTTCCTTGACATCTTACTTTAAACATTCACTCTCGAAATAGTCCCAATAAGTATGTTACGAGATAGGTACCTACCGCTTCGCGGGCATTCAAGAGAAGTGGGAGGAGCGCCTTACGAATCTCTGACGTCAAACCAATAACAAAGCGAACTAGCATGTGGGCGTGATAAGCTAATTTCTTTTGCTTATTACGCCGCAAAAAAATTTTTTAGAAAAAAAAAATCGCCGTAAATCAATTACAATAACAATTTTCTGTCATTTTCATGCCAAAAATAGATATCTTATTTTTCTCCGAACCTCCCTATTAAGCTTGAGAATCTGATAAATATCCCGGGTTTGTGGCTTTTCGAATGCAGGAACTCTTCACTCACACGCATGGGAAATCACTTATTTTCAAACAAAAAATGAATTCATTCCAGGGAAATATAGTCCTGAACCTGGCAGTATTGGTGTACCTCAATTTTCTCTTTTAACACCATCTGCTCGATTATCCCGTATTGGAGTGGTATTCTGTGATATCTCGTAGTAAAAAAAATATGATCTTGGAATAATAGAAAATGAGGGTTACGTCAATGTTTCCACTGAAGTGTCGTCCGTCTTCCTCCTGACGCCGTATGACCTAATCCAAAGTGGATATACCTAATTTGATTTTAACCTCCACGGTCTTTTTCTCTCGATCTGATAATACTAATTACATTCCTCGAATAACCTGTCCTATTCTGAACATGACGAACATAAGAGAGAATGACACTTGAGATTTAAACTTAATGTCTTACCCTCTCATCGAGATTATTACAGGCAATTGAGAAATTTACAAATGCGGCAGTGCACTCGGAAAATGCATATCTCTATTTGCGCAAGTAATTGGATAGCTACATATGAAAGGTATTTTTCAAATTAATGACTTCAAAACGAGTGCCCCCTGAGTTTCTCTGAGGTGCCGATCACACGTTACTTCGAGATAATAAAGTGCTTGTTTCCCAATTAGATGTGGTATAGGATACCAAGGGCTGTGCAACTAATCTTCATCATCATAAGGTTCTCAGTCCGAAGACTGGTTGGACGCGTACCTCCATTCTTTTCTATCCTGAGCTAACCTACGCATTTCCCTAAAAGTAGAACATCCTACATCCCTAACTATTTGAGAGCAGTAGTCTAATCTAGGCCTACCCCTACCTCTTTTTATTCCTATCTCTGACTCTAGTATGTCGCGAACTAATCTTCAAGGAAGAAAAACTCTTTCCGCTATATAATGATCCCTTGAACTGAAAATAAGCGCCCTCTTTTGGTCCTAACATAAGACCTTAAAAGGGAGCTCACACATTGGAGCGGGTTAGGTCGGAATCCAGCTGGCAAAACCTTTGTAAAACACACATTTATTTAAAACACTCACAAGTTTATATTACTTTTCATTTGTCCTAAGTGAATATGCTCTTGAGATTACTTTACTTTTTTGATCTAATAGATAGATTTTAATAGGGCATGTACCTACATCCTGAGCAGTGAATGTTAAAATACTTGCTAACCTCACCTTATCTGATTTTGCTTAATCAGTTTGTTTTTCGGTAGGTACATTCAACCTGCAGTAAGTCATGATTGCAACGTCAATTACTTAGTTGTTCCTTTCTTGTGACTTATATTGTTTGCTTATGTACAGGGTGTCCCATTTTCGTTGTGATTCTGCTATGTTAGTTGACCACCCAAAATAAAACACGAAACGTTAAATCTAAAACGTCCTTGCCTCTGACGTTCAAAAGTTTGGTGCTGATTTGTGTCAGACCAGTGACGCACATAATAATAATAATAATAATAATAATAAAGCGTTTATTCTTTTGAACATACAAAACAAATTAATATTCATATATACATCATAGGTAGTATTGAGTATGTCCGCAGAAATAGCCAATATTCAAATGCAAGAAAAGAAAAATTTCCCACATTTGTTCTTCCATATGGCATAACATTATTAATATATTACATACGTAAATGAGGAGTATCCAGAAACACTATACAATTAGTAATTAATAAATTTTACAATATTACAATGCCTATAGGGTCCGATCCAAAAAAGAAAAAAAAACATGTAACTGCAAAGAAACAAGAAAAATAAAGATTGATGCCTTAGTATTAGAAGCTGAATGACACGAAGACGAATGAGAATGAAAATGGTAAGATTTAAGTTATATTTTAAATGTAATGCAAATTTCTCCTGCGTGCAGCATGTTCCTCAATTGATGCATTTGTTTCGCTGCAATACACCCGCACTTCATCACCAAATTTATTACTTTCGCAGCTGTATAAGAAAATGATCCCTGAAACTGAGCAGTTCGGTGTAGAGGTATCGTTACCAGACTTTTTGACCTAATATTAAGTTGATGAACCTCCGCCCTAACAAGAATTTTCTGTGATAGATATGTAGGAGAACCATTTTCTAATAATTTAAGGCATAATTTAGAGTAATGGAGAAATCTACGATCCCTAATGGTCAACCACCGAAGCACTCCCAGACGACCCCTCAGCGAGTCGCGTCTTCTTAAATCAAAAATTAAACGTATACATGAATTTTGAACTTTTTGCAGACGCCTCACATTATAACTCGTTAGACACGGCCCAAAAACAGAGTCACAATAATTTAAGTGTGATAAAACTAGAGATTCACAAAGAGTTACTTTCGTTCGAATGTTTAAAATATGACGACTATTATAGATAACTTTCAAATTAGCATAAGCACTTCTTATTATTCGATTCACATGCGTGTTGAATCTCATGTCTGAATCAATGTACAAACCAAGATTCTTGACCACCCCAACGACTGATAATTTTACGCTATCCAACTTTACATCCAATCTCGCCAGGCATCGCTCTCTAGTATACTTACGCCCCAGAAGCATCACCTGCGACTTGGCTGGATTCAAGGTTAAACAGTATTTTTGTGACACCTGATGAAGTGAACAGAGATCCCGGTTTATAAACAAATTTGACTGGTCTATTTGATCTTCAGAACAAGAATAATAAAGCTGACTATCGTCCGCATAGAAATGACTCTTGCAATATGTTAAACAATTTTGAAATAAAGAAATATATGTAGAAAATAACAAGGGACCAAGAATTGATCCCTGGGGCACACCACTAACCGATGTTAAAGGATTCGAACATTTCTGTTTGTATCTTACTAATTGCTGCCTATTCTGTAAATAACTCTTCATCAACCTAACAGCGCCGTCAGCAAAACCTACATTATGAAGCATTGCCAGCATCAAATTATGATTAATGCGGTCAAAAGCTTTGGAGTAATCCAGGAGTACCAAGGTAGTCACCATATTACTATCTGTAGCAGTCAAGATATCATCAACAACTGACAAAAGCGCGGTAGTGCAACTATAATTGGCCAGAAAACCGGATTGATTACTTGGCAGAATCTTATATTCATCTAAATGTACTTTTATTTGTTGATGAAGTACTTTTTCAAAAACTTTCGACAACGTTGGCAGTACTTATAGGGCGTAGATCTTTAAATTCGGTTGGATTTCTAATTTTAGGCAACGGTATCAAATAGGATAACTTCCATTGCGGAGGAAATACATTTATTTCAATGCAACAATTAATTATGTGTGTGATGTACTTGACAACATAAGGGCAGCACATCAGCAACATCTTTATACTTATGTCATCGGCTCCTACTGCATTCGATTTAATACTCAACAATGCATCATATAAACTTTCCTCCGTGGTGTAAGAAAAGTGGAACTGTCTAACATTTTGTCTCACATTAGCAAGTAAATCACTTAATAAGTTGGCATCAGGACTATCATTAGTTTGCGAAGAAGTAACAAAAAAATTATTTAAAGTATTCAAGTCATTAGCAATAACATCAGGTAAAGGTGGCACATCTTTCTTAGAGTATATATTTAATTTGTTTCATTTCCTGTATAAAGTTTTGGGGGATCTATTACGACGCAACACAAAGTTCAAATATGCCTTCTTCTCACTTTTTGTTACACTGTTTGTAAAGTTACGCATCTGCTTATAATAATTCCAATGCTCTGCCTGCCCCGAACGTTTGAATCTAACTAGTGCTTTGTACCTTAATTTTATTAGTATTTTCAAGTTATCTATTAACCAAGGTGGTTTTTGTTTGTTTCTTAGTTTATATATTTAATTAGGGGCATGTTTGTCGAACAACTGCAAAAGTAAATGATTAAAAACATCCAACTTGTCCATAACATTATTGATGTAAAAGATATCTGAAAGTGGAAGGGCAAACAGATCATCATGGAATGTAACAGTATTTATGTCCCTATAATTTCGCCTCACCGAAAACATAGCTTCTTTATTCTTCACTACACATGACAAAGTCAGTGCTACAAGACCATGATCCGTCGATATGCCCACGTCGTCAAAAACATCACAACTTATAACTCTATCTCTATCACTACATATAAACAGATCAATCAGGGTTGAGGAGGCTCTTTCAATTCTAGTCGGTTCATCCACTAACTGGTACAATCCATACGAATCTAAAATATTCTGAAGGTGAACAGTGGCAGAAGAATTAGGCTGTAAAAAATCAATGTTAAAATCGCCACAACAAATGATATGCTCGAATGACATAAAAACAGTATTAATACAACCTTCAAAAATATCACAAAATTCGAACACAGATGTTTTGGGTGCTCTATATACCACTCCCAGCGCAGTCCATAAACCGTCTATTTCAAATTTTAACCAAAGCTGCTCAGTATTCCGTACATCAATTCCATCTATTAAGCCGCAATTGATAGAACTTTTCAAGTAAATTGCAACCCCCCCCCCCCCCCGCGCTGCTCGATCTCTTCGAAACAGTTTATAATTGTGCAATTCAACCAACTGATCTGACAGCATCACTTAGCAATGTTTCTGTGAGACAAATCACATCACAGTTACAATTATAAACATAATGTTTTAATTCAGCTAAATGAGGTACCAGGGACTTTATGTTCAAATGCATTACCACAAAATCATTCATTACATTGCGTTATGAAACAGTGATTATAAAAGTAAAAAAAGTGCATCGTATAAAATGAAATATGAAAATGAGAGAAAACACCGAAATAAACAAAAATAGAAAAATCGAGAGAAAAATAAATACTACAAAATTGTATATCAAAAATAAGAGTAGGTAAATTATACACCGTTAAATCAATAAACATCATTTAAACAAGCTTCTGTCGAGATAAGATAAACATTCGATTTTTCAGATTTTCTCATAAATATTTTTCCGTTCTTCACCCACAAAAACTTAATGTTTTTGTCCTTTTTATAATCGCGGCACTTGGAGTATAGTACACTATTATAGTTCGAAAGAGATTCATTTATGTAAATATTCCTCTTACCGTCCTCACCCGTGCACTCCAGGAAGATGTCACGCACACATAAATTGCGCTTAACCTTACGGGCCCTCATAAAATCTTCCTTCTTCCATCTATTAACGAATCTTACTATAATGCCCCTTGGCTTTGTAGCATCATCGCGCTTAGCAAGTCGATGGCAACAATCAACATCAGTCTGAGGCAGATTTACATTGAGGGACTTAGCTATAAGTGAGAGCGAGGACATGACGTGTTCAACTCTAACTTCTGGAACACCGAAAATGTTAACGCAGTTGATTCTGGAGTACTGCTGTAAATCATTGACCTCAGCCCGGAGTTTTTGATTCTCCTTCTCTAGAACAGAGCATCTCTCTGCCACAACATCATGCCTGTTAAATAATACTAAGCTGCTTATGTGAGTTTCATCTGTCCAAATGATGGACCACCCAAATTCTGGATTTTCTTGAATTTTATTTAAGTACCACCTACAAAAATTAAGCCTTCTTTCTTGATCTCCCGGGAAGAGAAGGTGAATAATTTGAATTTTATATGGCCTATATTTGCCTTTTTTAAATATTTTTTTGAACTTTTGATTTGGAAACACCAACTTGTGATTCGATTTCGCGACAAGAAGTTGTTGGTGTCGCCTCAACCAACGATAAAACATTTATTTCTTCCTCTTCCCTATTTTCTTTATTATAAATTTTTATTGAATGACCCATAGTGAATTAAATTTGATTTTAATCTCGAAAACATCATTTTGCTTGTCTGTCTTCTTTCTGGGTATCTAAATTTAATAAATCGATGGATTGGTATTATACTGGAAATGGGTATTTAGGAATTTTTTTAACTCAAAAAATATGCTCCCTAGAAAGAACTACGTACGCCACTGAATTCCTTACAAAAAGTTCTATAATAGGAGTCAATCATAACAGTTTTAGTCTGCTTAGTACAAAAAGAATTGGAGAGAGTTTTTGAAAATCGATAAAAATCAACATTATTTTTTTCTCGAAAACTAAAAACGATATCCAAATTTTGGTTTCGGCATTCTATTATACTCAAAAAAGTAACTCAGATTCGCGAAAATCCCGAGGCTCTATCTCTGCTGCTTCTATGAGAAACCCCCAAATCACAACGAGAATAGGACACCCTGTACATACATAGTGATTTGAATAGCATACCAATTTATCTTGCAGTTTGCAATGTTTTGACTTATTTTCGTGATTGCATTGTATGTAAATTCCCAAGTACCCAAAAATCACGTAGATATCATCTAATATTATCGTGAATAGTCTCCTCTCTCTACACCAGCCGTGGGGCCGTGATTAATAATTTGTTTTGAGATCAGTTATATCGCATGTCAAAGATAATTTATTGAACTGACAGTCCTTAGATATCGATGGATGTACTGCCTTTTTTCAAATTTTTTGGTTTTCCTACCCCAACGCTATTCGGGTATTCGAGGGTTAAGAATTTCAATTTTCACTAGCTATACCTACATTCGTAGGAAAAATACCCTAGACCAAGAACGTCCAAAAATATGGATTTTCTTTTCGTATGAACACATTTGCTTGTTTATGAAGCTGACATAGTTGAGGATGGAGGGTTTTATAATTTCTTCCAACACCCTTACATATTCTGTTTCCGCCAATTCACGATATTTTATAGTCCGCAGTTGTTCCATTACTTTATTTGCAAGTCGCTTAGACTGTGAAGTAACCCCACTCGTCATTTCTAGCTGAGCTCCAGACAATTAGAGTATTACTTGAACAGTTGATTGGCCAACATTAGGTAATCAACACTCGAATGTCGGCGCAACCAAGGACGTTTAAAAAAGATGCACACTGCTTGTCTGTAAAGGATGTCGGAGTGTGCACTGCAGTTGTGTTGTTTGTTATGGTTTTCCTTGAACTATTGTGAACTAAAGAAATGATTCCATTTTTAGAGTTACCCATCTGATCAGCTAGTTTGTTTTGCTGATTCAAAAAACAGACGCTTAGATTGTGATTACCATTCGAACTTCAGCTGCGTCCCTCCATTATAAGTCCGTGGGTGCTAGTTGTAGTTGGCGCAATATAAAAACCACTGTTAGAGCATTAACTTTATATTTCAGTCATGGAGTTTGTAATTACAAATAATTCATTAACTGGTGTCAGTTACCCCAGTCCTCCTTTTGCATAAATTTTGGTCGAAAATTAATTACAAAACAGTTGTTCTCTAATCTATCTGAATTTAATACTTTGTTTTTTATTTGTGTTTATATTAATATCTCTGAAAGATATACCATCCACTGAAACTTCTGGTATAATTGGTATGGGTCCTTCGTCTTCTGTAACAGGAAATACATAACGTTTTGAGTAAAGCCTAATTATTTCGATCTTCATTTACCATTCGATTTCAACGCAGGTGGCGGTCGGAATATAAAGTACTGGAGTACAACAAGCGGTTCATCAGGATAATATGCGTCTGTATCGATCGATCTAGAAATTTCAGAATAATTATTTTCGGGCATCACACTTTACTCAGCTGCATACTCAAAGTGAAGTGTTTCATCTTGGAATGTTATGCTAAGATAAGTATATTCCGTCCTTCTATAACCATAACTAGATCCATCATCGAAGTAAAGTCTGCCTTCGGCTTGGAGATTCTACAGAATTCGTTGAAAATATTTTTCGCGTAAATATCATTCAAAAAGTCACTTACTCTATCCAAAAAGACGTATATGTTGAAGGAATTGCTTCTCAAATCTTCGGTAGTTCTTGGTAGTCCACTTCGTCTGGCGACAATACCGCCACCTCTATAGAATACTGGAATCTGCAAAGATATTCAGTTCAGATATACCTTTGGATGCTTATTTTCATTAAACAATCTTACCCTATCTGGATACACATCTACTAGGGTAAAACCATATCCGTTGTACAGTAAGGGAGTGTCTACATCATACCAAACGTCCCCTGGGGCTAGATACACAATATGCGATGTCTGATTTGGCTGACTAATAGGATAGACTAATATTTCATGTCCTAAAATTAAAATCAATGCAAAAGTTAAGCAAGAAAAGCCTATCGCAGGAGTTATTATCTTACCCAAAATGAAACCATTTTGTATTAAGAAAGAATCTGCATTCCTGGGATACTGGTAGAACAAAGGTTTAACAACAGGGTTTCTGAATCGTTCGTGTTCGTAGAACAACGTGTAGATGTAGTCAATTAACGAGTATCTGAGGTCAATTGCCAACTTAATATAAGTCCGAGTCTCTTCAGACCATTCGCTTGGCTTCCTGCCGTCTTCAAAGCTGCCAGATCTGAGAAGTGGCAACCAGATTGCAGCTTGATACCACCTTACGAGAAGCTCTTCACTGGCAAGGTTATATAAACCGCCAACGTTCGTGCCACAGAAGGGAAAGCCGGCGATACTGGCCGAAAGGCACATGCGATAACTTATTGTTAAATGGTCCCAATCACCTGCGCTGTTACCGGTGTAAATAGCTGCATATCTTTGAGATCCCGCAAAGAAAGAGTCCGCTAAAAGGAACGGACGTACTTGAGCATTGTATTTGTCGAACTGGCCGAAATATGTTGCCTGATTCTGTAAAAAAGATTAGCCGATGGAATATAATAGTTCATAGTTCATTGTTCTCACTATAGCCCCTGCAGTAATTAGGCATGTGCCGTTATTATATTTCATAATTGCGGATTATTGTAAAATAATCGATAATTTTGATTAATCGAGCAAAGGTGTGACACGTACTTGCTCCAAATACCGGATTGTTTCAACTTTTAAGTTAGTAAACTAAATTTCTACTTAGTAGCTTGTGAGAACACCTAACTTTCTGTTCTTGTCTGATACTAACCATCATGTGCGAATATATATTGTGAACATCTTTGTGCTGGTATCCAGTAAAATGGACGCTGTCTAGTGGCAATACATTTTCTTCTGTACCCAACACTAAGGGTTCATTAAGAATGTTCCAGAAACCCGCAACTGTTATCGTAGCGGTTGGGAAATTTGCATAATCAAATCGATTAACAAAGTACCTGTCGGCCGCTATGTTTGTAAAGTCCCACCAAGCACTTCTTCCGAGATACGTTTGACCTACGACAAAAACAAACAACAATTTTGATAAATTGGACGATAAAAAATACTGACCTTCATAGGGTACTCTAGAGGGTGTCAATATTAAATACAAATTGTTCACGGCGTCTACAAACATTTGGTTGGAAAAATCGAAGGGGATGAAAGGATTTACCGATAGAACAACTTTCCTATGCGTGCTTGCCATGGCTAGTTGAAACTGGAAGGGGTTGGGGAATAACTGGGCATCCCAACCAAAAGTTGCGTTTTGGCCTGCTATAAACAAGGACTCAAGGGGAATTTCATACCCGTCGAAACTTGCTACCAGGTCTATCAACTCTGTGGAGTTTTCTCCAGGAATGGCACCGTGATGATATCCCAAAGCCCATCTCTGAAGAAATTAAGTTAAGGCTGGTCGCACATTAGCGGATTTATAGCGGAGCGGATCGGAAAGATACTAAACGCAATCCCAACCTAGCCAGTAATTAGATGTAGGGGAACTGGGCCACTTAAGGCGCCGGAGTCTTGGCTTTTACCTTAATTCTGATCAATATGCTGTTAAAGCTGTGTTGGTCAGAGTAGCTATTTTTGTCTGACCACGTCCCCAACAAAGACTCACCTTATCTGTCCGTGCCACCACCAAGACCCCACCTCATCTGACCACGCTCCCGGTGCTGCCTCAAGTGGTTCAACTCCCCCACATCTATTCTACTCTGTAGTAAAAAAATTCCCGACCCGCTAATGTGCGACCAGCCTGAGTACTTACATTAGGTAATGGAGTAACTCCAGTCAGGGTCGTGTATTGTCTATAAATATCATCAGGCGTTGGTCCCAACATAATAAAGGCATCAAAAATACCATCGTCCACCATATAATGAGTTGCAAGATTACCACTACTGTAATCAATGTCAACCCAAGTTTCGTAAGCGTTGTGGAAGAAAACTCCCACGGTATGGGTAACTCCATGTGCAAATAATACCGGTACCGCTCCGGCAAGTGCTTTTGTCGAATTGATTTCATAGTTTCCACTTTCTACGTTGTACAGGCGATAAGGATCTTCACCTCCTATTTCAGTTTGGCGTAAAACTAGATCGTCTGCGTGTAATGGAAGACCGTAAGCGAGAGTGGCCAACGGGAAGTTTATATCAAATCCCACTGCCCTGTTATTTCCTTCCTGAAATTTGGGAAAGTAGTACTAGTATGGTGTAAAAGGTTTATATCTTCCCTTAAATGAAAGCGTGTAGACAAGATTTTCTGCGATTAAAAAATAAAGCAAGTTTTGAAAACAATTGTCTGACAGACGAAGGCACCGCTTTTAACTGGAGTTAGTGGTGAAAATCGTAGTGCTTCAGCCGTTAGTCGTTTCGTTATCCATAAACTGACTGACCACCAAAACATTAGAGGCGTTGAATTTGTAAACAAACATTGGTGGTCAACAAATAGTATCTAAAGTTAATCACTTTAGACCTGTTCACCTGACAAGAGAATCGCGTGCAGGATCTGGGCAATCAGCATTCGAAATGTGTAGGGGGAAATCGCTGAATTATATCACTTTTTGAGGGGATTGTTTCTGCAGATTCAGGGATCTAAGGCAGGTTGGAAAACTAAAGAATTTAAAGGGTCACATCACATTACTTACGTGGTCAAACGTTAGTCGTCCATCTGCATTAAAAATAGCAACTAAATCGTTTTGATGGTATACTTCAACTACAAATGGATCACTGTTTATAACTAGCGTATGGTCTCCACCCCATACCATAGTAAGGTTTAAGGCATTCTGGTTCAACCAATTGATGCTAAAAATCAAAATAGTCTTAATATCAGAGTAGAATTCAACTCAGAATTAACATGTTCTTACGGCGTATCATCAGGCCTTGGTAGCCCAAACAAGGCAGTATCCAAGTAGTATCTGTTATCGTACAGCTCCGTAACTTGCAACCGAATGGTTTTGTCTACTAGAAACGTGGCCGTGAATTGCAAGACTGTTTCCGCATTTTTCAATAAGTTCAAAGTTATTGAGCTGTTAGTTGCCCCGACACCAAACGCGGTAAGTGCTTGAAATTCATCTGGGTTTGGTGGTTTGTTTCTTAAATAACTGTAAAATAAACGTGGAAGTGATGATACACTAGTGTTTAAAAATTTCTTACTTGCAAGAGGCGCTGTCTGCACATGTTTTGAACTGAATTTGTGCATGGGCTATTGCTAAAACAGTTGCCAAAAGTACCAACACCCTGAAACAAATTGCGTTGTAAGTTTATTCAAAAATTAGCACATTTTGACCTACTTCAAGTTCATGTTGGCCATCACTTAGACTTATGTAAAAATAAAAATTATTTTTAAAGTTTCTGGAAATTTTATCTTTAATTTTAAGAGGTTTGTTTTTAAGTTGATAATGTATTTTTAAGGTGTAGGTGTCATCCATAAATATACAAGTTTTATCACGGAGACATTGACCAGCTACTTTTTTCTGAAAATTTGATAAATATCTCAATGTTAACCTTCTAGAAAATATCGGATTGGGTATATTTATAAACCAGAAGATTAACTTCCTATAGATAACTCGCCTACACTTCGCCATATGCAGGTGTCCTGCAGGTCTTTACGGAAACTGTTTAGGGTAAGCGGTTATGACATAACAAGACAATTATTGTTCCCCACCAACTTCTTAAAAGCAATTTCAATTTATTCATTTTCTATTGCTGAAAACCTAAGGTAAAAACCAAAAATCTAGCCCTGTCAATCAATTTATTCGTGTTTAAGCCAGACCACGACTCCAACGAGCAAAAGAATACGAATTAGAAAATAACATACTAAGAACTGGCGCCTAGAATATAATCTGGACAGCAAAAGATCAAGATATTTATACGAGTAAACAAGGAGAAAACAAACAAAATTGATGTATGAGCTCCTGGTATCAGCAAAGACATCAGAGAGATCAGTTTTTTAATGAACTACAATCATTGGTGAATACAATAAGATCCCAGGATAAAACCCTATTTATTGACGATTTAAGCGCCACTTCACAATATTTCATTTTGATGCATCGAACGAGAATGTCGTTAAATATACTTTGATACATTTATCGGAACCACTTATGTATAATATACTTTCGAGAACTAATTCCTGGAAAAAATTAATTTATCAAGTGAATCACCACAGCTGCAGAACGTGAAGAACATGAAGAGGAGGCACTTATTTGTTCAATCATACATTATTACTAATTTGAATGAGACAAGATTGTCCAGGTTTTCGTAAATTTATTATTAATTAAACATGACAATTGTTTCGCTTACACAGTAGAGTCTGTCTCCCTTTTCTTTGAAACTATTTAAATGCTCTGTGATTCTTTTTATAAATGGACGTCCTGTTTGACCTACGTAACTCTTATAGACCAAGAGCCCATAGACCAAAAATTGTGCATAATAGGTTTACTCCAAAAATGCCTGAGATGTTGTGATTTTTGGGTCGTGGAGCACAGAAATGCCCATGCCAGTTTTTGTTTTTGGTACAGTGATGTGTGGCAGACCCGTAAATGTCTAAAAAAAATTGCTTAAAAAAGTATTATAGGTTTAGGACTGGGGTTTGCGGGAAGCGCTAAATAATAAAAAGTAATCCAGGGGACGCGGTTCGCTTGTTGTGAATTCTGGGACACTGACCCGCTGCAGGGGTCAAACTGTGTAAATAAATCGCCCCAAAAAAATCGTAGGTTTACGCATGGGGATTGGAGGGATCTCCTAATTTACCCCCAAACATCATGAATCTTTATATCTTTAGTGCTCCTACCGTCTTGAGTTATTTTACTTCCTAAGTAGCAGAAATCCGCGACCTCCTCTATCTTCTCATTTCCAATTTGTATTTCCATTTTAGTTCTATTTTCACCTCCCCTACATACCAAAATTTTAGTTTTCTTTTTATTGATTTTCATGCCGAAGCCCTGTGTCAAAACTGCTTCCATTTCATTCAAAGCCGCTCCTAATTCTTCTTTGCTAGATGCTAACACTGCTATATCATCCGCAAATCTGAGCATGTTAATAGTTTGGCCCTGTACATTGATCCCTGAGGCTGTTCTTTCCTTAACAATATTAATCGCATCTTCGATATATAAGTTGAAAACTAGAGGTGACAATGCACATCCCTGTCTCACTCCCTTCCGGATATCTACTTCCCTTTGTTCCTGCTCACATTCTATAACTGCCTTTTGCTCTTTGTAGAGATTATGTATTATTCTTCTGTCCCTGTATTTCATCCCTACCTTTCTCAGCACTTCGAACATCTTCCCCCATTTTACGTTGTCGAAGGCTTTTTCTAAATCTACAAATCCTATATAGACGCTCTTTCTCTTTTCTATCGTTTTTTCTATAATTACTCGTAAAGCTAGAATGGCCTCGCGCGTTCCTCTATTTCGTCTAAATCCGAACTGATCTTCTCCTAATATTTCTTCCGCCTTTTTCTCCATCCTTCTTTGCACAATTCTAGTTAAAATTTTTGACGCATGGGAAGTTAAACTGATAGTTCTAAAATTTTCGCATCTATCCGCGCCTTTTCTTTTTGGCAAAGCTACTATGATGTTCCGTTTGTAATCTTCTGGAATCTCGCCTGTCAGGTATATGCGACTAACCAATTTAAATAAACGATCTATTACCTCTTGACCTGCGCACTTTAAGATTTCTGCCTGCAAGCCATCTATACCTGGTGCTTTATTATTCCTTAAACTTTTTAGTGCTATCTCAAACTCTTCTCTCATTATAGGACTCCCTAGGTAGATTTGGGAATTCATTTCGCGAAAATTTTAACTTCTTAAAGTGAAGTTTCATAACGACATTTAAAATAAGTCATTGTTGTTTGCTCTGTGGTTGGAAAACTACCTAGCAAACCAGATGTCTATCTCTATATTCCTCATTAATGAACTTTTAAGTTCCAATAGTGGATTTTATTTTTATGTCAGCAATTATGGTTTCTTTTCGAGATTTTTCTGGTTTAAAAAAATTAAGAGACACTTCGATCTACTCAAGCACAGGAGCCAAGGTTTTATCTTAACAACAGATACTTGTCTGTTGGACCATGTACAGGGTGCCTTGTCTCATAAGTCCAGAAATTCAAGTCGTATTCAGTATTAATTCCGAGAAAAGAAGAAACGCAAGGGTAACTGCAGAAGAGGGAAACAACAACAAAAAAAAAATGATGAGGTTTAGTAACATGCCGCGATAACATTTAATTTTGTTGTCAAGTCTATCGGACCCAGTTAATTCAAGATTATGATAAAAAAAGCACCTTGAATGTTTCAAGTCAAGTACTCCAAATAAAATTGGTGTTGGAATTTTCAAATAATTTATTATGTGTGTCTGTTTTCGTACAAAACTTATTTCTCTTCTCTAATCTATCGGAGTTTGATTATATTGTTCCTTTTAGGACTTATTGATATATCTTTAAGTGGCGTGCCATCTGCTGCAGCGTTGTACACTTCTGGAGTAACGGAATCAGGTGTTCCATCTGCAATGATTAATATTTTAAGTAAAATGAAGGTAATTATTGACACTAGCAAAGATCTACCTGTTGATTTTAATGTACCTGGTACACGATATAGCAAGTACTGGCTTACAACAAATGGTTCGTTCTCGTAATAAGCATCAGCGTCAACAAACCTGAAACATACGATAGGTACCAATTACTACGCAGAGATTGCAGTTTATTATAATTTAAGGAATTTGCTGGACCTCTCCGGCCGGTATCTGGCAACTAAAACAGCAAGCGCCAGGGTCGGCCTCAGTACATCTCAGAGTATAAGAACTTGCAAGTAATAAATTACAGTGATCACGTGACGGACATCATTAGTGGGAAAGTGTTTACCTACCCGTAGTTAACGACGCCATTCCTGTATTCTATGTGGAAGTAATTATATTGTCTATAACTCTGGTAGCGATATGATATGCCGTCGTCAACGTAGAGATAGCCATCTGCTTCGCTGTCCTATAAAATAAGATTTTCAGCATAAAATTGCGCAACACGTTGACAGAAACTGCCGAAATTTATTCGGGTACTTATTGTGTTTTTAGAAGAAGCATTGCCACTTGGAGCGCGACAAGTTTGGAATTGTTAATAAGCGAATATTTTCATGCCATGTTGGGCAACTCCCCTATCGATTACTAACACCGGTGGAAAATAATCCAAGTGATTAGTTAAACCCATGGCTTTTCCAAGTAGAATAGAACAGGGCAAACAAATTAATTTACATATGAAGGTCCCGAACGGGCTTTATATGTCTACTGTTCCAAAATATTTCTTGAAGTATTCTCAAAATATGCCCGACTAATGCTTTTATGATACTCGAATTATTTGAAATTGCAACGTATTGCTTCGTGAAGTCGCCAACAGGCGTTACCAGAACAAGTTATTTTACAATATTTCGGCAGGCAGTTCGCAACAAACATTAAATGACACTTTGACCGATGGTGCAACAAACCACTCGAAGAGGTGCACCAGTAATTTGTATTTTTAGGGGTAATTCTCAAATGACTGCCCCTAGCAGCAGCATCATCTCAGAATCAGTGCCAAGTTGAAGAATTTCCATCATATCAGATTTACCTCATTGAGCAAAACGTATACAGTGAAACTATTCGGTGCTAAATCGACCGTAGTTTTTGGTTCTCCATTTCTCATTGCAACGATGCTGCCACCTCTGTAGAAAACTGGTACCTAAAAGAACTCTTGAATACTTCAAATTAAAATGTTACTCTGCAGATCTTACCCTGTCTGGATACACATTTATCGTTGCAGTTCCTGATCCGATGTAAACCAACTCTCTATCTAGATCAAACCATACTTGTTGTGGAGGCAAGTAAATACTGAGAGAACTTATACTACTTTGAGTAATTGGATAGACCAATATATCATTTCCTGAAAGTATTACCAAAATTAAAATCCAGCTAAAATATAATCGGACATAACATACCGACTAGAAAACCGTGTCGCATGTTAGTCGGTATCAGCAGCGAGGGATATTGGAAAAACAACGGGCGAATGACAGGTCTGTTAAATCGCTGATGTTCATAGAATAACGTGTAAAAGGTATGCGTTAAAGAATATCTTCGCCGCAGTGCTAATCGTATGTAATCTTGTGACTGCTGGGATAAGCGGTAAGGTTGTCGTCCTTCCTCCAGAGTAAATGATCTGAAGAGTGGCAGCCATATTGCAGTCTGAAAATAAGTTACAAGATAATAAGTGGTTCAGAATGGATCAGCGATTGTGGCTCCATATTGTAGATGACTTACCTGATACCACCTGACAAGAAGTTCTTCATCTAAGCTACCAGTATTACCGCCAACGTCAGTGCCGCAGAAAGGTATGCCAGCGATGCTGGCCGACAAACACATGCGATAACTTGCTGCTAAGTGCTCCCAAGTACCCAAACTGGTTCCTGTAGCAATGGCTGCATATCTCTGAGATCCGGCGAAGAAAGATTCTGCCAATACAAAAGGCCTCCTTTGACGAAGGTCTCTGTCTAGCAAGCCTTCATAAGTTGCTTCATTCTAGTTAACAAAGACATGCTCAGTAGCTAGTAGTTTTATAGTGCCCATCAAAAGTCTCCTTCCCTCCAGGGCAGGGAAGAGTTTTCATGAACAATGTATACGAACCATTAAATGGGAATACATATTGTGGACATCTTTGTGTGATAAGCCTGTGAAGTGTACTATATCTGGAGGCATAATTCTTTCCTCGGTATTGAGAACTAAAGGCTCGTTAAATGCATTCCAAAAGCCAGCAACAGTCATAGAAGTATCAATGAAACTCTCGTAGGAAAACAAGTATTTGAAATAACTTAAGGCATTAGGATTCGTTAAATCCCACCAACTGCAGCTTCCAAGGAAACAGTCACCTTAATCCAAAACGTATGATTAAATAATTCAAAGTTCTGCTGATTAAATATTCCTTACCTATGTAGAGGTATCTGGTGGGGTCCAGCACCAAGTACTGCATGCCTGAAGCATGTTCAAATAAGAAGATACCATCTTCGGCTGTTATGAACGGATATACTGATAGAACCAGCCTTCTGTTGGAGTTTGTAATATTTTGTAACATAGCTCCAGCGCCAGGGAATAAATTCTGGTCCCACACGAAACTTTTCGCTTGTTCCGATATCCAGACTGCATCAATAGGAAATCCGTAGTTGTCAAAATTTGCTACCAGGTCTTGTACATCAGTATCTCTGTCGCTTGGCAGCATCGTGTAATGGAATCCCATGGACCATAGCTAAAAGTATTCTAATTTCAGAATTTCAAGCAATCTACCACTGAACTTAAGCAACAGAGCGTTCAGGCATGCATTGCTCTGCTTAAATCCATGATGGGTTGTGATATGAAGGAACTGAAAAGGTAAAGTTAAGAAGAAATTGTGGAAGGAAGTAATTAGGCTGCGGCTAGTATAAGGGTACACTGACTATTGTGGAAGGATGTGCTCTAACCACCAATAACAATTGGTAAACTTGGTTTGATGGTGATTAACATCCATTCCACCGTCGTCTTCACTTTGTCCATTATTTAAATAGTGAATGCACTGAGTATTCCACGAAAATCTGTATCTTTTTACTTACTGGGGGCAAGGGGGTAACACCAGTCAAAGATGTATACTGCCTATAGACATCAGCTGGAGTTGGTCCCAACATAAAGAAAACATCCAGAATTCCGTTTGCCGCCATAAAATAAGCATCAAGATTTCCCCTTATGTAATCTATGTCGACCCAAGTTTCGTAGCTGTTGTGCAAGAAAAGGCCAACCGTATGTTCCTGACCATAAGCATACAACATGGGAACTGCTCCAGAGAGTGCCTGCGTTGAATTCAGGTTGTAGTTCTCTACATTTATATTGAAGAGACGGTACGGATCTTCACCCCCAGTTCCAGTTTGGCGAAGGAATATGTCGTCAGCATGCAATGGAAGACCGTAACCTTGATAGGCGAGGGGGAAATTTACGTCAAACGATATCGCTTTATCGACTCCTCGCTAGAATTTTATAATATGGAATTAAACTGAAAATTTTGCGTAAATTATATTTACGTGGTCGTAAGTTAATTTTGCAGCATCGTTGAAAACAGCAACTAAGACATTTGTGTGATAAATCTCGACTGAAAAATAGGGCTCAGCATTCAGTATTAACCCGTGATTGTTGCCCCATGCCATAGCAAGATTATTTTCGTTTTGAACCAGAAAGTGAAAACTGAAAATGAAAGGGAACAAATTAATGCAGAGAAAATATTTTCCCATAAATTGGAGTGAACCGTAGTCTACTCAACTGGTGTATGTTTGGTTGCATAACCAGCTTGGGAAATTCACTTTGGGTTGCCTAGTTATGAGAGAAATACAAAAGGTTTTCCCTTCGAGCTGTGAAATCTAAGGGAGTGCTTGTTCTAGTTGTTTTATAATGTAAATTATTCTCTGCTGTCATATTGGCAAATGCTGACTCTTCATTAGTAAGTAATTAAGTTAGCTAATTTTAGTCTTTGTTATTGTAGTCTCCATTGTTAGGAAATTCGATAAATCATAATTTATTTCAATAGGTTACTTTCGGGACACACTATATATTTCTATGGTTGCTCTCACTGGAATGCAGACGTAAACAAACCTGTCAAAGGTTGAACTCCAGTCGTCAGCGTAAGTGAAGACGCGGGGAAAGTTAGTTAGGCACGTGAGAGAGGCAGTCACGTTTTTAAGATCGTTTGCACTGACGAAATAACTAAATACCTATGTAAAGTGATTATAACACGTATATCTGAATACAATTTAATTTTTTTGCATATTCGTTGACTCTGCATTATAATACCAAGTGTGCTTAAAACGTCGTGAATTCTAAACTGGCCAAATGGTCGCACTTATTACTTGATTGTTGCCGATAATAAATTATAATAAATACATTTTGCATCTCGATTAGAGAATACTAAACACTTTTTATTTATGATTAATACAAATGATAACCAATCTGATTTTATACCAAAATGATTGACGATAATTTAATAATGCTTCGAAAAATATTAATAAATCTCGATGTCTTAACTTTATTTGTGTCTATTATTAACATCCTCGCTTGTGATCTTTTTTTATCAAAGTAAAGGCGGCTGTAATGGCATTGGTAACACACAACATAGTTAAGAATGGTGGGGTAAAGTTTGTAGGAACACTTAGTTTTTAAATGTTAGACTTGTTAGACTTCTTGGTACTTACTTCGTTTCTTCAGGCTTTGGATCCCCATCTAAAACGTCATCTAAAAAGTACCTATCTGTTTCGTATAATTCGTACATTTGCAATCGAATAATGTCATCCGCGACAAACGAGACATTGAATCGCAAAACTAGATTGCCAACTTTTCGTATGTTGAATGCTACCGAACTTCTAGTTGAGCTGACTCCCCAGGATGTTATTAAATTAAATTCATGAGTATCTGAAGGTTTGTTCCTCAGCGACCTGCAAAATTAATACTTCAGATAGAGATTGTTGTGTCAAAAATCCATACCTGCAGAAATCAGTCTCCTGGCATGTTCTGTGCGGACTAGTTTGCGCGAGGGTAACTGTTAAAACAGTCAACAAAAGGATTAATTCTCTGAAATGAATTATTGTAGTAAAGAAATCTTAGAAATCGTTTCATCATAATGGCACATACCTCCAGATCATTCTATCTTTGGACTGCAACTACTAATCGCGATTAAAGTAGCAAAAACTTTATCAAATATTTAAGTGTTTTGTTTACTTAAGAGTGGAAGATGCATTTGAATGCTTGGGACAGTTTACCAATCACCGTTTCAAAATTCTTCATTCAGTAACACATTAAACTATGGCTTTACTATGTTGGTCGAATTTTGGATCCCTTTCCTTTTTTCAGAAAAGGCATAAATATATTTCATACGAACTAGCTGAATATTTGAGATAAGGTCCGTTTGGAGTGCTAAATAGATAACATCGGTATGTTGCATTTTCCGGGTTTGAAAAACTCAGCTGAACAAGAAAAAATACTTGAAAGATCTTGGTCCTTTGTTAGTTTCATTTTTCATCATCATAAGGTTCTCAGTCCGAAGACTGGTTGGTCGCGTACCTCCATCCTTTCCTATCCTGAGCTAACCTACGCATTTCCCTCGTGTCCTTCGTGTTCCTTCGTGTCTTAGGTGTCCTACCATCCTATCTCTTCTATTCTATATTGTCTTCCATACCTTTCGCTTTCATTTTTAACAATCATTAAATAGAAGGCAAGTTCATTATTATTATTATTTATTTTGATCGAAAGTTACATACGAGTACATAAACATTATAAATAGTCTATCTGAGTCTAATGCTTTGTCTTTTATTTAGGTTTATTTGAATATCTTTGAGTGGTGTACCATCCGCGGTTACATTATATACTTCTGGTGTAATTGGTATGGGCCCCGCATCTTCTATAATCAAAAATACCGAACATTTTAGGTAAAACAAGCTATTATTTTATTATTTACCTATTGATCGTGCTGAAGACGGTGGTCGATATATAAGGTACTGAGATATAACTAACTGGTCGTCAGGGTAAGAAGCATCTAGATCGATGGGTCTAAAATATCACACATTTATTTTACTTAAAATTATTATTTAATCGGTTACATACCCATAGGAAACAACTTCGTCTGTAAATTCTATTTGAAGATAACTATATATCCCGTTTCTATAATTAAAGCTAGAACCATCATCAAGGTAAAGTCTGCCTTCAGAGTGGTGATTCTAAAAAAATAGTTAAAGAAAATTCTTTTAGTAAAAATAATTTAATAAATCTCTTACCGTATCCAAGAAGAAGAATACAGAGAAGGAACTGCCTCTCAAATCGACAGTAGTTTTTGGTAGTCCATTTCTTCTGGCTATAACACCACCACCCCTATAGAAAACTGGAATCTGCAAAAATATACGTATATGAAAATTACCGGAATGATAGGGTAAGGAAACTTAGGTACCCTGTCTGGGCTCACATCTACCAGGGTAAAGCCATAACCAGTGTAGAGCAAAGGGGTCTCTATATCGAACCAAATTTGCCCCGGAGGCAAATATACAATATGAGATGTCTGATTACTTTGAGTAATAGGATAAACCAAAATTTCATCGCCTGAAAAAAATGCGTTTAATTATCATCTTGCAATTATTTATACAGAGAAATTTAATCTTGCCTACAAGAAAACCATTCTGAACTTCATACGTAGCAGGAGATTCAGGATACTGGTAAAACAGTGGTCTTATAACTGGAACATGGAATCGTTCATGCTCATGGAATAGAGTGTAGAAATAATTAATGATAGAATATCTCAGATCAATAGCGTGCTTTATGTACGTCCTGGATTCATCAGATAATTTTGTTGGATCTCGTCCTTCCTCTAAGCTGCTGGTTCTGAACAGGGGCAGCCAAACTGAAAGCTGAAATAGTTTAGTGTGTATTTATGCAGACTGAATAGACAATTCATCAGTAGCATCTTCCATTTTGAGATCGAGGCACAAGGTGATGTGGCTTTACCTGGTACCACCGTACAAGTAGCTCTTCAGTAACTGCGCCGCTGAAACCTCCCACATCACTTCCACAGAACGGTATGCCAGCAAGACTAGCCGACAGGCACATTCGGTAACTAACTATCAGATGCTCCCAATCAGCTTCACTATTCCCAGTATAAATCGCCGCATATCTCTGAGACCCAGCAAAGAAAGAATCTGCTAAGACAAATGGCCTTACGAAACCACCATCTCTTTGCAACAATGCCATGTACGTTGCTTGGTTCTGAAAAGAAATATTGATAATGACACCCTGCAACCACTTCAAGTTCTCATGTATATATTAACTGATAGGTGAGAATATATGTTGTGGACATCTCTATGAAGATATCCCGTATAATGTATATTATCCGTAGGAAGAATATTTTCTGTTGTGTCGATAGCTGCGGGCTCGTTGAGAATGTTCCAGTAACCAGCAAGGGTGGATGTTGAGTTCGTAAATCGTAGATACGACAATAAGTCCGTGAAGTATTGAACAGCATATGGGTTTGTGAAGTCCCACCAACTGCTTTGTCCAAGGTAAGCACTGCCTATATCAGAAAAACAATATAATGAATTTTTTGACTTTAAATATTTTATCGACCTATGTAGGGTTGGCGTGATGGTGCCAGTACCAAATAGTTGCTCAACACAGCGGTAAGGAATACGTCGTAGCTAAGATCGGCGGGAATGAAAGTGTTCACAGACAATACGGCTTTCCTGTTAGTGCTCAGTAAGCCTTGCAAGAACTGAAGAGGGTTTGGGTATAGGGATAAATCCCAACCGAAACTTGCATCTTGTCCTGATATCCATACCGATTCGATAGGAATTTCATATTCGACGAAACTTGATACTAAGTTAAGTAAACTGTCACTGGTGTCGGTTGGTAATGCTCCGTGGTGGTAGCCCAAAGACCAAATCTAGAGAAAATTTCATTGAACTATCTAAATGTCTACAAAAGTTAATAATTACAGGAGGCTGTGGAGTAACACCAGTTAAAGAAATATATTGTCTGTAAACGTCAGAAGGCGTGGGTCCCAGCAAAATAAAAGCATCGAAGACACCGTCCTCCACCATAAAGTGCGTGGCAAGGTTATTACTGTAATCAATGTCGACCCATGTTTCGTAAGCGTTATGGAAGAAAACTCCACTGGTGTGGGTAGGTCCATGGGCAAACAATACTGGTACTGCTCCAGCTAGTGCTTGCGTCGAATTTATTTCATAGTTTTCTACATTGACGTTATAGAGACGGTAAGGATCTTCACCTCCATCTCCAGTTTGCCGAAGAACTAGGTCGTCCGCGTGTAATGGAAGACCGTAGCCCAGAGTGGCCAATGGGAATCTGATATCGAAGCCTACTGCTCGATTAATTCCGTCCTGAAATTTTTAAGTTTCAATTTGGTTGTGCTATCTTAACTGAAACCACACTCACATGGTCAAATGTTAATCGTCCTTCTGCGTTAAAGATGGCTACTATGTCATTCTGATGATTAATTTCAATTGAAAATGGATCGCTATGCACAACTAACAGATGGTCTCCACCCCATACAACAGTGGCATTTTGGGCGTTTTGATTCAACCAGTTCAATCTGAAAAATAGAAGTAACTGTATATTTCCATGGCGCTGAATTTGTGAAACTGTTAATATTTTCAAAGATAATTTGAATAGTTGATGGTGTCTGCCTTTACTTGATGAAAACCCATAATTAACTGAAATAATAATAAAAAGACAAAGATAAAGGTAGCATCAGGAAGAAACGAAGAACCTGTCGATATAATCACTTTTGCAGATGCTTCAAGTAATCCCGTGATTGTATTCGATCGTTTATTTTAAAGTGTTAAAAAGTACTTACGGAGTTTCGTCTGCTAGTGGTTCTCCACCTAACGCAGTGTCTAAATAGTACCTGTTACTATCGAACAATTCCGTAATTTGCAAGCGAATGATGTTATCTTGTATAAAAGAAGCAGTAAACTGCAGGACAGTTTCTGCATTCTTCAATACGTTCAGTGTTATTGAGCTATCGGTAGATACGACACCAAAGGCAGTCAGCACTTGAAATTCACTTGGATTGGCTGGTTTATTTCTGAGAAATCTGCAAGACCAAGGCAAAAATGAGTTTCTTTGGTGCACATTTGTGATTTGAAATTTCTTACGTGCAAGTTTCACTTTCTGCGCAGGTTTTGAATTGCGCATAGGTTGCCGTTGAGATAGCAACCAGAAGAGCCAACCACCTAAAACAAAAAAATCATTATATTTGTTTAATTGGTGGATTATGGTTTGACCTACCTCCAGATCATCTTGCTTATATCGATTAGGGTCTTGAAACGCAGACAATCAGTTTTTAAGCTACTTTCCAAATTTTATCATGTATTTTAAAGTACTTTATTATGTAATTTTTTGATGCACAGCTGTAATCCATTAATGATTATTTATCTCCGAGACAGGAGCCCATCCTGCAATCTTAAAAGCCAGATACTTATCTTAGTGTCTCCGAGGATTTTGCAATAGAATTCCACCTGTGTATCTCCAGATTTATTTGGGTTTGTTAGATATTTGTGGACATTAGTTATTAGGTAAGTATTTGAATGAAAAGTAAATGTTAGAAGCCTTCAATTGATCCACAGGTTACTTTTATGGGGCAATCGTGGATAGTCAGAGACGAGAATTTTAGATGTATAAACGAATGCGTCGTCCCACCACTTAATACCTAACTGAAAGGTCGGAATGTCTCCCCTCTCTTCTTAATTAATCTCAACATAAGTTGAAAAAGAAATTAAAAAAAAATGACTTGTCGAAATCTTTTCTGTCTAGCTCACGCTCATTGATTGACCCTGGGAACTAGGTGTTCGTTTTTTAAAGATTACACAAACAACTTTCGGAGTTTCTGCCTGAAATTTCGCCTATGATTAGGATATCCGTGAGCGATGGAGAATTTTGTTTATTGGCAATGACACTGAACGCTGAACATCTGCATACTCATGAGTATTCTAAACACCTGTGTCGAACCTTTAAATTGCCAGGTGGTTGATAAATACTACAAATTGCAAAGACGATGATTAGGATCATGTCAGAATTAATACCTTAAAGAAGTGCTTTTTGTGATTGCGAATTCGGCAAATAAGACATTCCTCGGAATGTTGCCAATAAATACAGGTGATGTATACATGCTGTTACCTCGATATGCAAGAGGACCGTATATTTATGCAGTTAGTATCAAATATGTAAACGTCGAAGGAACAGGATAGGAAGGAATGGCGGTTAAAGTCCTCGACAGTGACAGTAATATAATAGCAACAATACTAACGGTTTAAAAGTTTAAAGCAATTATTATAACTGCTTGTAGAAGTATTTTTAGGTTTAAATATAAATGTTTTGTGGTTTAAATATTGTTTTCTTGTGTTCAGCACTTAAACTTATTGTGTACCGTTTCAATTATTAGTTGTGTGTTGTTTGGGTTTTATTCAGAAAATAAGTTATGGAACCTTAACTACTTTTAACAGCCAAATAAACAAACAAAAACACCAAACTCCCAAATAATAACCTCAAAATTTGAGAACTAATTTTTCTGTGAATCAAGCAACTAACCAACGGACTGCCGCTAGCATTTTTCTCTACCAATGAGTGTGGAGCCTTAGCAATAGGAATTGTAACAATAAATTGAAATACCTACACATTATGTTGCAAATTATTGGCCTTTATTGAGTATTTTTTTAAATTACATTTTTCATACAAGCTCTATCACATTTTCCCCGTACATGTTCAGCCTGAAACTACTAAATGGCTTGCCATCAGGTGCGTGTGTGAAAACTTCAGGTTCAATACGTTCTGGATTCTTATCGTCTGCAATACATAAAAAATTGTCTATATCTGTTAAGAAGAACTTGGAACTTAATGCCCATACCTCCTGATTTAAGAGTGGTACTTGGCCGATATAAGAGATACCTATCGACGTTAAACGAGAAATCTGGATAATTTACATCGGTGTCTATTGGTCTAAAAGTCAAACATGAACTAGAATTTTCTACTAAACCAACATTAATAAGCTTACCCCAAACTGATAGCGCCGTTAACATAATCTAGTCTCATGTAATAATAACGTCTGATATCTCTATAGAAGAAACTCCACCTGTCGTCCATGTAAAGTGTTCCATGAGCTTCATTATCCTGAAAATATATTATAGTGTCCCTTTAATGCTTCAAAAACTTAGCTGTGCATTCTGCAACGATGATGATGGTTCAGTAAAAATGTTGTTATCTAAAACGTAGATTTGTACGACGCACTTACCGAATTCAAGAAGATATAAACAGTGTATAGGGTATCGAAAGTCTCAGCTGTGTTTCTTTGAGGATTATCCCTTCTGGTTACAATGCTCCCTCCCCTGTAGAAAGTTGGTATCTGAAAGGAAGAATTTGCTAATTGATCGTACTTCTGCATAAAGAAAGACTGATAAAATAAAAATTACATATGCAGTGACGTTTGATACTAAAAAATAAAAGGAAGCAGTTTTCAAATTCTTCTACTGTCTTCCTCCATATCGAGATCCACATGGAGTTTTTCCTTTCTTGCTTCGACTGTGGTTCTCATAAGATCTGCCTGAATGGTATCATCAGGATCACTTATTCTGACCCATATTTCCCTACGTGTCTAATATGGGTCCTCAAGCTGTTTGGAGGTTACTCTTACTTACCCTGTCTGGATAAACATTAACATTGGTGTTGCCATATCCCTGGTAAACCAGATTGTTGTCCACATCATACCATATTTCACCTGGCGTTAAGTAAGTCGTTGTGGTTCTTATTCCGGGTCGAGTTACGGGACTGATATAAATATTATCACCTGAAACGCTCAATGAATCAATTCTCAAGCAACTCTTGAAACTCAAAAATGTGTACCAACAAAGAAAGATTCTTCGTGACCAACAGCAATATCAGCTGGATACTTATAGAACAGAGGTTGAAGAACAGAAGTTCGGAAACGTTGGTGCTCGTAGAATGTTGTGTACCAATAATCCAGATGAGTGTATCTATTTCTTATTGCCGTTCTTATATTGGCCTGAGCAGCTGTTGATAGTAGATAAGGTTCTCTTCTGTCACTTTCATCACTATAGTGTGAGCGGAAGAGTGGTAACCAAGCTCCCAGCTATAAGAAAATTGTTTTTTAAAGAAATAGTCTGGTATCAACAGGAGCGGGAATTATGAACTTAGAATACAAGCAAAGCGAATGACAAACAAAAACTGTGATATCGGTAAGAATGCAGAGCAAATGGATAAAGGCATGTGAGTATAAAGGCACCTACTTGATACCATCTCGCAAGCAATTCATCATCGACATTTCCGAAATAACCACCTATATTCCCCCCACAAAAGTCTAAACCAGTGAGACTTGTAGCCAGACACATTTTGAAACTTATCCTTAAATGATCCCAAGTTGCTTCATGCTTTCCAGTGTAAACAGAAGTGTATCTTTGAGAGCCAGCGAAGAATGATTCTGCCACTACGAATGGCCGTCTTTGGTTGTTGTCTCTGTGCAATGTTCCCAGGAAAGTTGCTTCATTCTATAACAATAATGTAGTATGTGTAAGAATAAAGATATTACTCAAAATTGATAATAACCATGTTATGTCCGTATGTGTTATGGATATCCTTGTGTAAAAATCCTGCATAGTGTATGTTGTCTCTTCCTAGAACTCTTTCTTCTGCATTAGCGACGAATGGTTCGTTTTCTTCATTCCAAAAGCCAGCAAGAATGTTAGTGGTCCTGTCATAGTTTATGTATCTAAATTGATCGATGAAATGTTGCAAAGCGCTAGGATTAACATAGTCCCAGAAGGTACAGTTTCCCGCATCGCACGGACCTTGAGTAAACAAAGCAACAGTTGCGAAACTATTAAACTTATTATATGCAACAACTAACCTGCGTAAGGCCATCGACTTGGAGCAAAAACCACCATATCATTTTGTATAACATGATCAAGCAGTTGATAATTTTCTTGAAGACTAATGGTCGGTTTCATCATCGCAACTACTTTTCTATTATTTTCCCTCAAATAGCTTTGGAAATCTATAGGATCATTGAATAACTGAAGATCCCATAAGAAATCCCTATCCCGACGATTCTGTATAAAGACAGATTCAATAGGAAATCCACCATCATCAAAGTCTTCCAGCATTTGTATTATCGTCTCTTGATTGTCGAAACTTAGTGCTGTGTGGTGATATCCCAAAGCCCACCCCTGCAAATTAACGATTGAGCGGGATTTTGCGTGGAATATTCATAGATGCTTACGGGAGGCAACGGAGTAACACCAGTCAAAATCGTATATTGCCTGTAAACCTCAGCGGGAGTAGGTCCCAACAAAAAGAACGCATCAAAAATGCCATCCTCCACCATAAAATGCGTACTGACACCACCTTGCGTATAATCCACATCAACCCAAGTTTCGTAACCATTGTGGAAGAACACCCCAGCTGTTATGTCGGATCCATGAGCATACAAGACAGGAATGGAACCAGAGAGAGCCTTGGTACTGTTTACTTCATAATTTTCAAAGTTTACGTTGTACAGACGGTAAGGGTCGATGCCGTTTTCAGTTGTCTGACGCAAGAACAGATTATCCGCGTGCAATGGAAGTCCATAGGCGTGACTTGCGTTCGGGAAATTCATGTCAAAACCAATGGCTCTGTTATTGCCTTCCTGAAGTTTAAAACAAAGTTTGTCGGAGAATTGCATACCAAAAATGGACAACTAGCTTCAAGATCAAGTAGAACGGGAATCTGAACCTGGACATGGCTACAAAAGTTTCATTGAAAGCAATTCTTCTCACTTAATTGCGGATATACCGTGGGGGGAATGTTTGTCGATGTGGCTCTTCCCAGCAGGTTGTACTTGTCGTTTCAGATTCCCGTTCCACGTGTTCAAGTTGGTTGATATAAAAGGAATAGCCCCGAATGCTAAGTCAAACATCCATAAGAAAATATATGGGGTTTTGTCTCAGAACGTACATAGCATATCTACTTATTAATAGTTTGACGTATAAATGTGGAGGTTTACATGATCGAATGTCAGACGTCCTTCCTTGTTGAAAACAGCAATTAGTTCCCTAGTATTATACAGTTCTACACTAAACGGATTATCGTTAATAATCAAATAATGTGATCCTCCCCATATCAAATGCGCCTGTTGATCGTTTTGGAAAATGAAATTGAACCTAAAATAATATTATTTTATTAATTTGCTTTGGCGGTCTTTTGCTGGACTTACGTAGGGTCAGGTGCTGGTTCTCCATCTAAAGCAGAGTCCAGATAGTATCTGTTTGGATCATTTGATTCATAAATTTGCAGACGTATTATTTCCTCTTGGTAAAATGTTAGAAACAGGTTCAAGACGTTGATGTCATTTTTTACAATTGGTATACGAAGTGTGTTATCACTTGGATAGACGTTGTTTGTTCTTATACCAAATTCCTGCGGATTTGGTGGTTTATTTCGAAGAAAACTGTAAAGAGGAAGAAAATTCCGTCGAAAATTTGCTTTTAGGAAGACCACTACAATTTTTGCGTCACATCCAGATCTTGGTTATGACAAATAAATGAATTTCGTACCTGCAGATTTCACTTTGCGCGCATGTTTTGAAATTTCCAGTTGATTGCGAGTTACTTACTGCTAAAGCAACAAGAAGTGGAAGGAATTTCCTAGAAACCAAATATTTCATTTGCATTCCCTATGTGTACAATATAAAATACTAAATGCCCATAAAAATGGCTTACCTCCAAACCATGATTTTGCGAAGGTATTTTTCAGAGAACTAAATTATGAATCGAGTTACCTAATGATTTTTGATAGGATTTGTTTTTTGTTTAAGTGTGTTGTTTTCTTGTTGATAAAAACCGAATTCGTTAATCACAAGTATCCCAATATTTGCTTATCGGTAGGCTCATTCCCCATGGCTTTAAAAATCAATTTTTGAGCTGCTGCTGAAGGAACAATGCCTGTTTCGATTTTATCTTTAGACTGTTTAATAACAAAGAAACTAATGGTAGACATTTTGGTCATCCGTAGAAATTAATGCAAATCTCCCCGATTCTTATCTTATTTTGGAAGGATTGCAGGTATTTTATAAAAACAAATAATAATTCTAATCAATTCAGAATGTTTATTGATCTGTAGTACATATATCTTCGAGATAATAATCTCCTTCAACACATCTCTCTACAAAAAGTTAATTACGTTTTGTCCATTCAAGTCCAGTTGGGTGCTACTAAAAGCCTTACCATCAGGTGCCTGTGTGAATACCTCAGGTTCAATATATTCTGGATTACTACCAACTGTAAAAAAACAAATCGGATTAAGTCGTTTAAGAAAAAAATTAAATATAGTGCCCATACGTCCGGATTTAAGAGTAGCACTTGGTCGATATAAAAGATACCTGTCAACAACAAACGAGACTTCCGGGAAACTTGCATCAGCATCTATCGGACTAAAAATGAAATAAGTGATTAAGAAACATACAAATTCTACATACTAACCCCAAACTGAGAGCACCATTGGTATAATCCAGCTGAATGTAATAATATCGCCCGTTTCTATAATCGTAACCGTCTCTTTCGTCCAAATAAAGCGTGCCACGGGCTTCACTATCCTAAATAGCATAAGTAGTGATATTATGTTGGTTGTAACTCAATATGCAATTCAAGGTCATTATCAAAGGTCGCTGTACCGCACTTACAGAATTTAAGAAGATGTAAACCGTGAATAGGGTTGAGAATGTCTCGAATGTATTTCGTTGGGGGTTGTCTTTTCTACCTATTATACCTCCTCCTCTGTAGAAAGTTGGTATCTGATGGAACGTAAGAATATAATTAACATAGGTACTGGTAAACATAATACTCGAATACAAATTGGAGAAAGTTGTCTGCTTAAATACTTACCCTATCAGGATAGACATTAATATTGGTGTTACCATATCCCTGGTAGATCAGGTTACTGTCCACATCATACCATATTTCACCTGGCATTAAGTAAGCAGATGTGGTACTTAGTCCAGGTCGAGTTACGGGACTGATGTAAATATTTTCACCTAAAACGGCCAATTAATCAATTCTCTACCAAATTTAACAAACTCGCCAAGCCAATTCTAAACCCTAGATACACGCTTGGTTTACTATAAAATATGATTGGTCATTGCCCATTTTTAGTGACGTCAGTATGTGGAACTCTGGGGTTCTCGAAGCCTGCATGGTGTGAATGTGCACAGCAATCCGCAGACCGGTTTCGTCCTATTGGGACTCTTCAGTACGGCGCCGCTATGCACAAACACACCCTGCCCAACGATCTCCCTATAAATAACTGCGATAGTCATCCATAAGGGAGAGCCAAAATCACGCCATCTAGAACGTAAATTGTTGAACAGCTGCCGACTAATACACCCGCTCAAACAACTACACCTCGAGCAAATACTCCGCCAGGCATTGAATTACAGAACGGGCCTACGTCGGCAGAATGTACATTAGGATGCACACAAGAGGCCTACCCCAGCAAAGCTGGCCTTGAAAGCCTCCATACGTGCCCCATCGTACCACAGCGAACCAGGTTCACTATTCAAGCTAGAAGCCTGCATGGTGTGAATGTGCACAGCAATCCGCAGACCGGTTTCGTCCTATTGGGACTCTTCAGTACGGCGCCGCTATGCACAAACACACCCTGCCCAACGATCTCCCTATAAATAACTGCGATAGTCATCCATAAGGGAGAGCCAAAATCACGCCATCTAGAACGTAAATTGTTGAACAGCTGCCGACTAATACACCCGCTCAAACAACTACACCTCGAGCAAATACTCCGCCAGGCATTGAATTACAGAACGGGCCTACGTCGGCAGAATGTACATTAGGATGCACACAAGAGGCCTACCCCAGCAAAGCTGGCCTTGAAAGCCTCCATACGTGCCCCATCGTACCACAGTGAACCAGGTTCACTATTCAAGCTAGAAGCCTGCATGGTGTGAATGTGCACAGCAATCCGCAGACCGGTTTCGTCCTATTGGGACTCTTCAGTACGGCGCCGCTATGCACAAACACACCCTGCCCAACGATCTCCCTATAAATAACAGCGTAGGCCCGTTCTGTAATTCAATGCCTGGCGGAGTATTTGCTCGAGGTGTAGTTGTTTGAGCGGGTGTATTAGTCGGCAGCTGTTCAACAATTTACGTTCTAGATGGCGTGATTTTGGCTCTCCCTTATGGATGACTATCGCAGTTATTTATAGGGAGATCGTTGGGCAGGGTGTGTTTGTGCATAGCGGCGCCGTACTGAAGAGTCCCAATAGGACGAAACCGGTCTGCGGATTGCTGTGCACATTCACACCATGCAGGCTTCTAGCTTGAATAGTGAACCTGGTTCACTGTGGTACGATGGGGCACGTATGGAGGCTTTCAAGGCCAGCTTTGCTGGGGTAGGCCTCTTGTGTGCATCCTAATGTACATTCTGCCGACGTAGGCCCGTTCTGTAATTCAATGCCTGGCGGAGTATTTGCTCGAGGTGTAGTTGTTTGAGCGGGTGTATTAGTCGGCAGCTGTTCTGGGGTTCTCAACAAGTTTGTCCACTTGCGCAGAAGGCGACTAAAATCGGTTCTCGGAGTGCCTAGCCATCTTCTTTTCTAAACCACGAGATAATTGTACATTTCTATCTACTTGTAGTTTAGTAGCAAAGCTTCAAAAGCTATAAAATTAGTTGCAGGTTCAAAATTTATGTATGTTTTTAAATGAGGCAACATTTTACTGAACTTAATGAGAATCCACAAAACGTATAATACTAACACATAACCTCAAACTTCCCAGTACCTTTTGACAGTTATTTCAATGTTGGTAATACATGTCTCATATTACATATATATTATTTCTTATTGGCTTGCAGTTCGTACGTCATTGACCCATACATTTAAATACAGGATTGTTTGAACAATCTTATAAAATACATTCGTAAACTCGCCACTTTTACCATAGCCAGAATTTATTGGGTATATTAAAACGTAATTTTTAACCTTACGAAACTACCCTCTTCAATTACCTACCAACAAAGAAAGATTCTTCGTGTTCAATGGCAATATCAGCTGGATACTTATAAAACAATGGTTGAAGAACAGCAGTTTGGAAGCGCTGGTGTTCGTAGAATAATGTATACCAATAATCCAGATGGATGTATCTAGTTCTTATCGCCGCTCTTATGTTAGCCTGAGCAGTTGTTGATAGTAAATAGGGTTCTCTTCTATCACTTGCATCACTATAGTGAGCGCGGAACAGCGGTAACCAAGCCCCCAGCTATAACATATTAGTAGATAAATTGTGTATATTCTGGACCGGGATTTCATGTATTTTCTTTTGGATTACATAAGATCCTGGTCTAGGACATGCATAGCTCATACACTATTTGATTTCTTCTAAAATCACTTACTTGATACCATCTGGTAAGTAATTCTTCATCGAGATTTCCAGAGTAGCCGCCTATATTGCCGCCACAAAAATGGAATGCGGCCAGACTTGCCGTCAAGCACATTTTGAAACTGGTCCTTAAGTGTTCCCAAGTTGCTTCATGCTTTCCAGTGTAAATTGCTGCGTATCTTTGAGAGCCGGCGAAGAATGATTCGGCTAACACGAACGGCCGTATGCGAACGTAAATGTCTCTGTCTAATACGCCCTCGAAAGTTGCTACATTCTGTAAGTAAAATGTTAGAATATATTTAACAGTTTGGACTAGCAATGAGACGCTCACCATGTTGTGTCCGTATATGTTATGAACGTCTTTGTGGGAAAATCCTGAGTAGTGCAAATTTTCTCTTCCCAGAACCCTTTCTTCTGCATCAGCAACGAAAGGTTCGTTTGCTTCATTCCAGAAACCGGCAAGAATGTTGGTAGAATACGGGTAGTTCAGATACCTAAAGTGGTCTACGAAATGAAAGAAACCTCTGGGGTGAATAAAATCCCACCAGGTACAGTTCCCAACGTCGCATATTCCTTAAAAATAATAAGAGCTATTTCTTTAACTCCGAAGAGTTAAAAAACTTATACCTGTGAAAGGATATCTACTTGGAGCAAAGACCACCTTTCATCTTGGATAACATAGTCAAGCAACGGGTAACTTTCCATGAGAGTAAGAGTTGGCTTCAACATTTGAACTACTTTTCTATTATTTACGCGAAAGAAATGCTGAAATTCACTAGGATCACTGATCAACTCGTAATCCCATAAGAAATTCCTATCACGACGATTCTGTATAAAGATAGAATCAATAGGAAAATCACCGCCATCAAAGTCTTCTACCATTTGTTCTATCGTAGCTTGATCGTGGAAACTTTTTGCAGTGTGGTGATATCCCAAAGCCCACGCCTATAGATCAATGATTTAATACAACTTTTGCACAAAGTACCAGATGCTTACAGGAGGTAATGGAGCAACACCTGTCAAAATTGTATATTGCCTAAAAACATCTGCTGGAGTAGGTCCGAGCAAAAAGAACGCGTCGAAAATACCGTCTTCCACCATAAAATGCGTACTGACTCCACCTTGCGTATAATCCACATCGACCCAAGTCTCATAGCCATTGTGGAAGAACACTCCCGCAGTTATGGTAGCTCCATGAGCGTACAATACTGGGACGTTGCCAGAGAGAGCCTTAGTACTGTTTACTTCAAAATTTTCGGAGTGTATGTTGTAGAGACGGTAAGGATCGTTTCCATTTTGAGTTGTTTGACGTAAGAAGAGATTATCAGCATGTAATGGGAGTCCGTAAGCGTGGCTCGCGTTCGGGAAGTTCATATCGAAACCAATTGCTCTATTGGTGCCATCCTGCAAATTAATAGATATTTTCAAGGAAAATTTCCTTCAATCTTAAATGATTCTTCGGCAAAAAAACGATCTTCTCAATTATTTTCTGAAAGTCGCAAAAACTACCGTGATTACAAATCATTTCCTACTTGGGCACACAGTAACTTTGGTAAAGGACGAAAACAAGTTGGAGGATTGAGTAGTGCAGCAAGAGGTATCCCCCCCAATGACGCATCGCGTGGAAGGTTCAAAAGCAAATTCGGTTCAAGTTAGAGGGAAAGTAGACAATACTAATAATTAAAGGTGGTCGGTTTTACTGTCGTTGGTTTTATAGGTGAATAAGTTAATAAAATTCTGCAAGTTTACATGATCGAATGTCAGACGTCCTTCCTTATTGAAAATTGCAATTAATTCCTTTGCGTTGTACAGCTCTACAGTAAACGGATCATTGTTAATGATTAAATAGTGAGATCCTCCCCATATCAAATGCGCTTGTTGATCGTCCTGAGAGATGAAACTGAACCTAAAATAAAACGTTTGCTATTAATTTGCTTTGGTATTTTCTAAGGACTTACGAAGGATCAGGTGCTGGCTCTCCACTCAATACAGAGTCTAAATAATATCTGTTCGGATCATTAGATTCATAAATTTGCAAACGTATTATTTCCTCTTGGTAAAAAGTCAGAAAGAGGTTCAAAACGTTTGTTTCATTTTTCATAATTGGTATACGAAAAGTGTTATTATTTGGATATACCGTATTTGTTCTTATAGTAAATTCATGGGGATTTGGTGGCTTGTTACGAAGGAAGCTGAAAAGGAATAAAAAAAAGTAATCAGAAATGTCCTCTATCTCGAAATATTTTATGATAACGCTGAAATCATATGAGAACGATATTTTTGTTTATGATAAATATTTTTTTAAATTTCGTACTTGCAGATTTCACTTTGTTCACATGTTTTGGAATCTCTAGTGAATTGGGCGCAACTTACTGTCAAAACAGTAAGAAGTAGACAAACTTTCCTGAAAACAAAACGATTTGCCCATGATACCTATTTATTTTATCAAATTACGTACCTCCAAATCATGACTTTATGCAGGTGATTCTGAGAAAACTAAATTGTGAAAAACGTCAATGATTTTTAGTAGATCTTATTACTTTTTATTTAAGTACATTATTTTTATTGGCGATAAAGAGTGAACTGAATAATTAGAAGTACCCAAACTTTTTCTTATCGATAGATAAGTACTAATGGGTAATTCTTTAGCCATTAAAAATGCAGCACCTACTTGATTCGCTAGGTACTTAGGTCTTAACCTCATTGTAAGAAAAATCTGAACTTATACAACGCAACGAGAGACAGCTATTCAGGTTCTTTCAATGGTTCAGAAAGTCAAGGGATTCGGATCGTATCTGATAGAGAAGCTCCCGTTCTCTCTGGACTAGCCGGCCGGTCACGACTCCTTCCCATCAATCAACTCGGAAACTGCATGGCGCATCGCTATGCCCTCTCCGTTTTCTTCGGTTCAATGACACGTATGACGTCGCTCCGTATGTTCTTCTTGTTTCGTTTTCAGGTGTCGCGATCTTCATAGGAAGAAGGCACCTTAAGGAGATGGAAAAGCATAACTATCTTTAATAAAAAAATGCCTTGACAGGGAAATAAGCAACCTTAAAGGAATTGTTCAACCGCAGAATAATAGAACTTGAAACTGTTATGTGAATTGAACAACTTATCCCATTATTTTTTAAAGTATGCAGGTATTTTAAAAAATCAAATAACTAATCCGTTCAGAATGTTTATTGAATCTCTTTTTGCATTACTATGTCTTCAAGATCGTAATATCTAAACTTAAATTTTCTTATACAAAGTTTATTATATTTTCTCCATTTAAGTTCAGTCGAGTGCTACTAAATGGTGTGCCATCAGGTGCATGTGTGAATATCTCAGGTTCAATATGTTCTGGATTCTTATCAACTGCAAAACAAACAAAATTAGGCAATTCTATAAGTAAGAAATGAAATATAATGTCCATACGTCCAGCTTTAAGCGTAGTACTCGGCCGATATAAAAGATACCTATCAACAACAAACGACACTTCCGGGAAATCTGCATCAGCATCTATTGGACTAAAAATAAAATGTAGCATTAAAATTCCAACAAAATTTTGATTTCAAATCAACACTAACCCTAAACTGAAAGCACCATTGGTATAATCCAGTCGCATGTAATAATATCGTCCGTCTAAATACTCATAACTCTGTCTGTCGTCCAAAAATAGTGTACCATGAGCTTCACTATTCTAGAAATGTACAAGTAGTAATGTTATGCGAGTTCTAATTCTTCCCTCCTATTGTGCAACTTCAAGGTCAATATCAAATGAGACACTTACAGAATTCAAGAAGATGTAAACAGTGTACAAGGTTTCGAAAGTCTCTGCTGAGTTTCTTTGAGGGTTGTCTTTTCTAGCTACAATACTCCCTCCTCTGTAGAAAGTTGGTATCTGGAAAGAAATATTCGTATATAAATAAACAAGTAGTGGAGATGGAACCACGCCACTCGCGATTCCACCCTCACTACTCCGAGGTATATCCCAGGTTTGAACCTCGACTGAATTGCACTCCTGTGCTACGAATAAGCATAACTATACAGAACGGGGCCCCGAAAGAGAGATAGTTCGTTGCAATATTATGCATTGATAATAATTACAAGGAGTTTATAAATAAACAGGTGATTATCATCCATCATTACGGCGTTGAAGAGATTCGGTAAATGTATATTTCCTAGAAAAACTGCGGATGAAGTTTGCTACTCACCCTGTTGGGATAGACACTAACAATGGTGTTTCCAGATCCCTGGTACGCCAGATTACCTTCTACATCGTACCATATTTCTCCTGGCACCAAGTAAGTAGATGTGCTGCTTATTCCGGGTCGAGTAACTGGGCTAACGTAAATATTTTCACCTAAACATTCAAGGATTCAACTTTTAATTAAATTCAGAATTCCAAAGATATTTACCAACAAAGTAAGATTCTTGGTGCTCAATAGAAATATCAGCTGGATACTTAAAGAACAAGGGTTGAAGAACAGCAGTTTTGAAGCGTTCGTGTTCGTAGAACACCGTATACCAATAATCCAAATGGGTATATCTGGTATTTATTGCTGCTCGTATGTTGGTCTGAGCAGCAGTAGATAGTAAATAGGGTTCCCTTCTTTCACTTTCATCACTGTAATGCGATCGGTAGAACGGTAACCAAGCTCCCAACTATAATATGCTTGTTGTAGTAGAAATATTTTTGCTTCCTCATAAAAAAACTTACTTGATACCACCTTGCAAGTAATTCTTCGTCGACATTCCCGAAGTAACCACCTATGTTTCCACCACAAAAGTCGTATGCTGTGAGGCTGGCAGTTAGGCACATTTTGAAGCTGGTTCTTAAATGGTCCCAAGTTGCTTCATGCTTTCCAGTATAGATAGCAGCGTATCTTTGAGAACCAGCAAAGAATGATTCGGCTAATACAAATGTTCTTAAATGAACACGGATGTCTCTGTCTCTTAATCCTTGGTAAGTTGCTTCATTCTGATCATTAAAAATATGTTTAAGTCTACAAGTCATAAAAAGTCATAAAAGAAGCTCACCATGTTATGTCCGTATATATTATGAACATCCTTGTGCGAAAATCCTGAATAGTGGACATTTTCTTGCCCCAAAACTCCTTCCTCGCCACCAGAAACCGAAGGTTGGTTTCCTTCATTCCAAAAACCGGCAATAACGGTAGTGGAAAATGGATAGTTTATGAATCTGAACTGATCATGGAATAATCTAGCAGCGTCAGGATTGACAAAATCCCAATAGTTACAATTACCAGCGTCACATGGAGCTTAAAGTGTAATAGGAAATTTAGGGGAAGATAAACTTAAGGGTGACATACCTGTAAAAGGATATCTCGTTGGAGTAAAAATCACAAAATTGTTTTGTTGTACAGTATCAAGTAATGGATAACTTTCTTCAATACTAAGAGTTGGCTTCAACATCGGAACTATTTTTCTGCCATTTTGCCTGAGATAATTTTGAAGACCAATAGGGTCACTGATCAAGTCAGAATCCCAAATAAAGTTTCTGTCGAGACGATTTTGTATAAAGATTGACTCTATAGGAAAACTACCAGCATCAAAATCTTCTAATAATTGTGTTATCGCATCTTGATCGTCGAAACTTTTTACGGTATGGTGATATCCCAAAGCCCATGCCTAAAAATTGTCGATTTAATAGAAATTTTGTAAACAAAAGTAGATTCTTACGGGTGGTAATGGAGTAATACCAGTTAAAACAGTGTATTGTCTATAAACATCTGTTGGAGTAGGCCCCAGCAAAATGAATGCCTCAAAAACGCCGTCTTCAACCATAAAGTGTGTACTGACACCTTGTTGCCTATAATCCACATCGACCCAAGTTTCGTAACCATTGTGGAAGAAGACTCCAGCGGTCTTATCTGCCCCATGAGCATAGAAGACTGGAATGGTGCCTGAGAGAGCCTTGGTACTGTTCACTTCATAATTTTCAACGTTCAAATTGTAAAGACGGTACGGATCACTGTCAACTCCGACTGTTTGACGTAAGAATAGATTATCAGCGTGTAATGGGAGTCCATAGGCGTGAGTTGCTATCGGGAAGTATATATCAAATCCAACTGCTCTGTCGTTGTCTTCCTGAAATTTAAAACAATGTTAATTGAAAGACGCTTTTTTAGAGATACAAACCTTACTTGAAAAATGTTTTAAACAACATAATAATAAAAAATTGCAAATGGTTTTCAGCCTTTATCAGAATAACACATTTATATTAACGCAATTGACGCTGGGTTGATGTCGTCCTACTCCTTGATTTGAAGCTAGAAGAGAGCTTCGGAGAACAACATTTTAGAGCTAGAATGCTGCTATATATTGATACGAAGTTTGTCCCACAAGCGAATACGAGTCACGCTGTTTTGTCAACAATCCGCAGCTGTTTATTTTAGCGTTGACCTTGTTTTTTATGAGTCTAGAAAAGTCGATTTCTGGAACCATTCTATCTCTCGTATCTTTCCGTATCTTTCGTTTCTTCGAGGGTGTTTAATGGCAAGCAAGAGGCCTGGATGACGGTTTTGTAGTTTATATTTTGGACATGCGGCAAGATAAGAAGAAAGCGAGAGATTCTGAAGACGATAAATTCGAGCGAATATACGTGTTAAGTGTCTAGAAAAAATGAAGACCAATCGGGAAGTTTTCTAATGAACCTTAGTTATCCACTCTTGAATGCTTAGCCTACCCTAATGATGGTGTTACTCGTATAAACTTACGTGATCGTATGTTAATCGTCCATCTGCGTTAAAAATGGCAACTACGTCATTCTGATGGTAAAGTTCAATAGTAAGCGGATCACTATGCATAATTAACGAATGGTCTCCACCCCAAACCATAGTAACATTTTGGGAATTATGGTTTAACCAATGGAAACTAAAAGTCAGATTAATGTTAATACCAAGATCAATTCCAACTTCAAATTATAGTATTTACGATGATTCATCAGGTTGCGGTGGTCCATTCAATGCAGTATCCAAATAGTACCTATTATCGTACATTTCTGAAACTTGCAGACGTATGGTGTCGTCTGCTAAGAACTCTGCAGTAAAGTGCAGAACTGCTGACCGATTTTTCAGTATGTTCCATGTTATGGAATTGTCAGTTGATGCAACACCAAACGTGGTCAGCAACTGAAATTCGTCGGGAGTCGGTTCTTTACTTCTTAAATAGCTGTAAAACAAACGTAGAATGTGAGGGCTACGGCATAAAGATCAATAGAAATGGAACTAAAAATGTGGTAATAGGAGAGATAGGCTGATAAGGCAGAAGGCACCTTCTGAGGCACGAAGGAATAGTTCGTGACATACTAGAGTTGGATACAGGAATAAAAAGTGGTAGGGTTAGGCCCAGATTAGACTGCTGTTCTCAAATAGTTGGAGATGTGGGATGTTCTACTTTTGGGAAAATGCGTAGTTTAGCTTAGAATAGAAGTGGATGGAGATACACGTTCAATCTACTTTATGACGGTGAAAAAAATTTCTTACCTGCAAGCAGCGCTTTCTGCGCAAGTTTTGAATTGGGCATGAGCTACTGTTAAAACAGCTGCCAAAAGAACCAACCCCCTAAAACAAATTAAATTTTAACACTTTACAAAAATTTCCGTCGCAATTTCACCTACTTCAAGTCCATGTAGGTTATCATTTAGGCACCTAAAAGAGTGCTTATTACTTTTAAGGTTTGTCGAAATTTTATCTTCATTTTGAAGAGGTTTATTTTTAGTATAGATTTTGAATGTAGACTGTTGAGGTATCATCCATAACGATAATTATTGTTATCTGATAAATATCTGAATGTTTCGCATTTAAAGATGCAAGAATTCTTCGCTCCCAAGAGAAAAAATATTCAACGTAAGACCCCCACATTAGGGCGAGCTAGGTCAGCATCAAGTGGGTAAAAGCTAATTTTTCGGAATGTTTCCTGGACGGTTGTAAACCTAGAGCTTTTTCCTGTAGTTTTGCCTGTATACCGTGTGACAAACTTCCATGTGTACATGGGGAAATAACATGGGCAATTACATTTTTGGGGATTCCTGCTCCCCATGTGTAGTTACAGTGGTGGTAAAGGTAGCAATCGAAAGATTATTTTTTTCTGCGTATGAGGATATCAAAAACTCTACAACTTTCCAATTTATTAAAACATTAAAAGCAAAAATTACATTAATAATTTTCTAACTAAAACACATAAATTTATCAGATTATCCATGACAACTTAATTTATTCTATCACGGACGTCTTTGATTTTTATGGATTTTCTGAACTGTCAACATTTAAAAATGAACAAAAATATTTATTCAGTTCAAGAAAAGGTTTTCATCGTGAAAATATTTTACGGCGGTAATAGTTTGCGCGTAGCCCGTGCCTTATTTTCTGTAAAATTCAATAACGGTCCTATTCCTTCGGTATAACAACAAATAATTTAGTAAGAAATTTGAAGGCTGCGAATCTTTCATCGAAAGAAGTTAATTTTTACTAATACATAAACTTGTTTTTTTATTTAGATAATTCTCATTCACATTATTATTGTCATTACCTATAGTTAACAATTAATTGATTACTGGTGTGGATGTTTCGTTGGTGAATGCTGGTCCATAGTTTAGGGTAAATTGTAGGTGTCGTCTAACCTATTAAAAAGTTTTTGGGAAAATGTTAAAGCAGTAAAATGAAATAATAAAAATTAAATTACTTTAATTTTACTGCAATTATAAAAAAATTAACAAGCGGCAACATTTGTTTATTTTGCAATGAATTTTGTAATCTGGCAATTTAATACTTATTTATTTCATATCTAGGTAAGGACAAAAACTTATTAATATACAATGAAATTAAAGTAACATAAAAAAAGAAAAATAACTATAACAAATATTCAAATAAACCCCCATTCTGTATCAGACAGTATCCCAGCCTATTATAGAAAGAATTTCTCACATTCGCAAGTTGCCGATCGTTTATTAAGTTGCATTCCGCAAAAATAGCATTCCTTAAAGAATCAATATTTGGGTGACGAGTTTTATAAATCTTGTTTTTTAAATGACCCCACAAGAAAAAGTCACACGGTGCCAAATCCGGAGATCTAGCTGGCCAATTTATAGCACCACCTCGACCAATCCAGCTCAATGGAAATATTTCATTTAATAATTCCCTCACTTGTGCTCCAAAATGTGCTGGGCATCCGTCATGCTGAAACCAGACCTCCCGATTCACATGTGCAACTTCTTCTAATGCAGGGCCAATATGGTTAATTAAAAGATCTAAATAAGCTTCTGAATTTAAATTTCCCTGTATTTCAAGTGGTCCTATAATGCGATTATTAAAAATGCCTGCTCAAATATTGATTTTTTGAGGGTATTGCGTTGTAGTGGCTAGATTTATTCTGGGATTTTCCTGGGCCCAATGCCTAACGTTTTGTGAATTTGGCTCTTGATTTAAAGTGAAGGTACACTCATCGGTAAAACAAATTGATGAGAGGAAGCTGCGATCCCGATTAGCCCGTTCTTGCATTTCTTCACAGAAAGTTTGCCTTGATTCTTCGTCAAAAGGAAGTAACTCTTGGTGACATTGGAATTTAAAGGGATGATATTTGTTTTTTTTAATATGTTACGGAAAGTTTCTCTTGAAACATTACATTCTAGGGCAATAGACTTTAAACTAGATGTTGGACTAGCAGTTATCAGGCCTATTACCATTTCCTCTACCTCAACATTTAGATTTCTTGGAACGACTAAAAAAATAAATGGTAATATTAATTTTAGTTTTGTTTCACTCCACGTTATCACTTGTTTAATTTCTCATAATCCCAGTAAAATTTAAGTTAGCGAACAATAAGGAATTAGCAACTAGGTAATAATAACAAGCGAATCAGAATTATCTAAATAAAAACCAAGTAAATTTATTAGTAAAAATTACCTTCTTTCAATGAAAAATTCCCAGTATCTTCAAATTTCTTTACTAAATTTTTTATTGTTGTTACCGAAGGAACAGGATTGTTATTGAATTTTACAGAAAATAAGTCACGGACTACCCGCAGACTATTGCCGCCGTAAAATGTTTTCACAATGAAAACCTTTTTTCTCAACTGAATAAATATGTTTGTTCATTTTGAAACCCAAATTTTAAATTGTCGATAAATAATGTTGACAGTTCAGACGAATTAGAAATTAGAATCAAGGGAGTCTTTGATTAGAATAAATTAAATTGTCATAGGTAATCTGATGAATATCCGTGTTTTAATTTGAAAATTATTAGTGTAATTTTTGCTTTTAATGCTTTAATAAATTGGAAAATTGCAGAGTTTTTGATATCCTCATACGCAGAAAAAAATAGTCTTTCGATTGCTACTTTTACCACCACTGTAACTACACATGGGGAGCAGGAATCCCCAAAAATGTAATTGCCCATGTTATTTCCCCATGTACACATTGAAGTTTGTCACACGGTATATTTTCTACCATCTTTCTGGCAAAGAGTTATTGTAACGCAAAAGATATTTATTGAATATGCTCTTGAGATTGGTTTACTTTTTGATCTTGATTTATTTTAATTGGTCATGTACCTATATCCTGAACAATGAATGTTCAAGTTTGCTAACCTCGCATTTTCTGTTTTTGTTTGATCTGTATGTCGAATCGCACAATTTATCTTGCACTTTGCATTATTTGGAATTGCTACTCTTGACCTTGGTTTCGTGATTTCATTTACGTAAATGCCAAAGTGACCGATAATAATTATCGTGGACGCTCTCTACTCTTTACTTCAGCAGGAAAATTATGTGAAGGACGTAAATCTTACCCAAAACGAATCAATTTTGTACATCCGAAGAAAAATCGTCTATATTAATATTAATGTATGCAACACGAGGAACAAGAATATGGATATAACAAAGTTGCATCTGAGTCGCAGTGCAGATGGCGCCCTTTCAAAGTTAACGGTTCAATTAAAAGTTGCTACTGATATTTTCTGACAACAGATTCTTATTTTACTGACTCTTTGCTTCATGAGGAATGGCAAAATAATACTGTCAGATACATTTCGAATCGCGAGTGGCTGACAGAGAACCCCAAACTTATCCTCAAAACTTACTGGATCTAGCGTTTCATGCTTGATTTTCTAGGTGCTGATCGAAAACATCATTTTGGTTATCTTCAATAAAAATCTGGCCTTGACTAGTAGACTATTTAACAGAGAAAAAGCTGCCTAAAAAAAGGTTGTTCGTCTTCAGAATTGAACCTGAAATTCCTTGTTCTGTGGGCGATTGCATATCTGAACAACTTATCTTTTTACTGTTGAGGGTATGCCGGTATCTCACAAAACCAAATAACTGTAATCTATTTAGAATGTTTATTGTATCTCATTATTATATCTTCAATAGTGTATAACATTACGGCTTCTTATACAAAGTTTATTATATTTTCTCCATTTAAGTGCAGTCGAGTGCTACTAAATGGTGTGCCATCAGGCGCATGTGTGAATACCTCAGGTTCAATATATTCTGGATTATTACCAACTGCAAAACAAACAAAATTATGCTAAATCAATAAATAAAAAATAATGTTCATACGTCCAGCTCTAAGAGCAGTACTCGGTCGATATAAAAGATATCTATCAACAACAAACGAGACTTCTGGGAAACTTGCATCTGGATCTATTGGACTAAAAACAAAATTAATAAATATTACAAAACGAAAAATTTGTTGGTTAAATCAACACCAACCCTAAACTGAAAGCACCATTGGTATAATCCAGTCGCATGTAATAATAACGCCCGTCTCTGTAGTCAAAACTCTCTCTGTCATCCAAAAATAGTGTCCCATGGGCTTCACTATTCTAAAAATATATAAGTAGTATTGTTATACGAGTTATAATCAGTCCATCCTAATGTGCATTTTCAAGATCAATGTCAAATGTTGCTATGGAGCACTTACAGAATTCAGGAAGATGTAAACAGTGTACAAGGTTGCAAAAGTTTCGACCGAGTTTCTTTGAGGGTTGTCTTTTCTAGCTACTATGCTTCCTCCTCTATAGAAAGTTGGTATCTGAAAAGAAAGAAAGTTATTATTTCGTCAATGGGAATTAGTGCCATCGTTCATAAAATGCGCCGTCCATTTTAAGTTTCCTACTAAAACAAGGTTCGTTACTTACCCTAGTGGGATAGACATTCACATTGGTATTACCATACCCTTGGTAAACCAGATTGCTGTCTACATCATACCATATTTCTCCTGGCACTAAGTAAGTGGATGTGCTAGTTATTCCTGGTCGAGTCACGGGACTGACGTAAATATTTTCACCTAAACATTCAATAAATCAATTCTTAATAAAATTCAGAATTCCGGAAATATGCACCGATAAAGAAAGATTCTTGATGCCCAATAGCAATATCAGCTGGGTACTTATAGAACAAGGGTTGAAGAACAGCTGTTTTGAAGCGTTCGTGTTCGTAGAATACTGTATACCAATAATCCAAATGGGTATATCTCGTATTTATTGCTGTTCGAATGTTGGTCTGAGCAGTAGCAGATAGCAAATAGGGTTCCCTTCTTTCACTTTCATCACTGTAATGCGATCGGTAGAACGGCAACCACGCTCCCAACTATAATATGCTTATTTTAGTAAAAATATTTGTTTATCATAAGAAGATCTTACTTGATACCATCTTGCAAGTAATTCTTCATCGACGTTCCCGAAGTAACCACCTATATTTCCACCACAAAAGTGGTATGCTGTAAGACTGGCAGCTAGACACATCTTGAAGCTGGTTCTTAAATGGTCCCAAGTTGCTTCGTGCTTTCCGGTATAAATGGCAGCATATCTTTGAGAACCAGCGAAGAACGATTCAGCCAACACGAACGGCCTTATATGGACACGAACATCTCTGTCTCTTAATCCTTGGTAAGTTGCTTCATTCTAATAATAATTATTAAGATTGAGTTAGTTCATATTTACTACCAAAAGGAATTAGTGAAATAGTGAATGAAATAGGAGAAGAAGAAGCGAACCCCAGTCAAAAGGGAAGCAATTGTTGATGATGAAGATTGAACATCTAAAAGAATGATAAAAAGTTTAATTATTTCTTTAGGAAATAAGATAAGGGATAGTCTCCCCATAGGCTGAAAAATGGTCTGCTAAGAACCAGGAGGTTGCGTGTCCAATAAGAGACGGGCTCAGAAAGAGATAGTTGGAAGCAGAGAAAAGACGATTGGAAGGAACGAAAGACAGAAAATATCGGAAAGTCCTAATACAGGACAGGAAGGGTTGGATGGAATTAGCCAATTAAGTCCTGGGCACATAAAGTCTCTAGGGCGTATAAATGTGAAAGCATGCTTACCATGTTATGTCCATATATATTATGAATATCTTTGTGGGAAAATCCAGAATAGTGCACATTTTCTCTCCCCAAAACCCTTTCCTCAGCATTGGGAACCAAAGGTTCGTTTGCTTCATTCCAGAAACCGGCAAGAATGCTAGTGGAATATGGGTAGAATATGAACCTAAACTGATCGTGGAAGAGTCGAGTACCGTCAGGATTAACAAAATCCCAGAAGTTGCAGTAGCCAGCATCGCAGGGACCTTAAAATATAATATCAAATTAATAAGCCTATAAAGGACTCCCTTACACAAAAGGGTGACATACCTTCGAAAGGAATTCTACTGGGAGCAAAAACAGCAAAATCGTTTTGGAGAACAGTATCAAGTAATGGATAATTTTCTTCAGTACTAAGAGTCGGCTTCAACATCGGAACTATTTTTCTATTATTTTCCCTAAAGAAATTTTGAAGGCCAATAGGATCACTGATTAAGTCAGAATCCCAAGCAAAGTTTCTGTCGAGACGATTTTGTATAAAGATTGACTCTATAGAAAAGCTACCAGCATCAAAGTCTTCTAATAATTGTGTTATCGCATCTTGATCGTCGAAACTTTTTACGGTATGGTGATATCCCAAAGCCCATGCCTAAAAATTGACGATTGAATGGATATTTTATAAATAAAAATAGATGCTTACAGGAGGTAATGGAGTTATACCAGTTAGAATCGTGTATTGCCTGTAAACATCGGCTGGAGTAGGTCCCAATAAAAGGAATGCGTCGAAAATGCCATCTTCAACCATGAAATGCGTACTGACACCTTCTTGTGTATAATCCACATCGACCCAAGTTTCGTAACCATTGTGGAAGAAGACTCCAGCGGTTATGTCTGATCCATGTGCATAGAAGACTGGAATAGTACCAGAGAGTGCCTTGGTACTGTTAACTTCGTAATTTTCGACGTTTAAGTTGTAAAGGCGATATGGGTCGCTGTCATTTCGAACTGTTTGTCGCAAGAACAGGTTGTCGGCGTGTAATGGGAGTCCATAGGCGTGACTGGCGTTCGGGAAATTCATGTCAAAACCAATCGCTCTGTTGTTGCCTTCCTGAAGTTCATTTATTAGTAAAGGTATTCATAGCAGCAATCCTAACTTGAAATGCACTTAGACAACACAATAAAGACAAACTGTAAAAGCTCTTCAATAAGTTTAATAAGATGTACATTTGCTAGAGATGTATGGCATTTTTTGCTCCTATTACATATAATAATAGTTGTTACCTAAGACTGGAGTGCAAATTAGGCCTATAGACGTGCGACTTTTGCAGTACAGCTACACAACGCTGTTCCAGATGTGGAGCAGACGTTGGGCTACAGTTTTCGTCTTAAAACATGCGAAATCAGCAGCTCGAGAACTACCATAGAAAGAGCACTGTTGTCGGTGTGCCATTCCTTTCCTTTTCAACTGAATGGAGAGGGGACATGATTCGCCAGACGGGGCTGCCTCATCTGCTCCAAGTGCAAACACTGGTTATCAAAAATAGATGACGTCAAATGCAAGAACTCCGATTAGACTAAGTTGATTTGGACAAGATCTCCGATTGGGCGAAGTGAACTTGTGGACTTTTCAGTCTAATATAAAAGATGGGAAGCTGTCGTAACAATTCAGTCATTCGATTCAAACCACTATTCCCAAGTCTTTTTTAAGGGAATGCGATGTGAGACTGCATTCCCGGTAGTGGTAATTGAGTCTGAATTTGGTCTCTGCACTCATTTCTGTCGCGCGTCTATAGCAGCACTTAACCTTAAGGTAGCTACTATTTTGCTTTAAATATAAAATAAATTATACGGATTTACATGATCGAAGGTCAATCGTCCCTCCTTATTGAAAACAGCGATTAGTTCCCTGGTGTTATACAGCTCAACACTAAGCGGATCGTCATAAATAATTAAGTAATGTGATCCTCCCCAGATCATGTGCGCTTGTTGACCATTTTGAAAAATAAAGTTGAACCTAAAATACGATTTTTTTAAATTAATTTCACTTAGAAATGTTTTGTTAAACTAACGTAGGGTCGGGCTCTGGATCTCCATCCAAAACGGAGTCTAAGTAATACCTATTAGGATCGTTCGTTTCGTAAATTTGCAGACGTATTATTTCCTCTTGGTAAAACGTTAGGAAGAGATTCAAAATGTTGGTATCACTTTTTGTAATTGGTATGCGAAGTGTGTTAGCACTGGGATATATATTACTCGTTCTTATGCTGAATTCATGTGGATTTGGGGGCTTGTTACGAAGGAAACTGCAAATGAAAATAACAATAGATCTAAACCGCTCAAAAGCATATAAGAAATTTTCTATAAAATAAGAGAAAACAAATAATAAATTAAAAGAGAGCTTTAGACTACAAATACAGCGGGCGCGGGTTCAATCCCTATCGTCCGCAGCCACTATATCTGACCGTTTTTCCGCCCTTGCCTAAAATATCAACTGTATATTTCAAGTCATGCATGTCTATACGCTGTCTTAATTATATTCCAATTATTAAAATATAGCAGCGTCTTATTTTGATATACGCAAAACAGATAAAAATAAAGCGCAAGAAAGTTGCCCTCAGAAGCTGGGAGAGGTGCGGCGGGGCGGACGCGAGTTGTTATCAGAACGTGATGAGTCAAGGCAAAAACTACGGACACGATTACTTATGCATTTCTTATTTGAAAGTCGAATAAATTCCACTCTTTTGACTCTGATTGGTCGTTGGCGACGCCCCTAGATTCATATGATCTGGACATCTTGAGTTCGGACTCTCATATCCAAACTACTCTTCCTGCGTTTAATGCGATATGCTGATCATCATTGAAGGTAGTAGCCTGATAATGATCACCTCCATAGCGTATGGATGCGGTATATCTTTATCAAGAATCAACATTAACTACCAATTACAATATAGCATATAGTCAGTACATACCTGCAGACTTCACTTTGCTCGCATGTTCTGAAATTTCCGTCGGATTGTGAGTAGCTTACTGCCAAAACAGCAATAAACTGAAGGACGTTTCTAAAAAGAAAATATTTCCAAATGAATGCCGAAAATTGCTATTACAAATTTTATATGAACTTCAAAACATGGTCAATGAGGAAAGAAAAGTGGTACGAGAGACGAGTCACGGTCGTAGTCATGAAAAATAATCTTGTCTTTTGCAAAAAAATACTTTTAGAAAGTTGGGTATTGTTTAACCTCAACTAACGTTACTTGACCTAGCCTAAACAGGCATGACTTTATTGGAATCTATAATCTACTTGTTTTGCAATAGGCTCACTACGTTTTGCATAATATTTAAGTTTGCAATACGCCTGCGGCAAATAAACATTTTCTAATGCTCTTTACATTCTTGGAAAAATGACTTACCTCCAAATCATGACTTTGCAAAGGTCGCCTTTGGAGAACTAAATTTTGAATTCATTTAATATTTCTTAATAGATCTTATTTTTGTTTTTTAAGTACTTTGTTTGGCGATAAAAATTGATTTCATTAATTAGAAGTGCCAAAAGTTTTCCTTATCGTTACAAGGGCTTAATCCAAGTTTTGATTTGTTAGACGAAAAGGAGTATCTTTGTACTTATCTTGAATTAAAATTGTACTCCAATTGATATAAATTAAAAAATTGTGTTCATCTCGAGAATTGAACCTCAATCTACTCATTTCCTGAACGATTGCTTATCGGAACATTTTTTTCTTGTTCTTATGGGCATTCAATTCCTAAAATGCCTGTGAGAACTATTAAAATTTGTTATGCAATATAATGTAATTCACGTACTTATCCGTACACTATTATCATGGCATAAAAAGCGTGATTATTATTATTATTATATAAAAATTAAACTAGCCGAGAAGATAAGGCAGTTTTGGTACACGTACAGTTTCAATAAACTGCAGGCATGGACTTGCCCATTGACCACGAGGAGGAGGAGGAGGAGGAGGAGGAGGAAGAGCAGCAGGCAAAACAAAATATTCCTGAGCCAGTAATTATCAGTGGCGGCTCCTGACTTTAGAACTTGGCAGTGCTCTAGAATGAAATCACCGCTCAGGGATGGGGAGGGGGTCTGGCGGTTTCTCCCCCATAGTTTTTTTAAATGAAGTGCTTTAGAAGCCATTTTCAAACATTTTCAACCAAGAAATTTCACTCACCGCAATATTTAACGAAAATCCAAAAGGTTAAACTTTCGCACACAATTTTTACCGCGACCTTTCGAAAAGCATTTGATACTTCGCAAGTTCAAGTTTTTCGTCAAAAGTCTGTATTTAGATAAAATATTCATTTTTAACTGAATACTGAATACAACACAATAATAATTTTGAAAATTGCAAAAATCAGGCGACCACTTTGTTAAAGTTCACTCCACAATGTTTAAGTGTTGACTTTAACCAAACCACTACCTTTAGCCATGCTAAGTGTTGGAAATTGCAATATTTAAAAATAAACACGATATTGCAGCTAATTACTCACGTTATAAGCAAAGCAACGAGCTATCTCAGACCTAAATATGGTAAACAAAAACAATAAACACTGTCGCAGAAGTACAAACTCCCGCGTCCCGTGCTTCGCCCAACAGTAAGTGTGTGCTCAAACAGCGCTCCCAGACGAGCTATAATTCTTCCACCTAAAAGCACATACGACGAAATTTTCCCGAGTCGCGCCGATCTCGCTCCCATATCGAATATGCATTTGCCTTAAAGTGCCACACCTCAGTACTCGGACGGCTCGTTGCGTGTGTGGTAGGCATTTTGAAAGACGACGCGGAATGCTTAGAGCGTGTACTATTTATTATCTCGCATAATAATTAATATATATTGCGGCAGAGATTCAAAAAGTTTTAAACTTATTAGTTTGAACCTTTTATCAAAAAAGGTTAAAACCATATTCTTGTGGGCAGTGCGCGCGCACGAGCGCACTTATTAAGGAGCCGCCGCTGGTAATTATCACTCAAAAAATTAATTATATGCGAAAATAGGTCACAACAGATTATTCTAATGAATTCAAAATGTTTATTGAGTATTTTTTTACATTATATGATGCTCAAAACATTTTTTTAATAAAGTTGTACAGTAATAGGTTTAGATAAGTCCAGTGGCGTATATCTGAACGCCCTGCCCTCTGATGAGTGGGTGTATATTTCAGGTTCAATATATTCTGGTTTGCTGTCACCTGCAGAAAGTTTCAAATATATTAGATGATGTTCATCATCACCTAGTTATGAAGTACTCACGTCCTGATTTAAGAGTGGTGCTTGGACGGTACAGCAGGTATCTGTCAACGATGAACGAAGCTCCTGGGTAACTCGCATCAGAATCTATCTGACTAAAGTGTTTAAAAGAAGTATTAGGTCAGCATATTGCTTTTCTGGGACGTACTAACCTGAAGCTTACTGCACCATTGGTGAAGTTAAGAGATATGTAGTAATATATCCTGTTAACTCTGTAATTGAAACTTGTTCTATCGTCAATATAAAGTGTTCCACGAGCTTCATCGTTCTAAAAGAATAATAATGTAATTTTGCGAGTGAAATGTATATTATACTTACAGAATCCAAAAAGACATAAACAGAAAAGACTCCATTCAAAGTTTCAATAGCATTTCTTTGTGGATTGTCCTGTCTAGGTATTATAGCTCCACCTCTATAGAAAGTAGGTATCTAAAAGGGAGCATTAAAGATTTCGGTTTTCAATTGATTAATTACTTACCCTATCAAGCAAAGCGTTAACAACTGTGCCACCATAACCGAAGTACACCAAATTATTGTCCACATCATACCAGATTTCCCCAGGAACCAAGTAAGTTACTACGAAAGTTGCTCCTGGTGCTGTTACAGGACTAACAAATATGTTTTCACCAATGAAGAAGGAATCTTCATGTTGGGAACCAAGACTAGTAGGATATTTGAAGAACAGTGGTTGGATAACTGGGTTTCTATTGCGTTCGTGTTCATACAGCAAAGTATACCAAACAGCCAAATGGGTGTATCTGATTCTCAGAGCATTTCGTATGTTATTTTGAGCTGTGGTTGACAGCAGGTAAGGTTCCCTTGGTGTAGATTCATCACTGTAGTGCGAGCGGAACAACGGCAACCAAGCTCCCAACTAGAATAGAAAATGTACCATGCTATGAAATATGCTTTAAGAAAGGGTACTACGTGATAATGACATATACTTACTTGGTACCATCTAGTTAGCAATTCTTCACTAACATCCCCAAAGTATCCTCCAATGTTGGAGCCACAGAAATGTATTCCTGTCATACCAGCAGCAAGACACATTCTAAAACTGGTTCTTAAGTGGTCCCAAGTCCCACTTGTCTTCCCAGTGTAAATACCAGCGTATCTTTGAGTACCAGCAAAGAACGATTCCGAGATCACGAATGGACGCTGGTAACCGTTATCTCTTTGCAATTGTCCAAAGTAGGTTCCCAAATTCTAACAATGAAATCTAAGTTTCACTTTTCTGTTCAGTTACTGGCAATAACTTACCATGTTATGGGAGTATATGTTATGGATATCCTTATGGGTAAATCCTGAAAAGTGGATATTATCGCGAGGCAAAGCTCTCTCTTCCGCATCAAGAACTAAAGGTTCATTCGCTTCTGTCCAGAATCCAGCCAGTGTCGAAGTAGTTTGGGGATAATTGAAATAGGAAAACAAGCTGGTGTAATATGTGAAAGTGCTAGGATTTATGAAATCCCACCAGGTGCAATTTCCAGCATCGCATTTACCTGGAAAACAATGCAACATTTTAAAACAAATATGTCGATATCTACTAAATGTAATCTACCTATGAAAGGAAACCGTCCATCTGTCAAAACCAGCAAAAAGTTGTTAACAGCTTCATCAAGTATCGGATACTCAAGCTCCACACTAAGGGAAGGCTTTATCATCGAAACAAGTTTTCTGTTCGTTTCTGCCAGGAAATTTTGAAGAGCAAGAGGATTGTCGTACAACTCAGAGTCCCATTCGAAACTTCTGTCATGATTCTGCACCCAAATAGCATCAATAGGGAAGTTGCCGATATCAAAACTGGATACTGTTTCTATCAGTTCGCTTTGGTATGCGTCGCTCGTTGCGGTGTGATGGTAACCCAGCGCCCAAGCCTAAAGAAAAGAACTTCGTACAAGATGCACCAGATTCTTCCTGAACTAGGATATTGGGCAGTAGACTATAGCTCTCTTAGGTGAGTCTCGATTTGCTCGGAGATCGTCAGGGAGACAGGAGAAGATATGGAGAAGGCGAAAAAATACGCCCAATATAATTTTAGTGAAATGGTGAGCTTCTGTGGTGGACCAATAAAGGTGTGGGTTGGTTTGCTGGTTGCCAGAACTGTGAGAAACTACCTTTATGACGAAAGCAGCACATTTTAATTGTAGCCTCAAGAGTTGCCAAACGCTACATGGGAAGACTAAATTATCTGTGGTATAATGACATTGAGAAATGAGTTCGACGAGATTAACAGATTGTGGAAAGCAGTGGCGGACATATTAGGCACCCCTCACCCCAAAACACAACAATTCTTTCCAGCTGCAAAATTTATTATGGATCTCATCTTCGATTTTCATGAAGTATTTTAGTTCGTAAATACGTACCGGAGGTAATGGTGCAACCCCGGTCAAAGACAAATATTGCTTGTACACATCCACTGGAGTGGGTCCCAATAAAACAAAAGCGTCAAATATACCATCTTCCACCATAAAATGTGTATTCACTCCGCTTGAGGTATAAGTAAGGTCTACCCATGTTTCATAACCATTATGGAAGAAGACTCCAGCACTTATGCCACTTCCATGAGCGTACAACACTGGAATGTTACCAGAGAGGGCTTTGGTACTGTTGGTCTGGTAATTTTCAACGTTCAAGTTGTAGAGACGGTAAGGATCACTTCCATTTACAGTTGTCTCGCGTAAGAATATATTTTCAGCATGCAATGGGAGTCCATAGGCGTGGGTTGCGTTCGGGAAATTGATATCGAAACCAACTGCTCTAGAGCTGCCATCCTGAAATTCGAAAAAGTGTTATTTTGGGGATCAAACTGTATTATTACAAATAATTACGTGCTCGAAAACCAGTCTTCCATCATTATTAAAAATGGCAATCAGGTCTTGGTTGTTGTAAATCTGGACGGTGAAAGGGTTGCTCGTGACCATCAAATTATGGGAGCCTGCCCAAATGACAGTTGTTTGCGCACCACCTTGAGAAATAAAGTTGAAGCTGGAAAATATTTTTTAAACTTTCCCTTAAAATCCAGCTTTTCTTTACTCACTTATCATCTGGTTCCGGTGTTCCATTCAACACCGTGTCTAAATAGTACCTATTTGGATCGTTCTGTTCAAAAACTTGCAGACGAATTATATCGTCCTTATAAAATGACATGTACAAATTCAAAACATTTGTATTATTTCTAAGTATGGGAATGCGAATTGTGTTATTATAAGGTGTGATGAATGTTGTTATTAAAGTAAATTCATTTGGTGTTGGTTCTTTGCCCCGAAGGTAACTGTAACAAAGAAATCGTGATTCACTAAAAGAAACCTAAAAAATACATAATACGAGTGGGTATTTATATATAGGTGTCATTTCTCAATTTTTTAGATGACCGTTTGATTGTCAATATTATTTTACGTTATTAAGAGATCTAAGAGCTGTAAAAATTGTTTTTGTAACAAATTTGTTGTGGTCCTTGTGCTAATACGTGTATTCGTGAACTTGAAAAATAATCGTAGAAAAGTGATAAAAAAATATTGGCCTTTGAACCAGGTAAAATTATAGTTTCACAGATAAGAAACTACCAATACAGGTGTTGACAATTTATTTAATCAAATAAATTTAATTTTAACTTATTGTATCTAAATTTATACCATAACTCCACAAAATACAGGTGTGAACAACACAAATAAAGCAAATATCTGACGTCACTGCCTAGACGCTAAGTGATTTTTTCCTATTATCGTTTTGTACACTTTCAATACTGAAATTTGCTTTATATTAATAACTCGTTGTTTAGAGAACCTATATGGGTAAGTTTCTTAGTATTAAAGATAGAAGTTAGCAAAAAACACTTTTTTCATAAAAATAACTCACAATGAAAATTTCGACAATTGGCAATTTTTCGAAATACCTTGAAAAGTTAGCTTAAATTTAAAGTTGCCTTTAAATTGCTCCTTTAATTCTGCCAAATTTTGCCCATTTGACATTTCTTCTGTCTTATATAATGAGAAAATCATTTATACAGGGTGATTCAGTTTGAGAATTTTAGGGATCGATAGAACTCACTTTCAATAAATTAGGGGAGACCGGGGCATAATGATCCCTCTAAAGTTAAAACTGCCATATTTCCAAAAATATTAGATCATAAAATATTAGATTGTAACTGGAGATTCAAATGGCTACAGTTTTGTCAAAAAATGTATACAGAACTCTGTGCTATTTTAGGAAGGTAATGGTTTTACTCAGTGTCTGTAGAAGGATCATTTTACCAAAATGTTAGAGGTAAAAAATGATTTCCTAAATGGGGTACAATGGCCCCCTCAAAAGGTACTCTCTCTTGGATGTGATCGCACTTTTCACGTGTAATAAACAAATATAAATGCAAACTATCAATATATATTCATAAGATAAAAAAAACTAAAAATTAACTGTACGTTTTTTGGATCCCGAAAATAAAATAAAAACTAAAAAGAAACTCCGCATTTTTGGTACGTGCCCAACCCACACCAAATTAATGGTCAAATGCAAATTCTTGAAATAAATCCTAGTCTTTATCTGAGTCAAACAGAAGTCACACAGAAATATACAAAAGATGCGTTCCTGTCATTCTGAGCCATCGCTCGAATTGCTCCTGTCGTCACTCTCCTTTACTATTTTTTTCTTTGTCAAGTTCTTTGATTTAAGGTTTTTTATGCTAACCGATTTCGATTCGTTCTACTTTTTTCTGTTTTCTTTCATTTCAATTTTCCTCTTTTCTTCGTCAAACATGTTTTTGAGTTCGTAAGCAGTACGGTACCGGCTGATTTCCGTGGGATCATTTTGTCCCAAATACACAATTCTTAATTGATATAACTAAAAATTTACAACAATCAAATTCTAATACATGTTTCGGTAGCTCAAACATACCTGACTGAACATCACACATAGCTTTTAAAAATAAATGTTGTAGTAAAGTTTAATCGCACTGTTAAGAAGTCCTCATGTTAGATCGGAAATACGAAAAATAAAATCACCGGTGTACTCACAACTGCACGCAGTCGCTGTAGCATATTTCAGCTTTTAGTTAACAGATGGCGCTACTGATCTCTTGGAAATCGACCATAATTATACCCATGTCTCCCCTATAATCCAAGAACTCTTCTTTTTCGAAATAAACGTCTCCAAATTTTAATTTTCAACAGTAATTTGACGAGTACTTTTTATTTTGTCGGATAAATTCTATTTGGAACTAAATTTTGTTGCCAAGCAATTTGAGGAATAAAAATAACAGCCAGTAAGAACGTGAAGGCGAAGCCTGAGCACTCTTTATTCAGTAAACGTCAAAATTTCAAAGCTGCCTACCCTTGCGATTTTTATTTATAGCGCCGCACAGCTACGAGTGTAGCTCACGGGTGGATGCAATTGTCAACTTTCGCGCCTACTTTGTTGTATGCAACGTGTCGCTTTTTTAGGAGATCGTGGGAAAAAGATATTTTGCTATGCTGAACGTGTGTCTGACTGCGACAAAATCTTAACTTTTTTAATGACTTTTGAGTGGCATTTATATTTAGTACTTGAATTTAGGTATCTATGCAGTCGCCTAATATTCTCCTACGTTATATTTTTAACAAGAGGCGTTAGTAACTTGCTTAATCTGTGCTTGAGTTACAAGCTAAACTTGACCAACACTTGAGTATCTCTTAAGGGAAACATATAGTCTTATCTAATACTCATGTTTTATATTATATTTGTTAGAGTCTTAAGTGGTGTCCTTGGAGTATTTTGGGTGACAATAATGACCTGTTGTGGTATGACCGGAGTAATTTGAATAAGAAATTGAAATTGCACAATTTCCGGTTTCACAGTCATATTCAACAAAAGATTGCTTGACAATATTGACGAGTTAGCAACTGATTTTAATTATTTTTCTCGTGTTTAAAGCAAAATTAGATTTTCCGCAAGTGCATTCGTCAAGTAGGCACGGCGCGATGCAGACGCCCTCCTTGACTGAGCAATCGCTACTTAGCAGCTCACTCGATTTTGTGATTGATAAATTGTGAAGTATACTCGATTTAGGAAAAACTATATCGCACTGCACTATGAGTTTGTGTATCTAAATGGCTAAACATGACGCAATTTTGTGGATGGTACTTCTTTGCCCCCTTATGAATGATGAATAAAAAATTCAAATACCAGAGAAAAAACTATTGCCTTCAATAAATTTATCTTACCTACAAACTTCGCTTTCGGCACATGTGTGATATGTTGCTTCTGACTGTGCATAAACTACTGTTAAGGCAGCCAACAGAAGAAATACTCCTCTGCAATAAAAATTTCATTTACGTTTATTGTTTAATATTATATATGTACTTAAAAAGACTTGCTCGCATATTGCAACTTATGAGTTTTTTATATTTTTTTTGATATTTATATATGTCTGTAAAATCGGCTTACCTCCAAATCATGTCTTCTCTTTGTAAACTTGATTTACCAACTGGCGTTCCATAATATAACGATTACAACAATCTATGTGCTTCCATTTACATATTTTGATAGATACGTTTAAGTGCTTTGTTTATTTCAGGTACCTACTCAAATTAATTACGGGGGCATTAAAAAGTAAATGATAACTTCTTCAAAATTTGACCGATGATACTGTCATCCATCCTTTATCAGATGTTACGCAATGAGGAATTTCGAATCCCCGTATAAACTAGAAATAGGTTTTTCACATTTGAATCCAGGTGTTGCAAATGCCTTCTGCAAAATGGACTCACTTTCCCAAAATCTGCAAGTCCTCTACAAGAAATGTTGATGCTTAAGTACGTGTAATGTGATATTCAAAAAATTCAAGTGGTCAGTAAGGACATAAACACAGATGTGCTGATAGCGTTAGATTACATCACAGGTACGTTCCAGAAAATACAAGATGATCGATGGATTGAAAATCACATTCATCTTAGATATGGACATCTAGGAACCAAACTAAGCTTTCGACAATGAATATTACATAATATTAATACCTAGAACAACATTCCAAAAAATCAAGTTGATAGCCCATAGCCACTCCATTGTCATGCACCTAATTTGGTGCATCTAAAGAAGATATTTTTGATTTTGCAAGCTCCCTAAAGTCGCCTCTAAAATACCTAACACGCTGTATATTACTGCATTTTTGGATCTCCTGGGAGAAATTGGACATTTTTTGGGTAACTGGTAGTTTCTTGGAGATTTTAACAGTTGTACAAGAATTTTTAAATAATGTATTTTTTGATGATATAATCTGCCCCAGCCCTCAACTTAATATTACATTATTTCTGCTCCATACAATCCTATCTAATAAAAGTTATGTTAGTCGTGGAAAAGAGCCATGAATGAAGCTGAAATTTGGATGATGCCCAGACAGCTGAGATATTTATTCATTCGTATTTTAGTGCATTGCCGACCAATGTATCAGGAAGAATTGTGGGAAGAATTTAAAGAAGCAATGTCGCAAGATTATGAAAGACGTTACAGCAATACTGAAGGACAAAAAAACCTATATTCAAATTAGTTCCATGCTTTCTGCGGAAGGTTACAATCTTTCAATGTTTCCTACCATTCCACGACATTGAATATGCAAATGAAGAACAAGCAATAGAAACAGGATCACGACAATATAAACATCTAAATGAAAAGCAGAAAGAAATTGTAGATATTATTTTGGGTAAATGTGATGCTAACATAAATGAATCAATTTCTGAATCTTCATGTTTTTATATAGACGGTCCAGGAGGCTCCTGTAAGACTTATGTTTATACAACCCTTTACAGCTTACTGAAGAGTAAGAATAAAATTGTTTGTACCATGGCCTTCACGGGCATAGCAGCAACAGCAGAACAGTTCATAAAACGTTTGGGTTACCTGTTCCTCTGTTTTTAGATTCATCTTCCAACTTTAAGAAAAATTCAAAAGAAGCAGATTATTTAAGGAGTGTAGATGTTTTTATTTGGGATGAAGCTCCTATGGCGCCAAAGTATACTTTAGACATTATATACAGAACCTTACGAGACTATGAATTGTGATGTTCCGTTTGGTGGAAAAATTATGGTGTTGCGAGGAGATTTTTGACAATTGTTACCAGTTAAAATAAATGCTACCCGCTGTGAAACAGTGAATTTAAGTATCAAATTTAGTTCTCTTTTCAGTTATTTCCGTAAATTTTCTTAAACTCAAAATATGCGGGCTCTACCACAGGAACAAAAATTCACCAAGTTTTTATTCGATGTTGGAGATGGAGTTTTGAACGATATGAATAGCAATTTAGAATTGCCACAGAGATGTATTTATAATTTGGATATCGTTGAACGTATATATGGAGGAATCATTTAGAGAAAAGCGATTCATAGATATGACCTAATCAGCTATTCTGATGTTGAAGACATTAACAAAAAAGTGGTAGAACTGTTAGATATAAAAACAGAAAAAAATATATACAAACTTGGATAGTGTTGAAAATTGTGATAATGGAGATTTAAAGGATGCTATTCTTCCTGAATATTTAAATACTTTAAACCCGCCAAATTTTCCTCCGCATGAATTGAAGTTGAGAGTATATTGTATTGTGATGTTGGTTAGGAATCTCAGCATTAATGAATGCTTATGTAATGGTACGAGATTGTTAATTTTACAATTGGGAGACCATATCCTACAGTGCAAAATTTTAACAGGCGATAAACATGGAGATATAGTTTTCGTTAACCGTATAACGTTGTACTGTGAAAATGTTTATCCTTTTACTTTTAAAAGATGACATTAATTTCCTATTAAAGTAGCGTTTGCAATAACTATTAACAAATCACAAGGCCAAACATTTGATCAAATAGGAATTGATCTCCGAAAAGAAATATTTACTCACGGACAATTATGCGTGGCTTTTTCAAGAGTTCGTTCTTGGGAACGTTTGATAATTTATTTAGGTAATCAAAGAAATAGCCACTCAGATTAAGCCAGGCGTGAATCCACTAATCTGGTTTAAATTAGCTTCGAATTATCATTGGTCGAGAACATAGAAATGAAGACAAACATGCCCAACAATAATTCGTAGCCTGGCGACTGAAATTTTGATGAATGCCTCGCCCACAAAACAGGCGATATGCACACAGCCTCACATTCCCCTTCCACGTTCGCGTAGTCCATCCGCCAAGCTACTGTCGCCGAGTAATACACTTGTTTGATGCTGATCTGGAAGGGACATCTTTTACGTTTCATTTAAAAAGTTAGAATTAGATTTCTAGTTGTTTAATCTACAGTTTTTTTTTCCTCAGCTTAGGCGTCGTGAAATATTACGAATTTGCGGATTGATATTGATAAAATCATGAAAATGTGTTCGTCACCGATAATTTAAGAATGAATCCTTTTCCTTATAGATAAAACTTTTTTTCTTCACATTTGGCAGTGAAGCGGGCCAGGTGATCAAAGAGCAATTTATACAGGGTTTTTCATGTAACCGTCTCACTGAAAAGTTTTTGAATTTAAAATTTTAAAATTTTGATCTTGCTTAAGTTATAAATTGCATATCTTAATAAATTCTAAATCTATTGTTAGGTACTATTTATTCAAAACTGTAACAGTCAAGATTCTGAACTTTAAAAAGATTGTGATAGCCAAGGCCTCATTTGAATTTTATTTTTCTGTTTACCAATCACTTATTATGCGTTATCATCATAGTGTGGTTTTAACATCATTCGCCAAGCTGATGAAGGGTTGTGCAAACCAATGATAGAAAGATAGACAAAAGAAATTTAGAAGACAAGCAACATCAAAATTCGTTGGACTGCACAGTGGTCCGAAATCAATTCAAAACGGAACTAATTATTTTTTTTCTTTAAAATGTCTTTAAAGCAATCAAGAATAACAGAAAAAATGCTAAAAAAAATCTTGGTTTACAGTGGTAGTTTTTAAGAGAGGCGGTGCGTCAGGAGCATTATATTTCCTTGTCTGTAGAGTTTTTTGATTGTGACCTACTTTGTATCTTAAAAAAAACAAAATGAAAAATATAAAGAGAATTTGATAAAATTTAATAGCTTAAGGGTAGGTTTTGAAGGCACCACTATAAATCCAATTTTTTACGAACATTTATTTTAAATTTAAACTAGTCCATTTATCATTATATTTAAACATACAATAGTAATTCAAGTCAATTAAAATTAAAATCTCTTTCGTCAGTCACTTTCGCTCTCGTCATCTGTGGATGATACATCTGTGGTTGTTTCGGTTTCACCTGCAGAACCTTCTTCTATAATCGCTGCAGAAAGCGGTTTTTCCAAAACTTCTGGTTTTTTCAACAGGCCTATAACTTCTTTACTAAAAGATGAAAGTTTCCTTTTTGGTAATTCTCTTGAAGATGATATTAACGGATCCGACGATACTAGAAGCCTATTTAATAAATCTTCATTCGTAGACACCCTCGAATACTTTCTGGTATGATATTCTCTAAACTGTTTTAAATCTTTATTGCGTGATTCCTGAGCTTCCTCAGATAGTTGTCCAATGGGTAGTAGTGCAGCTTTTATTATTGCAGATCCATGAAGCAGAATTTTATGAACTGACGCAGGCATGTAATACCATGGATACTTTTCCACAAACATTCTATCCGTTTGCACTGCATATTGATTGAAAACCTCGCAGTTAATCTCATATCCACAAGATATTGCAGATAGTATAACGCCGAACTTTCTAATTATTTCTTCGTCAATACCAGTTATGGAAGCGGATTGAGCTGGATCTTTAAAAAAACGTCTAGCTGTGTTTCCGTCGTTTGTTGTTCCACTTCCACCAGGTTTTGGAATATCTACTAATAACCCCATTTTCTTTCGGAACTCTTCTTGCAATTTTCTTTTTCGTGTTTCAAAAATTGGTTTATGTTCCCCTCGTACTTGCCACTTTTTTATGTCTAGCCTGTACGACACATGTAAAAGACATTCGAAACATCGAATCCATGCGTGTAAACTAGATAAACCAAATTGAAGAGATTCTTCGTCTATCTGCTTTTGTAAAACTGCATCAATGTTATTCATTTCAACAGGTTTTGCTTTACATAAATAGCAAATCTGAGCAGAATTTGTCTGAGTAAGGGCGTTACAAACCTTTCCATTTATCGACATTATGCAAACGTATATGACTGTGATATCTTTATCCTGAATTTTACAATTACTTGGCTGAAGTTCTGCTATTTGAGACTGAACGTGTTGCATTTCTGCCAAAGAAAGCTGTGTGGTTTCCTTCTGAAACTGGAACCGAATCGGTCGACAAAATCTTGTAGAAGATGGCCTAGGATTTTGCCATACAATTCGTTTTTCTTCGTCTGATTGTTGAAAATATAGTTGAAGTGGTACTAGAGATGTTAAAAATAAGTCACCATCTCCTAATCCAGTCTCTGCATATCGTTGTTTGTACCGCGAATGTCCAGTACTACCATCGCAACCCCATTTCACCAATAATACCAAATTCTTTAATTGTTCTCCATTCAAACTTAATAGAACTGGTGTCTGTAATTGGAGAATACGATTTGCAGTGTGATCTAAAAGATCTTGAAGCCGAATTTCCGCTAAGGTTTCCGTAATCGTAAATGCTTCTTTCGGGGGGTAGCACCTCTTCTTAGCCTCCAGAACTTTATGGTAAGCGGGATAAACATGAGCGTTATGTTTTTTCCCCTCTCGTCTTAACAGTAAGTACTGGTCAATAATAAGTGAAACGGCTTCATCTTCATTGTATGCTATAATTGTTTTCTGTCGTTTAGCCTCGAGCCATGAAGATCTGATTTTGCTAGCACGAGTAGGAGTTGTAAACACTGCTTCTGAAATCAGTTTAGAAGCTGCCTGTTGACCCTTTGCTTTAAGAATTTTTTTGGCAGCGAAAGTAAGTTCCTCAGCTTCATATACCACTGCAATATTTTCCACCCTCTTTCTCTTCGCTCTTTCTCCTATTTCTAAAAACGAACTTTTTTTACGGCCAGTTGATGTACTCGGTTGTGGCTCTGCACAGGGCTTTACTTTCTCAATTAAATCTGGCTTTTTAAAAACAAATGTTCCATTTAACCAACTGTCATTCCTTTTTAAAAATCGGTCTACAGTTCTTGAGCAATCTTCAAACTTTGAAAAAACTTTACTGCAAAAACGACTACACTCCTTCTGAAGTCGTCGCCGTTCGTCAATATTCTCTTCTAATTCAAAGTATTGAACCAAGTAGTTAAATAGATGTTCGGTTTGAATATTGCGATCTTCTCCTAATTTTTGTCGCAAAATGTCGAAAAGTTCCCTTCTCGTTAACATTTTTAATAAGGGGCGAATTTACTGAAAATTAAAATAATATTATCATTATTAACATTAACCTTATATTAAGGGTACCTATTATTAATATTATTATTAAAGATTTATTATTAATCCAAATTGTAACATTATTATGAAATAATCGTCAATAACTTCATTCCACATCACATGCAATATAATGCGTAGTTAAATAATAATGCATTCTTACAGGGCACTAAATCAATTAAATATTTTTCAAACGGGCAAGTGGTGGCACGCCAATTTTTGATATGTCTTTACTAACACTTCAAGCTATTTTTCTGATATTTTTCGATAGCGGGGACTCGCGGGGATTTTTCTGTAGGTCTACATGAAATTTAAAATTTACCCCCGTTTGACTATTAAACAATTCCGAAATTAATGCTTAAGAACTAAGTAAATTAATTACCTGAATGAAGTATCCAATATATTTTTCACCAAAATAGTACATAAAATATAAACCACCAGCACTGAACAAGCTCTTGAGACTATACACACTTCTATCTTCTTAAAGCACACTGCCTGAAATGCTTGGGTTTACGCGCTGTAGAAAGTAAGTACGTCGCAGTAATGACCTGAAATTCTGGGAAAAGGTGGCCTGAGTATTTAAGTATACACCCCTGAAATTTTATACGGGTACAATTACCTTCAGAAAATGGGTATTTTTTCCGCTTTTATTGAAATATAAACCACTGTGGACTGCTTTAAATGAAAGAATCTATTAAAGCTGGAAAGAAATATATCATATATAATGCGAAAACAAATTTAAGTGGGGAGGCCAAAAGATCACAGTAAAAAATAAACGAATTAGAAGACAAACAACTACAACAAAGACGAAAAAATGGGAAGCTAAACTTTTCCTAAAATACTGCACTTGTAATAATTATTCATCCGTCTGCAACTCCTGAGAACAGTCTTGGAGTAACACCTACTGTCCCTAGAAGCATTTCTATGAAATTTTGCCTGAAAACGTAGTTTTGAACTATGCAGCTATTGCTTTGATTTCCTAAATAAATTATCAAACTTTCCCAAGAACGAACTCTTGAAATAGCCACGCATAATTGTCCGCGAGTAAATATTTCTTTTCGGAGATCAATTCCTATTTGATCAAACGTTTGGCCTTGTGATTTGTTAATAGTCATTGCAAACGCTAGTTTAATGGGAAATTATTGTCGTCTTTTAAAAGTAAAACGATAAACATTTTCACAGTACAACGTTATACGGTTAACGAAAACTATATCTCCATGTTTATCGCCTGTTAAAATTTTGCACTGTAGGATATTGTCTCTCAATTGTAAAATTAACAATCTCGTACCATTACATAAGCATTCATTAATGCTGAGATTTCTAACCAACATCACAATACAATATACTGTCAACTTCAATTCATGCGGAGGAAAATTTGGCGAGTTTAAAGTATTTAAATATTCAGGAAGAATGGCATCGTTTAAATCTCCATTATCACAATTTTCAACACTATCCAAGTTTGTATATATTTTTTCTGTTTTTATATCTAACAGTTCTACCACTTTTTTGTTAATGTCTTCAACATCAGAATAGCTGATTATGTCATGTCTATGAATCGCTTTTTTCTAATTGATTCCTCCATATATACGTTCAACGATATCCGAAATCCGAATTATAAATACATCTCTGTGGCAATTCTAAATTGCTATTCATATCGTTCAAAACTCCATCTTCAACATCTAATAAAAACTTGGTGAATTCTTGTTCCTGTGGTAGAGCCCGCATATTTTGTGTTTAAGAGAATTTACGGAAATAACTCCAAAGAGAACTAAAGTTGATACTTAAATTCATAGTTTCACAGCGGGTAGCATTTATTTTAACTGGAAACAATTGTCAAAAATCTCCTCGCAACACCATCATTTTTCCACCAAACGGAACATCACAATTCATAAAGTCTCGTAAGGTTTTGTCTATAATGTCTAAAGCATACCTTGGCGCCACAGGAGCTTCATCATCATCATCATAAGGTTCTCAGTCCGAAGACTGGTTGGACGCGTACCTCCATTCTTTTCTATCCTGAGCTAACCTACGCATTTCCCTAAAAGTAGAACATCCTACATCCCTAACTATTTGAGAGCAGTAGTCTAATCTAGGCCTACCCCTACCTCTTTTTATTCCTATCTCTGACTCTAGTATGTCACGAACTATTCCTTCGTGTCTTAGAAGGTGTCCTACCATCCTATCTCTCCTACTCTTTATTGTTTTCCATACCTTTCGCTTTTCCCCAACTCTTTCTAATACTTCCCTATTGCTAACCTTATCTATCCACGGTATCTTCATCATGCGTCTGTAGCACCACACTTCAAACGCTTCTACTCTTTTTCTATCCGCTTCTCCTATTGTCCAAGTTTCGCACCCGTATAATGCCGTACTCCATAGATACGACGTTAAGAGTCTCTTCCTAGTCTCTATATTAACCGTTCTCGAGCATAACAGTTGTTTCTTTTTGTTAAACGCAACTCGGCCCTGCGCCATTCTTTGTTTTATATCTTTAGTGCTCCTACCGTCTTGAGTTATTTTACTTCCTAAGTAGCAGAAATCCGCGACCTCCTCTATCTTCTCATTTCCAATTTGTATTTCCATTTTAGTTCTATTTTCACATCCCCTACATACCAAAATTTTAGTTTTCTTTTTATTGATTTTCATGCCGAAGCCCTGTGTCAAAACTGCTTCCATTTCATTCAAAGCCGCTCCTAATTCTTCTTTGCTAGATGCTAACACTGCTATATCATCCGCAAATCTGAGCATGTTAATAGTTTGGCCCTGTACATTGATCCCTGAGGCTGTTCTTTCCTTAACAATATTAATCGCATCTTCGATATATAAGTTGAAAACTAGAGGTGACAATGCACATCCCTGTCTCACTCCCTTCCGGATATCTACTTCCCTTTGTTCCTGCTCACATTCTATAACTGCCTTTTGCTCTTTGTAGAGATTATGTATTATTCTTCTGTCCCTGTATTTCATCCCTACCTTTCTCAGCACTTCGAACATCTTCCCTCATTTTACGTTGTCGAAGGCTTTTTCTAAATCTACAAATCCTATATAGACGCTCTTTCTCTTTTCTATCGTTTTTTCTATAATTACTCGTAAAGCTAGAATGGCCTCGCGCGTTCCTCTATTTCGTCTAAATCCGAACTGATCTTCTCCTAATATTTCTTCCGCCTTTTTCTCCATCCTTCTTTGCACAATTCTAGTTAAAATTTTTGACGCATGGGAAGTTAAACTGATAGTTCTAAAATTTTCACATCTATCCGCGCCTTTTCTTTTTGGCAAAGCTACTATGATGTTCCGTTTGTAATCTTCTGGAATCTCGCCTGTCAGGTATATGCGACTAACTAGTTTAAATAAACGATCTATTACCTCTTGACCTGCGCACTTTAAGATTTCTGCCTGCAAGCCATCTATACCTGGTGCTTTATTATTCCTTAAACTTTTTAGTGCTATCTCAAACTCTTCTCTCATTATAGGACTCCCTAGGTTATCCCCCTCTACACTGCTTTCGCTTTCTAATATATCTTGCACTTCCTGTCCCGCATATAAGTTTCCTAAATATTCTTTCCACCTATCTGCCTTCTCCCCACTTCCGATTAGGATATCTCCTGCCTCATTTCTAATGTTTTTGGTACTAGATCCAATTTCTCTAAAATTTCTCCTAATTATTTTATATGCTTCATCAGTCTTTCCTACTTCGAATTTATCTTCCACTTCTTTGCATTTATTATCGATCCATTGCTCTTTCGCTTTCCTACATTCCCGAATAATTTCCCACTTGATCGCCTTATATCTTTGTTTCCCTGTTTCATCTAACCTATTTTTATATTTTCGCCTTTCCTCTATTAGACTCACAATATGTTTTGTTATCCAGGGTTTCCTACTTTCATTCTGTTTATGACCCAAAATATCCCTAGCTGAGGAAACTAAACTATTTTTAATGCAATTCCATTCTGCCTCTATGTCCCTAACAATATTTCCACCCGTGCCCTTTAGTGCTTCGTTTGTCTTTTTCTCGAACTTATTGCGCATATCATCATCTTTTAGTTTCTCTGGGTCAAGATACCTTCTTCCGCTTCTTTTTTTCAAAATCTTAAATTTAAGATTGGCTTTCATAACGACTATGTTGTGATCACTATCTATATCTGCTCCTGGATAACTTCTACAATCCCTAACTTGATTTCTAAATCTTTGCCTAACGAGAATGTAATCTATTTGATATCTCCCTAAGTCTCCTGGCATCTTCCACGTATAGCATCTCCTAACATGATGGTGAAATAGAGTGTTCGCGACCGTTAAGCTTCATCCCAAATAAAAACATCTACACTCCTTAAATAATCTGCTTCTTTTGAATTTTTCTTAAAGTTGGAAAATGAGTCTAAAAACAGGTAACCCAAACGTTTTATGAACTGTTCTGCCATGAGGAAGTAGTGTTGCTGCTATGCTTGTGAAGGCCATGGTACAAACAATTTTATTCTTACTCTTCAGTAAGCTGTAAAGGGTTGTATAAACATAAGTCTTACAGGAGCCTCCTGGACCGTCTATATAAAAACATGAAGATTCAGAACTTGATTCATTTATGGTAGCATAAAATAATATCTACAATTTCTTTCTGCTTTTCATTTAGGTGTTTATATTGTCGTGATCCTATTTCTATTGCTTGTTCTTCATTTGCATATTCAATGTCGTGGCATGGTAGGAAACATTGAAAGATTGTAACCTTCCGCAGAAAGCATGGAACTAATTTGAATATAGGCTTTTTTGTCCTTCAGTATTGCTGTAACGTCTTTTATAATCTTGGGACATTGCTTCTTAAAATTCTTCCCACAATTCTTCCTGATAAATTGGTCGGCAATGCATTAAAATACGAATGAATAAATATCTCAGCTGTCTGGGCATCATCCAAATTTCAGCTTCATTCATGGCTCTTTACCACTCGTGATGATCTTAAATAAGACCTAATTTTAAAAACGCTGCTACACAAGATTCCTGTATTTCTCCGTTTACTGTTTTCAGATCTTCAAATCTGTTTGCTCCTTTAATATGAAGTAATAATAATCGAAAATGAAATAGTTCAATTTGGCTAGGGCTTACGGAGTACATGCGTCCAATAACTGAATTGTTTCTGACGGGGTATACTTTTACAACGACAACAAACATGATACCTACCTGTGATAGTTCAGACGTACGCACTTTTGGCGATCGGCTCCCGTACGTATTAAAAAGAGACGGAAACCAAAAATCTGACCTCGCTAGATCGAAACGATACGTGTCTATTGCGCGTTCTCCACGACTAACATCACTTTTATTAGATAGGATACCAATACTTCCTAAGTTTTTTGGGTACGGTTTTGAGATCATTTTTCAAATAAAATATGCAAGTACTTAAGATGTTTTATTGAGTATTTCCATAACATTTCTTTACAAAAGTTGTATTGTAACCCTTTCAGAGAGGTCCACTGGCGTAGTTTCGAACTTCGTTCCTTCAGTTGAGTGTGTGTAGACTTCAGGTTCGATATACTCAGCTTCTTTAGTGCCTAAAAAAATTCACCTATTTACCCGAAAAGACAAAACTTATAGATTACTTACTTCCCGATCTTATCACGCTACTTGGACGATACAAAAGATATCTGTCGACCACAAACGAGCCTCCTGGGTAAGTTGCATCAGAATCTATTTCACTGAAAGTGATAGTAGCGTTGACATAGTTGAGAGTTATGTAATAGTAATTTCTATTTCTGTAACTGAAGGACTCTCCGTCGTCTATGTACAATCGTCCATGAGCTTCCGCACCCTAAAAGAGAACAAATTTAGTGAGACAGTAGATGCTCTATGCGGGTTCCGATTGCTACCCCCTCCCTATTCAAACTAAAACTTGGAGGTTAAGCAACAACTCAGTTTTATTGACCAACCGTTGTAAGATACTTACAGAATCCAAGAAAATATAAACAGTATACTGGCGCAAGGAATTTTCCACTGTATTGCCAGCTGGATCATCTTTTCTAGCTATTATACTTCCTCCCCTATAGAAAGTTGGTATCTGAAAATATTTAATCGATCATATTCTGTTGTGAAAGTTAGATCCGCATAAACCGTTACTTACTCTGTCTGGATAAACATTAACAAGTGTGGGACCGTAGCCAGAGTAAACAAGATTATTGTCTACATCGTACCAAATTTCTCCAGGGACCAAGTAAGGTGTTGTGATAGTTAAACCAGGCTGAGTTATAGGATGGACCAATATACTGTCACCTGAAAAGTGCACCAAATAACTCGTTAATGAAATCTGCAATTTTACACGTCATACCGACAAAGAACGAGTCTTGCTGTTCAAGCTCCGTGTTTGAGGGGTATCGATAGAATAGTGGTTGAAGAACAGCTGTCTTATAACGTTCATGTTCGTAGAATAATGTGTACCAAATAGGTATGTGGGTGTATCTGTTTTTCAGTGCTGCCCTGATATTGGCTTGAGCTGCCGTCGAAAACAAATATGGTTCTCTTCTTGATGCTTCATCGCTGTAATGCGACCTGAACAACGGCAACCATGCTCCTAACTAAAATTTAAGGTTTTTAATTCCTGTAGTAGAAACTGTTGATTATAGTTTTAAAAATATGAGCATTGTGATATCACGGGAATATCGATGGTTAACAAAAGGATATTTAAAGACATGTGTTATAGGAAAGATCGCGGCGACACCTGCAAGAGGAAGTGGGAAGAGCATATAGAACGACGTCATGCGCTTAAATAAACAGTAACGAAAAGAGATGGCATGCAGTGGCGGCTCCTGACTTTAGAACTTGGCAGTGCTCTAGAATGAAATCACCGCTCAGGGATGGGGGGGGGGGGGTCTGGCGGTTTCTCCCCCAAGTTCGAAATAGGAAAGACTGATGAAGCATATAAAATAATTAGGAGAAATTTTAGAGAAATTGGATCTAGTACCAAAAGCATTAGGAATGAGGCAGGAGATATCCTAATCGAAAGCGGGGAGAAGGCAGATAGGTGGAAAGAATATTTAGGAAACTTATATGCAGGACAGGAAGTGCAAGATATATTAGAAAGTGAAAGCAGTGTAGAAGGGGATAACCTAGGGAGTCCTATAATGAGAGAAGAGTTTGAGCTAGCACTAAAAAGTTTAAGGAATAATAAAGCACCAGGTATAGATGGCTTGCAGGCAGAAATCTTAAAGTGCGCAGGTCAAGAGGTAATAGATCGTTTATTTAAATTAGTTAGTCGCATATACCTGACAGGCGAGATTCCAGAGGATTACAAACTGAACATCATGGTAGCTTTGCCAAAAAGGAAAGGCGCGGATAGGTGCGAAAATTTTAGAACTATCAGTTTAACTTCCCATGCGTCAAAAATTTTAACTAGAATTGTGCAAAGAAGGATGGAGAAAAAGGCGGAAGAAATATTAGGAGAAGATCAGTTCGGATTTAGACGAAATAGAGGAACGCGCGAGGCCATTCTAGCTTTACGAGTAATTATAGAAAAAACGATAGAAAAGAGAAAGAGCGTATATATAGGATTTGTAGATTTAGAAAAAGCCTTCGACAACGTAAAATGGGGGAAGATGTTCGAAGTGCTGAGAAAGGTAGGGATGAAATACAGGGACAGAAGAATAATACATAATCTCTACAAAGAGCAAAAGGCAGTTATAGAATGTGAGCAGGAACGAAGGGAAGTAGATATCCGGAAGGGAGTGAGACAGGGATGTGCATTGTCACCTCTAGTTTTCAACTTATATATCGAAGATGCGATTAATATTGTTAAGGAAAGAACAGCCTCAGGGATCAATGTACAGGGCCAAACTATTAACATGCTCAGATTTGCGGATGATATAGCAGTGTTAGCATCTAGCAAAGAAGAATTAGGAGCGGCTTTGAATGAAATGGAAGCAGTTTTGACACAGGGCTACGGCATGAAAATCAATAAAAAGAAAACTAAAATTTTGGTATGTAGATGGAGTGAAAATAGAACTAAAATTGAAATACAAATAGGAAATGAGAAGATAGAGGAGGTCGCGGATTTCTGCTACTTAGGAAGTAAAATAACCCAAGACGGTAGGAGCACTAAAGATATAAAACAAAGAATGGCGCAGGGACGAGTTGCGTTTAACAAAAAGAAACAACTGTTATGTTCGAGAACGGTTAATATAGAGACTAGGAAGAGACTCTTAAAGTCGTATGTATGGAGTACGGCATTATACGGGTGCGAAACTTGGACAATAGGAGAAGCGGATAGAAAAAGAGTAGAAGCGTTTGAACTGTGGTGTTACAGACGCATGATGAAGATACCGTGGATAGATAAGGTTAGCAATAGGGAAGTATTAGAAAGAGTTGGGGAAAGGCGAAAGGTATGGAAAACAATAAAGAGTAGGAGAGATAGGATGGTAGGACACCTTCTAAGACACGAAGGAATAGTTCGCGACATACTAGAGTCAGAGATAGGAATAAAAAGAGGTAGGGGTAGGCCTAGATTAGACTACTGCTCTCAAATAGTTAGGGATGTAGGATGTTCTACTTTTAGGGAAATGCGTAGGTTAGCTCAGGATAGAAAAGAATGGAGGTACGCGTCCAACCAGTCTTCGGACTGAGAACCTTATGATGATGAGTTTTTTTAAATGAAGTGCTTTAGAAGCCATTTTCAAACATTTTCAACCAAGAAATTTCACTCACCGCAATATTTAACGAAAATCCAAAAGGTTAAACTTTCGCACACAACTTTTACCGCGACCTTTCGAAAAGCATTTGATACTTCGCAAGTTCAAGTTTTTCGTCAAAAGTCTGTATTTAGATAAAATATTCATTTTTAACTGAATACTGAATACAACACAATAATAATTTTGAAAATTGCAAAAATCAGGCGACCACTTTGTTAAAGTTCACTCCACAATGTTTAAGTGTTGACTTTAACCAAATCACTACCTTTAGCCATGCTAAGTATTGGAAATTTCAATATTTAAAAATAAACACGATAATGCAGCTAATTACTCACGTTATAAGCAAAGCAACGAGCTATCTCAAACCTAAATATGGTAAACAAAAACAATAAACACTGTCGCAGAAGTACAAACTCCCGCGTCCCGTGCTTCGCCCAACAGTAAGTGTGTGCTCAAACAGCGCTCCCAGACGAGCTATAATTCTTCCACCTAAAAGCACATACGACGAAATTTTCCCGAGTCGCGCCGATCTCGCTCCCATATCGAATATGCGAGTGCCACACCTCAGTACTCGGACGGCTCGTTGCGTGTGTGGTAGGCATTTTGAAAGACGACGCGGAATGCTTAGAGCGCGTACTATTTATTATCTTGCATAATAATTAATATATATTGCGGCAGAGATTCAAAAAGTTTTAAACTTATTAGTTTATAATTATAAGGTTTGAACCTTTTATCAAAAAAGGTTAAAACCATATTCTTGTGGGCAGTGCGCGCGCACGAGCGCACTTATTAAGGAGCCGCCGCTGATGGCATGTCGCCGCGCGCTACAGTCCGAGTCGATGGAAGAGACACGAGTAATGAACGGCTGGTTCTGAAGAATGCTAGTGAGGAGTCATCTCATTGTGTAGTATGATGAACTGCTGTACATGAATACAAACTGTAGACTACAAGAAGTAAGTGCCGGTGGTGGATATTTCAATCCGATAATTCGCACAGCTGAATGCATTTAGTGCAGTGACGGGTTCGCTCAGAAATGGACACCTTCATTCAGATACAGCGTACACAGCAGAGATCATCCGACGAAGCGACCGGCGGTTATCTAGGATATCGCCACCGAGAGAATTGCTTGCGAACCTGGTTCATGACCCAGTGCTCGTTTGCTATTCGCTCAAGTGAATAAAGACAGTCTAAATTTTATCGTAAGAAGCTGAATATTAATTTCTTGCAAATGTTTTTGTATTACCATAGCTAAATTAATAAAAGCCGGTCCATGAACTTACTTGGTACCACCTTGCAATCAGTTGCTCGTCAACATCTCCAAAGAACCCGCCGATATTACCACCACAGAAGTGTATGCCTGTAAAGCTGGCAGCAAGGCACATCCTGAAACTGGTTCTTAGTTGATCCCAAGTTGCCGCTGTTTTCCCGGTGTAAACAGCTGCGTATCTTTGGGAACCAGCGAAGAACGATTCAGATATAACAAACGGTCTCCGTTGGCTGTTTAACTGTAGTGATCCATAATAGGTTGCTAAATTCTATAACAAACATCAGGGTTATATTTGACCGTTTAGAATTAAGAATTAAAACACATTCCGCAGAAGATAACGGGGATTGTAAACAACTTTCAACTGATTGGCAACTTCTAGGCAATTTTTGGTTCTGCAATCACCTTACCGTGTTTACATTTACTTCATCTTCTGCGGAATGTTGTATAGAATATTACCATGTTGTGACTGTAGATGTTATGGATATCCTTATGAGAGAATCCTGAAAAATGAATATTCTCTCGTCCCAAAGCTCTCTCTTCGGCATCAAGAACCAAAGGCTCGTTTGCTTCATTCCAGAAACCTTGAAGAGCTGCTGTGGCAATTGGATAGTTTGCAAACAGATCCAGGTAGAATAGGAAAGTATTGGGGTTTATGAAATCCCACCAAGTACAATTGCCGGCATCACATCTGCCTTAATTTGATAAAAGAAATGTGTCAAAATTGAATAACCAAATGTCATCATCAACCATCTTGCATTTGAAGGGGCCCAGGAACGTCCAAAATAGGAAATGGCATTTTGAGAGGCAAACTTCATAATAGAGATGATACACAAACACTTACCAATGAAAGGGAATCTAGTGGGTGCAAAAACCAGCAACTCCTGGTTAACAGCTTGATTGAGCAAAGGATAGTCTACCACAACACTAAGAGATGGCTTTATCATCACTCCTAATTTCTTGAAGTGTTGTGTAAGGTAACCCTGAAGGGCTCCAGGGTCACTGTACAAACTGGAATCCCATTCAAAACTTCTGTCATGATTTTGTATCCAAATTGACTCGAGCGGAAAGTCGCCACTCGCAAAACTATCTACTATATCTGTTATGGCGTCTTGATTGTCGTAAGTTGTCGCTGTGTGATGGTAACCCAAGGCCCACAACTAAGAATTTTTCAAAATTATAACATTCTTTGATAAGAAGAAATAAAAATAGGGAAGTGCATGCAGAAACTCTAAACAAGGAATATACATACTGGAGGTAGTGGAGTAACACCGGTCAGTGTCAAGTACTGTCTATTGACATCAGCAGGTGTCGGTCCCAGTAACACAAAAGCATCAAATATTCCATCTTCGACCATATAATACGTATCAACCCCTGATGGACTGTAATCCAAGTCCACCCATGTCTCATAACCATTATGGAAGAAAACACCAGCGGTTATGCCAATTCCATGGGCGTACAAAACTGGAACAGATCCAGAAAGTGCTTGGGTGCTTTCGGTATCATAATTCTCGTTATTTAAATTATAAAGACGGTAGGGATCGCCACCGTTAGTCGTTTGACGTAAGAAAATATTATCCGCATGTAGTGGGAGTCCATAGGCGTAGGTCGCGTTTGGGAAATTAATGTCAAAGCCTACAGCTCTAGAACTGCCATCCTAAAATCGAAATTATGATATACTATTTATTTTTACTGATAGTTTAGTTAGGTACTTACATGTTCGAAAGTAAGGCGCCCTTGTTGGTTGAAAACGGCAATAAGATCTTGGTTGTTATAGATCTCCACATAAAATGGGTTACTGTTAACATACAGATAATGAGAGCCACCCCAAACCAAAGTGGCTGATTGGCTGTTTTGGAAAATGAAGTTATATCTAAAATCACAATTTAAGTTTATTCGGTCATACACATTAATTTTTGTTTCAGCTTACGATGGATCTACTGCTGGTTCTCCGTCCAAAACTGTATCTAAATAATACCTGTTGGGGTCATTGACTTCATAAATTTGAAGTCGTATTACATCCTCTTGGTAAAATGATATTAACAAATTTAAAACGTTCGTATCGTTTCTCGAAATATGCAAACGAAGTGTGTTATTTGCTGGGAATATGTAATTTGTTACTAATCGGAATTCGCCCGGGATTGCCGGTTTATTTCGGAGATAGCTGCAACAGAAGATAAAATAATGTTTGTTGATTCAATTTAATTAGACGAGATTATCATTTTGGTAATTCTACCATCATTCCTGTAATTATTCACGAACCCTTATGGATACCGAAATTATTGGTACCATAATGGTAAAACTAGCTTTATTGAATAATCACACCTCTGTACATGTAAATAATTTAGACAAGGCAAGTTACTGTATTCTTATACCTATGGTTATTTTCTAAATTTTTGGATTGGAAGTGGGAATTCAACTACTTGACAACAGAGGGAGTCAAAAGTAAGTCCCCTTGACTACCCAATAGGATATCGAGAACCAAGGATTTCGAAATATTCGAAGAAACTCCCAAATTAGGGATTTTGATTGTCCCTTCTTGATGAAGCGAAGCAGTTGAGGAACCAAGTAACTGTTCCAATCTGAAAAGGGCCCCCGAAGGTACCTCTTGCACATTTCTCGTAACACGCTTTGTTTACAAGCTATATGCAAACTTTCTTAAATCGTCCAATTACACTGAAAAACTCAATTTACGACTAAGTGCTGAGTATCGTCGATTCTTTCGGTTTAATAGAGAACTTATCGAAGTAAGTTTCCTCTAAGCTCTAACTACCTAAGCTTCAGCATGTCGCAAAATTCTACTCGATTACCTCGTACCTCGTACATATACAGGGTGATTTTTTTACGGTCCATTAGAAGTATCGAGAGAACGAAAAAAAGACACTGAATTGAAATTTTGGCTGGGGCCGTAATCTGGTCGGATCTATTTAATGAAAATATTTTCAAAATTGTTACGTTTACGGAAATGCCGGACGTTGACATCAACTTTGTTATCTTAAACGGAAAGCTACAATTTTTATTTTTTTAGGTTCCACGTGTTACAGAGCACTGTATTTGTTGTGTACCTTTTAGCGATAGATGTCCAAAACGTGATATTTTGAATATAAATTTCTTTTATTTGCTATGTAGGAGAAAAACTCTCTTTTATTTTTGGAATAGTAAGAACTAAAATTCTTTCCGTTCAGCAGTCGAAGTGAAGGTATGTTTAATAACCCTCAGGGCTTGAATCTTCAGTTAAGATTACTATTTTAATTATGTTTTGTGCCTGGTATTAGGTAAGATATTTGAGAATGATTTGGGTTTTTTGTAAAGTTATTTTGTTCTATTAGACGTATCCCAATTAGACTACAAATACAAAGACGACATCTCCGGCTCGCCCATCCTTGTATATAAACAATAAATGGTCTATCACTCCAGCCCGAATTTAATTTGTTAGAACCCACCAGTTCCGTACCATCTTGGCGACCAACGAGAGCAAATTATAAAAATGGGTTTAGGACACTCTCCAAAAGATAAGACCACCGAAACGGAATATAATTTAAGGAGTAAAAAACAAGGATTGGAGACTGGTGCAATTCCTAAAGCACCACAAGAAAAACAACCACCAATAGCAGAATACGAAAATAGGCCACTGGGTACCATTACGGAAATTCATCCCTTGGAATTGTGTGGTACATCATTAGGACGTAGTAGAGGTAGGAGAGAATCATTTACTATTCGTCAATCACCACCTCCATCTTATGCAACATATCACTTGAATACGTCATATACTCAACGATCACCAGTCGATATGGTAACTACAGATCACGAAACTTCAGTAACTTGTAAACTCCCGTGTAAAATAAACGCCAATTTTACTTAAGAATTCAATATATTAAAAACGTACAAGAAATCGAAACACACGCCTTCGTGATTTCTCACAGAATGCCCCCTTGTGTTCCCCAGCCTGTGTTCATTCTTACATATTGATACGTGACTATAGTCAAAACAACAAAACTAATAACAATCATTCAGGCCCACATTTGGAAACACATATACCAGCGTAAAATATTAACACTTATAGGATACAAAATTAAAAATGAGCCAACAGTTCGGCCTTCCTGACTTTTCTCGACCTCGAGAAAATTTGGTTACTCTTCAGTATCGGAAGATTCACTGTCGTTTAAGACCCTAAAGCTCTTCAGTTTCTCAGAAGGATAGACGCCGACGTAATTTCCTCTTCCTCTATACGACCCCTTTACGTCTGCAACCATATACCGGTCGTGATCCAAGATTTTTGTTATGATGAAAGGCCCATCATATTTGGGTAAGAGTTTCCTACTTGCACCATCATTACTCGGCCGTTCCCTTCTAATGAGAACCACGTCGCCAACCGAATACGTTTTCGGTGGGGCGCGTCGTTTATCGTACCGCAACTTTTCACGTGCTTGAATGTTACGGATACGCTCGCCAGCTTTATCTCGCATATTTGCAACTTTTGCAATTCTAGAGCTTATGGATGCAGCTTCTGCATTTGGAAAATGTTTTCCCTGTGAGTTCGTGTAGGCAACGTCTGCACTACAAATATCTTTCTGGTTAGGTGCAACTTTTGCACCAACTTCTGCACACGCAACGTTTGCATTGGGAAGACTTTCTTCCCGCGTTTGTACAACGTCTGTACCAGTTTGTGAACATGCAACGTTTGCATTGGGAAGACTTTCTTCCCGCGTTTGTACAACGTCTGTACCAGTTTGTGAACATGCAACGTTTGCATTGGGAAGACTTTCTTCCCGCGTTTGTACAACGTCTGTACCAATTTGTGAACATGCAACGTTTGCATTGGGAAGACTTTCTTCCCGCGTTTGTACAACGTCTGTACCAATTTGTGAACATGCAACGTTTGCATTGGGAAGACTTTCTTCCCGCGTTTGTACAACGTCTGTACCGATTTGTGAACATGCAACGTTTGCATTGGGAAGACTTTCTTCCCGCGTTTGTACAACGTCTGTACCGTTTTGTGAACATGCAACGTTTGCATTGGGAAGACTTTCTTCCCGCGTTTGTACAACGTCTGTACCGTTTTGTGAACATGCAACGTTTGCATTGGGAAGACTTTCTTCCCGCGTTTGTACAACGTTTGTACCAATTTGTGAACATGCAACGTTTGCATTGTCACTATCTGCTTCAATTTCTGTTAGCAGAAAAGCGTCTTCTGCGCTTCTGGGTACATAACCAAATAGAAGAGAAAAGGGACTTTGGCCAGTAGAATTATTAATAGTGGTATTAAGGCCCCATCTTATCTTTTCGACATTTAGATCCCAGCTATCATCTTCGTCAGATATAGCTGCAAGGGATGCCAGAATGGTTCGGTTGTAACGTTCAACCTGGCCATTAGCCCTTGGGGTAGCTGTTGCGTTATGGACCACTCGTATGTTATATTTCTGACAAAATTGCAAAAATCGTTTACTGGTAAAAGCCGTGCCTTTGTCAGTAATTACCCTTTTCGGTATACCAAATATTGACATAATATTTGTAGTTAAAAACTTTTCCACGTAAATCGTCCGTGTATTTCTTACAGGACGTATGAAAACAAATTTCGTGAAAGCGTCAACTCCAACTAGTAAATATGAATTTTTCTGTCTACTACATACAAAAGGTCCCAAATGGTCCAAGTGTACTGTATGCATGGGAACACAAACCTTTTCGATTGGATGCAAGTATCCAGGTTGTCTTCCCGCAGGTTGCTTGTTATACAAGCAGCCCAAACAAGTTTTAGTATAACGCTTTACATACTGCTTCATGGATGGGAACCAATAATTTTGTTGCAACGAACTCAATGTTTTAGTCTCTGAAAAATGACCTTTATTGTCATGGTACAACATGACTAACTGCCGCCGTGCAGCTTTTGGTACCACCCATTTTGAACCTTTGTCAGTTTTTCTAAAGACTCTGTTATTTTTTAATTCATAGTGTGCATGTATTTCAATCTCTTCACGATCTAGTGGTTTTCTTGAGAGTACTTCATGTAAATGACTTATTCTAGTATCTTGTAGTTGTGCTACAAGTACCCAGTCATCTTCGTATATGTTAACTTTCAACATATTTATCTCATCATAATTTATCTCATCAGTTATGGGGTTTCTACTAAGAGCATCGACATGTGCCATTCTAGATCCAGCTCTGTACTCTACAGTAAACTGAAAGTCCTGTACAGCAAGCCACCAGCGGCCGATGCGCGGTATAAGATCTCGCTTTGTAAATGTCATTCTGAGCGCATTACAGTCTGTTATTATTTTAAAAATAATACCCAAAAGATACACCCTAAATAGTTTTAAAGTGTTTACAACGGCTAGCGTTTCCAACTCGTAAGAGTGGTAACGTTGCTCTTCTTTAGATGTCTGCCTGCTGAAATATGCGACCGGTTGTAATTTGTCATTACTTTGCCGTTGCATTAATATTCCACCTAGTCCGTACTTAGAGGCGTCAGTATGGATTTCGGTTTCTGCTTCTCTGTTGTACAATGCCAAAATAGGTCGTTCAATTAACTTTTGTTTTAATTCTAAAAATGCTTTTACTTGATTTTCTGCCCAGACAAAATCGGCACTTTTTCTAGTTAACATTGTAAGCGGTTGTGCAATGGAGGCGAAATTTCTTATAAATTTTCGAAAATAGCTTGCGAGACCTAAAAACTGTCTCACTTCACGTACATTTTGTGGTTCAGCATAATTTTTAACCGCCTCTATTTTCTTTTCTCCAGGTTTTATACCGTCCCCACTTATATCGTGACCTAAATATTCCAATTTTGTTTTAAAGAAAAAGCATTTTTTCAAGCGCAATGTCAGTCCCGCCTTTTTTAGGACATCCAAAACTTCTTTTAATGACTCCAGTCCCTTTTCATGATTAGTGGACGGTATTAATATATCGTCGAGATAGGCCAATGCTGTTGCGAAACGTAAAGACCCTAACACATTATCTACTAATCGTTGAAAAACCGCCGGGGCATTAACAAGACCAAACGGCATCCTGACGAACTCGTAATGCCCATCAGGGGTTACGAAGGCCGTTTTTGAGACTGAATCAGGTGCCATCGGTATCTGATAATACCCCGAAGCCATGTCTAAACTTGTGAAAATGTTATTTCCGCTGAGTTTATCTAACTGGTCTTCTATTAGGGGCATTGGATATTTATCCTTAACAGTCATTTTGTTTAGTGCCCTATAATCAACGCAAAGCCTATCCTCGCCATTTTTTTTCTTTACGATTAAAATTGGACTAGCAAAAGGCGACACTGAATCGCGTATGATGCTATTTTCTTTAAGTTCGGCAATAATTTTCCGCACATTTTCACGTTCTGAAAAAGATAGCCTATATGGTCTGTAAGTCACGGGTACATTTTCATTCAAGGCAATTGACATTTCTGCTAAATGAGTTTTGCCAACTTCCTGCAAATTTTCGGCAAAACACTCTCTGTATTCATTAAGCAAATGGATTAAACAATTTTTTATATCTACTGGTATGTTTCCTTCTATATTCAAATCATTTTCTGTTATTGGTTTATAATGTACATCAGCAATAAGAGTACTCACCGTTCTGGCATCATCTTTCGCCGTGGCTTGCTCATTTGGCTCTGCAATACATTCGTCTGCTCTAATTAAGACTTGCCCCTTTTTGAATTTTAACGGAAAATCTGCCATATTGGCAATGATGAGGTAACCATCTTGTGGTTCCACTACGCAACGTCCTACATAGTAAGAATGTCCCTGCCATACTCTCTGCGTTTCTTCGACGAAAACGGTACCGCTGAAATCATTGTGGGTCGTGACGTTCACGCACCCAACAAAACGTGGCGGAATTACTGTGGCTTCTTTAGCCCACAGAGGTAACTTATGAGGGGACACGTCGTCCAACATCGGCAAGACAGCGTCTGTCTTTCTGCATATGTGCACCAAGTCATTATTTATGATCACCACTACGTCAGGGTGGTTCATAAATGGTTGTCCAATCATCACAGGAATCGCTTGCACATCGTTAGGTACGATTAGTGCTTGTACTACCACTTTCACACCATGAACTTGGAGGGAAACTGCAGCTTCACCAATAGCCCGTACTCTGCCTCCAGCATACCCTTTTATGAAAGCTGAGGTTGAATTCAACTCCATGTGGAATTCGTTCGCAATATCTTGGCGAATCGTGACAGCCTCGCTTCCCGCATCCAAATATCCCTTTGTGGGTTTTCCGTTCAGTAGACAATCAACGAAATATCGTTTCTGCGAACTTCCGTTTGCAGTTGCGTTTAAAACCATTTTTTTTTCTTTTCGATAACATGTATCACTTTCATGCCCTAGTCTCTTACAATGTTGACATACCTTGCGGGGCAGAGGACAGGATGTTGAGAAATGCCCTGTCTGTGAACAATTGTAACATCTCACTGTACGTTTGTTCATTTTACTTGAAGCGTTTTCCTTCTCTAGGCGCTTCCTTTCCTCTAAATGGTCTTTCGGTTCTCTCATTCTTTCTGTCGTTTATTGTGGAAAGGTATTCTTCGTACAAACTTTCTGGAGTCAAATACCTTCCAGCTCGTGCAGCATTTTGGATGGCTGCATCATTCAATCCATCAATAATACAAGAGACTGCTTTTTTTCCATCAATTTCGCAAATATGTAAGAGTTCCATTTTGCTATAATAATACAATGTCACGTTTTCATTTGGCTGTTGCACACGGCCAACCAGTCTCCGCAAAGCTCTAGCAAAATCGATATGTTCTGGAAAGGCGCGTTGTAAAAGATCCTTCCATTTTTCCCAAGAATGATTATATTCCGTCAGATTCTCATACCAACTTTTGGCAAGACCCCGTAGTTGAGTTTGCATGTGGTAAATTTTTACGTTATCATCCCAACCGTTCACCTCAGCAAGTTGTTCAATTTTATGCAAACATCTAATAGCAGAAAATTTTGCATTTCCCGGGTCAAAGTGAGGCACGCAATCTCCGCGCATAATGTATTTTACATGGTCTTTACTAGCATGCGCTGTTACGTTACTATTTGATGTTTCCGTTGCTACACTGCTTGTAGATGAAACCATTAATGCCTCAACTAAATTTTCTAATCTTTCTAATCGGTCGTTTTTACGCGAGCGCGTCCGCGATCTTCGCGCTACCGATTTTGATAAACGCCTCCCATGCCCATCACTTCGTGGGGGAGTCAGCGTTCTACGCTTTCTGCGAGCCCTATCGCTGCTGGCTGACGACGACGAACCTGATCGCTCACGTCGCGGCATGGTGTAAAACAAACTTATTTTGTCTTTTTATAAAAATCACAAGCACTATAATCCGCAAATAATTCGTTCGTACGGATCGAGGTACGGATCATAAAATAAAATGTCATAAAATTGTCTTGTTACTTACTGCGTTACGTAGTTCTATGCAGTTAAACAGTGTTCATCCAGCTTTACACTCGCAAAAGAATTGTTTTCACGACGTGTTTATTTATTGTTCAACGTTAAATATTCGGCACATAGGACAACCCCGCACCTGAACTGTAAACTCCCGTGTAAAATAAACGCCAATTTTACTTAAGAATTCAATATATTAAAAACGTACAAGAAATCGAAACACACGCCTTCGTGATTTCTCACAGAATGCCCCCTTGTGTTCCCCAGCCTGTGTTCATTCTTACATATTGATACGTGACTATAGTCAAAACAACAAAACTAATAACAATCATTCAGGCCCACATTTGGAAACACATATACCAGCGTAAAATATTAACACTTATAGGATACAAAATTAAAAATGAGCCAACAAACTGGGGTGCAGGTCCCATTTCAGGACAGTGCTCAAGCATTACCACCGAATTTTATCAATCAGTCACAAAAGTCAGTATGTACCGATCACATAAATAGTATTAGTAATAATGTACACAATAATAATGTATCTAATCAAAGTGTAAGGCCAGGAATGTCGTCTAGCAATGATCAGACTGCTAATGTTGATAATAATTTGAGTAATTTGATGTCACAATTGATTCATGCTATTCAAGGATTGAATGTTATACCTACTACCAGAGCAAATTCAAGTCAATCAATAGCGGATTGTTTTACACAGTGGCGTAACAAAGAACGACAGGGCCCGTATGCTAAACTGCTTAGTATGCCCCCCCCCCCCCCCCCCCCCCGTATTATAGAAATATTTAGAATGCCAGGTTTCAAAACTGGGAGCAAAACAAAAGTTAAAAACATTCTTTTTATTTCGCTTCTAAATACAAATTAAATTAAATTCTTTATAAAAACCGAGGTAAAACCAACGTATGTATTAAAATTATTTTCAAACTGTAACCATCTTAACAACTAAAAATTATATTTTCTTCTGACCTTACTATTAGCAAAGCACTAAATCTTTGGTATTCATTGCGGATGCAGCTGTATGCTCAATTGCTAGAACAGAAAGGTCATGTAGGCGAATTTGACTAGTCGAATTTCTCAAGTAATTTTTGATAATTTTAAATTTACTAAATTACCTTTCTGCGGTTACAGTTGTAACGGGAAGAGTCAAAAATAAAAGTAAACAGATTAGCACTCTGGAAAGTCACTTTCTAGAATGCTGTATTTTTGAAGCAATATACTTATTTGTAGTCTCTCACAGACATGTTTTCATTGACATCGTCTTTCACCACAGAAACCGCATTAACAAACTGAAATGAACATTTTTTTACCAATTACTTCCGAATATTTTAACTGTACTCTGTCACAGCAATCTACAATTTCGCTGTCTTTCATACTAAGAAAATGTTTGGGTTGTAGAAATCCAAATATATTTGTAAGTTCATTGAAACTTTTGAAACGGTTTTCAAGTTGCTGGATGACTATGTCACATTAACCTGAAACAGCATTTCTGGAGTTTGAAAACGGTGGCCAGAGCCAAATTCATCGAAATGTTTTTTCACTTTTGGTTGACGTTTTGTCTTAAATGTTGACAAAACTCCCCATTTGTTTGCAACTGCTAATGCTTCTTCTTTACAAGAATTATATGAACATCTCAAATCCTTTGTTTCATCATGCGAGAAAGTGCACTTGCAGCTTCACTTAGTTCGAAGTTTTTTTACATAATCGGCGTCTTTGATAAGGAGGCAAAACAATGAAAATCATAACAAGAGACAAAAATATATAGGATTAGAAGCAAAAAGAATATAGTTAAATGCATACAACCAATCAAATCCAGGATACAGGATCGAGTCCAGGAGAAATTCGATTCGAGGCTCTTTTTGAGATACGGTCGGGTCGGAGTGGTCAAGGGCCCCCCTAGGTGTTGGGCCCGTATGCACCGCATAACAGGGCATACCCTACGTTACGCCACTGGTTTTACAGGACTGGAAAAATGTAAACAACTGCCGATTTTCGATAATCAAGGTTCAATACATCCGATTGATTTCATAAGTCAATTAGAATATGTTTTCAATTTAGGACACATGTCATTTAATGATTTTAAGTATGTAATAGTAAATCAGTTTAAAGGGAAGGCTTTGCTGTGGAGCCAAGCATATTTATTTAGTTTCATAGATTTTCAGTCATTTAAAGCAGCATTTGTTGAGCAATATTGGTCCGAGACGGTTCAATTGGAGGTAAAACTTAATTTACAATCAAGTCGTTATACCGAAAGATCAGGCTCATTTACAGATCACTTTATGAAGTATGTGGCATTAGCCAAACACCTGGTACCTGAGTATTCCCAGCCAATACTAATTAGAACTATCGCTAGGCATTATCCCCCAAATATTTCGGCAGTTTTGGTTGGGACATATACTCTAAATGATGCAATGGATAGGCTTAGGCAGGCGGACTATTATTTTAAGACAGATTCGACAAGCCACTCTTATTCGACGAATTTGTATTCCCGAAGTTATGAAGAGCGTCGCCCCCGTTATAATAACGAAAATTTTAAAGAACGTGATGCGCGTAGAGGTAATAATTCGGACCCGAGAGTGAATAAAGTTGCGTTAATTGAAGTAGAAAAGAGCGACCTGCCTTATACCCTTAATACTGATTTGGGAAACGAAGAAGGACCCCACGAGAATTAGGTCCAACAGTGGGGACTGATTTTAATAGGGCCGCGTTAAGTTTAAATAATCCTCGTCAAGATTTAATGGAAGAATGTGATTTTGAGCACAAAACTTTGGAGTGTGGGGCACCAATTGTTGAAATTAATTTGTACGGTTTCCGACAACTGGCGCTAATAGATACAGGTAGCGATATCTGCGCTATAAGTGAGGTAGTGTGGAGTCAGTTAGGAGATTTTCGCGATTTAATTCCATTTTTTAACTGCACTGGAGTGAAGGTCAGTGGTGCATTCAAAATTAAACATCGTCGTGTGAAACAGCAATGTTTTCTTACCTTTTCAATAGGAGAAAAAACAGTTACTCATGAGTTTTTGCTGATACCCGATTTAGTTTATCCGATAGTAATAGGCCTAGATTTTTTACTCCGCAGTTTACGAGCGAAAATAAACTTGGATTCACGCAGCGTTTTGTTTAACATACAGGGTTCGTGGTGTGAAGTTCCCGAGTTTGATTCTCCGCATGAACAGGCAGGCGAATCATTAGGAATGAAACTAATAGTAGGAAAAAGTGTACTGAACATTTCTAGTAATGACAACATGAACGAAGATGAGATTAAAAATGTTATTAAAGAAATGGCTTTCAATTCTAAATTGAATTTTGATCAGAGAGATAAATTTCATTCTTTGATATTACGTCATGCAAGCGTTTTCTCGGATATACCAGGTCGTACAAATGAATATGTTCACACCATACGACTAACAGACCCACGTCCATTTTGTCAAAAGCAATATCCCATACCATCAGCACATTTATATTGAAGTATTTGGATTCGGATGAGGAGCGCGGAATGTTTCACGCGAGCCACCTTAAAAAATATATAAATCCAGAATTTTCTAATCATCAAGTAGATGATATATAAAATTGGGGTGCAAGTTGTTACAGAGCACTGTATTTGTTGTGTACCTTTTAGCGATAGATGTCCAAAACGTGATATTTTGAATATAAATTTCTTTTATTTGCTATGTAGGAGAAAAACTCTCTTTTATTTTTGGAATAGTAAGAACTAAAATTCTTTCCGTTCAGCAGTCGAAGTGAAGGTATGTTTAATAACCCTCAGAGCTTGAATCTTCAGTTAAGATTACTATTTTAATTACGTTTTGTGCCTGGTATTAGGTAAGATATTTGAGAATGATTTGGGTTTTTTGTAAAGTTATTTTGTTCTATTAGACGTATCCCAATTAGACTACAAATACAAAGACGACATCTCCGGCTCGCCCATCCTTGTATATAAACAATAAATGGTCTATCACTCCAGCCCGAATTTAATTTGTTAGAACCCACCAGTTCCGTAACACACGGAAAATTTTAATGTTCATTTAGTAAAGGTTTCCCTCTGTCCAAAATTAATATTTTCCTATGTAATTTGAAGAGTACTGGCTGTCAGTTTTATTCGTCAAATTGCCGTCAGGCAACAAAATTGAGTGTGCAAAACAGGAATTTATCCAGATAAAATAAAATCTTGAGTGTAATTCGGCTAGATAATTTAATGAATGTGAGAATACGCATGTGGGAGACTCAATTTTTAAACATTTTACAATAAAAAATACGAAATTTGCAACGTCGTCATGGTCGCAAAAGGTAAATAACATACTTATCGCTGTTATATAGTTAGGACTAACTTCTTTCGCTGCCATTTTGACAAATACATCGCGGCTTTTGAGATTTTATACATATGAATTAAATTATCGGAGAGATATATTTTTTCGAATAGTTTGACAGTTGTAGATAATGTAAAAATTAATATCTCGCCAACGTTTAGTAGTATCACTTTTTGCTACTTTTATATTATATGATCAACATAATCGTTGATTAGAAAATTTAGTGACCTGTTTAATGACGCTATTTAAAGATAAGCCGCAAAGCAAATGTTTTGTTCTTAAAGCGGACTATTGTTGAGGAAAAAATCGTGACTCAGACAAAAGTTGCCAATGAAAAGGGTAGACGTTTAAGGGTAGAAACCTGCATGGGAAAATCTGCAACAAAAACTGCTTTCTCATTCAGAGATTTTTTTTTACAGATTTATTTATTTAGATGTACCTAACCTAAATCACCAAGAAATTAATGTCTTTGTAAGATTGTGAGTATCATATTCACTTGATTATTGAAGATTGACACCTGCAGATACACTTTTTCGTAATTAAATAATTAAATTTATAAAAAGTAACAAGGTCTTTCAAAAACATCGAAGATCATAATTGCTTAAAAAATACAAATTTTTTGCGACAACTTTGGATTATGAGGAAAACAAATTTATATTTTGATATCTCCCTTGGGACACAATGGTACTCAAAACGGGCCATAGAACATTTTATTTCAGAGATAAAAAGCCCAAAAAACTGTATTATTTCAGGTGTTGTCCGCAAAGATAGATTTAATGGTAAGTATACGAAGTACTCATTACTGATAGCATTTTTAAGATAAATAGTTATCAAATAATTAAAATGTACCTACTTACTACAGAGCTCTTTGATACAATCTCAGTTTACCAAAAATTGGACCCACTTGATTCTACTAACATTACAGAGTTCGAAATTTCTAGATTGCAAATCAGTAGGACACACCTGCCTATTGCTTTTTTAAAATCTAAACTAAGGTGCTCAACAAATTTACTGTTAAATAAAATTATGTAGAAAAAGGTCATACCTGCATATTTCACTCTGCTGACATGTCTTGAAAGATGTCTGTTGGGCATAAACGACCGTTAAAACAGCAAGAAGTAGATACAAACCCCTAAAAGAAAAGAATGTTTCAACAACAAATCTCACAATCCCCAAAGTATAAAAGAGGAGGCAACTATGAAATATTAATTAAAAAATAATTTAAGAGTGACTTGCCTCCACATCGTGTCTTGGGCAACTGACGTACAAAATTTTGAGTTTATCTGTGTAGCATTTGAATTAAAATAATAGTTTTAAGTACCTTGTTTACGTAAAAGAAATTAATCAAATAAAACGTGGATAAAAGATAAAAATATTGTAAAGTTCAAAAAGTCTCCTCTCCTTCATTTTGACAATTTCAGCCTCACTGAGTGGAGCATTTCAGAAAATAATTTGCATTCTCAAAGAACGGCGAAAGCTCCTTGAAAGACAGTTTATAAGTGCACGCACTTCAGACTATATAGGTACCTACGAATTTTAGAAAGCTGCAAGTTCATACTGGAAGAATAAACAAACCAACGAATCCTACTTTTAAATTTTTGATATGACCAAAGCCGGACCTGAAATCAGACGCCGAAAGGCAAAAGGAGAAGTGTAGAAGAAGTAGAAGATATGACCAAAGACAACAAATATTCATTAGTAGTTTGACAGATATGATAACGAAATGAATAATGTGGTGCAATTTGGTCACTGACTTTGGTTAGTGTACGTTTGTTTGGCTAGCTGGATCACACCTGTGTACATTTGGTTGCCTGAACATGTTAAGAAAAGAACTTGTGGAATACAAGTGGAATACAAATTTTGCCAACGAAAGAGTGATGTAGGGAAGGAAAAAAGGTGACGCGCATCGTAGCCATCAGAGTTACGTCAGATCACAATGACGTGATTTTCTGATGGTTTCTTTATTGCCGTCTACCAATAACTAAAAACTGACGTAAATTATACGTCATCTTACAGTACCATACGCCAAATATATGAATTAAGAGTCCCTTGTAATTGGAGTTTCTAATAATTGTGCAAAATAAAATTTTTGCAAAGTATATGGATTTTTTTGTCAGCACAGTTCACATGTCGTTTATGTTGCCATCTTGTTCCTCTAGCCAGGTGTCACGCTTTACCGGTTAACCATGGTTAAAAGAAACCTAGAAACCAACGGGACAAACAGAGAGGAACAACAGTCGTCACCTTAACAGATTTGTTTGGTAGCAATGCCCCGACTCTTCAAGGCAACCAGAATTGTAGGACAGTAGATTCAGTTCTGTTTATCAATTTACGATTATCCATTTGAATTCCTAATACCCCAAGCTCCGGTAAGAGATATACGTCAAATTGACATAATACAGAGTTAAAAACAAGTCAATAAACACGTACCTACCTAACTAAAACACGTCATTTTGCTGTGACATAATTCGTCATTTCTACGTCCTTTATTTGGTGATTTTGACGTAATATTGTGACTGAAATGTTAAAAAAGATAACAAGAGATCTACTTATTTCTGAGTATCTTATTATACGTCATCTTACAGTACCATACGCCAAATATATGAATTAAGAGTCCCTTGTAATTGGAGTTTCTAATAATTGTGCAAAATAAAATTTTTGCAAAGTATATGGATTTTTTTGTCAGCACAGTTCACATGTCGTTTATGTTGCCATCTTGTTCCTCTAGCCAGGTGTCACGCTTTACCGGTTAACCATGGTTAAAAGAAACCTAGAAACCAACGGGACAAACAGAGAGGAACAACAGTCGTCACCTTAACAGATTTGTTTGGTAGCAATGCCCCGACTCTTCAAGGCAACCAGAATTGTAGGACAGTAGATTCAGTTCTGTTTATCAATTTACGATTATCCATTTGAATTCCTAATACCCCAAGCTCCGGTAAGAGATATACGTCAAATTGACATAATACAGAGTTAAAAACAAGTCAATAAACACGTACCTACCTAACTAAAACACGTCATTTTGCTGTGACATAATTCGTCATTTCTACGTCCTTTATTTGGTGATTTTGACGTAATATTGTGACTGAAATGTTAAAAAAGATAACAAGAGATCTACTTATTTCTTAGTATCTTATTATACGTCATCTTACAGTACCATACGCCAAATATATGAATTAAGAGTCCCTTGTAATTGGAGTTTCTAATAATTGTGCAAAATAAAATTTTTGCAAAGTATATGGATTTTTTTGTCAGCACAGTTCACATGTCGTTTATGTTGCCATCTTGTTCCTCTAGCCAGGTGTCACGCTTTACCGGTTAACCATGGTTAAAAGAAACCTAGAAACCAACGGGACAAACAGAGAGGAACAACAGTCGTCACCTTAACAGATTTGTTTGGTAGCAATGCCCCGACTCTTCAAGGCAACCAGAATTGTAGGACAGTAGATTCAGTTCTGTTTATCAATTTACGATTATCCATTTGAATTCCTAATACCCCAAGCTCCGGTAAGAGATATACGTCAAATTGACATAATACAGAGTTAAAAACAAGTCAATAAACACGTACCTACCTAACTAAAACACGTCATTTTGCTGTGACATAATTCGTCATTTCTACGTCCTTTATTTGGTGATTTTGACGTAATATTGTGACTGAAATGTTAAAAAAGATAACAAGAGATCTACTTATTTCTTAGTATCTTATTATACGTCATCTTACAGTACCATACGCCAAATATATGAATTAAGAGTCCCTTGTAATTGGAGTTTCTAATAATTGTGCAAAATAAAATTTTTGCAAAGTATATGGATTTTTTTGTCAGCACAGTTCACATGTCGTTTATGTTGCCATCTTGTTCCTCTAGTCAGGTGTCACGCTTTACCGGTTAACCATGGTTAAAAGAAACCTAGAAACCAACGGGACAAACAGAAAGGAACAACAGTCGTCACCTTAACAGATTTGTTTGGTAGCAATGCCCCGACTCTTCAAGGGAATCAAAATTGTAAGACAGTAGATTCAGTTCTGTTTATCAATTTACGATTATCCGTTTGAATTCCTAATACCTTAAGCTCCGGTAAGAGATATACGCAAATTGGCATAATACAGAGTTAAAAACAAGTCAATAAACACGTACTTACCTAACTAAAACACGTCATTTTGCTATGACATAATTTCGTCATTTCTACGTCCTTTATTTGGTGATTTTGACGTAATAATGTGACTGAAATGTTAAAAGAGATAACAAGAGATCTACTTATTTCTGAGTTAGCCGGTATAGTCCATAAATTCAAAAACAAGGTATGGAGATAAAATTTTCAGGAATTTCAATACTTTTTATTTGATATACAGAATTAATTCATAGGTATAACGAATTAATTACTTTATCCTTAATTTTATCATATTGTTCTTTGACAAATTCAGATCAATATCTCTGACAAATCTTCCATCCGCAGTGTGTGTAATAACTTCTGGTTCAACAGGAACAGGTTCAGCGCCCTCTGTAAAAACATGATTGCAAATTTGATAAATATGGATGTAATATAATATATTACTTGTCATGGTGTTTGGTGGGCGATATAGTAAGTACTGTTCCACGACAAACGCTGCATCTGGATAACTGGCATCGCTGTCTATTGGACTAGAAAATATATTTCAAAATAATGTAATGTAATTTGTTAATATGAATTTGTGAATGTGTACTTTAACTGAATTGTGCCTCCAGTGTAATCCAAAGACAAGTAGTAATAAACATTTTTTCTGTAATCGAAAGTTCGACCATCGTCTATATAAATCGTACCGTGTGCCTCTGCAGCCTGAAATAACCATATGCGGAACATTTCTTGTACTACAAATGGATTGACTTACATTATCTAGGAATATGTATACCGTATAAGTATTTAGGGCATCTGGATCAGCTGTGCTCCTTACAGGGTTCTCTTTTCTTGCAATAATACTTCCACCTCTGTACAGTACAGGAATCTGCAGATAAATCGGTTATCATGAAACATTAAAAAATAAGTTTGCTTACCCACAACGGATACACAGGCAAGGTTGTAAAACCAATACCATTATAAATCAGTTGAGTCTGAACATCGTACCAAAACTGTCCTTGAGGCAAATAAACTCGTATGGTGGATGCATTACTTTCAGTAACTGGATAGACTAGTATGTTGTCACCTTAAAAATTACTCTAAGTAACTACTTAATCATACAAACAACACTGAATGGCATACCAACAAAGTATCCATCTTGTACAGTTAAAGCGGTTCTTTCATTAGGATACTGAAAGAATATTGGACGAATAACTGGAATACCAAAACGTTCCTGTTCGTAGAATAACGTATACCAAATTTGAATATGCGCGTACCGTAAACTTAATGCTGTTCTAATATACTCTTGGTCGACTTCTGTTAATAAATGTGGTTCTCTTCTAGGACTATCGTCACTATACTGCGTCCTGAAAAACGGCAGCCAAGCCCCCACCTAAACATAATGTAATGGTAGGGGGTGTGCCTAAAAACCGCAGTTTTATTCTACTTACCTGATACCACCTATAGAGGAGATCACGATCAGGATCACCGTGATAACCACCAATATTCGCACCACAGAAACTGAATCCTGTGACACTGGCAGTAAGACACATTTGAACACTTGCTCTCAAATGCTCCCAGGTGGCGCTGTTTTCCCCTGTATGCACAGCGGAAAACCTTTGTGTTCCTGAGAAGAAAGCTTCAGATACCACAAATGGGCGGACATTCTCGTCTCTTTCTAACAATGCAGTGTATGTCCGCTGATTCTGATGTACAGAAATACATATTAAGTCCGAGTATCTTGAAGCTAATGATTCTGTACCAACCATTAAATGCGAGTATATATTGTGAACGTCTCTATGAGTGAAACCGCCGTAATGAACATCATCCTCAGGCAGTACCCTTTCCTCTTCATTAAATACCACCGGTTCATTGAGTGAATTCAAGAAACCAGCGAGTGTCGACGTGGCCCCCGTGTAGTTGGCGTACAAAAATAATCCTTCATAGAAATCCCAAGCATAGATATTTGTGAAGTCCCACCAGCTGGACACTCCAGGGTAGGAATCACCTTTAAATAACCTTTATTTAAAAGGTAAATCCATTGTTGAGGTGCTTTTACTCACCGGTATAAAGTTGTCCACTAGGTGCATAAATTAAATATTTTTCAGTGAAAGCTTCAACAAATACATCATCCAAGAGATCAACCTTGATGTAAGGATTCACCATCCCAACTAACTTCCGACCAGTAGATGACAACGTTGATTGTAGGTTCTCGGGATCGGTATATTTACTTGTATTGAATTTAAAACTTGAGTATCTGTCTGTTAAGAATATTGCATCGACAGGAATTTCAGCACTATCAAAGTTTGCTACCAGGGCGGTTATATCTTCGTCTGTGTCTGCACTTGTTGTGCCATGATGATATCCTAAAGACCAATACTAAAAATAATAATAATAATGGGCCAATCGTTCACAGTCAGTTGAAACGTTCTGTTTATTTTTGGTATATACAGGAGGTAAAGGCGGTAGCCCAGTCAAAAGTATGTATTGCTTAAACACATCAGCAGGTGTCGGCCCCAACAAGAAGAAAGCATCAACAACTCCATTTTGAGCCATGAAATGGGCATTGCAGCCTTTATCAGTGTGGCTGTAATCTACCCAAGTTTCGTATCCATTATGGAAGAATATTCCGCCTGTATATTCTTCTCCTTGAAAATACATAAGAGGCACAGATCCAGAAAGGGCCTGAGTTGATCCAACAGCGTAATTTGGCACATTTAGATTATAAAGACGATAAGGATCATCTCCACCGATTCCTGTCTCGCGTAACAATAAGTCATCGGCATGTAAGGGAAGACCATAGACCTGGTTAGCGGTTAGAAATGTCACATCGAAGGATATCCCAGAATGACCGGCGTCCTAAAACAGCAAGAATATCATCAAATTCGTTTTGATCCAGAATAATAATGCGAACAAGAAGAATGTTTCAGGGATTTAGTAGTTGTTAGCTGAGAATAAATGGAAGAAATGGATGTTCAACAATTCGCACAGGCTGAATGTATTTAGTGCCGTGAAAATAGCACGCCTCAATTCAACTAATACAGTGAGCGATTGAACATCCCGTCCGGTTGAGTTCCAAAGCGATTATACAACTGCGTACGTTCTAATTCCTATTCAGGGATTGCCGTGAGTGGCTGTAACGCGTACATTTCCAACCTAGATACATTCCGTCTGGGCTTTTCCTCGCATTTTAGTTTAAAAATTAAATAAAATCAAGTAGGAAGGTACTATAAAACTTTTATTACTTTTTCAAATGTTATTCGTCCAAGGTCGTTTAAAAGGGCAATCACACTCTGGTTGTAGTAAAACCCTAAAAGCAGTGGTTGCGTGTCAAATGAGACCAAATTTTGATCATCATCAAATGTTGCCAATATCATAGCAAGACTGTTACTTGTGATGTTCCACTTCATGTACCTAAAATTTTAAATGGTATAGATGCTTATGCCATCCACAAGAAGAACTTGTAAATTTCGAATATCTGCAGATCCTATTACCAAAGAGAATTTAACATTACATACATGACATACATGACCAAAAATTGATTCCGATCAGGTAGGTATATGTACGTACAAATTACAGTCTTCTGCATGAGGCTCGCCATTTAAGACATCGTCTGCGTAATACATGCTTGGATCATCTAACTCTTCTATTTGAAGACGTATAATACTATCATAGACGGTAACCAATAAATTCAGAGAGTCTACTTTATTTCTTGCTATTTGGAAGCGAATTGAGTTATCAAGGACCTGAATGAAAGATGTGGACAGGGAGTATTCCTCAGGATTTGGGGTCTTGTTCCTGAGATAACTGCAAAGTAAAAAGCAATGTTAATCGTGCAGTACCTATTTGCATTGTATAAGATTTTATTTATTGAAAACATGAAACTCCTAATGGTGAATAATTAAAAAAAATGAGCTTACTTGCAAGTTTCACTATTCGCACACGTTTTATACTTCACAGTAGGTTGCGCGAAAATTGATGTCGAACAAACAAAAAGAGATAAAATTGTTAATTTCATTTCTAAAAAAATAAAACAAACTACTGCCAAATAGAACCCAGCGTATTGTCTATCACCGAAATGGAATATCTCAAGTATAAAATTATACTCAGATTTCATCTAACCAAAACTTTTTTTCAAGTGTTTTATTGACGTAATTTTTTTGTTATTATTTTGTGTACATATAAGAAATATAAGAAACAAGGATAACTGAATTTCATAAGATTCAGCCAAAATTGTTATGATACCTGTTATGGCGGCAGGATATCAAGAACCCATTGAGGTAAGTTAAGTTCTCAGTGAACGCAGACAAAAATCACATGGCTGGTGTCATCCTGACGTTTTCATTCAATATCTTATTTATTTTCACATTATAAATAGGGTTTTGTCAGGTGAGCCCCGTCTGCCGTCACATAAGTTACACATGAATACATAAAGTGCGTGTGGTCTTAAGGCTGTGATTTTTGCCGTATAGGAGAATGGCCTTGTAGACACATTTTCTGTGCACTATAACACGAAAAATATAGCCGGTAGAACAAAAATTTAAATAGCATTGTAAACAGAAAGAATCAAGTTAGACAATGAATGGAAATTTTAAGCAAAATTATGCAGTTTTATATTAGAAAATAAATCGTGAAATACCTCTTCAGTTAACCTAAGTTTCGATCACCTCAGCAACTAACGCCAACAAATTAAGGCTGGGATACTCGAATACACGAGAAGCGTTCTCCTCGCTTCTGAGACGGTGTTAGTACAGACAGTCCAGCTCAAAAACTGTATTACTTATAGACATGAATTATGGTTTAAAAGAAATATGAGGGTTGGTAGAATACGCTTATAACTATTTTATTTGCCATATTTACACTGTTGTTAAAATAAACGAAGTTGAAGACTGGCAAATTTTAACGGAAAACTTAGCATTATTCACACACAAATTGTACATTTGGATTGTAGTTTAACAGCCAAATAAAATATATGAGCATATTCACCGATCTTCTAGCTTTATTTTAAGACTATATTTGCCTAATTTCGTTGTTTCAATTTTCTGCTGGACTGACTGTACCAAGCGGTTGCTGAAGCTATGTCTATTTCTGTCTTACACATGTACTGCCGATCTCCTGTCCTTTCGTTGCGTATCCCACCCTTAAACAGAAACCAATATATACAAACTGTAGTTTACATATTTGCCCTTCGTATGAACCATTGCTCGTTACAATGGCTTATATAGTTTCGAGATGATAGTGCATGGAAAATTAAATTGCGCTTTCGCACTTCAGCATCCATATTGTAAAGAACAGGTAGGAAACTGTACCTAATTTGGCTTTATTTTGAACTGAGTGGCAGAAAGTAGTGTAGTTATCGGCCGATAGATGGTACAGCTGAAAAGGGGCGTTTCATAATGAAAGCGGCATATTGTTTACGGCATAGAAAGATGGAAACGACAAAGAATAATGACAGGGCGGTGTTGTCTTTGATAATTTTCGGCACGTTAGAAGTTACTAAGCGACAGGCAACTTGTCAGGGCCGTTGCAGACAGTTGACAGAACCGGACCAAGGAAATTTAGTAGATTGTACTGTGTGTGAGTTGAAATTTACAAAGTTAAAGAGGTTTAAAATTCTTAGCGCAAGGAACTGCAGCTACTTAAGACTTCAATAATTAAATGCACATTTGTATTTTGTCCGTAAATTGGGATGGCCGAAAGTTTTAAAAAAAGCATTTGGAAGTACGTAAAGTAGAAATCATATAACTTGGCGTATGGGTTGACACATGCATGTGAACTAATTTGTTTGGACATTGACAGTACTGTGACACTAATACTAGTTTCCATGATAACATACGAGACACGCAAAGACGTACAAATACATTGTTATCCAACATTATAAATGAGAATGAGTGAAATAAAGAGTTACAATGGAAAATTTGATTATTTCATCTTACGTTAATAATTAGCTGCCATACCAACTAGTTGCGTGCGAGAGAGACATCAAACTAACCTGATGCGTAGATTATTTCAATCATACGCCAACTTATATTATTCAGACTTTATATAAAAATTGTAAATCTGTTGTTTATTATCCGAATTATTATACTGTGTAACTGCAAATGTGAACCAATTTTTCGTGTTATGAATTATTGTAGGTACATACAACTGTATAAAAATATCTTATTGGGGTATTATGCGCAATAGTAAACTCGATGTGGTCGGCATTATTTCGTTATACCCTTGTCTATGTATTTAATATTTAGACAGTGGTTATACTTTCAGGGAGGCTAACAATTAAAATAAGATAAACGTAATAAACACATATATACACGTATTATCAGCTTATAGAACACCATTTTCTTCAGATACATAAATTAATAAGTAATAACTATGCCCAGATTAATTTCTGCTGTTAAATTTTTGTTCTTCAAATTCAATGGTCCAATAATAAATAAAGGAAATACCAAAGAATACCCCTAATGATAGATTCCGTAAATAATCAGATTTATTTTGCATCTCGAAAAACACTGTTATTTTGTATTTTCAAATTTAGGATACATGTAAATTACTAATGCATTAGAAGTTTCTGTCCATATTGTTTTCCTTGCAAACTAATACAGGTTCATTTGCGATTTGCCAGTACAAACTGGAAAAACTGATGCTCAGTTATTTTTGTTTTCACCACCGTAATCTACACAAAAAATACTAATTCCTTGCCCATTTAAAAGAAATGGTAGCTCCAATGATAACGAAGTTAGCACTAGTGCCGGCTTAATTTCGAGGACACGAGGATACAGGGTGTTCCAAATAAGCCTCGACAGTATTGCTATCTCACTTCTTTAAAGATAGAAACACGTTTAAATGGGGAAAAAGTTTTACAATTTGGAGTTCTTCATTCTGCCCTCAAAAAATTGAGTTTGCTCTGTTGGTTTCCTAGATAAACAAAAAAAGGAAAAATTTGCAATTTGGTTTTCTGTTAATAACTTCGTTATTTAATAACATTTTGATGATTATTTGTAAAAACAGGTTTAAATGGTTGTTTAACCAGCATATTCTACAGTACTCTAAAATTGTCTCCGACGTTTCATACGCTTGCAGTCATCAACAGGTTTATTTTTTCTTATGGACGCCATATTGAATTGTACGACGAGCGCAAATTTGCATCGAAAATGAACGCGCACATTTTGAACATTTGCGACAAATACGTAAGTTGTTTTCGTTTGTTTTGTAACTAGTTTTAATTATTCTTTTGAGGTTTTTTGTTTTTAAATTTTGATATTATAATTTCCTGGGGCGGCAAATAAAATTTTGAACTAAACTATTTTTTTTGCAGTTTCAACTGCTACAAATTATGGGTGCTTCATTGATTTCTACTAAACGAAATAAAACTAATAATTCTTTCAAAATTACTCCTTAATGAAGTTGTTTTTCCATGGAGAACTAAATTTTTCCACTAAATTATGAATTTTATTTTCTGAAGCTATTATTTTTGGTAGAACATCAACTTGTTATAGGTTGCTAATCTCAGCAAGAAATGAACTATTTAATGACATAACAATCCAATATGGCGTCCATAAGGAAAAATAAACCTGATGATGACTGCAAGTGTATGAAACGTTGTAAACAATTTTAGAGTACTGTAGAATATGCGGGTTAAACAACTATTTAATCCTGTTTTTACAAATCATCAAAATCTTAATAAATAACGAAGTTATTAACAAAAAACCAAATTGCCAATTTTTCCTTTTTTCAAATATCTAAGAAACCAACAGAGCGAAGTCGATTTTTATGAGGGCATATTAAAGGGCTCCAAATTGTAAAACTTTTTCCCCAATTAACCGTGTTTTTATCTTTAAAGATAAGTGAGACAGCAATGTTGTCGAGGTTTATCTGGGACACCTGTATATTTTGTATTTTGCAAACAAAACACTTGTATTCATAAATTTTTTTAGAACGCTTCTCTTGGTAAATAAGAGAACTTCTTTTAGATTTTATGTACTACCTATACTTTCTTTAAATTTTGAAATTACATGGGTTTTATGTTTTATCTCATCCTGATTCCACTCAATTTTTTTTCATACGATTCAGGAAACTCATTGCCAACAGAAAATTAAAAGTGTGTGGGTATTTGCATTTTTATTATCCCACAGGAAAGACTACCGGGACTAGCACTATCGAAGTTTTTATAAACACAAAGGGGAGCCGCTCTTTTCATAACTAGTGCAAAGGTGCCGCCGCACGTGCGGCCGCGACAATCAGGCGCCAGCCAACGAGCAGTTTGTATACCTACATCCTATGATTTGAAACTTAACTCATGCTACTTTCGCGGTAAAAGTACAAACTATACGCAGCAGATGTCTCTTCGCATTTTATATCTATCTCTTTTCCACAACGCAAAAGTGCTTCTCACTCGAGAGGTCGAGAGTATCACACCCTTAAATGAATTGGTGAGGATGGTACCTACTTGTACGAACATGATGAATGCACAATGTTGCTTGGAAAGTAAGATTATAGACAGGGGTTCTTGTTCGCATTTTAGTCTAAAAGTTAAATAAAATCAGTTAGTACAAAAATTATATTACGTGTTCAAGTGTTATTCGTCCTTTGTCGTTGAAAAGAGCAATCAAACTTTGTTTGTAGTAAAGCCCAATAAGCATTGGATGCGACTGAAATGAGATCAGATTATCATTTGTCAATGTCATGATTAGTGTATCGCCTGTGAAAGTCCACCTTTGCCTAAAAATGAAATGAACATCTATAGCTGTCATTATAACTAACCACCTCACGTTCGGTAAGCAGGATGACACACATTCCTGTCTCACTCTCTCTCGCGTAGTGATGACGTCATTCTTTGTGGATGTGTTACAACCAATAGAATGTTCAATAAAAATATTACATAAATTTAAACATTCAAACTACCCAATTATGTTTGAACCCTTTAAACAATTGCATTTTCCTCATTTTGGTGTAAGTTTATAAAATACATAGGTCAGTTTCAGTATGTCAAACTTTAAGGATCAATAAAAATCAATAGAAATCTGAATTTTGCAATATAAGTGCAGAACCGTCGAAAATTGTCAAGAACTATAAAAGTTGGGGAAGATGCTAAATATTGTAATATGGGTAAATTTGCATAGAAAATTTGTATAGAAAAAAAATGAAAAAATAAAAATTCTTTTATAAAACGGTGCCTACATTATTTGGTCCTTCGAGTTTATCAGGTTAAAACTGACTCACGCTTAATGTTAATTTCAAATTATCTAACGTACGTATTATCGCCTCCGAAATGTGGCACGTTGTTTAAGACATTGACCGGAAAATATGTGTTTGGATTATCTATTTCTTCTAATTGAAGACGTATAACATCATCATAGAGCGTAACCGACAAATTCAGGGTGTCTACATCATTTCTTCTTATCTTGAAACGAAAAAGGTTACCAATGACCTCAATTATGTATATAGAAAGCCAGTATTCATCAGGATTTGGAACCTTATTCCTAAGATAACTGCAAGAAGTGGGAGATTATTACTCATAAGAATACGGCCTTAATGATTCATGTTATGGGCGCCCACAGAAAATATTGAGGGAGGATAATAAACATTGTTTAATTTAGATTTAAGAAAATTTCGTTATAAAACGCGCAACCCCCTATCCCCTTATGGACGCCCATGCCCAATCAATTTGTTTTGTTAATATTGTTAAATAAATGAGCTTACTTGCAAGTTTCACTATCCTCACATGTTTTATACTTCACGGTAGGTTGGGCAAAAATTAATATCGAGCAAGCAAAAAGAGATAAAATTGTTAACTTCATTTCCAAAAAATAAAACAAACTACTACCGAACAGAACCCAGCTTACTGTTTGTCACCGAAATAAAATATCTCAGATTTCATCTAACCGCAACATTTTTTCAAGTGTTTTATTGACGTTAATTATTTATTTATTTAATTAAAGCAGTTCGCGTTATTTTATTTATCCCGCTAATAATCTTTTATATAAAATTGTTTGTTGCTCATGTAATACGAAACCTTCTTCTGTCTAATCTTCAGATGACCTGTGTTGGGTTATGTTGAATACCCTTATTGCACCACACTTCAATGACCTCAAGTTAAATGATTTCTCATAAAACTAAATGCAGGGCATGTTCAACGTAGCTTTTGTTGTTAATTTTGCTTTAAAGTCACGCTTTTTCGTTTGCCAAAACGGAGTGACCTGCGCCAGAAGGTTTAAGTAAAAATAGTGTTTTTGGCAAATTGTATTCAGCGAAAATATAAAAATTCTACAAACAGGAAGCATGAAAACTTAGAAACATTAAATTATATTCAGTTCTACTGTGGTTTCCTTCGACAGATCAAGAACAACATCTTTGACAGCTCTTCCATCAGCTGTGTGTGTAATAACTTGTGGTTCAACAGAGACAGGTCCTGCACCCTCTGCAAAAGAGTAGCATTATTACTTCTTATAATACAACGAATTTAATACATTACTTGTCATGGTGCTCGGTGGACGATATAACAGGTACTGATCCACAATAAATGCTGCAACTGGGTAACTTGCATCACTGTCTATTTGACTAAAAAATGGTGCAAATCATATAATTTATTTCAATAGGTTGTTGCAATATTTACTTGAACTGAATTGTACCACCAGTATAATCCAAAGACAGGTAGTAATACACATTATTTCTATAGTTGAAAGTACGGCCATCATCTATGTAAATTGTACCATGCGCCTCTGCAGTCTAAAATACATTAATTCCGTTAAATCATGTGCTAAAGAACTCTGCACCTGTGCAGAGTTCTTTAGCACCTGGTGCAGAGTTCTTTAGCACCTGTGCAGAATTTTTTAGCACATGGCAAGTGGGGTTAACTTGTAAAGAATTCATCATGCCAGAGAGTCCGGCAGGTTTTTATATAAGTAGTGATGGTTTGGTATAGGAATGGTTTGGTATAGGAATGAGTTTATTTTTAGGGAAGATTTTTAGGGAAGATCTAAGTAGGTAGGTATTTACTGGGGAGCATTTATCGTAAATTGGCAGGAAAAATTTTTTACGCTTTTCCACCCTTTTTTCAAAGTTTCGTAGTAGTTTTACTTACATTATCAAGGAATATGTAAACGGTATAACTCGATGTAGGAGTGGTATCAGCTGTACCTCTTACAGATACATCTCTTCTGGCTATAACACCTCCACCTCTGTAGAATACAGGAATCTAGAACGAAGTAATATAGAATAACGTAGAACATAAATAATATGTTCCTTACTCTGGATGGGGAAACGGATACAGTTGTATAACCGTATCCATTGTAAAGCAGCTGTGTATCAACATCGTACCATATCTGCCCCATGGGCAAATAAACACTCTTGGTGGCAATATTAGGTTCAACAACTGGGTGCACTAATATATTATCGCCTTAAAAACCACAGAACAGTAAGTTATCACAGTGAAACAGGTCACTTATGTATGCTATCATTTGACCGCACACAAACCAACATACCAACAAAATATCCTTCTTGTACAGTCAAAGCATCTACCTGATTGGGATACTGGAAGAAAATCGGGCGAAGCACTGGAACTCCGAAACGTTCCTGTTCGTAGAACAAGGTATACCAAATTTGTACATGCGCGTAGCGTGTTCGTAATGATCCCCTAATATCATCTTGAGTGGCGCCAGCTAATAAATAAGGTTCTCTTCTTTCACTCCCATCACTGTACTGCGTTCTGAAAAATGGCAACCACGCTCCCACCTAAAAGTGATGGTGGGAGGTGTTTTTAAAACCCCCAGTTTTATTCTACTCAGTCACTTAATACCTGATACCATCTTCGGAGCAGTTCAGGTTCTGGATTGCCGTAATAACCACCAATATTTGCACCACAGAAACTAAACCCTGTGATACTGGCAGTAAGACACATTTGAACACTTGATCTCAAATTGTCCCACGTGGCGTTATTTTCTCCTGTGTAAATAGCCGAATATCTTTGTGTTCCGGCGAAAAAAGATTCCGATAACACGAATGGGCGTACATTATCATCTCTTGCTAACAATGCGTCGTAAGTTTGTTGATTCTGTTAAAGACATGTTTGAAAATTTATAACATTTGTGGACTAGTTATGTACCGACCATTAAATGCGAGTAAATATTGTGAACATCTCTGTGGTAAAATCCGCGATAATGAATACCATCTTCTGGTAGTACCCTTTCCTCCTCATTAAGTACCACTGGCTCATTGAGCGCATTCCAGAAGCCAGCAAGCACTGGAGTCGCTCCCGTGTAGTTCGCGTACAAGAACAATTCCTTATAATAATCCCAAGTATGAGGATTGGTGAAGTCCCACCAGCCGGACTCACCAGCGTATGACTCGCCTTCAAATTTCGCAGGATTAAAGAACAGGCAAGCAACTAAAGTTCTGTCAGTATAAATGCGAAAATGGATGGAATATATTAATTACAAATCAGATTTAAGGACACATATAACGAACTCTAAGAACAATGTAAAAGAGTAAGACATGGTTAAACAAGAGAAGGGGGAAGTGGGGTAGTATATGGAGAGCAAATACTGAGTTCGAGATGCATGAGGTAGGTAGGTACGTAGAACATTATCAGCGCGATTTTTATCATTTTATACTTACCAGTATAAATTTCCCTGGTAGGAGAGTACACCAAATACTCATCTCTAACAGCTTCAACAAATAAGTGACTTGAAAAGTCTACTTTAAGGTAAGGATTCACCATTCCAACTAACTTTCGACCAGTGGATAGCACAGTCAATTGGAGATTCTCAGGATCGGCATATTTGCTTGTATTAAATGCGAAACTTGAATCTCTGTCTGTTAAAAACACTGCATCAATAGGAATTTCAGCACTGTCAAAGTTTGCTATCATTGCTTTTATGTCTTCGTCGGTATCCGCACTCGTTGTACCGTGATGATACCCTAAAGACCAGTACTGAAAATTGATTGAGCTTTAGGAAATGTGTACTCTGATTTTTGAAGAAAAGAATATTCAACTCTCCTGGTTGCCTGCTAACGTTGTGCACGACTCGCAACATTTAACACTGCATTTTATCGACCATTTTAAATGTTTTGACCTTGAAAGAAGGTTTCCCACAACTGTTGAAAAAGTTTCACAATTGTCTATAATATAGACAATAGCTTACCTAACGCCTCACTGCGCTAGAATTTGCGCCAGAACCGCCCTATATAACCTACTGCAAGGTTTTATTCTTGTACAGAAATCACATACTTACGGGTGGTAAAGGCGGTGTTCCAGTCAAAATCGTATATTGCTTATACACGTCAGCAGGAGTTGGTCCCAACAAAAAGAAGGCATCGAAAATTCCATTTTGTACCATGAAATGAATATTACAACCTTCATGAGTGTGTGTATAATCTACCCAAGTTTCGTATCCGTTATGGAAGAAAAGCCCCGCAGTGTACCGTTGCCCTTGGATATACACAAGGGGCACAGATCCAGAAAGAGCTTGCGTTGAATCCGATTCGTAATTGGGCACATTTAAATTATAAAGGCGGTAAGGATCGTCTCCACCAAGTCCTGTTTCGCGTAAGAATAAATCATCTGCGTGTAAGGGAAGACCGTAAGCTTGATGGCCTGATAGGAACGTCACATCGAAGCCTATTGCAGGATGACTGGCATCCTAAAATGACGATGAACTAAAGTAAATTGTCATCATTGGAAGACGAAGATTTTGTTACGTGCTCAAATGTTAGTCGTCCAAAATTGTTGAAAAGAGCGAATAAATCTTGTTTATAATAAAACTCTATGAACATAGGATTCGGGTAAAATGATAGGAGATGGTCGTTTTTCCATATCATAGTTAGATTGTCAGCTAAATCTTCGAACCACCACCTAAAATTTGAACTATCTACGTATCTATTTCAAAATACATGCAATGAGTCATTGGATTGACTTCGAAAGGCATTTTTTTTGTTTTTCGTTTAAGAGGAGGTTATACATCAAGCGATTTGTCAACTTGGTGCCAATTGTATCCTTGTATTTAGCGCGGTGGCCACGTTTTACAAGGGTTTACAAAATAGAATTTTGTGCTCTCAATTACGATTTTTTCAAATTTAAACATTTTTTAGTATCGATAAATGATGAGCATATTGCCTCCATCGAGGTTTTTCTCATAAGTTTAACAAAACAGTATTTCAAATATTTCAGCACTTAGAATTTACAACACAGTGGTATTGCCACATTTTACATATTGTGCCACAATTCTGTATATGTTGCGAGCAACGGACTTAGAGCGGCTACAGAAATTGCAAAATAGAGGAATGAGAGCAATTCTCAAGTGCAATAGGTATACACCAATAAAATATATGTTAGATACCCTGAATTGGTTAAGTGTGACGGAGCAAATTAAATTACAAGTTTTAATCTTCATTTTCAAAATCAAATCTGATTTAATGCCAAATTATTTGGTAAGAAAATTAGTGAATGTGCAGGATATTCATACATATGTAACACGCCAGTGCAATGACATGTACTTACAAGTAAGGAACAAAAAGTCCACCATGAATAGTATATTTTATAAGGGTATACGTTTATATAACGAATTACCCGATACAATAAAAAATGCAAAAAGTTTAAAGGTATTTAAAAGGGGTGCTAGATATGCAATTAAACAGGCAGCGACATAAGAGACTGAAGCAATAAGAGACTGAAGCAATAGGAAGTTACCTGATAGGATTAAGTAAAGAAAATTCTAGAATAAGTATTAGATGTAATGTGTTAAAGTATGTGCGGGTATTAAATTTAAGAAAGTAGTAATAAGTTCATTCACAAAATATGGTAGATTTTTTTTTTTAGGCAAAAGTAGGTTTAGTGTAGTCTTGTAGGATATTATTGTTTAATGATTGTTAAGATCTAATGTAGTTTTTCCAACTAATAAACCGTATATTATTATTATAAAAAGAAACAACTGCTATGCTGGGGAACGGTTAATGTTGAAAAACTCAGAGGAAACTCTTAAAGACGCATGTACGGGCGCGAAACTTGGACTCAGCTCTCAGCCATTGCAGTAGATAAAACTTAACCCTGGCTAGAAATAATCTGTCTTACATTTGTCCTTCTGCAGGTGGATCTCCAACTAAGACGTCATCCAAATAGTATCTGTTTGGATCGAATAGTTCTTCCATTTGAAGACGTATAATGTCATTATCATAGAAAGTAACTAAGAAATTCAGCACTTCTTGGTTATTTTTTCTCACATTGAAGCGAATTGTGTTCTCAACCAATTGAAAATTGGATGTATATAGCCAGAATTCATCGGGATTTACAGGTTTGTTCCTAAGATAACTATAAGAGGAAGGAAAATGATGTTATGGTTATTTACATCAGTACCCAAATTTGTTAACTTACTTGCAAGTTTCACTCTCTGCACATGATTTGTATTTCACGCTAGCTTGTCCAAAAATTAATGTTAAACAACCAAGAAGCAACAAAATAATTCTCAAATTCATGTTTAAGCGTTAACAATCCGTTAGCATATAAGAATACGTAGATGAGGATCTTATTATTGTCCAAATAAAATATCTTGACTGCAAAATTACTGAAATCTGATCAGGATACATTCTTTTTTCAAGTGTTTTGTTTACTGATAGAACATCTTGAATTCATTTCACTTCGGTTTTTGGTGAAACGGATAGGTGTCATCAAAATTATGTGATACAATTTGATTATTTCATTTTTTATCTTGTAGAGCTATTAAAGCAGATATGCAAGTATTTCATTAGCATCTCATTGATCTTTTAATGTACAAAAATACTCTTGTAATCATACGCAAGCGGAGAACGGTCACAAATTTGCAGTTCGAACTGGGAATCTCGTTGAATTTACGGTTGCAACTGAAAATTTTGTAAAATTTACAGTTCCAACTGTGAATTTAGTTAAATTTACAGTTTGAACAGTAAATTTTGTTAAATTTACATTTCCATTCTCAAGTACCCAAGTCATTTTTTTTTTCTAAAAAATTTTTTTGCGGCGTAATAAGCGAAATAAATTAGCTTATCACGCCCACGTGTTAGTTCGCTTTGTTATTGGTTTGACGTCAGAGATTCGTAAGGCGCTCCTCCCACTTCTCTTGAAGTGCCCGTGAAGCGGTACCTATCTCATATACTTATTATAGGACTATTTCGAGCGTGAATTTTTAAAGTGAGGTGTCAAGGAAACATAAAACAAAGACAACATAATCGATATAATGATGCAACAAGGGTATCAAAAGTCCGATTCACATAATTTGCCATATTTATGTAGTAGGTAGGTAAATGTTCCGGTAAATGTGGAAATGGTGTGTGATTCTTGCATCTAAACCCAATTTCATTCAACCTCAAAACAGTTAAACAGTAGTGTAAAGGCAGACCGGTATAAGTAAAACAAAGTCAACAATTTATTAACTGTACATGCCTTTTATAATTCAGTATAAGTAGGTATGTAGATTGTAGATACCTGCTTACTTCTGTTTGTAAAATAGGTACCTACCTATATTCTCTAATACAATACAATACATACCTACTCATTTATGTAGGTATGCATACCTAAGTGATTGACAAGTTATCAAGTTAACAGTTTTATAACGGATTGGAAATTTAAAAAAAAACGGAAACAAATACAACTCACGCGAATCAAACAACTACGCTACGTAGGTACTAGGTACTTGTTTAACAAAAAGAAACAACTGCTATATTCTGGAACGGTTAATGTAGAAACTCGGAAGAGACTCTTAAACACGCATGTATGGAGTACGAAATTATACCTATGGGTGCGAAACTTGGACAATGGGAGAAGCGGATTGAAAAAGAGTAGAAGCGTTTGAAATGTGATGCTACAGACGGGTGTTGAAGATACCGTGGATAGACAAGTTAGCAATAAGGAGGAATTAGAAAGAGTCGGGGAAAAGAGAAAAGTATGGAAGACAATAAAGAATAGGGGATAGGATCGTAGGATGGTAGGACACCTTCTGAGACACAAAGGAATAGTTCGCGACATACTAGAGTCAGAGATAGGAATAAAGAGGTAGAGGTTGGAGCAGATTAGACTACTGCTCTCAAATACATAGTTGGGGATGTAGAATGTTCTGCTTTTACGGATATGCGTAGGCTAGCTCAGGGAAAGGATGGAGGTACGCGTCCTACCAGTCTTCAAAAGAGAACTTTATGATGACGTACTATTTAATTATTATTGTAAAATAGTTAATAAAATTTCCTTTTTTAGTTCAGGGACGGAACGCTACGGCGATTCAGTATTTGGCTCCGTCATGCTCCTAGCATCCTGTTTCAAATTATGCTAACCGTAACACGTCACCAAGTACCAAGGGGTCCCAGAAAACTGTCGATAAATTACATTATGTTCGATTTTATTTAGAGTGGCTGCAATGGGGCAGCCGATAATTTTACAAACTTTTGCAATGATAAACTAACTCGCGAAAATATCGATAATGCTGACCGATTTTCCTTCTGGCTCCAACGAACCACTTTTTCCGTTTTATTGGTGTGCTCTACGATGTATTAGTCTGGGTACAAAACAGAAAACACCAGTTAGAACCAGTTAATAATATTTAACAATTTAACTACACATGCATATGCATAATACTTATGGGACTGCTGCGCGCTGAAGCTGGGACTTGTACGTTATACTAAGTTCTGACGTCACGCGGCCTACTCTCGCTGCAAGGTACGATTTCTAGCCTCGCACCGACGGAAAACTTTGCAACGGCTTCACAGGCGAAGGATTTTTTTTAACAAAAATTAACAACATAACTGCCTTCAGTATAATAAACTCTATCAATTTTAATGAAATTTGAAAATTACCGAACCTGCCTATTGCCATTAAATAAATTTCATGATTTAATTCCCAAGTTTTTCGTTAATATAAAGTGTTTGAACACGAACTATTTTGGTTTTTACGTAGTGTTCTGTGGTAGTGCCCAAATAGGTGTCAACTGCAAAACTGCTAATTTCTAGATCAGATTTCCAGATTTCTTTAAGTTTTAGTTTCAAAGTTCATGATCTGGTCACAAATTTTCAATTTCTATTCCAAATACTATTTAAATTGTAATTTACGCTTTCAGGTATGTTATTCTTTTGATTTTCCCATAATTTATTCTCACATTGGAGCAAAACAACATTCGAATTCAACCAAAAATTTTGAATTTCCACAAAGTTTGACAGCAAATTCCTACTATGCCGTTGCTACGAGCAAATATTGCTCGTAGTGTCGTTGACGGCTGACGGTAACCGGCGATTTTAGAAAAATACAGTAGTTCGCGACAAAACACCTCAGAGTTCCACATATTGACGTCAGTATGTCCCATACCAGTGGCTCCCAAAAGCTGCGTAACGGCCAACCACCCTTTATAATACTGAACCAAGCCTTTTACGAATTGCAATCAAGCATGTGGCCACCAGACAGTTTTTTGACATTTTGCTTTTAGTAGAGTTAGTCTGAATAATAAATATAACTTGGCGTATAGGTTGACACATGCATGTGAACTAATTTGTTTCGAAATTGACAGTACTCAGTACTGTGACACTAATACTAGTTTCCATGACTTTTTGGGACTAACTAATTAGTACGAAACAAGCAGAGACGTGCAAATACATTGTTACCCAACATTAAAATTAAAAATGAGAATGAGTGAAATAAAGAGTTACAATGGAAAATCTTGATTATTTCATCTTACGTTAATAATTATTAGCAGCCATATCAACTGGTTGCGTGCGAGAGAGACATCAAACCAGCATAATGCGTAGATTATTTCAATCATACGCCAAGTTATATTATTTAGACTTTAGGTACTAAAGCAAAAAAGGTCCAAAAGTGCGAAAATAGCCTACAACTAAAGCATCTTTATGTCCCTGATCCAATTGTAGCTTAATTCACATGCATTTATTATCGTTTCATAATTTTTGTTGGAAAGTGTTCTCATTGGTTCCTTCCACCAATGAGAACCATTTCGAGCAAAAATTATGAAACGAATTTTTATTCAATTTGTTTTACAAGGCAATATACAATTTCGATATTAGGAAATAAATTTTTTTCGGCGATTTTTTTATTATTTTCCCATGAGTGGCCATCTTCAAAGCAATTGAGCCTAAAAATTCTGTCTATATCTCACAAAAAACTTACCTATCATGGGATCATCCACCACTTTGGTTTAATTTAATTTTGGATTCAAAAACTAAAATAAACTGTCTATTTTTTCCTTTTTTTCAATATTGCTATGAATGAAGTTTATTGAGGGCGCCGCCGTTTGAGAGTCATCTGGTTTTTTTTGCTATTGCCAGCTTTCCCGGCTGAGGTAATTTATTACCCTCTGAAAACAGAACATTACAGTGGTTTGAAGAGCCCGCATAGGATATTCTGTTCTATTCTGGAAAGACCAATGCCAGTATTTAAGCCGCCATTTAAACGTTAGTCTTTCTCCATATCATCGAGATTATTTGAAATCAGGACAAAGTGTTTTAGGTGTTCAGAATGTACCGCTATATTAAACTTTTATCACGCTGCTACTTACTGTATGTGGGAATGCTTGAAGACGTCTTTAGGTACTCTAGAACTGCATGGGTTTGGAGCATAATGAACTATGACTCCAGCAAAACGGGGCTATATTGACATAAAACGATTTATTTAGTTTCTTGAAGCCTTCACATTCAGTCTTCTGGTCCAGACAATTTCAGACTGTTTTTTCTAACACAGGTTGAAATAAAAAAAAATTAAATTTTTGTGTAAATACAACAAGTTTTATTCTGCAAAAATACAGAAGTACACAAATATATTGTTACAGGAAGCATGAAAAATTATAGACATTATACTGGTAAATAGCCATGGCTAATAAATACCGTCATCAGGGGATATATCTCATGGCTGGGGTCATTTCCCACAATTTGCATTTTTTAAAATTCCCGCTCTAACACCTACAGTTAGCAACATTGAAAATGTGACAAAAATGACAGCATACAGAAAAACCCGCTACCGCTAAATTATTAGGCAGCTCAGGGTTACGTCATTAGCTTAAAAGCACTTGTGATTGGCCATCTGAATTGATGTTTTGATAGCCAGAAAGCTAACGTTATGTGGAGTTTGAGCCGGTAAAGTAGGGAGCAATAATGTTAGGAATAATCAGAATCTGACATTGTTGTTTATTGTGTCAATTAGTATATTTGTGTACGGAAAATAGAGCGAGGTTTCGTTATAGCCGATTCAGACTTAGTAGTGAAATGATTGATAATTATTATTTATCCAATTTGGACTATTTCAGTGCTGAAATGAGAAATATTAAAACGGAACGGCGAGCTTCATTTACTTGGGAACTAGACAATGAAAAACAACACTGGACACTATCTGTTGACAAACAACGGTTGTACTTTCCGGGTTAATACACGCCTATTCTATTTCTTAAAATCGACCAATCAACTGTCATTGTAAACGATAAAAACCTACCTAGCTTTCCCAATAACTGATAAATATGCGCCTTGCTTTTAATCAACTATGCTGTGAATGATAGTTTTGAAATTTCTACCTTGGCAACTGTCACTGTCATATTATTTTCGAGTTTTCTTGCAACATCGTCGTCTTGAAATGGCAAGATTTGGCCAAGAATCTTTGGAAGATATTCAAAAAACTGTACAGAGTGTTACTCCGAAGAGTACAGTTAAAAATCAAAAGTCAATATGGAAACAGTTCGAAATATTTTTAAAAGAGAAGCATTATGAACTTCTAGAAATTACTTCAAATCAAGAGCTTGGACTGATAACGAATGATTGGGCTTTTAATATGAAGAGAGCTGATGGTGAAGATTATAAAGAATGCGTTATAAAGACCATGTGGAATGTTACTGCAAAACTCCTTCAAGAAAAATACCACAAAGAGTACGCCTGAAAACTTAATCCATTTACAGACATTGAATTCAAACAAGCAAGGGATGCAAAAAATGCGAAACGAAAGCAGCTTCAGTCTATTCTCGGAAAGAGGAAGCAAAGTTCGACTGCTCTGAGTAAGAAAGAAATATATACAATAATGAATCTGTGGAACGAAGATTGTCCAGAAGGACTTCAAAAAAACTGTATCATATAATAGCATTCGAACTAGCCTGGAGAGGGGGAGAGGCAGCAAAATGCAAAGTGCATTTTTTCAAAGAGGAAAAGAAATCAAATGGTAACGTAACCGGAAGAATTGAATACAACCCGATTTTTTCCAAAACGTGCCAGGGTGGAGCTCAAAAATTATCAGACAGTAAGTGGTTAGTGCCTAATTACAATAATCTCGATATGTGCCCGGTAAGGTTATTTAGATAGATAGATAGATAGATAGATTTATTGTTTCCCTTCTGGGACTTCAATATGTCACACTATTACATCCCGCAATATATACAATATATATGTACAAAAAAAAACAAATCAAAATTAACAACAAAATAAAATTACGATCCTTCTTTTTCTTTTTTTTTCATTTCTCTTCCTCTGCAGATACTTCATCCATTCCAACCCTCCTCCGCTCTCCTCCAGGATCTTCTCCATTCTATTCCATTTGGTGTTCTCCCACCACCCGCACCTTTCCACCACATGTTCCCATGTCTCTTCCTCCGCCTCGCATATCCTACACTTCCTTTTGTCTTCACTTTCCCAATATCTTCCTCCTCTCATTTCATTCCCCAATCTGAACCTTGCCACTCTTATCATATTCTCTTCCTTTCCTCTCCTCTGTAAGTATCTGAGCAACCCTATTGCTCTTATCTCCCTGTATTGGCTGTTGTATTTCGAGTTTCTAATCTTCTCATCCTTTTCTTATTCCTGTATCTGCTTGTCTCTTTCCTCCACTTCACTCCTCATGTTCCACCCCATTATTCTTCTGTTCTTCACTTCCATATTCGCATAACCTCTTTCCTGGTAAAATTTTTCCCGCTTTTCTTCCCACCTTGATTTCCTAGTTCCTCCCTTCCTTATTTCTTCCCAACACTGTCTTGCCAGCTCGTTGCCGCCTCCGCCTCTCAGCTTTTCTTCAAATTTCATTGCTCTTTTTCCTGCTGCTGTTCTCAATTTATATCTTTTTGTTTCCTCCCGCACCATATATCCCGGGGTTGTCCAGTCCAGCCCTAGCGTCCACCTTATATATTTTTCCTGTAGCCTCTCCACCTTGGCTCTCTCTTCCCACCCCCAGATCTCGGCTCCATACATCGCTATGCTGTTTACCAATGCATCAAACAATTTCATTCTCCTTTTCCACTCCCCCCCAAAGTTCCTCTTCCCTAAACCCCATACTTCATGGCTATTGTCGCCCTTTTCGTTATCTCATTAATGTGTTTCTCCTGCCCCCCATTCTTCTGTAGCGTGAAACCCAAGTACTTGAACTCTTCTACCTCTTCTATCCTCTCCCCTTTCCATTCCCAGCGTTCTTCTCGTTTTCTTCCACCTCCTTTTCGAAATCTCATTATTTTTGTTTTGTCTACGTTCAGCATCAATTCTTTCCTGTCTAAATAACGTTCTAACCTTTTCAACATCTCCTTTAGGTCTTTTTCTTCCTTTGCCAGTAGCACCACATCATCTGCATATGCCATTGTCCAGTACTTCTTCCTTCCTATCACCACTCCTCCTGTCTGCCCCTTTCTCATGACCTCTTCCATATCTGATATAAAGATGTTAAAAAGGTACGGGCTCAGTGGACACCCCTGTCTAACTCCCCTTTCAGTCCAGAATACCTCACTCGTTCCTTCTCCCACCTTAACTCTATTTTTCGTTGTACTGTATATTTCTTGTATTCTGTTTCTCAGGTTCTCACTTATTTGACTTTTTTCTAACATTTTCATTAGTCCTTCTCTGGTCATTGTATCAAACGCTGCCCTGAGGTCCACAAAACATGCCATTATCTTTCCTCCCTTTTCTCTCACCTCTCTTCCGATTACATGATTCAGCGTATATATGTTCTCCATCGTGCTTCGTCTCTTTCTGAATCCTGTTTGTCCTTCAGGAATAATTTGTCCCTCCTCTATCTCTTCCTCCAGTCTCCTTGCTAAGACGGATGCGTATATCTTATATGCCGAAGGCATCAGCGTTATTCCTCTATGATCGCTCACCTCTTTCCCTTCTCCTTTCTTTCTTATTGGTACAATTAATCCCTCTCTCCATCTTTTTGGGAAACCTTTGCCTTTCCATATGTTATTACATACTTCCTTTATCATTCTTAGTGCTTCATCCCCTCCATGAATCCAAACTTCATTCGGCAACTCGTCCACCCCTGCTGCCTTTCCCTTTTTCAAGCTATCTATTGTACTTTTAATTTCGTCTAGTCTTATTTCATCCGTCTGTACCTCTCCTTGTGTTTCTTTGTGTCTGCTCTTGCCTTCTCCCCTTTCTTCCTCCGTCCCTCCCAGCATTTGCATGAAATATCTCTTCCATTCATCCACTTCTATTTTCTCATCCGTGCCCTTTCTCTGTTTTCGTTCTCTATTTATTATACCCCATAACTCTTTTTCCGTCTTCATGTTTTCTATCTCCTGCAAAAATCTGGTCCTCACTTCTTCTTTTTTCTTTTCACACAATTTTTTGTATGTTGTCCTCTTACTCTTATAATCGTTTGTGCTCATCTTTCCACTTCGCCAACTTCTCATTGCTCTCCTTACTTCTCGTTTTTTGTCTCTGCACTCTCTGTCCCACCATTTATTTTTCCATCCTCCCCAACTTGTTCCTGTTTTGATTCTTTTCCATCTGATCCCACCCCCCACCAACAGCTCCATATCCTTTACCATATCGTCCACATTCTTTACTCTTATTTCCTTTCCCTTGATATTCCTCTGGTATTCCAGTATCCCTTTCAATGACCAATCTATCACTTTAAGGTTATTTAAAAAGCTTATTTCTAAACACACTAATAGAATTACGTCAGATCGACTATTTCTGACTGTAAATCCTTACTGGAATAAAAGCAATTCTGAATGGTACAAAAATATGCCTTATGGAGTAAATGAGATTGGAAAATGGACCAAACAATCTGCTGAAAGAATAGGGCTTGATACTCTGACAAACAAAATCACGAATCATTCAAATCGGTCAAGTGCTGTATCAAATCTTGCTAAATCAGGTGTCCTGGAAGAACAGCTCATCAAAATGATTTGACATGCAAATGCTAAGTCATTAGGCCCTTATTTACAGTTAGACGAGGAACATCATGCTAGTTTAATAAACAACCTGAGACCTGGACCTTCTGGAATCCAAACTACAAGAGATATGAACATAAGGCAAGAAAATTTTACCACTGAAAACAATAATAATAATATGCACAACAAAGATTAAATTATTTCCATGAGAAAAAAAAAGATAGTGTAACAGGAATTCAATATTACTTGAGATATTAAAAAAAATGTTTAAAAACCGTCCGATAGATCCCCTGTTGATGATATTCACTTTAATTAGAATATTTCTTGTATGTCCAAGCAAGTTTCAAGTCCATTAACTAGATATCCATAAAAAAATTAATGTTAATACGTCCACCATCAAACGAAAATTCGAGATTTACCCAAATTTTGTTAATGCGCAACCGTCAATAAATACAACATATCATAAACTTTAAATGTAGAAAATAGTACACGTTTAAGTAAATAAGTAATTTTTCCCACCCAATCGTCCTGGAAACATATCAACTGCCTTCCAACAAGAACAACCAACAAACAGGTAAATAAAATTTTAAACAAGAAACTAAAATACACCGGTACTATTCCACACTTAAAGCAAAATAAGTACTCGCAGCGAACACCGAAAACATCTGCTAAATAGCTTCGTAAGCTGCATCTACCGGGGGACTAGCTGAGCCGTTCAAGAACTCCTCAAGTTCATCTCTGTGCGAAGAGGTTTCCTCGCGAGACCTTCGCTTGTGCCTCTTCTCACTCTTACTGGACTCTTTATGCTGCTTCTCTTTGTCCTTGGAAGGTTTCTTGTGCTTTCTCTTCTTCTCCGACTGATTTTACATAACGTTAAAAACAGCACAGATAAAAGAGAGGTAATCTAGCGACATGCACCATCCGCCCTTACAAACCGTGATACAAAGTAAAATAACATACCAAAACTTACTTTCTCTTTTTTCTTCTTCTCCTTCTTGTAAGAACTGGTGCTCTCCTCGTTCTCGCTGGCATTTAAACTGGCGTTGATCGGACTGGGGCTATATTTGGAACTCAGCAACTCCATCTGCACATTGGAAGACGTAACACTTGTACTATCGTCGTAAGCGGTGCCCCCACTATAATCCAAAGTTTGGCTGACTGCCGAGACATCCTCTCCTCCTTCAGGAGACCTCCTCCACTTCGAGTCCACGCCCATCCAAGTATCAAATGCCTCCGAAGTAAGCTCTGAAATCTCTGAATTTATAGTAGAATCGAATTCGTCATTGGTTTGTTTCATATCCGACTCCTCGGGCTGCGTCTTGTCCACCTCAATTTCACTGCTGCCGTCAGATACGGGTCTCCTTGCAGCAGAAAAGTTTGGTTTTACGTCCGCGGTCTTCGAAGGAGCACTCGGCTTGGAGGAAATTATTTCATCGGGATCGAGATCATCTTGGAATTCAGAGACTAGAGGGTTCCCCGTGTCTGTATCACTAAATAAAATAATCAACAAAATAAACGAGAAAGAATTTAAATCTTCCTACCTATCAGTCTCATTCGCGTCGTTCAAATTATTCTGCATGTTGAACTGTACATCGTCCAAGAAATTTCTATCGATCTGCCCACCGTCAGGACAAAATTCCTCCACTGAAGTGATGGGACTTATCTCCACTCTCCTCAAATCAGGTAATCCATCGCTCACCCCGCTACTCCTATTATTATCCCTCCCAGTGACTTTCGATATAAACCCAGAACTCTGACTATTACTCCTTGAACTCTGAGAAGCAGAATTGCCCCCCACCTTTGGCGGTCCATTGAACGGAATCGGCTTACCAGCCCCTATAACAATGGGCCCACTTTGCGACCTCTTCACATCACTCTGTACAGGATTTTTGGCATTTATTTGTTGACTAGAAACAGAGACGTGTATTTGAGAAGGAATGTTTGCATTGGAGTCCGCGATTTCCCTCCGTTTTTTCACTAAATTATCCAGGAATTTGTTGTAGTTGGCCTCGTCAGAATCACTGTACATTTCCAGTTCTTGCACAGTCGCATTCGTTTCTAACTCGTTGCGTTCCAGTTGACGTAAAAGAGTTTCTTTTTGAAGCGCCAAGAATGGCAGGTTGAAAAATTTGTGGAGGAGCTTCAATCCAAAGCCGTTTCTCATCGACGATTCTGAGTACCGAACTTGAGCAGAACGCTCTCTGTGAAGACAAATTGCAGTAAATCGAGAGTAAAGGTTCATAACAAAAAACATTTGCAAGTTGGCATTAGCACTAAAGTTAGGTAAGTAATGAAAAAAATACAGTCCACTTATAACTTGTAAACAATAATATTTTAAATGAAACACCTGTATATTTTACACATTTTAGGAGAGCGTAACATGCTGAAAGTGGCAAATGTGTCACAATTATCGTTGGCAGGTGTTAATTGTATATTATTGTTGTTTTTATCGCTTCGTTTCCAGTTTTAAATTCGAAATAAGAATAAGTTTATAAACTCTGTTAATTCTTGTTTCGCCATTGTTTATTTATGTACTTTATTTTTTAGTTTTAGTTTTTTACATTGTTGACCCTAATTGTATCAACCATATTCTAAATAAAAAAACAACAAAAGCAAGCAATCAATTTATTTTACCCTTCCCCAACAAACAAAACAAAATTTCAAAACTTTAACCCACTTAAGAGTTAGTACAAAAAAAATTTCGAAATAGTCGAGTAAAATCGACCTTCAATTGTGACGAAAATTTTTTTTGGCGTAGAACCAAGTAAAATCTATATGGTTGTGTTCCTTGTATTATTTTCCATATGAATCTTTGGTTTACGACATTTCTGGTCTGTGCAGAACTTTTTTATTTTCGAAAAATGTAAAATTTTGCATATGTATGAAACAGTTGGTTTTTAAAACACAGCACGTCATATCTCAGTAAATATTTGAGATATCGACGTGAATTTTTTTTTAAATTAAAGTAGAAACATGAACGCCTCAAACAGTACTAAAATATTTTAAAATATCACAATATTTTTTGCGGAAAATAATTAGAAACTTCATTTTACTTCGCTTGTGCATTATAAATTTCGACATGCGATAAACTTTTTTATTTTTGAAAATTTGTCTGTATATGCTGGGAATGAAATGAAGAGACAGGTTGTAGAAAGTTTTTGGAGAAATAATTATTGACCTATGAGTCATAGTTTTGAAGTTATGATTTTTTTGTCAGACGCGGCCTAATGAGCGGACGGGTCGTGGCAATGCACTATCAGGGTAACGCGTAGCGGACCCATAGTCGGCTACGGATAACGACGCATAAATGAGTTAAAACATGAAAAGAACTTAGTTTATTTTTATTCCTATTTTATACAATCAATATTGAGCGTCAGATTCAGCATCTGATTGTTCCTCTTCTAATTTTACTGCAGTATTAACAGAATTCCTACACTTCCAGTCTATAGAATATTTTAAACCTTCTTTTGCACAGTTACATCTATTACTATTACAGTTTTTATCTGAACACAAAAGTGATAAAGGTTGTCTCACAGATGGAGGTATGGGGTCCTGGTTACTAAATACGGGTTTCCAGTGGTCTTTCTGAAATGTCCAGCCGTATTCTTCTAGACTTAGGAAGTTAATGTTGTTAATGTGACTAGAATACTATGTTTTTAATTGGTACATACATCTAAACTGGGAAAAAATCAAATGCGATTAAATGTATAACAAGATATGAATTCGAATACAAACCTTTGCAAATGCAATTTAAAATCATCGTCTGTAGTCGGGATTTCAGACGCAGGCCGATTCGTGTTTTAGCCAAAAAAAGTCGTAATTCATTTAATGTTCTCACGTCTTTTTGTTTATTTTTGTATAAATATAAAACATACGCAACTGCAATCTCATATGCGTGTTCAAATGGCAGATTTGGCAAGTCCATCATATTCTTCAGGTTGTCGGCGTTCGTAAGTAATACATCAAGAGCGGTTTTCTTCCCAATTTTGCAAACGCACTGGTAGTATCACACCCAGTGAGACAGTGTATTGCCAAATAAACATTGCGATACAGTTTTGCCAATTTTTTTATAATATATTTTACCATTATAATACGTGTGTTTTTGGTATGGCCTAACTGCATAAAGAGATTACAATTATATAATTCAGGTACCTTACTACAGTAGTGTATGAACAAAATAAGCACGTTCGTATCTACAGATTTGATCAAAATATTTTTACTGTAGATACATTCGTAGGATTTGAAAGAGAAACAAATTGTGAATTGTAGAAAAGTTGCGAAGGACAGAAAAGAGTGGAAAAGCATTATCAAGCAATGGGCCTGAATGGCCTGTAAAAGCTTATATATATATATATATATACATTCGTACAATGCATGTAAAATTATGCGCCTGTCTGCCTCGTCCTGATTGCTAAAAAGGGAATGTAATGTCATCATCATAAGGTTCTCAGTCCGAAGACTGGTTGGACGCGTACCTCCATTCTTTTCTATCCTGAGCTAACCTACGCATTTCCCTAAAAGTAGAACATCCTACATCCCTAACTATTTGAGAGCAGTAGTCTAATCTAGGCCTACCCCTACCTCTTTTTATTCCTATCTCTGACTCTAGTATGTCACGAACTATTCCTTCGTGTCTTAGAAGGTGTCCTACCATCCTATCTCTCCTACTCTTTATTGTTTTCCATACCTTTCGCTTTTCCCCAACTCTTTCTAATACTTCCCTATTGCTAACCTTATCTATCCACGGTATCTTCATCATGCGTCTGTAGCACCACATTTCAAACGCTTCTACTCTTTTTCTATCCGCTTCTCCTATTGTCCAAGTTTCGCACCCGTATAATGCCGTACTCCATACATACGACGTTAAGAGTCTCTTCCTAGTCTCTATATTAACCGTTCTCGAGCATAACAGTTGTTTCTTTTTGTTAAACGCAACTCGGCCCTGCGCCATTCTTTGTTTAAACTGCCTCTACGGCCTCATCACTGTAGTTAGAAGTGGGCATATATACCTGTATTATTACTGTTTTTACAGGTTTCGAATCTAACCTAACCATAACTACCCTGTCACTTTGCTGTAAGAAATTTTCTACACTCTGTCCTACTTTTTTCCGCATAACAATTCCTACTCCCGAATTTCCTCCTACAGAGCCTGTGTGTATTACTCTAAAATCTCCGCTCCAGAAGTCTCCAGCTTCTGGCCATCGCACTTCACTGATACCTACTACATCTAATGCTAACCTATCCATCTCAATTTTCAAATTCTCTAACTTCCCTATGTAATGTAATGGTATGCATAATTTTATATGCATTGTAAGAATGCACCTACAGTAAAAATATTTTGTTGAAATCTGTAGATATGGACGTGCTTATTTTGCTTATTATGCAGTTAGGCCATACCAAAAACACACGTATTACCTATAATGGTACAAGATTATAAACAAAATTGACAAAACTGTATCGCAATGTTTATTGGAAATACACTGTCTCACTGGGTGTGATACTACCAGTGCGTTTTACAAAATTGGGAAGAAATCCGCTCTTGATGTATTATTTAAACACGCCGACAACCTTAAGGATATGATGGACATACTAAATCTGCCATTTGAACGCACATATGATTGCAGTTGCGTAAGTTTTATATTAATTTATACAAAAATAAACAAAAAGACGTCAGAACATTAAATGAATTAAGATTCTTTTGGCCAAAAACACGAATAGGCCAGAGTCTGAAATCCCGCCTACAGACGATGCTTTTAAATTGCATTTGCAAGGGTTTGTATTCGAATTCGTATCTTGTTATACATATAATCGCATTTGATTTTTTCTCAATTCAGATGTATGTACCAATTAAAAACATGGTATTCTAGTCACATTAACAACATCGACTTCGAAAGTCCAGAAAAATACGGATGGACATTCCAGAAAGACCACTGGGAACCCTTATTTAGTAATCACGACCCCATACCCTTCATCTGTGAGATAGCCTTTATCACTTTTGTGTTCAGATAAAAATTGTAATAGTAATAGATGTAACTGTGCAAAAGAAGGTTTAAAATATTATATAGACTGGAAGTGCAAGAATTGTGTTAATACTGCAGTAAAATTAGAAGAGGAAGACTCAGATGCTGAATCTGACACTCAATATTGATTGTATAAAATAGGAATAAAAATAAAATAAGTTCTTTTCATGTTTTAACTCATTTATGCGTCGTTATCCGTAGCCGACTATCGGTCCGCTACGCGTTACCCTGATAGTGCATTGCCACGACCCGTCCGATCATTAGACCGCGTCTGACAAAAAAATCATAACTTCAAAACTATGACTCATAGGTCAATAATTCTTTCTCCAAAAACTTTTTACAACCTTTCTCTTCATTTCATTCGCAGCATATACAGACATATTTTCAAAAATAAAAAAGTTTGTCGCGTGTCGAAATGTATAATGCACAAGCGAAGTAAAATGAAGTTCCCAATTATTTTCCGCAAAAAATATTGCGATATTTTAAAATATTTTGGTACTGTTTGAGGCGTTCATGTTTCTACTTTAATTTAAAAAAAAATTCAAATCGATATCTCAAATATTTACTGAGATATGACGTGCTGTGTTTTAAAAACCAACTGTTTCATACATACGCAAAATTTTACATTTTTCGAAAATAAAAAAGTTCTGCACAGGCCAGAAATGTCGTAAACCAAAGATTCATATGGAAAATAATACAAGGAACACAACCATATAGATTTTATTTGGTTCTACGTTAAAAATTTTTTTTTCGAGATATAAGCGAGTTAGCGGCCTGGATTTACTCGACTAAAATTATTAAACAAAAATAATATCAACGTTGCGTTTAAAACCAGAAATTCTTTAGGCCGTTTATTAAAAAACAACAAGGACAGAACAGATAAAGACAATAAAATTGGAGTTTATAAGTTGTGTGTGGGAGCTGCCCCAATGTATATGTCGGACAGGCGGGCCAAGCATTCAAGAAAAGAATTCAAGAACATAATCAAGCGTAAGTCTACTTCAACTTATGCTAATCACCTTCTAGAACACAATCACATATTCAATAGCAATTACACACTCCTTCATACAGAACAAAAAAGTCATTTAATCTTCAGAGTACAGGACGTGAGACTGCGTGCCTGGTAGTGGTCATAATTCAGTCTTCAAGTTGTAAATATTGCACATACGTTCAGAATTAGAATAAAGTTTTAAGGCTGTCGGAACGCTGACGAACAGTTACTGCGGGGGGTATCGGAAGGGATGTAGTATTCCAAAAGGACAAAGTAGGCGGACACTGAATGCAAAAATTGCTGGGCGCGCTAGATTAGGGGGAGCATTTCGCAGCGTACAGAGTAGGACTCGGAGCTTTCCATTCACTTTGAGCTAGAACAAACGGTTCACAACACAGACGAAACGCGGGGTTTATTGAATATCATAGTGTAGTATTTATATTCCGGCAAGTACCTGATAGAAAACAAGGAACGTTGAACAAAATTATAGGCGGGAAACAAAACTCGTCTCGGGATGCTGGTTTCCCCAAGAAAACGCAATATTTCTGAAATCAAAAACAGACTGAAAAAAACGGAAAACTCATTTTTTTGGCTGGCCACTTCCGGTTCACTATGCGGTTTCTGATATAAGTGCTTCAGAAACTTTGCTAGTCAGTACGGAACACTTTATGTACAAACGGAGTTGATACTCGGTGAATTATTTAAATGGGACACTCTATAGATATTGCGTTTTTTAATTCTTCGATCGATTTTGCTAAGTATGTATACGAAGTAAGTTGCTTCTAAACTAAACCCCATATTTTTGTGTTTCAGTTTTCTTTTAAAATTCTTGTCACACGTAGGGATGTTTCAAAAATTACATTTTGAGAATGATGCCCAGTTTCACAATAAGTTCAGTCTAGAATGCAACTCTTACACAATCATATACATAGTAAAATCGAACAGAGAAATAAAAAGTGGGATGATATACCTACAGGAGTTCTATTTAAGAAATCCAAGTTGTGTAGATTAGCATCTGCTGTACAGAAGAAATTAATGAGATACCATGTATAAGTAAAGTAATTTAAATTATGAAAATTTAAAAACAAAGAGAGTATCTATTAGGCATTTTTCTCTAAATTACACAATACAGATGAATCGCTTTTTCTGATAGGTAAATGGGATACCTGTGCACCTGCATATTCAACTCATATGTGTAACAATAATAAATTTTAAGAAGAATCGGAAATTACTTTGGAAGGTCGTCGATACGAAAAATAGGCCCCAAGAATAATACCTGAATACATTCAAAAACTAGCCACGCCTGTTTCTTGAATCTGGGAAGTTTAAACATATCGCCGCTAGACACCGCCACCTCTAGGCCCTTGAAAAGGCGAATGCAGAGGTGCAGGAGCCAATTGATTACTTCGTTATTATCAAAAATTTATTATATTTTTTTTGATACCGTCAAAATGAAAAGTCTAATCTATGACTCTACGATTATAATTTCTAAAAAAAACGAAAAATGTGGTAAATATTCTAGCTACAATATGTCCGATTTTCATAGATTGTGAAGTAGATTTTAAAGTTGAATTTCTGGTTTTTAATGAAAATTATTAGCGAACAGTCCTAGATCTATGTTTAATTGAAACAAGAAAAAAATAATCACGCGAATATCTTAAACCGTGTTGGAATAATCCATTGGCAGCGGGAACGTTACATCCCTCAAATATTCCAAGCGTTCCGACAGTCTTAACCAACTGTGCAGCTATAATTGCAACAAAGTCAGCAATGGTGCACATTTCATTGGTCACCTCTATTATGGCTTATTACTAGTTTTTGAAGATTAAAAAAAATACCTTGCCTGCATCATTTTGTTGAAAATGCACCACAAGTTTTCAGTAGTTAGGTCTTTTGAGTAGATGATATTGTACTGTAAACTTACCAAAGGATTTTGATCTGGTTAAACAGGGTTAAATTGAACAATGAAATATGTAGCAGCAATTAAGGGTATGCGTGAAAATGCAATTTAACAAATTGCAAATATCTCGGAAGATACATTATTAGATGTAGGAATGATTATAAGTTTCTAGAGAATTTGTAAATGTACTATCGTAGATAATTAGTTAAATATTACACAAACCACGTTATATCATGAAAGAGTCATTTTAGTGTTGACTCCATCATTATGTAGGTAGGTGGATCAAAATAAAATGTTTCACGAATACTTATTACATTATTATCGCAACCAATACACTTCAATGCACAAGTGTATTGTTTATGCTATTATCGAGGTTATTATATTAAATTGCTATTTTACAAATGTATAAATTAAGTGCTATTACGTTTTATTTGTCAAAATTTTGCCAGGAGCCACAAAATTATCTAGAGATTGATTTTAACATTGAGACAAACTATTAACCAACAGGTTTCAAGAACGTATCAAAAATACTCACCCTGCTAAAGACTCAATGTAGAAGATGACATGATCTGACGTGACTGTACGATGATGCGACATATCACAGTGATTGGCCAAAATAATCACTGGAATATGTTCTGGAATTTTCGGCATCTCCCTTTGCACATAATCAAACGTCCTAAAAAATAATTTGTTAGTTCTTTCGGCCATATAAAAATTTCTCGTTTTCCATTACCAACTTTTAGTAAGATCCATCATCAAAATAACCCCGTTTGTGCCCTTGTACACGTCCAAGAATTCGGCATCCAGCGCGTGCTCTTCCGGCATTTCCAGCTGCACGTTTTCTAATTTAAGCCCATCAAACCGCTTCTTCTTCTTTCCTCTATCAACGACATCCCATACTTCTACCTTAACTACGTCATCAGTCGCTTTGTAATTCCACTGAATAGAAGTCACTTGAATCTCTTCCGTTGGAATATATTCTTCTAAGAACTTTTGCCCCTGCAGCCGGTGAAAAAGACACGTCTTCCCCACATTTCTATCCCCTTTTATGATAATTTTCACTACAAATATCCCAAATAGTAATACAAAAGTGACAAATAAAATGAAATTATTTACTGTTATACTGAACTCCGCGAGCAAACTTTCTCTGCAAGGAAGTGGACATTGTTTGATGTCCAGGTGGTCTTCCTGCACCCCCAGCATTATTCTGTGACTGATCATTTTTACTTGTCAGTCTTTTAATTGCAGAAAACATCTTTTAGGACAGTTGCTTCTGTATCCATATGCTTGCATTCGAAACTAATAATTGCTTTACCCCAAATACACTTTCAACAATTCCGTCGATCCATAAATAAGAATAATACACATAATCAGTGTTCACAAAAAAAATCAATCCCCGGTTAACATGTTTTTTATCAAACAATATGCGTAATGCAAATGTTGAGTGTTGACAAACGTCAAACGCTTAAACGTCAGGCTTATAAGCGTGATGTTTGCTGCGCACTGCGGATACTCTCAGGGCTGTATTAAGAATATAGATACCAAGAGTACTGACGTAATTTGAGCATGCCAGATTTTTTAAAATTCTAAAAGTGTACTTATCGTAGCAGCTACAATAAACGTCAACACCACAAAACGTTTGATATTTGTCAATTAGTGTTGTACTTCCACGTAAGAACTCATTCTTACGGCTAACAACATTTACAATAATACAGTACATAAGGGCGTAAAATGAAGGGGGAACAAGTTTGGAATTTGTTGTTAGAGGTTTGTTTAGATTTTAGAATGGAAAGTAGGAGTTTGTTTAAAATATGAATTTACGTCACAGGTTGTCGTCCTTATTGGATTGCCGGTGTGCGGTCGTATGAAGAACTGGTGGACGAGCATGCGCAATAGCGATTTTGTTCCATATTTCTTGATTGATTAGGTACCTGGGTTTCTGGGCTACCTGTTAGCTTCTTAACCTAAAAATCGTATGAAATAAATAAGTGAAATATGATTCACAGTTTATTCATAATCAATTCTTCTGGGTAAATATTGCCATATAAACCGCTGATACTGCCACTTTATCACATACTTTGCTTTTTCAGAGATGTTTTTCTGGAAAAACACTGGCGGAGTGTTATTTCTCGTTCGGTCTGCGATTATTATTTAGAAGCTCAAAGGACCAACGCTGATGACGTATCTCCTGTAATTGCAACACCTCATCACTATTTAATTTCTATTCAACGATGTGGGATTAGTTTCGTTGCAGTCTGTATGGAAGAGATACCACCGCTTTTCGTCATTGAGTTCTTACATAGGATAGTTGACACTTTTCAAGTTAGTGATTAGTAATTTTAGACTTTCATCTTTAGTGCTACCTACCATGGCAGGGTGTGATGTAAAATTCCATGAAATTACCCTGATAGTCCCACCACAGTACCTGCTTGCCATCCATGCCATCCGCTGCACCAGTAACAATAATGGTCGCTGTTCCGGATGAGTAAAGTGGGGACTGAATTGGTGCAATTGCGTATGCCCAAGTCCCTTCCCAACTTTCGGAACAATACGTCACAGTGCTCATTTAAATTATGGTTTCAAAGAGATTTATTTTTTTAAATACATATTTAAAAATGAACCCAGTATGGGGTATCATAAATTTCAATGAGATCCGCGGTACCCGACATAGCTCTATCGCTTTCTTTTTTCTGAAGTGAAAAGGGGGTTGTATAATACAGCGTTTTAAAGCTCCCGCTGAGAGAAGTGTAGGTATAATATCCAAATTGTATCCACTCAAAGCAAAATGGCGACATGCACGAGCGTTTTTTGGAAAAATAAATAGGTATACTAATAATTTTGACAGTCCGGCTATGAGGTACGCTATGTTATTCTGGGCGAATACTACTTATTTTCGGAAATGTGGATATTATACCGCTCCGCAGGAGTTTTAAATTAAAGTTTTACACGATCCCGCTTTTCTTTTAACGTTTTTGACAAGGCGACATCCCGCCGTCAGCCGTCTTGAATTTTAAAACACTTTTTGCTTAAAATATTTCGCCACGAGAAATAAAAGTTGACCTATCTGAGGATTTTTTGAAATTCCGAGTGTACTTCTCTCAGCGAGACCTTTACAGTGATGTATCCATGAAATTGTAAGAACTATACATATATTCTTATTTTATTTTAACTGTCATACCACTTTTTGAATATTTTGTTGAAAACTAAAGCTGGAACAAAACTCCTATACTAACTGTTCCTGTATTTTTGTTCTCAATTTTCAAATAAATTAAAGGAATGGGAGTGGGATTGTAGTCGCTTGCAAATTCTCTTTGCGTTCGTCAGATAAGAAAAAAATAAAGACGGCCGATTATTACCTATATCCTTACGAATTATTGATAAGAACGCATGTAGTAGGCTACAATATTTGTTACAACTGGTAGAATAGAATGAGCTTTTATTTAGCAACAAATAATGCTATTTACATTTGAACATAAATACTTAATAGAACAACAAAAAAAAACATATGTAACAGAAATCATGTATACATGTAACCATCAGCTTTCCATATAGTACCTTTTCAGCCTAAAACAAAAATTACCGATGCTGGTACAACTCCTAATATCTACATCCAAACTTAAATTTGATTAATCCTTTCTTAAATATGGACTTAAAAGTATTCTCCTTATATTAACTGTGTTCACATACATATCATTTCTCTTCCTTGTAAAGTAATCATGGACATCCACACACTTAACTCTATATACATCAAAATACGATGGCAAGTACCCATTTATCACCTTGTACAAGAAAACTAAACTTTTATATTCTACAAACGCCTCAACCTTCATCCAGTTCATTCTCTTAAGCATAACACTCACTGAGGTGTAACGAGAACACTGCAGAATAATTCGCATTGCTCTGTTCTGTAGTTTTTGTAAACGATCCATATCACCTTTATTAATCATGTACAGAACAGTACTACAATAGGGAAAATAAGGCAATATCATTGTATTAAACACTGTCACTCTAGCAAACCTTGACAGGCAACTTGAGAGCCTCGATAACACTCCTAGTCTTCTTGAAATCTTCTTGCAAACATAGCTCACGTGACCAGAAAATGTCAACTTTCTATCTAACAGCACACCAAGATATTTCGTGCTATCAATGAAAGTCACTTGTTGGTCATCTAAATTCACATGTAATTTTAACTCAGAGACCACACCATATTGGCTAGGTGAGGCGAAACACATTCCTACTGTCTTTGCTACATTTAGCTTCAACTTATTATTTCTCAACCAGGCACTCACCGCTAGAAGGTCTTCATTAACATTCCGCATCAAATCAACTGGGTCACATCCTCGATTATAAATAACAGTATCATCTGCAAACATATGACAGTCACAATTCCTTAACACTGAAGTGATATCATTCAAATACAAATCAAACAACAAAGGTCCCAATACACTCCCTTGAGGCACTCCACACAAGACTTCATTTTGCCCAGAAGTTGATTCTCCTATCCTAGTCACCTGGCGTCTGTTCAAAAGGTAGCTCCTAAACCAGTTCCACACCGGTGCCCTGAATCCATAACTAAAAAGTTTACTTAGCAAAATCTCACTATCAACACTTTCAAAGGCTCTCTTAAGATCCAGAAACACCGCTACTACCATTTTTCCATCTTCTCTATCTTTCTTCCATTCATTTATTACATATTGTAACGCTGTTTCAGTGCTATATCCAGCACGAAACCCCGATTGATACTCTGAAAGAATACTGTTGTCCTCTATGTGTTGCAAGATTTGCATATAAACAACCTTTTCAAGAATTTTCTCAATAGCTGAAAGCATATTTACGGGCCGATAGTCTTCGCACTTTACTGATCTTGCTACTTTCCTAATGGGAACCACAGTCTATATTTTCCACGAATCAGGCACAAGCCCAACCTCTAACGACGAGTTTATAATATGCAAAAGTGGATCACTCAATTCATCAAAAAAGGTCTTTATCAACGTAATACTGACATCATCAGGGCTGCTTTTACACTTCATATTAAAGACAACATTCCTAAGAGCAACTCTATCCAACAATTTAAAACTTGGCATCGTAGCTTCAATGTTCATAATGTTCGTACGTATTGCACATGGCTGAATAGAACTCACTAATTGGTCAATACTATTTACAAAATAGTTATTAAATAACTCCGCTATTTCACTAGGATCATATCGTCGCCTTCAATGCATAAGGGCGTATCTCATTTTTTCCAATTTTGCAGGAGAGCGTCTTAAAAGAATATGACCTGATATTTTTGTTTCTGATGAATATTGCCTTTTATACCACTGACATTTTTATTACTTACATACAATAATAAGCTTTGTATAATGACCTGATGTTGAAATAAATAACATTCTTCATTCATAAAGCCCAAAAATTTTGAAAATAATGAGATACGCCCTTTAGTGAATAATTACTGAGATGAAAGTTGTTTGAAAATATTAGTTACGCCCTTTTAAATTTTAACGTTTATTTCGTTTTAGTGACATACAGTAAAAAAACAACGAAAACTAAATACGTAATTTACATAACAGTGCAAGAAATATGAAACAGGTAGAAACATAATAGTTACCAAACCTGAAACATCCACATAAATCAAAAATAACACATTTATTCTAAATTACAAATTCTAAAATTACAAAACAAAACTAGTGAGGCAAAAACCGGTAAAAATTAATGTGCTCTTTTAATTTTATCACAGGATTTTCCCCACTACACAGAGCCTGAAGATCGTTATACTTAGCTTCCGATATTTTGGGCGGTTCAACGTTTAAAGACGGTATTGTAGAATCCATAAGTGAGGAGGCTATTCTTCTTAGAGTTATTGTTCTGTAGTTATTTTCCAGGTGACTAGTTTTAAAAAATAATTTTAGAGGTTTGTTTTTTTTAACTTTGAACTCTACCATATCCGTCCAGTATAAGGCTGTTTTCGTCTAGCTAAGCGAAATATTGGAATTAACTGACTATAGGAACAAATAATTCTCCAGACTTTTTTATGGCATAACTAATGGCACTGTGCGCCGAGTCACCCTCGTTTTGACAGTGATTGGGCGCAAAGAAGCGAAGAATGATTTCCTGCAAATTAATGCTCCTCTTTATTGTATGTAAAAATATCGAGGCTACCACAGAGTTTTTATTTTGGCCCCCACAGCCATCTGCAAAAAGATAAGCCGTGTGGACTCCCTTTTCATCTAACTTTTTTAGATGCATGTTTACTGCCGTCGATATCTCAGAAGCACCTCGTCTACTTGTACCTTCGTCCCAAGTAAAACAGTGACAATCATGCGATGCAATGTCATAAATCGTGAAATTGTACACTCCCAGTCTTCGTTTATAGAATAAGGCACCATCGTTGGAAATGGGCAGGTAGATAACCTGCTGAAGGTCGAACGATCCACAAAATATCATTGGATTGTTTTGGGCTATTTCCTTGCAATAAGTTTTTATTTCTCGAACCTTTTCTTTTTCCGCTTTATGTTTCAGATATTTTTCTTCCAGCTTTGATTTATCTTCAACCGTAGCTTGCAAATAAGTACGGCAAAAACTGCATTGGTCCTTTTTGGGTCGATGAAACGCAAGGTTCATAGTTTTGAATATTTTCCGATAGGTCGTGAAACACGGTTTTTCTTCATTAGCTTTGAGTTCTTTTATAAACATGTCGTACATTTTTGGCAGGTACAAATCGGGGTGAAGATATTGTCGTGAAGAACTGTTCCGGCAGTAGTGCGATTCTACTCTCGGAAAACGAAGAATATGCTGTTCTATCATTTTGCTCAGGGCAATGTCTCTTCTGTTTAGTGCATCACACCGTCCGCCACGTTTGTCTTTTTCCACAATTCCGGTTGCATTTAGTTTCGAAATTGATGTTCGCATGAATTTTTCTCATATTCCCAACGTATTAATAAATAGTTTCCTACGCACTTTTACACGTTGAGAAGCATCCCGTAATATCACAAATAACCATTTTCAAACAATTTTTGTAAAAACCAGTACCGCAAACAACGCAGAATTAGGCTTCCTCAGCCTGGGGCGTGCTCTCAAGTACAGCAGTATGGGGGAACCCTATGCCAGTCACCGGTAGTGATGTCACGTTTATAAGACCTAGTAATTGAGTTACGCCGAAAACAGAATTACACTGACATAAGTACAAAGTACACATAAGTACAGCACAAACAGGCGTATCTTGAGATACGCCTGTTTGTGCTGAATTCTTGTTAAAGTTTTGGAGATAAGCCCCTGTAGAATTTTTCCATATCTATTTGTAGAGGTCATACTGAGATACGCCCCTAAGCCACAATATGTATATCCATATTTCAATTTAATTTGTGGACTTGACTCATTTTGAAGGATTCTTGAGTTACGCCCTTATGCATTGAAGGCGACGATATATCATCATGCCCTCAAACTCAATCTTCTTGCAATCTTTAGACTTATCAGCAATTAACTCCTTTAGTGTGTTCCACATCCTCTTAGGGTCATGTTTAACTGCGTCTATCTTTTCTTCTAGATATCGCCTCTTTTCACATCTGATTGTGCTTACTGCCTTAGTTCTTGCATCCCTATAACTCATCCAGTACTGTTGCTCTCCCGTCATCAAGTAACGCTGATATTCCACATCCCTCAGTTCTACTGCTTCTTTCACTGAATCACCAAACCATGAACAATTTCTTCTCAATTTAACTCTCTTTACAGGACACAACTCATTATAAACGTTTTGTATACTTTTAATCAATTGATCTGCTTTCAAATTAATGTCTCGCATATTATAGTCTAATCGTACTTTTGAAAATTTAAGTCTCGCTTCTTCAAGATTATCAATTTTGCACCTCACTGATTTAAACTGAACATCTCTACCACATTCCATGTCAAACGTTAGCGTCCTATGACTGGAAACTTTTGGCATGTCAGTAACATTAACAACAGTCTCCTCTGCATTGGTAATGATCAAATCAATGATCGTCCTACTATCCACCATAATATTCGTGAAATCTACTTTTTGCCATAGACCATTTTCTTCGATTATTTTCTTTAACTTCTCTGTATAGAAATCATTTGAATTCCAATTAAAATTGAAATCTCCCACAATCCAGACTTTGCATTTCATTCGATCCATGAATTCCTCACACCAGTCAGCAAGAAACCTCAAAAATTCCATACTCAATCCACCCGGTGAACGATAAATCACAAAAATATTTGGGTTACGCCACTGGAAACATTCAGTAGTAAAGGCCAAAGACTTGTAGAGGGGACTTAGCTATTTACATTTTCGACTGAAGCAGGAGGAATACTCACAGTCTAAGTGTTTGTGTATGGAAAAGGCAAAACAAAGCAGCCGACCAGTTGTGTAGTAAACAGGTGCCGCCGCGGAAACAGAATATCGCGGAACATTCGCTGGTCCGTTGCTTGAATATAATAGCAACGATCCCCACGACCCACTGGCCTACGACCGTGTAGGCTTCACTACAAAATCAGCTGTTGCATAAGGTCCATTCTAGAAGTCTTTGGTAAAGGCAGTCTTGTAGTGCAAGTTACGTTACCAATGATGACGCTCCTGGAATTTTCTCATTGTGAATAGACTGTAGAAAAGATTCATCGCATGAATTTTTATTTGGTACTTATTTTTATATCAAAAAAGTCGCAACAGGGAAATTGTCTATACCTACTCAGTGTAAAGCGTACACCGGAATATCAGAATTGCCTAGGAATTTCCTAGGCTATAGTCAGAAATTCCCAAGAAAAGCACCCCCTAGGTTTAAAAGTAAAGTTAAAAAGATTTGTAAACCATGGAAACATTTGTTGCTTTGTGATCATTTTCCTTTTAACTGCTAGACACGAATTTCGCATCATAACTGTTTTATAAAAGCCCTCGAGAAAGCCATGCATTGTGCTTACTCCCATATTGTAATTTTCATATATGAATTTGTTATTGTTCTAATTGGGAATTCCATTTACTCGGCGCTTGCGCATGCAAAAAGAGTAGCAAAGCATGGTACATGGAACGTCCACTGCCGAGCCAATGCCGCTTAAACTTCAGGCACTGCCATGAGCAATGAGTGCAATTCTTTCGGCAATGTCCAAATACGTTGGCACTGTTGGCTAGTCGTTACCACTACCCAACCATTGCCAGCAATGCCGTCAGAATTATGAGGCACTGCTTACTTTCCAGTCCAATGCCTAAAGGCACTGCCGAAAATTTGTACACCACTGCCGGCTGTGAATCACCCCCCAAGTCACACGCAATTTTTGACGGCCTGTATATTAATCTCTTTGTTTTAGGATTATTTTTCTGATTGTACTGAGAGCATTATTAAAGAGAATTATGTAGTAGTATATGAGGTATGATCTTCGAGTTGTGATAGACGAATATTTTGTTTAATTTGTTTGTTATTTTTTAAGTTGTTGGATGAAATGTTGGATAATGGGTATCCTCTGGCGACTGAAAGTAATATTTTGAAGGAATTGATCAAACCACCAAATATTTTACGTACTATTGCTAACACAGTAACTGGTAAAACAAAGTAAGTATGTACTTAATTTTCAGGCAAAAGTGTTAAGAGTGTTTTTATCTCTGGTGTCTCACTATTTATTAATAGATAACATTTATTTTCATTTGTATGGAATATAATAAATAGAGAGAAGAAACAAGGAAGAGAGATAGAGGAAGGAATTACAATGGATGATTGGAAGAGGCATTTTATGAAGGTACTTGGGGGAACGGAGGGGGAGAGAGATAATTATAATAATGACATGAATGAAGATACAAATGGAGAGGCACAAGCGAGGGCACAAGTGGAGACGATCAAACTGGAGGAAGTCAGAGAAGTGGTAAACAGATTAAAAGGGGGAAAAGCTGCAGGGGTAGACGATCTACAAAACGAAGTATGGATACATGGAGGTGAGGAGACACTGGAAATGATAAGGAAGATATGCAGTGGGATATGGGAAGGCAAAGGTTTTCCAGAAAGATGGAGGGAGGGACTGATAGTGCCAATAAGAAAGAAAGGAGATGGGAGGGAAACAGCAGATTACAGAGGAGTGACACTGATGCCAACAGCATATAAAATATATGCAGCAGTATTAGCAAACAAGTTAGAAGAAGAATTAGAGGAGAAGAATATAATACCGGAAGGGCAAACGGGATTCAGGAAGGCAAAAGGTACGATGGAAAATATTTACACCTTGAACCACGTAATAGGAAGAGAAACGAAGAAGAAGGGAGGGAAAATAATAGCATGCTTCATAGATCTAGTGACAGCGTTTGACAGGATTAACAGAGAAAAATTATTTGAGATGTTGGAAAGAAAGAATATAACAAGGAACTTGAGAGAAAGAATACAGGAAATATATAGTGGAACAAGAAACAGGGTAAGGGTTGGAGGACGGCTAGGCGAAGTATTTTGGACGGAGAGAGGAGTCAGACAGGGGTGTCCCCTGAGCCCGTACTTGTTTAACATCTTCCTGTCTGATTTAGAAGAAGTAATGAGAAAGGGGCAGGCAGGAGGAGTGATAATAGGGAGAAAGAAATATTGGACACTAGCATATGCAGATGATGTAGTCCTCTTGGCAAAGGAAGAGAAAGAACTAAAGGAGATGCTTAGAAGAATGGAAAGATATTTGGAGAGGAAAGAGTTAGTAGTGAACACAGAGAAGACCAAAATTATGAGATTCAGGAAAGGAGGGGGGAGGAGTCGCATAGAGAAGTGGGAGTGGAAGGGGGAAGAATTGGAGGAGGTGGGGGAGTTTAAATATCTAGGATTCATCTTACAAAAGAATGGGGGTCAAGAGAAGCACGTGAGAGAGAGAGCCAGAAAGGCAACAATAGCGATGAAGCAGGTATGGGGAATAGGGAAGAGAAATTTTGGGGGCGACTGGAAAAGAAGAGTAAAGTTGTTTGACGCTTTAGTGAGCAGCGTAGCCGTGTATGGAGCGGAAATTTGGGGGTGGGAAGAGAGAGAGAAGATAGAGAGGATCCAGGAAAAATACATAAGGTGGACACTGGGCTTAGACTGGGTAACGCCAGGGTACATGGTAAGAGACGAAACAAATAGAGAAAAACTAAGAACTAGGGCAGGAAAGAGAGCCATGAAATATGAGGAAAAGTTAAGAGGTGGGGGCGGCAATGAGTTAGCCAGGCAGTGTTGGGAAGAGGTACGGAAGGGAGGAAGAGAAAAATCGAAATGGGAGGAGAGACGAGAGAAATTTTATCAGGAGCGAGGATATGCAGCAGAAGAAGTGGAGAACTTGAGAACAGCAGGGTGGAACATGGTGAGGGAGATAGAGGAGAGAGACAGACAAATACAAGTGCAGGATAAAGAAGAGAAGATAAGAGAGTCAAGATACAACAGCAAATATAAAGAAATAAGGGCAGCGGGACTACCGAGATATCTACGAAGTAGGGGAAGGGAGGAGAAGATAATAAGGGTGGCAAGGTTGAGACTGGGAAATGAGATGAGAGGGGGGAGGTATTGGGAAAGTGAAGACAGAAGAATGTGTAGGGTGTGCGGGGCGGAGGAGGAGACATGGGAACATGTGTTAGAGAGGTGCTGGTGGAGAGAGAACACGGAACATGTCGGGGTGGGGATGATACTGGAAGAAAGCGGAAGGAGGGAGAAGTGGATGGAAGTGATTCAGAGGGGAAGAAAGGAGAGGGAGGTTTAATTATACTTAAATGGGAATTAGATAGGTGGAAGTTAATTGTGAAAAGGAGTTTATTTATTTATTTATTATTTTGTTTGTTCCATTCATTTATTCGTTTATTTATTGAGTTGTAATCCCAAATGGGAAACAATAAAACCATTATCTATCATTTATTTTCATTTGTAATAAAATATCAAATATATTTTTAATTGAATTAATATATTTTGCGAACTACCAATGGAATAAGTTTATTAGAATATTGACCGGTTTCAAGATTAAAAATCTCATCTTCAGAAACCGGTCAATATTCTAATAAACTTATTCCATTGGTAGTACGCGAAGTATATTATTAATTCAACATGAATTACATACTACCAAGAAGTAACAGAAGAAAATATTTTGAGCATTAGTGTTTTTGAAGATGTCAGAGCTGTAGTTTGGGAATAATCGTGTTTTTATGTATTATCTTTTTTAGTGTTAGTGAAAATCTGCCCACCGGGCAACTATCGAATATTCCATGGCGCCGGAGTGGCGTCAAGTACACAAATAACGAAGCTTATTTCGATGTAGTAGAGGAAGTCGATGCAATTATCGATAAATCGGGTTCTACTGTATTTGCAGAAATTCAAGGATACGTACGCCACTTTATAAAGAAGCGACAAGCAGTTTTTAGTTTCTTTAATTTCTAGATCGACTGTTGCATTAAGTTGAGCGGGATGCCCGATCTCACTTTATCGTTTATGAATCCACGATTATTCGATGACGTGAGTTTCCATCCGTGCATCCGATTCAAGCGATGGGAGGTATTTAATATCAAATTCCTTATCCCCCCTTTCATGTGTTACGTTGTTTTCGTTAAAAACCATATTGCAGGCAGAGAAGATATTATCTTTCGTCCCACCAGACGGCAACTTCCGATTAATCTCCTACCATATTAGCTCTCAGAGTGTGGTGGCTATACCTATTTATGTTCGACATAATTTATCGATAAAGACTGGCGAACAGGGTAGACTAGATTTGACTGTGGGCCCTAAACAAACTTTCGGAAGAACTGTTGAAGGTACGAGGGTCGTTCTGATATAACCGCGTATTTTATTTTAATAACTGTAAGTGTGTTCCAAGCCCAACGATATGTTTGGGGTAGCATCCAGTATGAGGTCTCGTAATTCACAAAATCTTGATTTAGTTCTATAATTCAATGCCTGGCCCGAGGAGTAGTTGTTTGAACGGTCCAGTACCACTCATCAGACTGTAATTTCCGCAAAATGTTTTTATAAAATTGTGTGCAATATGCCTGCCAGAGAAATGTATTTTTCCTATCTTACCTTGTCGAATTTTGGAACATCCGCAATTCCTATCAATTCCTGCAATTCCTTGAGTAATTCCCGCTATTCCCCATGTAATTCCCACAATTCCCCATGTAATTCCCGCAATTCCCCATGTAATTCCTGCAATTCCTCATGTAATTCCTGCAATTCCCCTACTAATTCCCGGAATTCCCTTACAACTAATTCTTGCATTTCCTGTACGTCCAATACTGCAATAATTTACAGCGCATGCACAATCGTTAGTATAAAAGGGGTAAACATTTCTGCAATTCCCTTGTAATTCCTGCAATTCCTCACTAATTCCTGCCATTCCCCAAACAATTCCTACAATTTCCTACAATTTTATATAATTCCTCAAGCTTGTACACAAATTCCTCTATTTATGTGTAATTCCTTTAAATTTCCCGCAATTCCTATCTAATTCATGCAATTCCTCAAGTAATTCCCCCAATTACCCATGTAATTCCTGCAATTCCCCATGTAGGGTGAATTCGCCTGTTGTCGGACAGTTACTTATAGGTTATAACAGAAATTATAAGCAAATTTGACAGATTGGCTATTATAAATGTGCAATTTTACCATTTTATTGTGTGGACATGAAATTTTTCTTATTTGATAGCATTTTAGTTGTAATTTAATAGATTAAATTTAATTTTTCCACAAATATCAATTTTTGACAGTTTTGCCTTTTTTCGACCACAGAGTGCTAGTTACCGACCAGTCGAGCACTGGTTATCGGACAGCGGTCGACTGACAGATTTCTGCTTCACCCGTTGTCGACCGAGTAATTAATAAGACATTTTAGGATTTAAAAAATACAAAATGGTGATAAATATATTTAATTATCGAACAAAACGAAATCAGAAAGAAATTAAAATTCTAAAAATAAGAAAAAAACGAATTCCAGACAAACAATAAAAGATTAATAAGAAATAAACATCGAAACAACTAAAATGAGAAATGTAATAAAAACTTAAGTACAGTAATCACATCTGTAATCTAATGAAGCGGCTTCCTCATATGATGAACCTATGAGATCCGTGCATCTCATGTGATACCACCGCGGACAAAAGTCACAGCCGACATTCTTCTCATCTTCATCTTCAGCATCTGAGAGAAGTTCTTCATAACACAAGCCACACATTTGTTTGGTTTGAGTTACAACTACATTCTCACTAGACTTTAACTGTATATTTTCTTTGTCTTTAACTTTTCTTTTGTTCTTTTTATCTTTCTTCTCCGGTTGCGTCTTCGCGATTTTTCTCTTTTCTCGTCTTTTCTGAACTGCAAGTGCTTTTTCTTTTTTTAAGTCATCTTTAGCAGAGTAATATTGCCTCCATGCCAGAGATGATATGGCACTAGGTAATTTGGTTTTCATACTTGGGTTGCCGGCTTTCTTTATTGGCTCTGGGTAATTTAAGTGTTTATCAAAAGCATCATCAGTTATCGAATAATGGCGAGATAGTGAAGATAAACTAATGTCTTTTGGCGATTCTACTGATCCATTCATAGCATTCGCTTGAAGTGGCAATAATTCTTGCAACATTAACATTTCGTTATCTGGAGATGATATCGATTCCGGTGGGATTGTAATTTCTTTAGATGCTGGTTGTGAATGGATTTTGGAGGTTGAAGGTAATGTATAGTTTTCTCGAGAGCTGGCATTCTCTGATCGTAGTTGTGAATCATGAAGATGGCTGTCTGAATTTTCTTCATAAAATGGAGCAACTGAAATAGTTGAAACTGTCTGAGAAGAACTAGGAGATGGATTCGGGGGGAAATTTTCTTTTGTGGTGTTTTCAGAAGGCAACTGAATAATTTCAATATTAGTGGGTGTATTTTCTGATGATATTCTGCTGGAAACAGCAAGAGGTTCAGTTTCAATCGTGTCAGTCTCTATTAGAACATTTGATAGTATCGTAATTTTATCCATTGATAAAATAGAGCCTACTTGTACAATGGGCAAATCAATATTTTCGGGCAACTCTTCTTCTATTCTTCCTTCTTCTTCTTCTATTCTTTCTTCATCACCATCAGCTATATTAATGTTATTTTCTGATAACTCCTCTAGTTCCTTTACTTCATCTATGATTACGTTAGTATTTATTCCATAGCTTTCTAGTCTGTGTTCTATTTTTTTAATAATTCTTATGGTAGTCTGAATGTCTTCATTAGTTACAAGATCATGAAAGTTTTCAGATAAACTATCATTTCTATTAAGCTCTTCTAGCGTGTTCTGAATGCATTTTGTAAAGTCAACGTTGTTAGGATTTAGCGGGTATAATCCGCATTTTCTAAAGCCATTTTTGAAGTCGTTAATCATGTTGCAGTTCTCTAGGGCTTCTTGAAACAATCTACAGAAATTTGTCTTAGTGACTGAACTATTGATATTTTCTGGCCTACTTTGCCAATTTTGAATCGTGCTCTTCCACTCTTGTTTGAGTGGACGAAAAACACTTACGTCCGCTGGCTGTAACATATGTGTCGTATTGGGTGGTAACGTGTATAATATTATTTGTTTTTCTTCACAAACCTCACTTAGTGACATTGTCATATGTGATCTATGACCATCTATTAAAAGAATAACAGGTCGTTTAACATTTTCCATTGTTAACCACTTATCTAAATCATTCGCCACATATTCAAAGAAAATATCACTTTTCATCCAACGCGTATCGGACTTACCCAATACCCAGTTTTCTGGCATTGATTCGACGACTGCTCGCGGAGGCCTTATATATGGATAAACAACGAGTGGAGGGCACATTTTCCCACTAGCACAGAAAACAATCAAGACTGTGATATTCTCCTTTTCGTTGCTTGTCTTCACAGAATATAGGTTCTTATAGCCTCTAGGTGCTAAGACCTTGCCCGTTTTAGGGAACAGGGCAAATCCTGACTCGTCTCCGTTAAGTATTCTAGCAGGATCGTCAAAAATGTCTGAACAGTTATTCTCTTCTAGAAACTTAACAAGATCAGAAAACCAAGATCTTATGTATTCCTCCGTTATTACTGCGCGGGCTTTATTCACGCTTTCAGGCTCTCTGATAGAGATTTCAGGGTGCCTCTTCAAAAAGTTCGAGTACCATTTTTGGCCTGGCCTGCCATCTTTAAACACTTCATTCAAGCCACTGTTTTTAGCGATCTTTTCCATAGTGTCAATGAGGTCTTGTTTTTTGATTGGAAACCCGCATTTTGCCATTTTTATGACCCAGTTGGCTATTTTTTCCTCTCCCTCAACTGATAGAAGTGGTGGAGGTCCAGTTTTCCTAGGATGTATCGGTGTTTTTCCGCTTAAGCGATCATGAAGTGTGGTTTTTGGAACCTCGAATTCACGAGCAGCTTGTCGCAAACCCATTCTCTTATTTTTTATAGCTTCAACTGCTTTAGATAGCGCTTCTTCCGAGTATCTGAAGAATTTTCTTTTCGTTTTGGTCTTCACAGACCTTTTGCCGATAGTTTTTTCTTTTGATTTTGGCATCTGGGACAAAATAAAGACCAAATGAGCACACATTTACACAAGCAAAAATGCAGTCGACCACAATTACCAGTTGTCGACCAGATCAATTTAATTTCAAAAAGTTTACGTCAAAGTGGTCGGAAACCGGCTCCCGAACTGCTTTAATACACTTGTACAAGGAGAAAAAGTGAGACACTCTCCAGTAATAATGCATTTGCGAAATAAGGATAAAAATATATACATACTGCCGAGCCGGTTTTCGAACACTTCGGTCGACAACTGGAATTTATAAAATTTTGCATGCCCTGTTTGCCGACCACCGAATTTAAGCTTCTTAGAATTGAAAAAAGTCGTTTTATCGTGATTTAGTAGAACGTCCTCATTATACTACTTCATATATTTCATTAGAATCGTGCAATAATACAAAAATCATTTAAATACTTACTATTTCCCAACACTCACGGCACTATTTTTTTCGTTGGTTTGGCCTCTTTTTGTTGCGCGTCAGCTAACGGTCACATTTAAACTAATGACATTAGTTCAGATAATGTCCGCTTTGAGGTATAACTTAGCGAATAGAAGCGAAATGTGTCCGAAAATAGGAGAGAAGGTCGAATCAGTAGTTTCCGTTTAAATTTTACTTATTATTGCAAATGTTCTGTAATATTGGTCGAAAACAGGCAGTGTTCGGTTAACGGGCGAAAGCACCCTAATTCCTGTAATTTATATTTGTAAAGATGATGCAATAATTTACAGTGCATGCGCAATCGTTAGTAAACATTTCTGCAATTCCCTTGTAATTCCTGCAATTCCTGTGCAATTCCTCACTAATTCCTGACTAATTCCTGCAATTCTCCAACAATTCCCCAAACAATTCCTGCAATTCCCTACAAATTTATGTAATTCCGTACTAATTCCTCTGCAATTCCTCAAACTTGTATTATTATTATTATTATTATTAAAACGACCATCTTATAAAGATGTTTTAACAAATATTCTCTATGCAATTTTTGTTTATTCAGGTGTAAAACTGGAGGTTATGATGCCGAAATGCATTTTAAACTGTGTTTTAACTGCAAATCAAGGCAAGTACAATTACGACTCGGTTTCTAAAATTCTTCACTGGGATGTCGGCAAGGTAGATATCGCTAAATTGCCCAACATACGTGGAACTGTGAGTTAAATTTATTATTATTATATTAATCAAGAAGCATCTTAACTTTCTGGCGTTGATTACTGCAGGTATCGATACAAAGTGGGGCAAATACAGCGGACATAAACCCCTCTATAAATGTCCACTTTACGATTAACCAGCTCGCTGTGAGTGGTTTGAAAGTTAACAGGTTGGACATGTATGGAGAGAAGTATAAGCCGTTTAAGGGCGTTAAATATATTACAAGAGCCGGCAGGTTCCAAATAAGAATGTGATATAAGAATCATTACAATATCGTTGCATTAATTTGTCGTTTTATACATCTTTTATTTTGTGGTTATGTTTTGTATATTTTTATCAAGTAGTACGGGTATGTGTATTCTGGGACAATCATCTGAAATAAAACTGGTTGCAGCGGTAAAAATGAATTTTAAATAGTTGAACAAAAAGAAGGAAGTTCCTTTTTCGTTGATGTTAGAGAACTTCTTGAAATCTGTTAGTAATCTCTACATATGGAAATTGATGTTCAATACTAATGTTTTACGCAGTGTACACTAAAGTTGTATCTATCACTTTTCATATCCTTAGAGCTATTCACTTTATATGGTTTCTGTTGTACCTACAAGGTTTTGTCGAATGCCTACTAAATCAAATCAAATCATTTATTTAGCCCGTCATAGATAGAAAACACAATACAGAATACATACAGAGAAAATCATCTACACTATAGTACAACTTATCAAGCAATAATCTTTTTAAAGAAACCTTGAACATTAAAAAAGTTGAAATGGATGAAATTGATGCAGGTAGCTTATTAAATATTTGACTGGACATATATATTACACTTCTCTTAAAATTTTCCGAGTAGGGCCTCGACTGATACAATAACACTGCAGACCGCGTAAAATGCTCATGAATTTGTTCCCCCGTGACACAATTATTCTTAAGCCGAAACTGCAGAACAGCTATCTCATAAATGTAAATACATGCCAGTGGCAATATTCTCAGTTTCTCAAAGAGCGGCCTTGAAGGGGTACGAGGAAGACGCCTTGAGAGAATTCTCACTGCCTTCTTCTGCAATCGAAAGATATAATTAAAATTTTCGGCAGAGGAGTAACCCCGGAAAGGTATACCATATCGGAGATGTGACTCAAACAGCGCAAAATACGCATTTTTAGCCACAAGTAAATCGTAATTATTCATAAGAGTCCTAAGGGCAAAACAGGATCTAGACAAATTTGTACTTAGGTGTTTAATGTGCCCCTGCCAATTCAATCTATGGTCGAGATGAACACCCACAAATTTAGTAGTATTTACAGATGAAATTATAACACCATCTGAAGAAAGGGCAAACAATACGCCAGGCCTGAAATTCATAAGACAAGTCTTATCCAGATTAAGAGTCAACCTGTTGGCCGCAAATCAACATCTCAAGAGCGACATGTCCGACACAATCCTGTCATGCAACTCATGACCATCACTACCATACCAAGTTATATTGGTGTCATCAGCAAACTGAACGAACTTGCCACTAATATGCAGAGAAGACATATCATTTATGTACAACAGAAAGAGAAGTGGGCCCAAGACAGAACCCTGAGGCACCCCATACATAGACTGAGCAGAGTCAGATGTAAATTTCTGACAATCAGTGTTGACAATAGAAACGGCATGGCATCTTCCCATCAGATAAGAACGAATCCACCCCCCAGAAACACCCCTGAATCCATAATATGAGCACTTCTCCAACAAAATAGAGTGGTCAACACAATCAAAAGCCTTAGAGAGGTCGAGAAATACAGAAACAGGAATATAATGGGAGTTGCAGTGAGTGTTTTTTGCCTCACATACATGGTCCAGAAAAGAAAAAATGGCCTTGACCAGCCTCTCAATCAGCTTAGAAACGGTCGGCAACAATGAGATCGGCCGAAAATTTTCTGGCCCAAATTCACCCCCCTTATGCAATGGCAGGATAAACGCTTTTTTTAAATATGAAGGAAAAATGCCTTCACAAAATGACTTATTTATAAGATCAGCAAGACACAGATGAATATTAATAGTTAAATAAGAAAAAATGATGGCAGGGATCCGGTCCCTATAGGAAACTTTTCTAGATACAAGTCTCAAAGTATGTGCAACTTCACCGACATCAGTTGGAAAAAAAACAAAAGTATCATTCTGCTTGGCAACATTAGCGGTCAAGAAATTAGATGCAGTAGTTGCAACAGCTGGTATTCGACTAACCAATCTGTGTGCAATTGTTGAAAAGTAATTATTCAGGCAATTAGCTGCCTCAACATCCTTAACCACTGCATCGCCAACTATGAGACTCTTTCCTCCCCAAACTTGTATTAATGATATTCCAGAGTTCTCTGCCTTTATTATTCGAATTATTAACTCTGGAATTAATGTAGTTGGACTTGGCCAATCTGACTGTAGACTTGAAGATTTTGCATTGTATCTTTTACACGATCCGACTGCTTAACCATATGATTAAAAGTCATGCTAGACTGTCTGTTCTCACTACAGTGAACAGTGATTGACCCCAGAAGACTCCTTTAAAAAAGTTCCTTAAGGCTGCGATATATCAGGTGTTAGTCTATAAAGTGCTGCCACCTATCGCCCAAAAGTGTGATTAGGACTATGCAAAATATAGTCACAATCTACATAATATGATTGGTTTCTAACACAGAAACCGTATGATGTGAAAGAGCTCTTAAAGAACAAGCTACATTCTTGAATTTCTCGGTGTTCAAAAATTTGTAATAAACTGTTACTAAATGTTATACGTTCAATTTAAAATTGAATGTTTTCTTCCAATGGTTGTACCCTTCCCTGATAGAATTTAGGAGATGCACATATTTGTACTTTTTGATGTATTTTGAAAATTAATAATGTGTTTGAAAAATATATGGATATATTTGTTGTATTCTGGGTTTTTAATCAGAATCCTTATACAGTTACTGACGGTAAGGATGCTCGAAAATGTTACTAAATTTTTGGACAATAATGAGAAATATATAATTTAATAATATATAATTTAGCTACAGCAGGGCCATATATACTGCTTTGTGTGTGTACGCTAGGGGCACGTTGGAATCTTTATCCGTGCATTTGGGTTGTCCGATCACCTGTTTCCTTTCTATAGGTAGTTTTAATTCTGAGCATAGGAGCATACCCCATAGAAGAATTGTGTATGCTGCTTGTTAATAAATAAATAAATAAATTTTAATCTGAGTATCGGACACATTGTATGTTAACCCTATACCAGTGGCGGCTCCTGACTTTAGAACTTGGCAGTGCTCTAGAATGAAATCACCGCTCAGGGATGGGGGGGGTCTGGCGGTTTCTCCCCCGTAGTTTTTTTAAATGAAGAGCTTTAGAAAACATTTTCAAACATTTTCAACCAAGACATTTCACTCACCGCAATATTTAACGAAAATCCAAAAGGTTAAACTTTCGCACACAACTTTTACCGCGACCTTTCGAAAAGCATTTGATACTTCGCACAGGCTTGGGACGTCCATTTCATTTTATTTCAAGTTTTTCGCCAAAAGTCTGTATTTAGATAAAATATTCATTTTTAACTGAATACTGAATACAACACAATAATAATTTTGAAAATTGCAAAAATCAGGCGACCACTTTGTTAAAGTTCACTCCACAATGTTTAAGTGTTGACTTTAACCAAACCACTACCTTTAGCCATGCTAAGTGTTGGAAATTGCAATATTTAAAAATAAACACGATATTGCAGCTAATTACTCACGTTATAAGCAAAGTAACGAGCTATCTCAGACCTAAATATGGTAAACAAAAACAGTAAACACTGCCGCAGAAGTACAAACTCCCGCATCCCGTGCTTAGCCCAGACGAGCTATAATTCTTCCACCTAAAAGCACATACGACGAAATTTTCCCGAGTCGCGCCGATCTCGCTCCCATATCGAATATGCATTTGCCTTAGAGTGCCACACCTCAGTACTCGGACGGCTCGTTGCGTGTGTGGTAGGCATTTTGAAAGACGACGCGGAATGCTTAGAAAGCGTACTATTTATTATCTCGCATAATAATTAATATATATTGCGGCAGAGATTCAAAAAGTTTTAAACTTATTAGTTTATAATTAAGTATAAGGTTTGAACCTTTTATCAAAAAAGGTTAAAACCATATTTTTGTAGGCAGTGCGCGCGCACGAGCGCACTTATTAAGGAGCCGCCGCTGCCCTATACACTTTATTAATTATTAATTATTTAACTGAACAACACCCAGAAAAAGTAATAATCAACTCCGTACAATATTACGGAGTTGGTCTTCTCTACTACCAAAAAGATAAAAAACAAATAGAAATAATAATAATTGAGTATGAGGAAAACAACGACTTATAATAAATTATCATAAAAAAGGCCTAAAACATACAAAATTGTAAAGAAAATACTAACCTTCGCAAAATATTGTATTTCAATTTGATATGATTGATAAATGCCTAAAAACCATTTATTTTTTGACGAATAATTGTACATCCACCGAAATCAGTGAAAAATAAAAATTGAACTGTTTTAAATATTATTTAGAAAATATTTTTAAATTTCCGGAAATTAGATTTTTTATTTGTCTACATTGTACAGGGTATCCCACGACGACCTGTATATGGGAAAGTGGGTTTAGTAGAGTTACACAAATTTGCACAAAAAGGTAATCGAGGATGCTCAATTCGACTAAAATATTTTTGACTTTCTGCGACTTCCGGTTATACCGGAAATAGACACCAAATTCCTTATTTTAAATGGAATGCCCACATTTTTATTACAGATTTAGATTTTTGGTCGAATTTTAAGGTCACCTTATGCAAAACATCATATCTGTAAAGTGCACCCTCTTCGAGATATTAGTCGTTCAAAATCGTCATTTTTCAAATTTCATCAATTATAGCTTGGAAACGGTACAAGATAAAGAAAAATGACTTACATGTCCCTATCCTAGTTTTTAATTCTCTATCTATTGAGCGTGGAAAATACTGTCTCCTGATTGGTCAAAAAAAGACAAAAAGTTACCAATCGGGAAGCAGTATTTTCCAGACCCATTAGATAGAGAATTAAAAACTAGGATAGGGATATGTAAATCATTTTTCTTTATCTTGTACCGTTTCCAAGTTATAATTGATGAAATTTGAAAAATGACGATTTTTAACGTCTAATATTTCCAAGAGGGTGCACTTTACGCATATGATGTTTTGCATAAAGTGACTTTAAAATTCGACCAAAAATCTAAAACCGTAATAAAAATGTGGGCATTCCATTTAAAATAAGGAAGTTGGTGGTCAGAAATGATAAGTGTAACATCTCACGAGTCGGAGCGTGGAATGTTAGAAGCATGAAACAAGTAGGGAAGTTAGAGAATTTGAAAATTGAGATGGATAGGTTAGCATTAGACGTAGTAGGTATCAGTGAAGTGCGATGGCCAGAAGCTGGAGACTTCTGGAGCGGAGATTTTAGAGTAATACACACAGGATCTGTAGGAGGAAATTCGGGAGTAGGAATTGTTATGCGGAAAAAAGTAGGACAGAGTGTAGAAAATTTCTTACAGCAAAGTGACAGGGTAGTTATGGTTAGGTTAGATTCGAAACCTGTAAAAACAGTAATAATACAAGTATATATGCCCACTTCTAACTACAGTGATGAGGCCGTAGAGGCAGTTTATAGTGATATTGAATATGTGCTGCATTTTGTGAGAGGGCACGAAAATTTAATAATTACAGGAGATTTCAATGCAGTCGTAGGCACAGGGCGAGAGGGCGGAATAGTTGGCCCCTTTGGATTAGGCAATAGGAACGATAGGGGAGTTAGACTGATAGAGTTCTGCGATAAACATAACTTAACCGTCGCGAACACTCTATTTCACCATCATGTTAGGAGATGCTATACGTGGAAGGTGCCAGGAGACTTAGGGAGATATCAAATAGATTACATTCTCGTTAGGCAAAGATTTAGAAATCAAGTTAGGGATTGTAGAAGTTATCCAGGAGCAGATATAGATAGTGATCACAACATAGTCGTTATGAAAGCCAATCTTAAATTTAAGATTTTGAAAAAAAGAAGCGGAAGAAGGTATCTTGACCCAGAGAAACTAAAAGATGATGATATGCGCAATAAGTTCGAGAAAAAGACAAACGAAGCACTAAAGGGCACGGGTGGAAATATTGTTAGGGACATAGAGGCAGAATGGAATTGCATTAAAAATAGTTTAGTTTCCTCGGCTAGGGATATTTTGGGTCATAAACAGAATGAAAGTAGGAAACCCTGGATAACAAAACATATTGTGAGTCTAATAGAGGAAAGGCGAAAATATAAAAATAGGTTAGATGAAACAGGGAAACAAAGATATAAGGCGATCAAGTGGGAAATTATTCGGAAATGTAGGAAAGCGAAAGAGCAATGGATCGATAATAAATGCAAAGAAGTGGAAGATAAATTCGAAGTAGGAAAGACTGATGAAGCATATAAAATAATTAGGAGAAATTTTAGAGAAATTGGATCTAGTACCAAAAACATTAGAAATGAGGCAGGAGATATCCTAATCGGAAGTGGGGAGAAGGCAGATAGGTGGAAAGAATATTTAGGAAACTTATATGCGGGACCGGAAGTGCAAGATATATTAGAAAGCGAAAGCAGTGTAGAGGGGGATAACCTAGGGAGTCCTATAATGAGAGAAGAGTTTGAGATAGCACTAAAAAGTTTAAGGAATAATAAAGCACCAGGTATAGATGGCTTGCAGGCAGAAATCTTAAAGTGCGCAGGTCAAGAGGTAATAGATCGTTTATTTAAATTAGTTAGTCGCGTATACCTGACAGGCGAGATTCCAGAAGATTACAAACGGAACATCATAGTAGCTTTGCCAAAAAGAAAAGGCGCGGATAGATGCGAAAATTTTAGAACTATCAGTTTAACTTCCCATGCGTCAAAAATTTTAACTAGAATTGTGCAAAGAAGGATGGAGAAAAAGGCGGAAGAAATATTAGGAGAAGATCAGTTCGGATTTAGACGAAATAGAGGAACGCGCGAGGCCATTTTAGCTTTACGAGTAATTATAGAAAAAACGATAGAAAAGAGAAAGAGCGTCTATATAGGATTTGTAGATTTAGAAAAAGCCTTCGACAACGTAAAATGGGGGAAGATGTTCGAAGTGCTGAGAAAGGTAGGGATGAAATACAGGGACAGAAGAATAATACATAATCTCTACAAAGAGCAAAAGGCAGTTATAGAATGTGAGCAGGAACAAAGGGAAGTAGATATCCGGAAGGGAGTGAGACAGGGATGTGCATTGTCACCTCTAGTTTTCAACTTATATATCGAAGATGCGATTAATATTGTTAAGGAAAGAACAGCCTCAGGGATCAATGTACAGGGCCAAACTATTAACATGCTCAGATTTGCGGATGATATAGCAGTGTTAGCATCTAGCAAAGAAGAATTAGGAGCGGCTTTGAATGAAATGGAAGCAGTTTTGACACAGGGCTTCGGCATGAAAATCAATAAAAAGAAAACTAAAATTTTGGTATGTAGGGGATATGAAAATAGAACTAAAATGGAAATACAAATTGGAAATGAGAAGATAGAGGAGGTCGCGGATTTCTGCTACTTAGGAAGTAAAATAACTCAAGACGGTAGGAGCACTAAAGATATAAAAGAAAGAATGGCGCAGGGCCGAGTTGCGTTTAACAAAAAGAAACAACTGTTATGCTCGAGAACGGTTAATATAGAAACTAGGAAGAGACTCTTAACGTCGTATGTATGGAGTACGGCATTATACGGGTGCGAAACTTGGACAATAGGAGAAGCGGATAGAAAAAGAGTAGAAGCGTTTGAAATGTGGTGCTACAAACGCATGATGAAGATACCGTGGATAGATAAGGTTAGCAATAGGGAAGTATTAGAAAGAGTTGGGGAAAAGCGAAAGGTATGGAAAACAATAAAGAGTAGGAGAGATAGGATGGTAGGACACCTTCTAAGACACGAGGGAATAGTTCGTGACATACTAGAGTCAGAGATAGGAATAAAAAAAGGTAGGGGTAGGCCTAGATTAGACTACTGCTCTCAAATAGTTAGGGATGTAGGATGTTCTACTTTTAGGGAAATGCGTAGGTTAGCTCAGGATAGAAAAGAATGGAGGTACGCGTCCAACCAGTCTTCGGACTGAGAACCTTATGATGATGATGGTGTCTATTTCCGGTATAACCGGAAGTCGCAGAAAGTCAAAAATATTTTAGTCGAATTGAGCATCCTCGATTACCTATTTGTGCAAATTTGTGTAATTCTACTATATATATACTTTTCTATATACAGATCGTGTAAGGTCGTCGTGGGATATCCTGTATAGTAAAATGCGAAAATTTTCAAAAAACTGAAATTGCTCATTAATTAGTTGTAATTACCTAAGTAATTGATTAATTAATCAATTTGATTTTAAAATATTTGCAATAATCGACCCTTCAGCCCTGGCAAGGACTTTGTAAACATTTATTGATTAAAAATAAACAATTAACATTAATTAACTAAGGTCGAAACGTGGATTATTTACAAATATTTTATAATATGCTATTATAATTCACGAGCATTCTCAAAGTGAAATAAAAGAAAACTTATTTATTAAGCTGAACTGATTTCCCCGCTTAACCTATCTTCTATCTCTGCTGGTTTCCAAGATACTTGTATATTGCATAACGAAGCAGCGATTAAAATGATCAAGTAAGGCGTAGTGTTGCCGCGAGACGAGACAAATTGTGTGTCTCGTCTCGTCTCGTCTCGTCTCGCCTTTGTTTTGTCTCGTCTCGACGGAATTTTGTCTCGATTTTCGAGACGAGACGAGACGAGACATCTCGATATAATATAAATCCGAAATAGTAAATTTTTGTAACCTCATTAGATATCCTCTTTTATTTGAGATTTGGTCAAGTAAGAGCTTACAAGTCCTCTTACTTGTAAACTTAGGTCTGTTTCAAATGGATGTAAATATTAGAAGGCCAAACTTGGAATTAATAGTTTATTAAAACAGAAACAAATCATACACTTCAAATACAAAAACATAAGCTATTCACATAAAACGTATACGTAGAAATAAAAAAATATTTCCGGAACGAAAATTAAGGGGAAAAACCTAATCAGAAAAACAAAAAATATACCCATTTATTCAAGTTTGTCCTTTAATGGACAAGTATACCATGAATTAAGGCATAACAACGATCTGGCCGATTCCGCACTCAATCTGTTTCGATGTTTTCTTATTAGGAGACCAGCTTTAGAGAACAGACGTTCTGATGGGACACTTGTAGCCGGAGTACTTAGGATATCTCGAGCCATCTTTGCAATATGCGGAAAACTTCTTTCATTTATTTTCCACCACTCCAGTAAATCTTCCTCTTTTGTATCTCTTTCTGATCCTAAATATTTCTTTAATTCATTCTTCCATGTTTCATCAGTTTTACTATCCGCGGAGTTCTTTTTAAATAAATATCCTATATCTAGATCGTCATCGTCGTCTGAATTTTGAGTATTTTCTGGAGACTTTTCTACAATATTTACTGGTGCATATTTTTTACGATAAATTTCTTCAAATTTAAGGTAAGAGTTACTTTTTATTTCCTCGCCCCACTTAGTCAATGAAAATGTCTCTAATTTGTGACGCGGGTCGATTATTAAAGCCGCACAATATTCCCAGTTAGTTTTATAGTAATGTTTTAATATTTTATCACGACCTGCTTTAAATGCCAGTATAATTTTTTCGTCGTCTGCCGTACGTTCCTGTTTTGCATCTAACTCTACCATCAGTATTTCTATTTTATCCAGCAAAATATTAAATCCGATTATTACTAAAGGTAGTGTCGGGTAGGATTCTCCAGAAAAAGAATTGCTTAAATACTTGAAGCACCACAAATATTTATGGACTAGTTCCAGCATGTTCCATTCACTGTCGCTTAATGTTAAAAAATTTAATTGTGCATTATTGTTAGAGAGCGTTCACTGCTTGTTTCATCTTAATACCCAAAGTTATCATATCGTATGTTGAGTTCCAACGTGTAGATATATCTAACGTTACTTGTAAGTATTTTGTGTTACTAGCTTCACAACAGCTTCTAAATTTATTTTGCCACTGTTCTGAATATTTGATTTTTTTGAATAAATTTCTTAATTTTACTACTGGCGTGGTATACTCATCAGGGTTCTCATCTTCTTCTTCTACTTCATTATCTTCATCGTCATAATCCTCTTTTTCAGTGTCAATGTTTTCTCTTAATAATTTTAAAATATCTTGAACGCCTAAATTTAAAATATGTGCAAAGCACCGGAAGTGTTGATCTTCTGCATTAAATACGTGCCCTTTGTCTTGCATTATTTTTTCTAATTCTTCTAAAAACTTGGTGTTTGCCTACGCATTATCCACAGTTATACCCTGTATCTTATTTAAAATGCCGTATTCCTCTAAGCTGGTATAAAAAATTTCAGCTATATCTTTACCTGTATGCAAGCCATGAGATGGGATGAAATCCAAAACTAAAGATTGCATTTTCCATTCTCGATCTATAAAATGCGCTGTTATACCGTAATATGACTTGCATGCAATAGATGTCCAACCGTCTATAGTGAAAGATATATTTGAACTATTTTCTTGTAGAATTTTGAGCACCAATTTTTGTTTTTGCGAAAAAATTTCGAAAACATGTTTTTTCATTTTTGTCTTTCTTGGTATTTCTACTTCAGAATTTAAATAATTAAAAAATTGTTGTGTACAATCGTCATCAAAAAAATTGAATGGTAAGTATTTTACAGCTACCCATTTTACCAATTTTTCATGTAGCTCTAATTTATTTGATGGCTGCAAAGGAAAACAACGACCAATAAATAGTAATGAATTAATCATTAAAATTAAACATACCTTAACGCTCCGTTTTCTTGCAAACATCTGAGTGAGAGTCCGTTGTTTTGGGTCCACAGTTTCTTTACCAAAGAAAATATTATATTCCTTTTGATGAAATTTGGAAAGGTGATACTTAAGTCCTTTCGTGTTAGCATCTTTCATTTTAATGTTAATCACTACATTTCCTTCTTCACAAATAATACAAATACCAGTTTTGATTCCATCCTTTACTTCCGCTTTGAAATAGTCCAAATATCTTTTTGGGATTTTTGATACAGTACTAGCACTAGTACTAGCACTAGTACTAGCACTAGTCTTGGAATGTTGACTTTTGCTGGTTTTCCTTCTTTTAATTTTTGACTTTGACGTTGATTGTTCGTCGACATCTATAAGATTCTTGTTCTCACTGGCGGCATCGCTACCGGAATCTGTACTTTCCACAACATAGTCTTATTAGTAGGCAAATTAGCTATAATATTACGCGCTCGTTTCATTTTTACACGACACGACTCGCCAAGAATAGCAAAGAAACTAACTAAAATGGAAGACATTCTAGCCTTGCTTGCAAGCAGATTGCAGATGTTACTTTGACAATTTCTGAAAGAAAATTTTATTACCCAAATGCATTTTATTGTTGGCCAGATGGTCTTCCCGGAGCTATCCAACATATTTTTGGTAGACTAAATAACTGAAAGCGTTTAACAAAAAGAAACAACTGTTATGCTCGAGAACGGTTAATATAGAGACTAGGAAGAGACTCTTAACGTCGTATGTATGGAGTACGGCATTATACGGGTGCGAAACTTGGACAATAGGAGAAGCGGATAGGAAAAGAGTAGAAGCGTTTGAACTGTGGTGTTACAGACGCATGATGAAGATACCGTGGATAGATAAGGTTAGCAATAGGGAAGTATTAGAAAGAGTTGGGGAAAGGCGAAAGGTATGGAAAACAATAAAGAGTAGGAGAGATAGGATGGTAGGACACCTTCTAAGACACGAAGGAATAGTTCGCGACATACTAGAGTCAGAGATAGGAATAAAAAGAGGTAGGGGTAGGCCTAGATTAGACTACTGCTCTCAAATAGTTAGGGATGTAGGATGTTCTACTTTTAGGGAAATGCGTAGGTTAGCTCAGGATAGAAAAGAATGGAGGTACGCGTCCAACCAGTCTTCGGACTGAGAACCTTATGATGATGAAATAACTGAAAAATTGAAACCAGATGTAGAGACTACGTATTGAAAAGAAGTCGGATCAGACAAATGTACATAATTTTTCTCTCTTCAAATTGCAATTATTTTTATTACATTTACAAACTTGGAATCTATTTACAACAAGATATTGAACTTACGATTAATCGTTCATTGATAAATGAATACGATTTAAGTTCTTGTACCTTTACGTACATGATGGGAGTTCCAGTTCCAGGCAACAATAAACTTTCAAGTTTTATGATCCAAGTTAGAAGGTGGACACGGGATAATGGAATAATCCAGCTATGGGGATAATTCTGATGAATAAAATAATTACTCTTCTAGTTAGCTAATAATTCTAAAAGAGGGCTACACTCAGTGGCGTAACTACCGGTGTTCCGTGTGTTCTGCGGAACAAGGGCCCGGGCCTTCAGGGGGCCCGGTCACACCGCTTATTAGAATATCGAATATCCCGATTATAGAAATAAGGACGCGGGCCCCAGATCAGTCAGGTTTAGTTCTTAACAAATTTCTCCGGTTATTAAAATATCGCACAATGGAATAAACAACTTACCGAGCCTCAAACCTTGTTTCTTGCCCGCATAAAAGAATTTATGTACCTAACTTGAAACTTAGGTGTAAGTACACCCCTTGCAAACAGATGTTATTTTCGGAAAGAAAGTTTTATGACACCAATGCATTTGCCGGTTCCTTTAGAGGGGTGGCATATCTGTGACTGGAAACAAGTGTTTTAAAATAATGAGGTATTGTGCAGATCGTCCTTTCTCAATTCTCAGTGGCCAGTGATTTAGAAACAATTTTGGCAGAGAGTAAACAACTGAAAAAATCAAACCCAGATGTAGAAAGATTTAGCTTATTGAAAATAATTCAACCGAGGCCATGTACCTGCTTATTTCGTCTAACGTAATTAAGTTACTCAGTTTTCAAGTTACAATTTGCAATTATTTTCATTACCTTTAAGAACTTAAAATTTACTATCGTTTTAAAAATATATCAAAAACGATATTATATGAAACTTCCGATTGATCTTTCATCTTTATTAAGAAATGAATAAGATGCCTGAATGTTCTTTTAAGTTTACGCACAACATGGAAGTTCCGGGTAGTAATAGACTTTTTTGAGTTTCACAATCCAGGTAGCAACCGGATAATGAAATACCCTGATTAGTGGAATAATTTTGGTCGACACATTTACTTATATTTATATTCTATTAAGCGGCCTACATTGTACACACTTTTTGTGGTTCTTTCTAAAATCATATTAACATCTGGCAATAAAACTGAAATCGATGGTGCCAAATCGTTAAAAATTCAGTTAGAAAAGTTCGAGACAGTCTTACTAATTGTTCTCGAGACAAAAATTTTGAAAAATATCGACGCTATATCTAAACTATTACAAAGCAAAAAGCAATAGTACATACATTACGTACCGAGGTGGAAAATCTTTCATTACAGCCGAGGGCTAGATAGATGACAAAATAATTTTTAGCGTTTTACATTATTTCAGCTGCATTTTTTCTTAAAATGTTTTAAACTTTGGAACAGACTTTTTTCTGTTTGCGTGATTTGAATTTTAATATTTGAAACCAGCATGTTCAAGTAGGTATGTAATGAATCAACAAAGTATGTATGAAAAGTAAATGGACTTTTATATATCTAACTAAAATGTACATTTTTTATACTACTCGTAAATATTAAAATTCTTTGTTAAAACGAGACAAGACGAGACGAGACGAGACAGAGGGTGTCTCGTCTCGTCTCGGCTCTTATCTCGTCTCGTCTCGATAAAGTCATGTCTCGATATTTCGAGACGAGACGAGACAGGCGATCATCTCGTCTCGTCTCGTCTCGCGGCAACACTAAGTAAGGGAAGTTGGGGGAATGAGGGCCGCTGGCCAGCCAATATTTTAAATCACGTGAGCTCTATTCACAATTTGACATAAGACGCCATCTAGTGACCACTAGTTAAACGTCCAGAAACAAAGTAACCGCTACTTGTCACTATCATTTAGTAGCTACTGAGACATTCAGAGTAAAAAAATGAACCTAGTTAGACACATTTTGATCGTGAAGAAAAAGGAAAAAATATTTTTTAACGGAAAATTACATTTTGGGGTTATGGTGGTCAGACCATCATTACCCCGTTATCATCCTGTCTGTAGTTAGTAGGTACCAACTAGCTCTAATAACTGCCTGCATCCGTCTTGATAAACTTCTTATCAAATTCTGAATTATTTCTTGGGGAACCTTATCCAATTCCAAAAGAACAGCGTTTTGCAGATCTTGAAGATTCCTAGCGGCAGGTAAATGAGAAATGACGCCTTAAGTACTAATTTAGAACATCCCAAAAATGCTCAATCACAGTAGAAAAAGTGAAAATGTAAAGAATTGTAAAGAGTAATTTACGGCTTTGCCAAATTTTAATTTATTGTTCATCTATCAGTTGAGTTTGTAAATTATAACTGAATTGTAACTGAAAATGCACAGGAATTGTTATTTGCAGATAATTGTCGCAGTGAATAAAGTCATGGGAAGGTGTTAGACTGAAAGCACTGCACCTTTTGATCAGAAAAATGATCGCTACCATGCCCGCGACTCCCCAGTTATCAAATGTCAGATTAGCAGTTGTTACGTCGGACACCAAAAGAATGCCTTAACGACTCACCCATTTCTCACAGTCAGGTGAAGCACACCCACTTATTTACTGTGTTACTCACTCTCCCTCTTCCCCGTGCATTACACACAGAGACCAGCAAGTTTTGATGCTCAACGGTCGCGCTGAAGAAGACGAGGTGACGAGATGATGACAATAATGCTTTCCGTGGGCATCTCACTGCGACCAAAGAAATTTAACAAGCTCAATGCCAATGCATGGATAAAGCGGCAAGGCTTTTGTTGCCTTTGAAATTAGAGACAGAGGTAATGCTTGAGGGACGCATGGTAGAGATGGTGTTATAGACGCGTCTACAAAAAATAAACAAGGATAGGTCAAAAACCGGAATCTTCTTTGAAGAACCGAGGTATCATAGAGACTGATACAGGTAAGTTTGCGCTCTGTGGCCGTAAGCGACTTTTATGAGCGGAACAATAAAGATGTTTAACTCTTCTAATAGAAATAGGCATCGGGCGAAAATTTAGACACCCGCTTTCCTCGCTTTTACGGAATAAGGAAATTGCACCATACATTCGCCAGCTTTTGATGCAATTTTTAAAAAACAGAGAAATCTATCTGAAAGACCATAACACGGGGAAATTACTGGGTCCACAGATAGCCAACTTAGGCCTCCCACAAGGATCTCCACTGAGTCCGCTGCTCTTTAATTTATTTTTGAAAGATATACACAACCTAGCGTCTGAAAACACATTTTTATTCTGCAGTACGCTGACGATATAGCAATCGTAGCAACAGGACGGACGACTGAGGAAGTGGTAAGAGGGATTAACCATAAAATGGAGGACATTGAGTACTGGATGTACTAGTAAGGTCACATTTAGATTATGGTACCAACTGCATGATCACCTGTAGCAAGACATCTTACAAGATTCTAGAAAGAATTCAGTACCAGGCACTCAGAGTTATCACGGGATGCATGATGACCACTCCCACGAACGTTATGTTAGTCGAATGTGCAGAAATCAGTTTGACTTGCAGAAGAATCGCATTGTCCATTGGGATTCTTAGCACAGCCATATCAACAGAAGAAAATGCACTGTGGCAACAGCACTTGCCACCTCCTACACCCAGGTCAACATGTATCCACCAAATATCCTTCAAAAATTTCCAACTGCTCTACATCAGTTTACCAGTAAACCGATCGAGTGATCAGTTGCACTCAGCCAATTACGTTAAGACTGGCCGGACCTTGCCTGGGTGCACTGACCCCCACCGCTCGCCATCACTCGATTGGTTTACTGTATTGATATCTATAAACGACAGGGGAAGTAAACTGTCGTGAAAAAGTCTCTTCTTGGCTAAATCAATAGGACTCCATAACCCTAAAATACTCAACTTCTTGGACAGCCACTGTCATTCCATTTAAACTTTTAAACAAATTCCAGGAATCTCGTTTTGCCGGAACATACCGTAGTAGAAACATAAATTTTGTTTATTGCTAATTAATTATACAGCGTGGTACAATTAAATTAATTACACTTATTTATGCAAATTCAGCTCAAATGAGAACATAAAACACATTTTCACCGCTGGATGCTGCAGGTGCGTGTTGAGGTAAGTTACGAAAGAAGCTGTTTCACAATAATCTAGGATGAGTAACTCCTACGGGCTTCTGGACAACGCTAACGACTTAGCTCTGACTCCTGTGCTACTTGTTCTTGGTTGTGAATGAAGAATACGCTCTGGAAGTAATAACACTATTACAAGACTTTTACGTGACTTAATAATATGTGTGTTGGGCCTGAATAGAACCCAATAATGGGCATATTGTATAAGACACATTCGTTCAACTGGATTTGAAACCCATAATTTACGATGAATAATGACACTAGTAGCGTAAAACTTCAAGATTAGGTACAATTGCTTTTGTAGCAAAGGGTTCCGTTTGTATTGGTGGCGCCCACATTTTAGGGAGTAAAAGAGTAGTAGGTACGTGGTTTTAGGCTGCTAGAACACGCAAAAGGAAAGGGGTTCAATTAGGGATAGTTTATAGAAGAGGTAAATTTAGCAAATGATTTTCGAAACGTCGTTTGCGTTAGTTGAGAGGTCCCTCCTATCCATATTTCATGAAAATCTCATCGCCGCTCGGGACGTGTTGGCAGACGGCCACTGGCGGCGTGCAGTCCGTTACGTTTCACGTAATCCCCGGTATTTCATTCCAGGTTTGCGGACTTCTCTCATTGTTTCGATTTCGTAAAAATTTCGTCATTCTCATTGTTTACAAATTTTTGCGCTGTTTTATACCGAGTGTACTTATACAGGGTATCCCACGACGACCTTACACGATCTGTATATTGAAAAGTATATATAGTAGAATTACACAAATTTGTACAAATTTAAAATAAGGAAGTTGGTGTCTATTTCCCGTATAACCGGAAGTCGCAGAAAGTCAAAAATATTTTAGTCGAAATGAGCATCCTCGATTACCTATTTGTGCAAATTTGTGTAATTCTATTATACAGGGTGTATCCGAATAAGTGCGAAAAAATTTAAGAGGCGATTCTTTGTTGAAAATTAAAGGTCATGTTTGATATAAACAAATCCTCATATGTCCCTCCCTTAAAAGTTACGCTCCTCCAAAGTGGGAAGTGGAAATTAGGTTTTTATTTATTTTCTTTCTTCTTAAGAGGAGTTGCGAGTTTCATCCACTTATAACAATATGGATAGGTCAAGAAAATATTCGAAAGTATCCTTTTTAACATTAGAAACCTTCCACCAAATTTCATTTCCTTAACTACATATTTCAGATTTTGGCAAAAAAAATAAAAACATAATTTCCACCTCCCACTTTGGAGGAGCGTAACTCCTAAGGGAGGGACATATGAGGATTTGTTTATATCAAACACCCCCTTTAATTTTCAACAAGAAATCGCCTCTTAAATTTTTTGCACTTATTTGGATACACCTTGTATATACTTTTCAATATACAGATCGTGTAAGGACTTGTACCTTGACGCAGTTCTAGTAATACTGGGACGGGTGGGATGGCTTGCGCGCTTCAATGATATAAAGAGCCGAACCATAGGTTTAACCATATTGGAGGGGTTTTTATTTGAGAAGCCAGACTAAATCAAGTCCCTGGAAGGGGGCAGCAGCTCTTTCAGTAATCATAGTGGCAGAGATCGTGAGGGTTGGTATGGCACTGTGATACACACTACTGCGATGTGGAAGGCAACGGGAAACCACCACATTATTTTATCCCTAGTACAGCGTACTTTAATTTATGATGATGGCACCTTCTGGAGTAAAATATTCCGGAGGTAAAATAGTCCCACATTCGGATCTCCGGGCGGGGACTGCTTCGGGGGGAGTCATCAGAAATGATAAGTGTAACATCTCACGAGTCGGAGCGTGGAATGTTAGAAGCATGAAACAAGTAGGGAAGTTAGAGAATTTGAAAATTGAGATGGATAGGTTAGCATTAGACGTAGTAGGTATCAGTGAAGTGCGATGGCCAGAAGCTGGAGACTTCTGGACCGGAGATTTTAGAGTAATACACACAGGATCTGTAGGAGGAAATTCGGGAGTAGGAATTGTTATGCGGAAAAAAGTAGGACAGAGTGTAGAAAATTTCTTACAGCAAAGTGACAGGGTAGTTATGGTTAGGTTAGATTCGAAACCTGTAAAAACAGTAATAATACAGGTATATATGCCCACTTCTAACTACAGTGATGAGGCCGTAGAGGCAGTTTATAGTGATATTGAATATGTGCTAGATTTTGTGAGAGGGCACGAAAATTTAATAATTACAGGAGATTTCAATGCAGTCGTAGGCACAGGGCGAGAGGGCGGAATAGTTGGCCCCTTTGGATTAGGCAATAGGAACGATAGGGGAGTTAGACTGATAGAGTTCTGCGATAAACATAACTTAACGGTCGCGAACACTCTATTTCACCATCATGTTAGGAGATGCTATACGTGGAAGATGCCAGGAGACTTAGGGAGATATCAAATAGATTACATTCTCGTTAGGCAAAGATTTAGAAATCAAGTTACGGATTGTAGAAGTTATCCAGGAGCAGATATAGATAGTGATCACAACATAGTCGTTATGAAAGCCAATCTTAAATTTAAGATTTTGAAAAAAAGAAGCGGAAGAAGGTATCTTGACCCAGAGAAACTAAAAGATGATGATATGCGCAATAAGTTCGAGAAAAAGACAAACGAAGCACTAAAGGGCACGGGTGGAAATATTGTTAGGGACATAGAGGCAGAATGGAATTGCATTAAAAATAGTTTAGTTTCCTCAGCTAGGGATATTTTGGGTCATAAACAGAATGAAAGTAGGAAACCCTGGATAACAAAACATATTGTGAGTCTAATAGAGGAAAGGCGAAAATATAAAAATAGGTTAGATGAAATAGGGAAACAAAGATATAAGGCGATCAAGTGGGAAATTATTCGGAAATGTAGGAAAGCGAAAGAGCAATGGATCGATAATAAATGCAAAGAAGTGGAAGATAAGTTCGAAGTAGGAAAGACTGATGAAGCATATAAAATAATCAGGAGAAATTTTAGAGAAATTGGATCTAGTACCAAAAACATTAGAAATGAGGCAGGAGATATCCTAATCGGAAGTGGGGAGAAGGCAGATAGGTGGAAAGAATATTTAGGAAACTTATATGCGGGACAGGAAGTGCAAGATATATTAGAAAGCGAAAGCAGTGTAGAGGGGAATAACCTAGGGAGTCCTATAATGAGAGAAGAGTTTGAGATAGCATTAAAAAGTTTAAGGAATAATAAAGCACCAGGTATAGACGGCTTGCAGGCAGAAATCTTAAAGTGCGCAGGTCAAGAGGTAATAGATCGTTTATTTAAATTAGTTAGTCGCATATACCTGACAGGCGAGATTCCAGAAGATTACAAACGGAACATCATAGTAGCTTTGCCAAAAAGAAAAGGCGCGGATAGATGCGAAAATTTTAGAACTATCAGTTTAACTTCCCATGCGTCAAAAATTTTAACTAGAATTGTGCAAAGAAGGATGGAGAAAAAGGCGGAAGAAATATTACGAGAAGATCAGTTCGGATTTAGACGAAATAGAGGAACGCGCGAGGCCATTCTAGCTTTACGAGTAATTATAGAAAAAACGATAGAAAAGAGAAAGAGCGTCTATATAGGATTTGTAGATTTAGAAAAAGCCTTCGACAACGTAAAATGGGGGAAGATGTTCGAAGTGCTGAGAAAGGTAGGGATGAAATACAGGGACAGAAGAATAATACATAATCTCTACAAAGAGCAAAAGGCAGTTATAGAATGTGAGCAGGAACAAAGGGAAGTAGATATCCGGAAGGGAGTGAGACAGGGATGTGCATTGTCACCTCTAGTTTTCAACTTATATATCGAAGATGCGATTAATATTGTTAAGGAAAGAACAGCCTCAGGGATCAATGTACAGGGCCAAACTATTAACATGCTCAGATTTGCGGATGATATAGCAGTGTTAGCATCTAGCAAAGAAGAATTAGGAGCGGCTTTGAATGAAATGGAAGCAGTTTTGACACAGGGCTTCGGCATGAAAATCAATAAAAAGAAAACTAAAATTTTGGTATGTAGGGGATGTGAAAATAGAACTAAAATGGAAATACAAATTGGAAATGAGAAGATAGAGGAGGTCGCGGATTTCTGCTACTTAGGAAGTAAAATAACTCAAGACGGTAGGAGCACTAAAGATATAAAACAAAGAATGGCGCAGGGCCGAGTTGCGTTTAACAAAAAGAAACAACTGTTATGCTCGAGAACGGTTAATATAGAGACTAGGAAGAGACTCTTAACGTCGTATGTATGGAGTACGGCATTATACGGGTGCGAAACTTGGACAATAGGAGAAGCGGATAGAAAAAGAGTAGAAGCGTTTGAAATGTGGTGCTACAGACGCATGATGAAGATACCGTGGATAGATAACATTAGTAATAGGGAAGTATTAGAAAGAGTTGGGGAAAAGCGAAGGGTATGGAAAACAATAAAGAGTAGGAGAGATAGGATGGTAGGACACCTTCTAAGACACGAAGGAATAGTTCGTGACATACTAGAGTCAGAGATAGGAATAAAAAGAGGTAGGGGTAGGCCTAGATTAGACTACTGCTCTCAAATAGTTAGGGATGTAGGATGTTCTACTTTTAGGGAAATGCGTAGGTTAGCTCAGGATAGAAAAGAATGGAGGTACGCGTCCAACCAGTCTTCGGACTGAGAACCTTATGAATGAATGAATGAATGTAAAATATTTGAGTTATATAGGCATTCCTAAAATTAAATATCTTGGAATTGTAGAAAACTGTAGGTGTATAAATAGGTTTTTTTTTACAGGAGAAAGGACAATTTTGTCATCAAAACTGCGCTAAAGTAATGACGTCACGCATTAACTGCGGCACCAGTGGCGCACTATCTAAGGCAGACTGCTAGAAATAGAACGCTGCGATCGTCCGACATTGAAGTGAGATGAAAATGGACTGTCGCGTCTTTGTTGCTTAGCAACCGCGGTACGTCCAAGAAAACTTGTTTGTGCGGGAGCTACGTCACTGTCCGTTCTCATGTGAAACGATTGCAATTTAATAAAATTTTAATGGAATCTTTGAATTTCCAAAAATAGTTCATTTGATTCATAACCTCAAATTAATTCAAAAAGTTATTGCAGGCGGCCTCGCACAATTGATTTAATTATTGACAATACCTGGTTCCTACCTACACGTACGAAAATTAATAAAAACTAGCGCAAATTTTAGTGATGATGTTATAATCTAGGTAGGTTTTCTGTGGGAGCTGACTTTCTCTAAATGTCGCGAGGCAGGTAAGACTTCTGGAAAGCATTCCAACGCGAGGTCACGGCCGATGGCCACTGTACTCAAAGTGCATGGGAGAGCGAATTCTCACGGAGACCAGCAACAGCCTGTTTGCATTCTCTTCTACCTGCCCACATATACATAATACCACTTTATTTAATAACGGCGGAAATGATTTCACGTTTTGAAATATTAAAGATTTAAATTGATTTTTGGGAAATAGTGAGTAATGGGATAGTGAAAAAAATTACCTGCCTTTTTATTGAGTCACTAATCACTTTGATTCATGAATTAATCTTTTTAATGCCAATTGATTACTCAAGTTCAATATTGATGTCACGTGGTAAGCATCAAGTACAATGTGTAGTCCAAATGGAACGGTAATTGATTTTGTATTACTTAACTAGAAAAATTGCCTTCAATAAGACCCTTCGCTCAACCCTCTATACCCACTCAATGCAATAATATGGTAAATACTTTAATGGATTTTTCGATCTCTTCAAACCATTAACATAAACATTTACCAATAAACTGTATACAGGGTGATTCAGGCGTAAACTGCAATATTTTGGCAGATATTTTGCATAAGGAAGCTGACACATCACATTCGGTTCGACAAAAACCATTCAGTGTCATACATTTTTTCTTGGACAATCAGATGTACGTAACTAAATACCCCCATATCTTATTTATGCGTAATTGGAGCCGCAGTTGTACCACTAAAAGAAAAGTATACCAAGAAAATCAATTACAAAGACTTTTCTGTGTAAAAAGTTAACATATTTATGCAAAACATATCCTGTAGACCGACATCCTGCTTTGAAGGTCTTGCAAAAAAGGTTATTTTTTCCTCACTTCCTAATAAAGACTATAATGGCTTCATCAGATTCAAGATGGTAATCTCAGGGCATACCACGCTCGTTCCGAGAATTTCTCAATGATTTTTACAGATTACAAAACTGATCCTTCGCAAATATTTAGTTGTGATACTGGTCATTTTTACGAATACTTTTTGCTTTGTACCATCAAGCGTGATAGTTTAGTTGGCAGAACTTTGACGTCCGAAACTTTTTATTTCGGCAGTTTATTTTTAAATTTACGAGAAAATACAAGTTGTCTCGGTTTCACAAAGCAATAATTAAAAAATCTGCCGGCTTCAATTTGTCAAGTAATAAGTAATGAACTATAGCCGTTCTGACACCCTGTATTTTTTTGTTTTATTCTTTTACAACAATGTATTATTTAAATATAACTTTATGGTTGTAGGAAAGTCGGCGTAGTGCGTTTTTCGGGTGTAAATGAATCATTTTTATGACCAAATTTATCTTCTTTTTTGTTCTGAAACGCCTAGAACGAGTTTGCTGTAGCTATAAAATTTTATGGTGTTTCACTTGATACGATATGGCTGTTCTTACAAATTTTGGGATATATACCTGCTGTGGTCTCCGGTGTTACTTGTCTAACATTTTTGCTACTGTATCTAGGCGCCTGCAGTTGATACTTTTGTTATTTGTTTAAAATATGAAAGCAGAAATAAAAAATATGTATCACAGAAAAAACAAAATCTAATCAACTAATAAATAGAAATGAAGTAAAAGAATTAGGTATAATATTATAATGGCGTAGAAAGGGGGCAGCAGCTCTTTCAGTAATCATAGTGGCAGAGATCGTGAGGGTCGGTATGGCACTGTGATACACACTACTGCGATGTGGAAGGCAACGGGAAACCACCACATTATTATATCCCTGGTACAGCGTACTTCGAATTTATGATGATGGCACTTTCTGGAGTAAAATATTCCGGAGGTAAAATAGTCCCACATTCGGATCTCCGGGCGGGGACTGCTTCGGGGGGAGTCATCAGAAATGATAAGTGTAACATCTCACGAGTCGGAGCGTGGAATGTTAGAAGCATGAAACAAGTAGGAAAGTTAGAGAATTTGAAAATTGAGATAGGTTAGCATTAGACGTAGTAGGTATTAGTGAAGTGCGATGGCCAGAAGCCGGAGACTTCTGGAGCGGAGATTTTAGAGTAATACACACAGGATCTGTAGGAGGAAATTCGGGAGTAGGAATTGTTATGCGGAAAAAAGTAGGGCAGAGTGTAGAAAATTTCTTACAGCAAAGTGACAGGGTAATTATGGTTAGGTTAGATTCGAAACCTGTAAAAACAGTAATAATACAGGTATATATGCCCACTTCTAACTACAGTGATGAGGTCGTAGAGGCAGTTTATAGTGATATTGAACATGTGCTAGATTTTGTGAGAGGACACGAAAATTTAATAATTATAGGAGATTTCAATGCAGTCGTATGCACAGGGCGAGAGGGCGGAATAGTTGGTCCCTTTGGATTAGGCAATAGGAACGATAGGGGAGTGAGACTGATAGAGTTCTGCGATAAACATAACTTAACGGTCGCGAACACTCTATTTCACCATCATGTTAGGAGACGCTACACGTGGAAGATGCCAGGAGACCTAGGGAGATATCAAATAGATTACATTCTTGTTAGGCAAAGATTTAGAAATCAAGTTAGGGATTGTAGAAGTTATCCAGGAGCAGATATAGATAGTGATCACAATATAGTCGTTATGAAGGCCAATCTTAAATTTAAGATTTTGAAAAAACGAAGCGGAAGAAGGTATCTTGACCCAGAGAAACTAAAAGATGATGATACGCGCGATAAGTTCGAGAAAAAGACAAATGAAGTACTAAAAGGCGCGGGCGAAAATATTGTTAGGGACATAGAGGAAGAATGGAATTGCATTAAAAATAGTTTAGTTTCCTCAGCTAGGGATATTTTGGGTCATAAACAGAATGAAAGTAGGAAACCCTGGATAACAAAACATATTGTGAGTCTAATAGAGGAAAGGCGCAAATATAAAAATAGGTTAGATGAAATAGGGAAACAAAGATATAAGGCGATCAAGTGGGAAATTATTCGGAAATGTAGGAAAGCGAAAGAGCAATGGATCGATGATAAGTGCAAAGAAGTGGAAAATAAGTTCGAAATAGGAAAGACTGATGAAGCATATAAAATAATTAGGAGAAATTTTAGAGAAATTGGATCTAGTACCAAAAGCATTAGGAATGAGGCAGGAGATATCCTAATCGAAAGCGGGGAGAAGGCAGATAGGTGGAAAGAATATTTAGGAAACTTATATGCGGGACAGGAAGTGCAAGATATATTAGAAAGTGAAAGCAGTGTAGAAGGGGATAACCTAGGGAGTCCTATAATGAGAGAAGAGTTTGAGCTAGCACTAAAAAGGTTAAGGAATAATAAAGCACCAGGTATAGATGGCTTGCAGGCAGAAATCTTAAAGTGCGCAGGTCAAGAGGTAATAGATCGTTTATTTAAATTAGTTAGTCGCATATACCTGACAGGCGAGATTCCAGAGGATTACAAACTGAACATCATGGTAGCTTTGCCAAAAAGGAAAGGCGCGGATAGGTGCGAAAATTTTAGAACTATCAGTTTAACTTCCCATGCGTCAAAAATTTTAACTAGAATTGTGCAAAGAAGGATGGAGAAAAAGGCGGAAGAAATATTAGGAGAAGATCAGTTCGGATTTAGACGAAATAGAGGAACGCGCGAGGCCATTCTAGCTTTACGAGTAATTATAGAAAAAACGATAGAAAAGAGAAAGAGCGTATATATAGGATTTGTAGATTTAGAAAAAGCCTTCGACAACGTAAAATGGGGGAAGATGTTCGAAGTGCTGAGAAAGGTAGGGATGAAATACAGGGACAGAAGAATAATACATAATCTCTACAAAGAGCAAAAGGCAGTTATAGAATGTGAGCAGGAACGAAGGGAAGTAGATATCCGGAAGGGAGTGAGACAGGGATGTGCATTGTCACCTCTAGTTTTCAACTTATATATCGAAGATGCAATTAATATTGTTAAGGAAAGAACAGCCTCAGGGATCAATGTACAGGGCCAAACTATTAACATGCTCAGATTTGCGGATGATATAGCAGTGTTAGCATCTAGCAAAGAAGAATTAGGAGCGGCTTTGAATGAAATGGAAGCAGTTTTGACACAGGGCTACGGCATGAAAATCAATAAAAAGAAAACTAAAATTTTGGTATGTAGATGGAGTGAAAATAGAACTAAAATTGAAATACAAATAGGAAATGAGAAGATAGAGGAGGTCGCGGATTTCTGCTACTTAGGAAGTAAAATAACCCAAGACGGTAGGAGCACTAAAGATATAAAACAAAGAATGGCGCAGGGACGAGTTGCGTTTAACAAAAAGAAACAACTGTTATGTTCGAGAACGGTTAATATAGAGACTAGGAAGAGACTCTTAAAGTCGTATGTATGGAGTACGGCATTATACGGGTGCGAAACTTGGACAATAGGAGAAGCGGATAGAAAAAGAGTAGAAGCGTTGGAACTGTGGTGTTACAGACGCATGATGAAGATACCGTGGATAGATAAGGTTAGCAATAGGGAAGTATTAGAAAGAGTTGGGGAAAGGCGAAAGGTATGGAAAACAATAAAGAGTAGGAGAGATAGGATGGTAGGACACCTTCTAAGACACGAAGGAATAGTTCGCGACATACTAGAGTCAGAGATAGGAATAAAAAGAGGTAGGGGTAGGCCTAGATTAGACTACTGCTCTCAAATAGTTAGGGATGTAGGATGTTCTACTTTTAGGGAAATGCGTAGGTTAGCTCAGGATAGAAAAGAATGGAGGTACGCGTCCAACCAGTCTTCGGACTGAGAACCTTATGATGAGACAATAAAATAAAACTTTACATAAATTAAAAATAAATCTGTTTTTTTTGTTCTAATAATTTGTTACGTTATGTTTCGACAAAGCAACTGCAAGGTTTTGATTACCATGCAGATATAATTCAATACGTATAGGTATAATACACTTTTTTGCATATCCAGCTAGTTCTAGTTTCTGTGACTTAAACTATATCAAGTGGTCTAAACGTCTGAAGGAAGACACGTGGTTTTATATAACTCTACTGCTTCTTGCACGACATTCCACATTCAATAAAAACCAATTACCACAAATTGACCCTACCACGTTTAACAGTTTAACCCAATTTACGATGTCTTATCAGTGATACTAGGTTATGAAAATGAGAACCTTACCTACTTCTAGAATAATTCAGATTGTTATCAAAATGTAAACAGTAATGGAAGAAAAATTTTTAACAATGAAAATAAGTTATTATGTTTCCGGGCCATCAACCACAATTAGATTGGCAAATTCTGCACTAAGAATGCATCAGACTTCACGTTGATGTAATCGTTTTTTTTTTCATTATTCTTTGTATCGCGTACACATTGCTAATCTAAAATCTAAGAGAAGTACTGTACTATTTGCATAGTAATTTGAGTTTAATACACAACTAACATAAATATTTATAGGTTTCGAAGGCGATTGATTTTAATGACAGATATAGACAGCGTTTCACTTATTTTACAAGGCCGACATTTTTGTATTTCTGTATTTCATATAAACACAAAATCATGGGACATGAATTAAATTTTTATATGTGTAATACACGGCTGAACGTTCAGCATTATTAATTTTAATTAAAATCGATAACAGAGCGTTATTATCAAATTTCTTAACAGTAATTGTTGTGGATTCTTATTTGCACGTGCATTGTTCCATATTAAATAGTTCATGAACTATGGTTTATAGGTTGGACATTTTGAATAACTGGAGTAATTTAAGAAGGAAGTGACTAATTATCCAGACCTCCCGGCAAACGATTTGTTAATGATTTTCACGTATTTCCCATGACAGATTATAGAAACTGTCACCTAAATCAGACCGTCAGCTCTCAAGACAAACTTAACGTGAAATTAATGCAATAAAATTTTTACAGCGAGCAAAATCCGACCCCATGCTCACACGATTAGTAGAGGGTGCTCCAGCCATGTGGCCAATCCAGCTGACAGCAAGCGATGCAGAACGCTGAGCTTATAGTCGGAGAGCAAGAGCTCTGAATTCGACACATGGTATGCAACTTTCGAACATACAAAAACAGACGATGAGTTCTTACGTAAAAACACCTGACAAAACATATTTTTGAGGTCGCGATTCGATTTGGAATTGCCAAATTGAAGAAAATTGCATTTTTTCATTTTTCTTCTGAAATATGCTATTTTCGCACTTTTATTGTTTCTCCTTCTGTATATCTGTCACCCATTGTCGTACAAATTTGAAATTTTAGCATTAGGATAATGAAACTATCCGCTTTCTAACGCTGTACGAGAAAATAGTAATTGTTGTGATTTGACTGAAAAATTAATAAATATTCGAGGAAGAGTTGCCACTTTTGTGTCATTTACAGCGAAAAAGTGTGTATCGGGGTAACTTTTTTATTTTTGAAGATATACTTATACTATAAACGAGTAAATTGTAGCGCATAAAATGAGGATGTTTTTTTATTTTGAGTATTTTTTCATAAAATGCATAGTAAGTCAGAAAAAGTGTGTTAAACGTGAGTCATATGTCGCGCCCTGCGCGCGTTGTCGCGGACAAAAGTTAACTGCCGTGTCAACGCCGTCGGAGTTTAGAGTTTTCATTTATTGAATGTGTGTAGGGCATTTTTCTTAAATCATTATATGGTCATTTCAATAAAACAAAACTTTTTAATGTTTTTCACAGGTTTAATCGTTACGTACAATATTGTTTCGACTTCAAAGGTTCTTACAAAACAAATCTTAAAACTAAAGCAGTGCCTTATATACAGTATTCCATTTTATTTTCGTGTGGTGGGGTAAGATTGCTTCTATGATTGATGAATGGTTAAATTCCAACTGGTCATTTGTTATCTGTTGATCTAATTTAATGGCTTTGCAAATTTCAAAACTTTCCACTTAATTTAATTTTCTACCTTTAGATCCTTATATAATATTTTAAAATCACTTTCGACAAAATTATGATTGTTTACAATATTTACAATGTTCCCAAAAACCCGTCCTGTTTGAATTGTTGGCAATAGACTTTATGTTCTTTCAGTATGGTATTGAAATCCCTCCCGGTTTGCAATTTAACTGAGAAACACCACTTTTATCTCCTGTGTTTCTTTTTTCTTTATTATTGACAAATAATGAACTTAAATTTCTTTTATTTAAGCAAACCGGGTTTTGATCAAGTTTGCTTAGAAATTAGATCAACAGATAACAAATGACCAGTTGGAATTTAACCATTCACCAATCATAGAAGCAGTCTTACCCCACCACACGAAAATAAAATAGAATACTGTATGTAAGGCACTGTTTTAGTTTTAAGATTTGTTTTGTAAGAACCTTTGAGTCGAAACAATATTGTCGATCACGATTAAACCCGTTGAAAACACTAAAAAATTTTGTTTTATTGAAATATTCAATATGTTCCACCAAATGTCAAGAACAGAGTGAAATTCATTACATATTATGGTCGTCCAGAATTTACCGGCAGTATGGACCATTTAAGAGCACATTTGTTTCCAACATGCAAAACAGATATTAGGTAAGTAAGCAAACGAATATCAGTAAGGTACCTATTTATTACAAAACAAATTTCGCTTCTTTACCACCCACCGAAAACACGTTTCGTTTTCATGTCCTCAGGACGTATGTATTTGCAGTCTGTCGTTTACAAAACTGCATACCTAGTTCGACCAAAACTATCAAGGTCCGGTTTTTCAAAGAATCCAACACCGGATTAAGTCTGACACCGGCTTCGTTGCTATGATACCGGCTTTCTGATTAATTGAATCATAGCAACGTCAGACTTAATTCGGTGTTTCTTTGAAAAACCGGGCCCAAATCTTTTGGAATTTGGATGGTGCATGAAAGAAAACGGTAGCGTAATGCCAATCATGACCACAATAAGTGCGAAATCAGATTTTGTAAATATAACACCATTTTGCAAATGTGAATATTTCAATAAATTGTAGCATAACCTGTATTTGTTTAAAAGCTAATGTACTGTGTTCCATAAGCTGTTTTTGTGAAGGAAAATGTACGTATATCGAATAATAAAAATGTATTTATTCTGTAAGTACAAATTTAAAAAAATAAGAACAGTTCTCATTGAAGTTCTCCACGCGGTCTGCTTCGGTGCAACCCAGGAGACAACGTAGCGCGTACAACGCTCGACTTTATTAACCTTTTATGACCACCAAACTTTTACCAACAACATTTTTTTGTTTTTTATAAATTAATTCAGACCTTAAACTATATTTGACTCAGTTATACTATTACTCTATCTCCAATAATAAAAAAGTTACCCCGATACCAAGTTTCTCAATGCAGTTACTGAAAAATCCATGGGATCTGCGACGAAAATATTATTTTTCTACCATATCTTTACACATTAGTGCACATTTATGTGTGGCAATGGATTCGGCATATTTCAGACTATATGTATGCAAAGTTTTAAACCGATCCAATTGTTACAGACAAAGATATAGAATGGGAAATATAAAATAATGTATTTCCGAGAAATTTTGTAAAAATATGATAAAGTTCGATTTTTTTCAATTTCGCAATCCCGAATCGATTCGCGACCTCCAGAATCGAATTCAGCAGGTCATTTTACATAAGAATTCGACATCAGTTTTTGTATGTTCGCGAGTTGCATACCTCACTTTTATTTTGCATATTTCGAACGTCCTGCTCTCCGACTATTATTCAGACACGGAATGCATTTTATGCAATACCAATGTTGACCGGGGGGGGTTGGTGGTACAAATTTGCTCTACTTTGTTAATTTTCTTCCAAAATCACAGTTTCCAAAGTCAGGTATCAAAGCAGAATTATAGAATCATCAAGAATATTTTAAGGTGGTATTTACTGTACATGAACATAAATTTCAATATTTGCTCAATGCTTATCTATTTATTTTATAGACGTTTGATTTGTCATTTATATTACCCACTGTGCATAATAAATGAATTAGTAGAAGTGCCATAGAGCATTTTTATAATCCATCAGACAAAGGAAGTATTCGACTATCAGACTTTTAACTTGTGCAAGTCACTGTCCCATGCACTATTTTTAACAACAGACATTCTGAGAACCACAAAGGACTTTCTGTGGATGTTGGAGTCATCATACTTCCCAAATTGTTGACTAAGCAATTTCTTAGTATGTATATGTATGCGCCCGAAGAATTTACTGTACCGCAACACATAAACCACACCTTGTAATTATTATATTATCGCTGTGAATAAACATTGTAAAGATGAGTTTCAGACATATACAACACACAAAAAATAATAAACATTACACTTGTTAAAACGTATGTTTTATTAATTTATGAAGATATAAACAGTCTTTTGGAATTATGGTGAGACAGCGGTGTCGATTTCTGCAAATAAGAGTATGCGCAGTAAATTCAGGCAGCAGTAACATGTTTTCTCCCATCAGTTCGTAGAAGAAAACCAGCGTTCTCTTCACCCCAACCATGGCAAGATCGTCTCCAGTCTGTTCCATCTAAAGTAATGGAGGCAACTTTACTTCAAATTTCAGTGACCCTAAAGTGTTTATGAACAGTACTTTATCTATATTTTGACGTGCTCTATCGATTATCAAGTTTTTGATATTGACCGCCATTATTGAAATTGAATCTAAAATTTATATCACTGTCTTCATGGAGACACTGAATATTTTATTGCAAGAGACTGTAGTTCTAAAAATAGTTAACCGACAATGGCAATCAAATTTATTCCAGGATTTTCTACAATTAAACGTTTATGTAAGTATACTATGTATATTTTCCTATATTGCAGGTGTTAAAAAGTTTTAAACTAGTCAAGGTGAAGATGTGGTTTTTTAATTAATTTGCATTTTACATAGGTAATACAGTTTGAACTTTAATTAATATCATTATCATTAATTAATATCACTTATTTTTTTATTTTTTAGGTTTAACAATATTGGAGGGGTTTTTATTTGAGAAGACAGACTCAATCAAGTCTTTGAATGGGTGCAGCAGCTCTTTCAGTAATCAGAGTGGCAGAGATCGTGAGGGTCGGTATGGCACTGCGATGAGGAAGGCAACGGGAAACCACATTATTTTATCTCTAGTACAACATACCTTAATCTAGGATAATGGAACCTTCTGGAGTAAAATATTCCGGAGGTAAAATAGTCCCACATTCGGATCTCCGGGCGGCATATTCATAACTCACGTATCGTATCGCAATCCAAAGTAACATATCCAACGCGCTAGAGGTATGTCAAATAAGTGGATGTCTGTCTCGCGTGATGACGATCCCCTAGCTGTCCTTTTGGACCAGAACTGATTTTTTGGTCAAAAGAAAAAAGTGGAATCATAAAAACAAAAAACAACTACGACGAGGTGCGAACCCTCAACGTTGCGGCTTGGGAGGCTAACACATCGACCACTGAACCACGAAGGTATGCTGGCATGAACGCTTACGAAAATAGTATATAAGTAGAAAATACGCCCGTTGCTGTAAGTCGACAGTTGGGAATGCAATATGCTACCTTCGATATGAATATGCCTCCGGGCGGGGACTGCTTCGGAAGGAGTCATCAGCAACGATAAGTATAGATAACATTTAACGAGTCCGAGCGTGGAACGTTAGAGGCATGAAACAAGTAGGAAAGTTAGAAAATTAGAAAATTGAGACGGATAGGTTAGCATTAGACGTGGTAGGTATTAGTGAAGTGCGATGGCCAGAAGACTTCTGGAGCGGAGATTTTAGAGAAATACACACAGGATCTGTAGGAGAAAATTTGGCAGTAGGAATTGTTATGCGGAAGAAAGTAGGACAGAGTGTAGAAAATTTCTTACAGCAAAGTGAGAAATATTAGGAAAAGATCAGTACAGATTTCGAAGTAATAATAGAAAAAACAATAGGAGAGTGAAAGAGCGCTTGTAGATTTGTAGATTTGGAAAAAGCCTTCGACAATGTAAAATGGAAGAAGATGTTCGAAGCGCTCAAAAATGTAGGGCTGGGGTATAGGGATAGAAGAATAATTCCTAATTTATATAAAGAGCAAACGGCAGTTATAGAATTTGAGCAGGAACATAGAGAAGTAGATATCCGAAAGGGAGTGAGGCAAGGATGTGCGTTATCGCCTCTAGTTTTCAATTTATATAATATGGAAGATGCGATTAATACTCGGATTAATATTGTTAAAGAGAGAATAGCTGCTGGAATTAATATAAAGGGCCAAACTATTAATACCTATTCTCAGATTTGCGGATGTACGACATTGTACGGGTGCGAAACTTGGACGATAAGAGAAGTGGATGGGAAAAAATTAGAAGCATTTGAAATGTGGTGCTATATAGACGCATGATGAAGATACCGTGGATAGATAAGTATTAGAAAGAGTTGGAGGAAAGCGAAATTTATGGAAGACAGTAAGGAATAGGAGAGATAGGATGGTAGGACACCTTCTGAGGCACAAAGGCTTAGATCGTGACATACTAGAGTCAGAGATAGGAATAAATAGAGGCAGATTAGACTAATGCTCTCATATAGTTAGGGATGTAGGATGTTCAACTTTTGGGGAAATGCGTAGGTTAGCTCAGGATAGGAAAGGATGGAGGTATGCTTCCAACCAGTCTTCGGACTGAAAACTTTATGATGAACTTAAGTTGCTACTGTTAAAGACAATTAACGAACTACCTATTTAACAACACAACTATGCAATAAATTTAAATAAGTAACTTGTCACCAATAAAGTTAGCATTAATTTTTTTAAGTGTTTGTTAATTAAAGAACTGTAAGTACATAATTAATTATTTTTTTTAATTTATCTCTTTTTGCAGATAACTACAATTGAAAAATAACTTTATCATTTAACCAGATAAAAACAAGTACATAAACACAAATGTGTACAACCAATAAAATAAAAATGAGAGCTGAGAAAAATTTGCTTCTTTTAACAAATAGGTCAGGCAAAATAGGACAAAAACAGTTCAAAATCGGAACTAATTAACCTAAAGCTGATTTTTTGGGGAAACGATGTTTGATATAATATGTAAAACGTTTTGTAAAAAATCCCCACAAATCCGAGTGTCGGAAGACCTTGAAAATCGGCCGACAATCTGGGCTCTGAAAGTTTCGCGCGATGTCTCTGCGGTTGCTCAATTCGCTCAGTGTTATCGACAATTTTGAAAGGGAATTAAAATAATATTTTCAATTTGAGATGTCGACTTTCCCAACGGCACTGTTTCAGTGCGAATAATTAAGAAAACTTAATAAATCCCTCAATAAATCCTATAGCCTTTAAAAGTTTTCGACAAAATTGTTGAAATTATTGGCAAAATTAATTTAAAATATGTGAAAGATGGAGGACATCTGCTGCATATAGTTGTATGGCAAAACCCTGCCAGTTTTCTGAAATTTGCTCTCAGTACGAAACGCATGTAAAATCTCATTACTGACAAAATGTTATTGTCGTGTTCGATAACTATCAACAAAAAACTACAAAGTAGCAGGAAAGAATACGACGAGGTCTTGGTAGAGCAGTTGTTGAACTCTATTGACTATGAATACTGCAACTATCCACAACAATACGATTATTTATTGTTGTGGTAAGCGATGGCACTGATGTATTTATCCTTCTTCATCATGTATCTTCAAATTTAGATGGTTGATTCCTTCGTAAACGAAAAAAGGGAAATAATCATCGATTCACCGAAATTGTGAAACTGCAACTTTGTATTGGAAATTTCAAGGAATCAGTACTTGCATTTTATGCTCCGTCTGGATGCGATACCACGTCCGACTTTAACAAGAAGGGAAAATTGGTTTGTTATGCAACCTTCAAAAGAAATAATTGTTTATTGAAGAAGCAAGTATATTCTATAAACAGAGTGTGTAAATAACTACTGATCTCTGCAGTCGACAAGAAATTAAAACAAAGGATATGGTGGAATTTCAAAAAAAATAACGATATGAGGTACCTAAGTGTTTGTGCTGGATAGTAAAGCTATTAAGTTGATTTGTCGAAATTTGAGGGTACGAGCTATACATATAAGAAAAAAGTTGCATGATTATCTCTTACATTGCATTTCATCTAAACATTTTGTCTTCTACGGCAGGTGCTGTAAAGCAACATGTATTGCGCGTGTATTTCACCAGGTACAACAATAATGGATCAATAATGATCTATGTCCAACATAATCAGGATGATATTTTATGAGTGATGGACTTAGTGCAGTTGTCATTAGCAATGACGTCCACATTGAAGGTGGATAACGGCATTATACTCTTATTATAACCTCAAAATTATTGAACTTGGTTCCTTGTACAAAAACATAAATTTTGGAATACTCGTGCTGGTTCTCGTTCCATTGACCATTGGTTCCTTGTTCGAAAAGTAATAAACCCTGTTTTTTCCTTCTGAAGTTGGTTTTTACTCCTTATGGTAATCTTTCTTTATTACTTTGTCTTTATTTATAGCATAATTACATTGATTCCAACTCCATCAAAACAATAACTGTCAGAGAAGCTTTGAATGAGGAGATATATGAAAAAATAGCTGCTTTGTCAATGGAAAGCAATGAAAGTGATCAAGATGAAGGAGAAGTAGATGGTAGACAAGAGGCAGATGTGGTTAAGGGAGTCTTAGATAATGACGCATATGCGGAAGTAGATGCAGTTCCAACGGCTTCATCTAGCTTCCAATTATTAAATAACGTACCTGTTCAAAATGTAGATTCAGATCAAGGTGAAGGAGAAGTAGATGGTAGACAAGACGCAGATGTGGTTAAGGGAGTCTTAGATAATGAGGCATAAGCGGAAGTATATGCAGTTCCAACGGCTTCATCTAGTTTCCAATTATTAAATAATGTACCTGTTCAAAATGCAGATTAAGAGATGAGTGATGTAGATGACGATATTGCGGATCCAGATTTTGTGGCATTTGAAGATAATAGTACATCAGACAGTGAAAATGATCAAAATGGTGTTGAGGGAGAATGCAGGCAAGAGGTAGTTCAAAAAGGAAGATTAAGAAAGGGAAGGAAAAGGAAGTATTCTGATCAGACTGAACAGATTCGCAAGAAATTGAAAAATTCAAACAAAGCTTACATAAACAAAAGGGGTCAGAAAGTAAATGCAGAACCGTTTTTGGACTATCATTGCAACTGCAACGAAAAATGCTTCGAAAGAGTCGAAGTCGAAACACGAAGAGAAATTTTAAAAAAATATTGGGACCTGGGGAGCTACGACCTGCAAACTGCATTTATATGTGCTTTGGTAAAAGAAAACGAAATTAAACGAAAGAGGAAAGAGAAAGAGTAATAACGAGAAAAATCGTGCATTTACGAAAGTCTACCACATTCAGGATACCTACTGTAGTTTGTGAAAACTTTGGGCGTGTCAACTAAGAGAATAAATACCTCGCTAACCAAAGAAAGGACACTCGTTTTAAAGGATAATCGAGGACATCATGGTAACCATCGAAAAATATCGGATGATCGAATAAATTCGGTAATAAACAAAATACCAAAATACAAATCGCACTACAGACGTGAACAAACTGATCGTGAGTACCTCCAAACAAACATGACAATGGAATTTCTGTATTCTTTGTATAAATCTGAATACGAGAACCCTGTAAGTCTAAGCTACTACAAACACGTGTTTTACACGGAATTTAACCTTACAAGGAAGCCACTGAAGAAAGATACGTGCAACAAATGCGACACTTTTGCTGCAAAAATTTCATCATCAATTGGAGAAGAACAACAGAAATTACAGGAGGACTATACTGCACATTTAGGAGAAGCAGAGGAAGCCAGAAAGAAAATGAAACCAGATTTACAAAGAGCAATAGATGAACCAAGTGTGGAAGCATGTACTTTCGATTTAGAAAAGACTTTGCCATGCCAAGGATTCCCACAAATATTATTTTTTACAAAAGACAGTTGTGGCTGTATAATCTAGGAATCCATAGCTGAAAGAAGAGTGCCGGATATTGTTTTGTGTGGCCAGAGGGTACAGCAGGTAGAGGCGCCCAAGAAGTGGGTTCTTGTGTGCGAAAATTTATTGAGTTATATTTGAGTGAAGATATAAAAGAACTTTACCTTTGGAGCGATTCTTGCGGAGGTCAAAATCGCAATATTAAGATGTGCTTAATGTTGAAACATATTTTACACAATCACCCCACCTTGACTCAAATTTATTTACGATTTCTGATATCGGGCCACAGTTTTCTCCCGAATGATTCGGATTTTGGGGACATAGAGAAATCCTTGAAACAGCAGCAGAGACTTTATACGCCCCAAGATTACATAGATGTCATGAAAAAATGCAGAAAAAGGAATCCGTTACTTGTTACATCTATGGGAAAAACCGATTTTAAGAGCACTGGTCGTTTGGAAGACATGATAGTTAACAGGAAAAAAGATGCTAGTGGACAGAAAATTAATTGGCTTATGATTCGAGAAATCAAAATTGTAAAAGATCGCCCGTATAGTCTATTTTTTAAAAATTCTCACAGGGATGACGCCGAGTTTATTGAGATTGATATTAAACCAAAACAACGTGGGAAAAAGTACAAAGCGTGTACCAAAATAAAGTTATGAAAATGAAACGTAAAATTTCCTTAATGATAATAATTTTAAGCAATTTTCAGGGTCTTCCGACACACGGATTTTTGGGGATTTTTCACAGAACTAACTACATTTCCTGAGAAAATTAGCTTTAGGTTAATTAGTTCCGATTCAAACCCTAATTTGCCTGGCCTAAAAGTGTAAGACTTAAATGACGCCCATAAGAAAAAATAGAGTTGATGATGACCTGATCCAAACGAATCGTTTTTCTGCAAATCCATGAGAATGTGCCGATAGAACACTAATAATGTATCCACGTCTTTCCCATTAGGTTTTTCTTTTTCAATTTTGATGGACTGTAATTCATGGAAACATGTTGGAATAACATTTTGTATTTTGACGTCCTGTATCGATTATACTTTTCGACTACAATAATTCAAAGTATGAATTTTCTTTTTGCCTATTTTTTTCGTTATAACAGAAGTGTAACAATACTAACTGTGTATTACAGAAGTGCATTGTGCAAATTCTTGTTTATTCTTTCATTAAGTGAGATTCTGTTACGTGTTCGAAGTAAACAATTGCTAATAGATTGTTTATCAGGCAGTCGTTTTCGTAGCATTTGATTAAAAGCTACAATGAACACTTCTCATAACGGAAGCAGAATTTTACGTAATTTCCTTTCGAATATTTTATATAACCACATTTTGGTGGGCACGAAAAAAGTTTATACTACGCATATTTGATGACACACTTGTAAATTCTTTGCGTAATATCGATATCAGTTGACAATATTGACCGTCCTTTAATTTAATTTGATACTTCATACAGCAGCTTCTGACAAATGATGTTCAAACATTATCATTTCTGATTATTAACTTTATTATTAAGTGTTAAATGGCTGGGCACACTTGTCAATTTAAATTATACTTTATGTAGGTTAAATTCATTTTTAATTTATACAGGGCGTTTCACTAGGCACATGTTCCATCATTCTTATAATATTATTTTGCCTTTTTGAACTTTTTAACTATATTTTAGAAAGTAGGCCAAGTTATATTGCTTCTTGGGTGAATCCCGGAAGTATCTATCTATTAATTTTTAGGTACATTACGAAAAAGTCGAAAATGCACCCGCTTACTTTGTATTTTGTTGCCAGGCAATTAGACAAACAAAGTTAAGTGCCATTTTTGTTAAATTATCAACATTCCACAACATTTTTCTGATAAATACTTGCCTAATAACAAATTTTTATTTGACGAAACAAATTTAAAATAATTTATTTTGCATCCAAGGAAGACTCTTTGTTTTATATTTTTTTCTAGCCCATGCGTTGGTATAAGAGCAACTTCCTTGACCTTTCTATCTATGTAGTAACTGTCAAATGAATGGTCCAATTTATTCTCGTTAATTCTATTTTTAGTCACAATAGTTTTTGATTTAATAACCTAGTTTCATGATTAATTATTAGAAATGCATTGAATTTTTAGTAATCACATGGTATTTGAGCAAATATTTAAATATTAATCAATAAAAAGAACAATACAGGAAAATATCTCATTTATCTAAGAGTCCTCGAGAGATTTATATTACGAGACATTGAACTATGACTTTCAACATATGTTCATAAGTACCATAGTCTTATTAAAAATCTGTCGTTTAAATTGAAGATAGCAACATGTGCAACATGAGCTGACCATAAAATGATGTATATGCTCACATAAAAAGATAAGAAATACCATTTAGAACATAATCAACATCAAGGTGTAGATATAAAAAACAAAAATAAAAAAAATCGATATAATTTAAAACATCTTAATTTATTTGTTCAAAAAGAGTCCATACAAATGATTCGAGAAGGCACTATCGGTCCTACAGATATCAATAAACAGCGTATTAACCGATTGAACACATACATACAAAAAACCGACTTTCATAATAATAGTATAAAATTGGAATAGATGTATGGAACTTAGTAACTAATTAATGCTAGTCATCACATATGTATTAAATTATTCATTTGAAAATAATTACATGCTAAGATATAAAAAGAGTAGGAGCATGTTATAGATCTATCACAGAGAACGGACCTCTCACCCTTTTCCTTATACAAGGCTATCCCATTTTACTGGAAATTAGACTAACATCCGTGCGATTCGCACCTAAACACATAAAATTCTAAAATAAATTAAAAAGAAATCTCACGAAATTTCAGCCTCGATTACATGGGACGCCCTATATGACATTCTTCATAATAATTATGCAATTTTTTAAAATGTATTTTTTGGATGAGTAAGGATTTTTTCTTTTATTAAATATACATAATTATTTCGAAGTAATTAATATGTAAAATTTAATTAAGGTGGAAAGGCCTACTCGATTCGCCCGCTCAAATAAAAAATTACGCAAAGTTCAGCGCCATCTAGTGGTGGCAGCGGGGAAACCGGTCTCCGATTGATTCGAAAAATTATCACCTAAAAATGTGGAATATCCTCGATTTCTTTTTTGTAAAAAGTACAGTATAAAACACGAGTATTTGGCAGTATACATGCTTACAACACAGAAATTTCATATTAAAAAAATTGTAAATGTATGTAAAAATGTGCAATATTGGAATGACGAAACAGTTTGTTGAGCTTGCATACCCTAAAAGTAGTCGAATAATTTTTTATCACAGCTCGTCCCGGATCAAAGGCGGCCGCGTCTAACAGTCTTTTTTCTGGTCATCACAGTTTGCAATTACAAATTGGTCCCCCTATTATTCGCCCCTTTAATTTCGTACGCACTCGTTTTATCCGCGTCGCACTAATTTTTGTTAGACAGTTTCTTTGCCTTCTAGTTTCTTGGCTATGTCCGCTATTACTTCTTTGTATATTAAAGGGTCTATGTTCTTCCCGAGTTGGTAGAGGACAAACCAGTCCCCTATTTGGCACCTATGGGATATGGTTTCTACATGCTGTTGGCTGGAAAGGCGAGATCGGGCTCTGAGGAGGTACAAGCGTAGTTTAGGAGCCATAACCACAGCCATGCGATACAACAAAGAAATACCAGAAAGGATACTCAAGATAATAAACCAGAACCACAAGAACACGTAGATCTTCTCATTTACTATGTTCAGAGGAAGAACACAGAGCCCATCGAACTTCTGAACCGTTCCGGAAGGACCATATTTGTGGAAGGTACATTTGGTTAGTTTTGGGAACACTCTCGCCATCGGGTCTATACGATCTTCCGGTTCCATTTCCGTGAACTTTATCACATCACTGCCGTATGTGCTAAATTCACCGTCTAAGAAGAAGTCCATAAAGAAAATTTGGCCTACCACGTTAATAAAATTTAGAGTCTCGCATATAAAGAACCTAAAGGCATAAAAGTTTTGCATGTGGAGGTTCGTGGTGAAATAATCCACGAGGAGTCTTTTCCTATCGTTCTTGCACTCTTCGTTAACTATGGGGCAGTTGAGGTCGAGGACTAGCATCCTAACTCTACCCCCTTCCCATGTTTTCCATAAATACCTTGGAATGTAGAAGAGCATGGCTTGGAAGAACAATACGAAGCAGACCCACTGATAGTATTTGTGATATTTAACTTCGTCCCTACCGTCAACGTGTGACGCCACCCCTGGCTGCACTATGTCGTGTCCGATTCTCCCCGTTAACCTGTTGGGGACGGTGAAGGTTGAGTAAATCCAACAATAGGTGTCCATCACGTCCAAGGGGATGTCATCCACTATGCAATCGATCGGATCCCCGATATATTGGCGACTCGTCACTAACAACGAAAACGCAACTAATATTATAACAGTCGCTTTGTAATGCAACCGAAACACATTGTTATCGATGCAGACTGCATCGATTTTCAGCAGCCCCTTAACAGAGCCGAACACATCAAACATCGTTACAGTTCTTTTCAGTCACTCTGGCACTCGCGAATACACTTAACACTAACAGAAATTAATTGCGAGTATAATTGTTTCTGGCACTTTTTAGCCCTAATTTGTTCTACTGTATATTTAGTTGTGCTCTCGATGCTGACTACGCGCGTTACAACTGCAAGGATCATAGGAAGAGGGGGGACCGGAGGTTGGAGGGGTGAACAAACCAGCTATTGGGCCCCCTCTAATCTAGCCTCCAACACAGGCGAGAGTTCACTTCGCCAACAGACGTAAAGTGCAGGAGTCCTTGCGGCCGCCTTTGTCCTCTTGCATCCAAAAACTGAAATCTGCACTCATAAAGTTTTCCTGGAAACAAATTCGGCTATCTGTGCAATAAAACATTTTATATGTAAAGAAACAAACATTACAACAGAATAAAATAATTTATAAAAAATAAAAATGTAGATAATAGAAAAAACTGTGGTATAAAAACTTGACTTGCCTTGTAATGCTTAAATTTGCATATTTATAGAATGCAATGACTAGAGAACATGGCCAAAATAAATATTCTTTTCTTGGAATCGTAAAAACTGGCTTTGGTTTATGCTTGTGCATTTACAGACTAGCCAAGCACGTACACAGCTGGAGAACAGCTTGTTGCACACAGGTAGGCGACCTAAAATGTCCCCTTTACTAGTTATAAAGATCCCTTAAGACGTTTATCTCATTTTAAACACCGCATTTTAATGTATCCCAAAGTTTGTGAATATTTGCCAGGTTTCCTTCTTGCCCAGCTATTGAAATCAGATTGGAATATTGCCAACAAATATTGCACCTCGTTTTAAAACTTCTTTCTTTCACATCTCTGTTTGAATTTAGAGAAAAGTTATCCACTGAGCAAGTTATGATAGGTATTATCAAACACTTTTAGTTGAATTTGACAAAACAAAAAATGTATGTACCTACTTAACAGTGAAATAGGCCCCAAATGCCTTCTCTTGTGTTTTGGAGATGCCGATCGAGACGGTTTGACATAGGAAACTTTATAACAAGTAGCACGACGGATTTCAACATACACAGGTCATTTAAATTGCAGATTATAACGGTGAAGGTCAGCGAACTTCTGTGACGCGACATTTTGTTAAAATAAATTCATTTTTCCAGGTAATTTACATTATTATGTGAAGGCAATAACCTATAATTGCAAAAGTGGATTTAATAATAATATCTTAATAAATTATAGTAACTTCCACATCCACTCTTTCCTGTCCTAGTCTAACTTATTTATGTATATCCTGTCGTCTGATAATCTGATATTTCTATCAAGTGCTGCCTGTCCTCAGTCTCCCCCCTCCTTTTAAAGGTTTTCTTGGTGTACCTCTTCTGATACGTTCTTCCGTTCTTGCTTCGTATGTTCTCCTGGTAGACTTTTCTTCTGGAATTCTGTGCATGTGACTCACCCATCCCAATTGTTTCCGTTATAGACTCCAAAACGGCTGGACCGATGTTGATTAAATTTTCAAGAAATCTTCAGATTAGCCCAGCGGGTGAACCTGTGAAGTTTGGTAGCGATCGGATCAACATAATGTTTTTTATAAATTATGTGAAGCCGGGGCGGATAATTTATAAAGTGACAATTGACAGCAAACGTCAAACGGCATATGTCATTCGCAGTTTATCAAGTTTCAAACGATTTTACCACAATTATTTCTTCTGAGGCAGCAACGCGCCGGGTACCAGCTAGTAAATTATAGCTAAGAACCATCTCGATCACGTCAGCTTTCAAACAAAAAAAAACGCATCAAAATCGGTCCATTCGTTTAGGAGCTACGATGCCACAGACAGACACACAGACACGTCAAACTTATAACACCCCTCTTTTTTGTTGGGGGTTAAAAAAGGGAAAATAAAGGCGCACATTTTGCACTGTACTGTACTCCAGGTAGAATACTTTGTTAAATTGAGGCCCGGTTTTTCAAAGAATCCAACACCGGATTAAGTCTGACACCGGCTTCGTTGCTTTGCTACAACCAATCAGAAAGCCGGTATCAGAGCAACTTTCTAGCAAATACAGCACAATAACCCAGGAAGTAATACACCTTTTACCTGGTGTGCGCGCGCAGCAGGTAGAATTATTGGGGGCGGTCCTAAGCTGTGGCGCGAACAGGTAATACTTGAAACAGCCTGTATATTAATTCCACTCAGTTATCCTGTCTTTAATATTCATCGCATTTTCCATATATAAATTGAAAAATAGAGGCGGTAACGCACATCCCTGCCTCACTCTCTTTCGGATATCTACTTCTCTATGTTCCTGCTCAAATTCTATAACTGGCGTTTGCTCTGTGTATAGATTATGAATTATTCTTTTATCCCTATACTTCATCCCTACATTTTTGAGCACTTTGAACATCTTCCATTTTACATTGTCTACGAATCGTATACCTGTAGCCGCTCTTTCCTTTTTCTACTGTTTTTTTTGTATTATTACTCGTAAAGCTAGAATGGCCTCACGCGTTCTCCTTTTTCTTCTAAATCCTAAATTCTCCTAATATTTCTTCCGCCCTATTCTCCATACTTCTTAGAACAATTTTAGTTAAAATTTTTGACTCGTTTTGGGAGTTAAACTGATCATCATCATAAGGTTCTCAGTCTGAAGACTGGTTGGACGCGTACCTCCACTCTTTTCTATCCTGAGCTAACCTACGCATTTCCCTAAAAGTAGAACATCCTACATCCCTAACTATTTGAGAGCAGTAGTCTAATCTAGGCCTACCCCTACCTCTTTTTATTCCTATCTCTGCCTCTAGTATGTCGCGAACTATTCCTTCGTGTCTTAGAAGGTGTCCTACCATCCTATCTCTCCTACTCTTTATTGTCTTCCATACCTTTCGCTTTTCCCCAACTCTTTCTAATACTTCCCTATTGCTAACCTTATCTATCCACGGTATATTCATCATGCGCCCGTAGCACCACATTTCAAACGCTTCTACTCTTTTTCTATCCATTTCCCCTATTGTCCATGTTTCGCACCCGTATAATGCCGTACTCCATACATACGACTTTAAGAGTCTCTTCCTAGTCTCAATATTAACCGTTCTCGAACATAACAGTTGTTTTTTTCTGTTAAACGCAACTCGGCCCTGCGCTATTCTTTGTTTTATATCTTTAGTTGAGTTATTTTACTTCCTAAATAGCAGAAATCCGTGACCTCCTCTATCTTCTCATTTCCTATTTGTATGTCAACTTTAGTTCTATTTTCACATCCCCTACATACCAAAATTTTAGTTTTCTTTTTATTGAATTTCATGCCATAGTTCTGTGTCAAAACTGCTTCCATTTTATTCAAAGCCGCTCCTAATTCTTCTTTGCTAGATGCTAGCACTGCTATATCATCCGCAAATCTGAGCATGTTAATAGTTTGACCCTGTACGTTAATCCCTGAGGCTGTTCTGTCCTTAACAATATTAATAGCATCTTCGATATATAAGTTGAAAACTAGAGGTGACAATGCACATCCCTGTCTCACTCCCTTCCGGATATCTACTTCCCTTCGTTCCTGCTCACATTCTATAACTGCCTTTTGCTCTTCGTAGAGATTATGTATTATTCTTCTGCCCCTATATTTCATCCCTACCTTTCTCAGCACTTCGAACATCTTCCCCCATTTTACGTTGTCGAAGGCCTTTTCTAAATCTACAAATACTATATAGACGCTCTTTCTCTTTTCTATCGTTTTTTCTATAATTACTCGTAAAGTTAGGATGGCCTCGCGCGTTCCTCTGTTTCGTCTAAATCCGAACTGATCTCCTAATATTTCTTCCGCCTTTTTCTCCATCCTTCTTTGCACAATTCTAGTTAAAATTTTTGACGCATGGGAAGTTAAAATGATGGTTCTGAAATTTTCGCACCTATCCGCGCCTTTCCTTTTTGGCAAAGCTACCATGATGTTCCGTTTGTAATCCTCTGGAATCTCGCCTGTCAGGTATATACGACTAACTAATTTAAATAAACGATCTATTACCTCTTGACCTGCGCACTTTAAGATTTCTGCCTGCAAGCCATCTATACCTGGCGCTTTATTATTCCTTAAACTTTTTAGTGCTAGCTCAAACTCTTCTCTCATTATAGGATTCCCTAGGTTATCCCCCTCTACACTGCTTTCGCGTTCTAATATATCTTGCACTTCCTGTCCCGCATATAAGTTTCCTAAATACTCTTTCCACCTATCTGCCTTCTCCCCGCTTTCGATTAGGATATCTCCTGCCTCATTCCTAATGCTTTTGGTACTAGATCCAATTTCTCTAAAATTTCTCCTAAAATTTTCACACTTATCCGCGCCTTTCCTTTTTGGCAAAGCTACTATGATGTTCCGTTTGAAATCTTATGGAATCTTGCCTGTCAGATATATGCGATATATATAGGATACCTCCTGCCTCATTTCTAATGTTTTTGATACTAGATCCAATTTCTCTAAAATCTAATTATTTTTTTTGCTTCATCAGCCTTTCGTACTACGAACTTATCTTCCACTTCTTTGCATTTATTATCGATCCATTGCTCTTTCGCTTTCCTACATTTCCGAATAATTTCCCACTCGATCGCCTTATATCTTTGTTTCCCTCTTTCATCTAACCTATTTTTATATTTTCGCCTTTCCTCTATTAGACTCACAATATGTTTTGTTATCCAGGGTTTTCTACTTTATATATCAATTTCTAGTTTGCAGAAATTTTAAATGCGACCTGATAATAAAGACGTTATTGTAAGGTTTTATTGCAGTGGGTGGATAAGATATAGGTACTTGGGTAATCCCTTCTTCCTAGTACTAAAACTATATATTTTATCTGGCTTCCTGTTTTCGACTGAAGCTGTGTATTATCTGTTCATAATCTTCCCACTGGAAACCATGTTCTCTTTTTGCTTGCCGCTTTTCCTGTTCCTTTTAGCAAGATTTCATAATATTTTATAATATTAACAGTCTCTTCGATATCTAAATGCTCTATCTAATTTTTTCCCAAATATCTACTTCTTTACGTTCCTAATACTCAAATCGTACAACCCCTTTTTACTCTTCGCACAAATTATGTATTATTTGGAACATCTGATGGAAAATTTTAAAATACTGCGTTTACAAACCGAAAGAATCTTGATGATTCTATAAATTATTATTTAAAAATGCAACATATGAACGTACAAACCCAAAAAACAAATTTCTATTAACAAATTCATCTGGACTTAAACATTTTTCAAATCCTACAAAAACGTGAAATTAATTAAGTCCGAAAAGATTTGATGTAGGTGCAAATAGACATAGGCAGAGTCATAAGAAGATACCGACTAATGCACAATAACGTAGGTAAGCCGGATGACTCAACGGTTTGCCTGGACAAAGGTAAAAGCTACCCGGTTCTATCAAACTGCATTCCTATGGGGTTACTTTACAATGCAGAGAAACACTTGGAAGTTGAACTCAAGGCCTATATCGTATCTGCATAACAGCAGCCTTTATTATTCCCATTATGTGAGGAAATGCAAATTTAAATAAGTAGTGTAATTATGCTCATACGGTTTAATTGATTGATTTCACATGGAGATACATGATTTATGCGGTCTTAAATAAACTTACTTGACGTTTGCAATTATCTGTCACACTTTCTGCCCGCAAGCGCTAATTTAAGAATTCAAAAATTTCATTACACCCTTAGAACTTTTTTTTTTTTAAATTTCAAATGGAAACACTTTCGCTATATCTAGGACGTTGTGTGACTCGCAGTACTAGAGGGGGAGTAGAACTGACAAACAACCCTTAATCTGACAAGTTGGATATATCTAAGAGAAAGAAGAAAGGAGAAAAGAGAAAGAAGTTCATGTATCAGCATTTGACATTCATTATGTCAGATAATGAGGACAGGTCAAGGCTTACTAAGTCCAAACTGACCTGTGATTGAACATACTTTATTTATCTCTTCTGTCAAAATCAATTGGGATAACTAATTTTGATGTGTTTATTAATAGAACCGCCTACACATCTTCAATAATCTTGCACATTTTTTGCTCTATCCTTACACTGTCCACTCAAATATAAATTTTAGATACCCATACATCCACATTAGTAAAGTAATCGCGAAACATGCACGCCAATTTCGATGGTATCGAGCAGACACAGACCCATAATTTAATTCAGATAGTAGTAGATGTTTAGCTTGTAATCAAGAAGATAAGCAGCCGATGCTGGTATGCAAATGAGATACTTAAAAAGAATTTTTTATCTATGCTCGGTAAACCATGCACGTGAATATGCTACCTAACATCTCTATATAGCTAATGTGCGGCTTTTTAAGTATAATTTTATGAATCTGGATAAAAACCGGTTTGCATATTATGCATCTTGAGACTGAATATAACCTTGTTCAAATATGCGTTTGCAAGAATTTTCAGGATGGGACGCTCATTTCTAATAATCCTTCATCATCTGACCATGTAAATTAAGTCGCCAATATAGGTTATTCGCATTAGGGATTCCCATCTCAAACAGGTACATAAACTATTCATGTACTTCAATATAAAATGGGAAAATCGTCAGAATGTGGCAGAAATTTTAAAGTTTGCAGGTCAAGATGTAAGAGAGCGTTTATTTAAACTAGTTACACAAAAATAATAGCTCAGTACATGGACAAACTCCCCAGAACGCAATATTTCCATCTGCATGTTTATTTTGACGGTGTTGTAATCAGATATGGAAAAACCTAATGGAGTAAATTTTCGTGACAACAAAGTGATGAAACAAACCTGATTGTTGTATTAGTTCATTATCAAACTGCATGTATAACTTAGAAGAAAAGAAAATGCATGTATTCTGCTGATTAGCACTTTAACAAAACAAAAGTTAACCATAATCACTCTAACTGTACTGCCTATTTACATAACCACAGAGTTAAAATAGTCGTAACCCAGACAACAATGTAAGTATTTAGTTGCATATTGTGGTTTGGTATTTTTTTTGATTTTTCTCAAACCCTCGTCGTATTTTCTGTAGTAATACAATAAGTGGTCTGGAATAATTGTCGGAAATTTTACGAAAGCTGTTGCGTTGCTTGGTAGCCACCAGTGTAAATTTGACAGTTAAAAGATCACGAGCGCTTGCGCGAGTGATCTTCTGTCAAATTTACACGAGTGGCTAGTAAAAGCAACAGCTTGAGTAAAATTACCTAAAAATTCCAGACCACGAATTGTATTTGACAAGATTATTTTTTGAATCGAAGAAAGGTAGTTCAAAATGAAATTTTATTTCAATTAATTCACATACAAAGAAATGTGTTGGGAATATTTGACGTTTGGCAGGTACTAAAGTAACTAGATTATACATTATAAATGCACCTACAAATTGGCAACTTGTCAACAAACAAAATTATCGAAAAAATTACCGGGGGTAAATACATAAGAGATCATTTTTTTATCGATAAATAAAGTACTTGTACCTTGACGCAGTTCTAGTAATACTGGGACGGGTGGGATGGCTTGCGCGCTTCAATGATATAAAGAGCCGAACCATAGGTTTAACCATATTGGAGGGGTTTTTATTTGAGAAGCCAGACTAAATCAAGTCCCTGGAAGGGGGCAGCAGCTCTTTCAGTAATCATAGTGGCAGAGATCGTGAGGGTTGGTATGGCACTGTGATACACACTACTGCGATGTGGAAGGCAACGGGAAACCACCACATTATTTTATCCCTAGTACAGCGTACTTTAATTTATGATGATGGCACCTTCTGGAGTAAAATATTCCGGAGGTAAAATAGTCCCACATTCGGATCTCCGGGCGGGGACTGCTTCGGGGGGAGTCATCAGAAATGATAAGTGTAACATCTCACGAGTCGGAGCGTGGAATGTTAGAAGCATGAAACATATGTGCTAGATTTTATGAGAGGGCACGAAAATTTAATAATTACAGGAGATTTCAATGCAGTCGTAGGCACAGGGCGAGAGGGCGGAATAGTTGGCCCCTTTGGATTAGGCAATAGGAACGATAGGGGAGTTAGACTGATAAAGTTCTGCGATAAACATAACTTAACGGTCGCGAACACTCTATTTCACCATCATGTTAGGAGATGCTATACGTGGAAGATGCCAGGAGACTTAGGGAGATATCAAATAGATTACATTCTCGATAGGCAAAGATTTAGAAATCAAGTTAGGGATTGTAGAAGTTATCCAGGAGCAGATATAGATAGTGATCACAACATAGTCGTTATGAAAGCCAATCTTAAATTTAAGATTTTGAAAAAAAGAAGCGGAAGAAGGTATCTTGACCCAGAGAAACTAAAAGATGATGATATGCGCAATAAGTTCGAGAAAAAGACAAACGAAGCACTAAAGGGCACGGGTGGAAATATTGTTAGGGACATAGAGGCAGAATGGAATTGCATTAAAACAATTTAGTTTCCTCAGCTAGGGATATTTTGGGTCATAAACAGAATGAAAGTAGGAAACCCTGGATAACAAAACATATTGTGAGTCTAATAGAGGAAAGGCGAAAATATAAAAATAGGTTAGATGAAACAGGGAAACAAAGATATAAGGCGATCAAGTGGGAAATTATTCGGAAATGTAGGAAAGCGAAAGAGCAATGGATCGATAATAAATGCAAAGAAGTGGAAGATAAATTCGAAGTAGGAAAGACTGATGAAGCATATAAAATAATTAGGAGAAATTTTAGAGAAATTGGATCTAGTACCAAAAACATTAGAAATGAGGCAGGAGATATCCTAATCGGAAGCGGGGAGAAGGCAGATAGGTGGAAAGAATATTTAGGAAACTTATATGCGGGACAGGAAGTGCAAGATATATTAGAAAGCGAAAGCAGTGTAGAGGGGGATAACCTAGGGAGTCCTATAATGAGAGAAGAGTTTGAGATAGCACTAAAAAGTTTAAGGAATAATAAAGCACCAGGTATAGATGGCTTGCAGGCAGAAATCTTAAAGTGCGCAGGTCAAGAGGTAATAGATCGTTTATTTAAATTAGTTAGTCGCATATACCTGACAGGCGAGATTCCAGAAGATTACAAACGGAACATCATAGTAGCTTTGCCAAAAAGAAAAGGCGCGGATAGATGCGAAAATTTTAGAACTATCAGTTTAACTTCCCATGCGTCAAAAATTTTAACTAGAATTGTGCAAAGAAGGATGAAGAAAAAGGCGGAAGAAATATTAGGAGAAGATCAGTTCGGATTTAGACGAAATAAAGGAACGCGCGAGGCCATTCTAGCTTTACGAGTAATTATAGAAAAAACGATAGAAAAGAGAAAGAGCGTCTATATAGGATTTGTAGATTTAGAAAAAGCCTTCGACAACGTAAAATGGGGGAAGATGTTCGAAGTGCTGAGAAAGGTAGGGATGAAATACAGGGACAGAAGAATAATACATAATCTCTACAAAGAGCAAAAGGCAGTTATAGAATGTGAGCAGGAACAAAGGGAAGTAGATATCCGGAAGGGAGTGAGACAGGGATGTGCATTGTCACCTCTAGTTTTCAACTTATATATCGAAGATGCGATTAATATTGTTAAGGAAAGAACAGCCTCAGGGATCAATGTACAGGGCCAAACTATTAACATGCTCAGATTTGCGGATGATATAGCAGTGTTAGCATCTAGCAAAGAAGAATTAGGAGCGGCTTTGAATGAAATGGGAGCAGTTTTGACACAGGGCTTCGGCATGAAAATCAATAAAAAGAAAACTAAAATTTTGGTATGTAGGGGATGTGAAAATAGAACTAAAATGGAAATACAAATTGGAAATGAGAAGATAGAGGAGGTCGCGGATTTCTGCTACTTAGGAAGTAAAATAACTCAAGACGGTAGGAGCACTAAAGATATAAAACAAAGAATGGCGCAGGGCCGAGTTGCGTTTAACAAAAAGAAACAACTGTTATGCTCGAGAACGGTTAATATAGAGACTAGGAAGAGACTCTTAACGTCGTATGTATGGAGTACGGCATTATACGGGTGCGAAACTTGGACAATAGGAGAAGCGGATAGAAAAAGAGTAGAAGCGTTTGAAATGTGGTGCTACAGACGCATGATGAAGATACCGTGGATAGATAAGGTTAGCAATAGGGAAGTATTAGAAAGAGTTGGGGAAAAGCGAAAGGTATGGAAAACAATAAAGAGTAGGAGAGATAGGATGGTAGGACACCTTCTAAGACACGAAGGAATAGTTCGTGACATACTAGAGTCAGAGATAGGAATAAAAAGAGGTAGGGGTAGGCCTAGATTAGACTACTGCTCTCAAATAGTTAGGGATGTAGGATGTTCTACTTTAGGGAAATGCGTAGGTTAGCTCTCAGGATAGAAAAGAATGGAGGTACGCGTCCAACCAGTCTTCGGACTGAGAACCTTATGATGATGACATGTTTAATTGTATGAAAGTTTTATTGTCATGGCAAATAATCGAGAATCAAGGTAGTGAAAAAATCGCGAGAGCTTGCTCGAGCGATTTTTTCTACTTCCCTCGATTCGAGATTTTTTGCTGAATGGCAATAAAATTTGAATACGATTTGAAATGTATTTATCTTATAAAAAAATGATCTCGAATGTATTTTAGGGAGGTTAATACACAACTACATTATACGGACAATTTAATTGGAAATAGAAGATTTAATGAAACAATAAACATTTTAAATTAACAGAACATATTAAAATATTTAAATATATTGTGTAGAGTTTGACTGATATTTAGTTACATACATAGGTATTTTGAACATTGAAAGTGCAATGGTTATATGTTATATTATGACCAGATTTTTTTGCATATTATTATTAATGTTTTCAGTGGTAAAAATATTAGATATTAGATATTATTATCATATTAAAAGCCCAATCATTCATTATCAGTCCAAGTTCTTGATTTGAAGTAATTTCTAGAAGTTCATAATGCTTCTCTTTTAAAAATATTTCGAACTGTTTCCATATTGACTTTTGATTTTTAACTGTACTCCTCGGAGTAACACTCTACAGTTTTTTGAATATCTTCCAAAGATTCTTGGCCAAATCTTGCCATTTCAAAACGACGATGTTGCAAGAAAACTCGAAAATAATATGACAGTGACAGTTGCCGAGGTAGAAATTTCATCGATTTTAAGAAATTGAAGAAATATCATTGGCTCTTAGAATAGGCGTGTATTAACCGAAATAATACACGCTTCTAGACCCAAATGAAATGTTCCTATTGGTCAATTTGACGATGAAAAAAATAATCCTTATTATGCGTGATGTAAATTTCAATTTGTTTACAAACATATTACGAAATGAGTTCATCATAGAGAAGTAATAAAAATTACCTACCAATAAAACTTTTAATTATTGCCACCATGATTTGATACGATGGTCCATCCGAAATATAAAATATAGTTAACGTACCCAATGACTAATAGCGAAGGTAACATATAGCAATCAACTAGACCTTCCAAAGTAATGGAATTATTTTTAAATAGCGTATATTAAATTAACATCCTAGGTACACCTTTACGTGAACTCGTTTCCGCAGTATTTCGTTAGTAGTGTTAAATTTCTGGTAAGTACAGGATTCATTTCAATAAGCTTAGATAACTTTGGAGTTACTCAAACTAGGATTATTAAACTGACAAGCATCGTTTTTTGAAAATAAAATAATTGAATATGAAAGAGTATTTCTGGTGGTAAAATATGTCTGGTAGTCAGTTGGAGTACACAATACACTCAAGCAGAACTCCCCGAGACCGCAGAAAAAACTGTAAAAGTTGGCAATTGACTTATTACTAACCGATTTTATTACAATATTTATCAACCAAACAGTTTTATGTAATTTAATAGCTTCTTGTTCTGTGCATTATATTTTTGTTCTATTTATCGTGCTTTCTCGTGCCACATCAATAGTTTGCGAGACATTCTTCACAAATGGTCGCCCATGAAACTCAATCTGTCACATCCGGTGGTTCCATCAAGATAACGAAAGTCAACTTCTAGCTTTCGTCAACAAATAGACATTGACCTAACCCATTTTTTTACCCTCTGCCACACACCGTTCCGAAACACGTTTAATTTTCTGTGCGAGTGATTTGGCACAGAATGTCGCTGTTTAGTGAAAACTAAAACCATTGTGTCTAACATAACTGCACATTGCTCTAGTCCCAATACAATAACAAAAAATTTATATGCTCCATGCTTCGTGTATCATCTATTCTAATTGAATGATTTTAAGCACAATTAAGATGAACTTTTGGTCTGTAGCGTCCGGAGCGTACTGTCACGTTACATGATGAATGGTACTACTTATGTGGTCGTTTACAGGTTGTGATGTGTGTAAAAATATTTTGTGCTGAAACGTGCGTGTCACATTAATGATCGGTGAACATGTAAGTTTTTTTTGTATAAATGTTTATTAACCAGCTAATTGGCATTAAAAGGTTTAAATATTTGCTTTACATATTGTCGTGCAAGATAAATAAATGGCTTAAAGCTATTCTTAAAATAAATTATTAGCATTAATCAGAAAAGTGGATGAAATCTGCAAAAACTAATAAAATCAGAAATATGGGGTTGGGTGAATTGTTTATGTCTGATGAAGGTACTGCAGGAAGGAGGTAGCTGCGACATTAGCAATCGGATAAGCGCATGCGTGGTAGTAGTTTGCTACTTACGCTTATGGTAACGAGTAGCTGTTGGAAAAGACAAAATATATGTTAGAAAAATTATCAAGTCAAGCCAAGTAGGACAACGGTTTTCAAACTGTGGGGCGCCATGAATGAAGCTGAAATTTGGATGATGCCTAGACAGCTGAGATATTTATTCATTCGTATTTTAATGCATGGCCAACCAATTTATCAGGAAGAATTGTGGGAAGAATTTAAAGAAGCAATGTCACAAGATTATGAAAGACGTTACAGCAATACTGAAGGACAAAAAAGCCTATATTCAAATTAGTTCCATGCTTTCTGCGGAAGGTTACAATCTTTCAATGTTTCCTACCATGCCACGACATTAAATATGCAAATGAAGAACAAGCAATAGAAATAGGATCACGACAATATAAACACCTAAATGAAAAGCAGAAAGAAATTGTATAGATATTATTTTGGGTAAATGTGATGCTAACATAAATGAATCAATTTCTGAATCTTCATGTTTTTATATAGACGGTCCAGGAGGCTCCTGTAAGACTTATGTTTATACAACCCTTTACAGCTTACTGAAGAGTAAGAATAAAATTGTTTGTATCATGGCCTTCACGGGCATAGCAGCAACACTACTTCCTCATGGCAGAACAGTTCATAAAAAGTTTGGGTTACCTGTTCCTCTATTTTTAGATTCATCTTCCAGCTTTAAGAAAAATTCAAAAGAAGCAGATTATTTAAGGAGTGTAGATGTTTTTATTTGGGATGAAGCTCCTGTGGCACCAAGGTATGCTTTAGACATTATAGACAGAACCTTACGAGACTTTATGAATTGTGATGTTCCGTTTGGTGGGAAAATTATGGTGTTGCGAGGAGATTTTTGACAATTGTTACCAGTTAAAATAAATGCTACCCGCTGTGAAACAGTGAATTTAAGTATCAAATTTAGTTCTCTTTGGAGTTATTTCCGTAAATTTTCTTAAACACAAAATATGCGGGCTCTATCACAGGAACAAGAATTCACCAAGTTTTTATTGGATGTTGGAGATGGAGTTTTGAACGATATGAATAGCAATTTAGAATTGCCACAGAGATGTATTTATAATTCGGATATCATTGAACGTATATATGGAGGAATCAATTAGAGAAAAGCGATTCATAGATATGACCTAATCAGCTATTCTGATGTTGAAGACATTAACAAAAAAGTGGTAGAACTGTTAGTTATAAAAACAGAAAAAATATACATGGTGATTCTTTTAAGGCGGCCATTAGAAAATTTCTTATTTGCAAATAAGATAGAAACTTGAAACCTGGGTTCCTGTCATAATCGATCATGGCGAATCCAAAAATACAATTTTCAAAATGGCGGCACTTTCGGAAATACCGGAAGTTGACGCCATCTTTGTTATTTTAAATGGATACCCCCCATTTTTATTTTATTTTTGAATTCGGCATTAAATTCTGCGTATAATGCACCCAGGCTGTCAGCACTTATCTGTCATAGTTTTTGACATATGCCACTTTTTGTTTTAAATTTAGCATTTGCAGGGGTTCATTTAAAAATTCATATCTCTTAAACCATTTAAAGTGGGTAAATGAGCTTTTTTAGGTTGATTCCCTAAAGTTCAAGGAATCATTTCCCTGTAGGGTTAATGTTCAACGACGTTTCCAATGGTTGCTGCGATTTTTTGAAGATGACAATCAAAAAATGCCAAAAAGTCATTTTTTTTTAATGGCAATGGGCAAATTTTATTATGTCAACCGACGTAGGATTAAATTTGAAAGGGACTTATATCAAGGTTTCCTATACCTATCTCAAATAGTTTTTTAATTATTCGTAGTTTTTTGTAAAAGATTAAACGTTATTCCCAAAAAACATAGAAGCCTATGGAACCAAAGAAAAAAATTAGTTTTAGAACTGTCATCTTTTAGTTCTCCATTAATTAAAAGTTAAGTTAAGTTAAGCACGTTCTTGATTTTGTTTTGTACGCATAAATGGCTTTTTATTCGAATGAAGTTGTTTTTGATTTATTTCTCATACATGGCAACTGCCAAAAAATCGTTGCAAGAACATGTCGCGAGTTTAATGCAAAATATCAAAATTTGCCGCCGATGAATAAACAAAAGTTTTCTAGACTTAAAAACAAGTTTCTTCAGGGAGGAAATATTCATCCTGCAAGAAGAAGGACTAAATTTGTTAGGGAATCTGAAGATAATCAAATAAATGTTCTGGGGTATTTTGGCGCATTTCCACGATCATCGATAAGAGCTGCAAAATTTGATTTGGGATTGACGTTCTCATCGATACAAAGAATTTTACATGACCACAAACGACATCCCTATTCTTTTATACGACTACAAAAACTTCGTCCAACCGATTTTCCAAGACGAATAACTTTTTGTGAAGAGCTTTTGATAAAAAAACAGGAAGACCCAAATTTTTTGAGTCGGATTATTTGGACTGATGAAGCAAAATTTGCACAGGCTGGAGTATTTAATAGGAGAAATCGACATTTTTGGGCCGCAGAAAAACCACACCTGATCTATGAAGTTGAAAATCAAATTCAATTTTCCGTAAACGTTTTCTGTTTATTAATGGATAATCGGTTGCATTGGTACATGTATGATGAAAATTTGAATGGAGACAGATATTTAGACATTCTTAACAATGTAGTCCAAGATTTTGTCGATAATCTACCATTGCAGCATGCCGTCAACTTATGGTATCAAATGGATGGGGCACCAGCGCATTCAACAAATGCCGTAGATTTAAGACTAAGACAATTGTTTCAAGACAGATGGTGGGGAAATAGAGGTCCATGGTTGTGGCCCCCAAGATCCCCGGATCTGACACCATTAGATTTTTATTTATGGGGGCGGATTAAAGATATCGTTTATGAAACTGCACCCACGTCGAGGGAAGACTTATTACTAAAAATAACCCAAGCCATGAATGGCATTGATGGGAATGAAATCAGAAACCCTACCAGAGCCGTCCAACGTCGGATTATTGAGTGTTTGAATCAAAACGGTGCACATATCGAACATATTTTGTAATACCGACCTAGCTCATTAATTTTTGTATTGATTTAGGTAATTTAAATTAATATTTTTTGACACTGTTACTATGTTTGTTGCTTGGTAACAAGCTCGGTAACAAGTTAATCTTAATAAATTATATTTTTTTCCAAAAACTACGAATAATTAAAAAACTATTTGAGATAGGTATAGGAAACCTTGATATAAGTCCCTTTCAAATTTAATCCTACGTCGGTTGCCATAATAAAATTTGCCCATTGCCATTTAAAAAAAATGACTTTTTGGCATTTTTTGATTTTCATCTTCAAAAAATCGCAGCAACCATTGGAAACGTCGTTGAACATTAACCCTACAGGGAAATGATTCCTTGAACTTTAGGGAATCAACCTAAAAAAGCTCATTTACCCACTTTAAATGGTTTAAGAGATATGAATTTTTAAATGAACCCCTGCAAATGCTAAATTTAAAACAAAAAGTGGCATATGTCAAAAACTATGACAGATAAGTGCCGACAGCCTGGGTGCATTATACGCAGAATGTAATGCCGAATTCAAAAATAAAATAAAAATGGGGGGTATCCATTTAAAATAGCAACTTCCGGTATTTCCGAAAGTGCCGCCATTTTGAAAATTGTATTTTTGGATTCGCCATGATCGATTATGACAGGAACCCAGGTTTCAAGTTTCTATCTTATTTGCAAATAAGAAATTTTCTAATGGCCGCCTTAAAAGAATCACCATGTATACAAACTTGGATAGAGTTGAAAATTGTGATAATGGAGATTTAAACGATGCTATTCTTCCTGAATATTTAAATACTTTAAACCCGCAAAATTTTCCTCCGCATGAATTGAAGTTGAGAGTATATTGTATTGTGATGTTGGTTAGAAATCTCAGCATTAATGAAGGCGTATGTAATGGTACGAGAATGTTAATTTTACAATTGGGAGACAATATCCTACAGCGCAAAATTTTAACAGGCGATAAACATGGAGATATAGTTTTCGTTAACCTTATAACGTTGTACGGTGAAAATGTTTATCCTTTTGCTTTTAAAAGACTACAATAATTTCCCATTAAACTAGCGTTTGCAATGACTATTAACAAATCACAACGCCAAACATTCGATCAAATAGGAATTGACCTCCGAAAAGAAAAAATTCGGAATTTTAAATTTTCATTTCGTTTAATCTGTTTACGATTTCTCAGTTCGTTACACTGAGGGTCGAATGAAAAGATGGACGTCAAATCAAATCTTATGAAATCAAAACATAAAACTATAAATTGCTGGTATGCAATGGACCATACTTTAGTTCTCTAACAATTTTGCAGAGTATTTTATACCTACTCTTATTTTACAAAACGATAGGTACACCAAGTGTATACAAGTCTTGCATACCAGTATTGTACATGACGTAATTTAATAATTAGAAAAAATTTGCATTTAGTGAAGTAAATACGAATATTAAACAAAAGCAGATAACATAATTCCCATGTTTTCCTTAAGACATTTGTAAACATTCCTAGATAAATCCAAAAATACACGAAACTGTAAATGACGATAAATAAATAAGCATTATGCACTGAAAAACTAAAGCAAATAATTTTAATTAACCGTGCCTAATTTATGGCCACGTTCCAGTGTCGTCCTTATCAGATTAAGACGGCATACGGAAAACATGTTTAGTTCACATGGTTCAGCATGTAAAGATGGAAGAAAAAGGTATGGAACTTGAGTGCAAAATTGGTTATGCATTTTTATAATAATTATCCGGATCGAGAACGGTAGTCAGGGTATGTATTCAAGTGCCAGAAGTGCCAACTCCATCCCAAGGTATCTTGCTAGGTACCTAAGCAAATGTATTGATTATTGATAGTGCGTTAAAAATATTGAAGTGCAAAAGTTGTTTCCAAAACAGCTATTTTGAAGCGAGATATCTTATGAGTAATCTTCTTTTCGTCTTCTATTTCAGCTTGTATTTGTCAATTCTAGATTTAGGTTTCTATCAGTTCCTTGGTTCCTTCCAGAGCTACCCTTGATCAAAGTTAGTTTAACTACTAAACTTCTAAAGTAATCATCTATCCACTTTTTGGTGTATGCCCTCTTTTCCGTTTCGTCTAATAATTTTTGGCTTTGCCTAGTTTAGTGTTCCGGCTATTGCCACCTCAACTTTACCACTTTCGGCAACTTCGTTTTTCAAAATGACGTTATGAGTATTTTTTAATGGAACCCCCATTTTTACGGATTTGGACAGCTTCTGAAATCCTGATTTCAGCAATATGCCTGTTTATGACCTTTAGATTAAGTTTTTCGTACATAGATTTTTAGGATTTCTAGGATGCAGGCCAACTGCAGTTGAGTTTGAATTCCATCAAGTTACTTGTTAAACTGAATATTACTTAATCAGTGGTACTGGACCGTTCGAACAACAACTCCTTGGGCAAATACCCCTCCAGGCTGAATATTACTGATTATTTTTTTCATCGTCAAATTGACCAATAGGAACATTTCATTTGGGTCTAGAAGCGTGTATTATTTCGGGTAATACACGCCTATTCTAAGAGCCAATGAGATTTCTTCAATTTCTTAAAATCGACCAATCAACTGTCATTGTAAACGATAAAAGCCTACCTAGCTTTCCCAATAACTGATAAATATGTGCCTTGCTTTTAATCAACTATGCTGTGAATGATAGTTTTGAAATTTCTACCTTGGCAACTGTCACTGTCATACTATTTTCGAGTTTTCTTGCAACATCGTCGTTTTGAAATGGCAAGATTTGGCCAAGAATCTTTGGAAGATATTCAAAAAACTGTACAGAGTGTTACTCCGAGGAGTACAGTTAACAATCAAAAGTCAATATGGAAACAGTTCGAAATATTTTTAAAAGAGAAGCGTTATGAACTTCTAGAAATTACTTCAAATCAAGAGCTTGGACTGATAATGAATGATTGGGCTTTTAACATGAAGAGAGCTGATGGTGAAGATTATAAAGAATGCGTTATAAAGACCATGTGGAATGTGGAATGATAAGTGTAACATCTCACGAGTCGGAGCGTGGAATGTTAGAAGCATGAAACAAGTAGGGAAGTTAGAGAATTTGAAAATTGAGATGGATAGGTTAGCATTAGACGTAGTAGGTATCAGTGAAGTGCGATGGCCAGAAGCTGGAGACTTCTGGAGCGGAGATTTTAGAGTAATACACACAGGATCTGTAGGAGGAAATTCGGGAGTAGGAATTGTTATGCGGAAAAAAGTAGGACAGAGTGTAGAAAATTTCTTACAGCAAAGTGACAGGGTAGTTATGGTTAGGTTAGATTCGAAACCTGTAAAAACAGTAATAATACAGGTATATATGCCCACTTCTAACTACAGTGATGAGGCCGTAGAGGCAGTTTATAGTGATATTGAATATGTGCTAGATTTTGTGAGAGGGCACGAAAATTTAATAATTACAGGAGATTTCAATGCAGTCGTAGGCACAGGGCGAGAGGGCGGAATAGTTGGCCCCTTTGGATTAGGCAATAGGAACGATAGGGGAGTTAGACTGATAGAGTTCTGCGATAAACATAACTTAACGGTCGCGAACACTCTATTTCACCATCATGTTAGGAGATGCTATACGTGGAAGATGCCAGGAGACTTAGGGAGATACCAAATAGATTACATTCTCGTTAGGCAAAGATTTAGAAATCAAGTTAGGGATTGTAGAAGTTATCCAGGAGCAGATATAGATAGTGATCACAACATAGTCGTTATGAAAGCCAATCTTAAATTTAAGATTTTGAAAAAAAGAAGCGGAAGAAGGTATCTTGACCCAGAGAAACTAAAAGATGATGATATGCGCAATAAGTTCGAGAAAAAGACAAACGAAGCACTAAAGGGCACGGGTGGAAATATTGTTAGGGACATAGAGGCAGAATGGAATTGCATTAAAAATAGTTTAGTTTCCTCAGCTAGGGATATTTTGGGTCATAAACAGAATGAAAGTAGGAAACCCTGGATAACAAAACATATTGTGAGTCTAATAGAGGAAAGGCGAAAATATAAAAATAGGTTAGATGAAATAGGGAAACAAAGATATAAGGCGATCAAGTGGGAAATTATTCGGAAATGTAGGAAAGCGAAAGAGCAATGGATCGATAATAAATGCAAAGAAGTGGAAGATAAGTTCGAAGTAGGAAAGACTGATGAAGCATATAAAATAATCAGGAGAAATTTTAGAGAAATTGGATCTAGTACCAAAAACATTAGAAATGAGGCAGGAGATATCCTAATCGGAAGTGGGGAGAAGGCAGATAGGTGGAAAGAATATTTAGGAAACTTATATGCGGGACAGGAAGTGCAAGATATATTAGAAAGCGAAAGCAGTGTAGAGGGGGATAACCTAGGGAGTCCTATAATGAGAGAAGAGTTTGAGATAGCACTAAAAAGTTTAAGGAATAATAAAGCACCAGGTATAGATGGCTTGCAGGCAGAAATCTTAAAGTGCGCAGGTCAAGAGGTAATAGATCGTTTATTTAAATTAGTTAGTCGCATATACCTGACAGGCGAGATTCCAGAAGATTACAAACGGAACATCATAGTAGCTTTGCCAAAAAGAAAAGGCGCGGATAGATGCGAAAATTTTAGAACTATAAGTTTAACTTCACATGCGTCAAAAATTTTAACTAGAATTGTGCAAAGAAGGATGGAGAAAAAGGCGGAAGAAATATTAGGAGAAGATCAGTTCGGATTTAGACGAAATAGAGGAACGCGCGAGGCCATTCTAGCTTTACGAGTAATTATAGAAAAAACGATAGAAAAGAGAAAGAGCGTCTATATAGGATTTGTAGATTTAGAAAAAGCCTTCGACAACGTAAAATGGGGGAAGATGTTCGAAGTGCTGAGAAAGGTAGGGATGAAATACAGGGACAGAAGAATAATACATAATCTCTACAAAGAGCAAAAGGCAGTTATAGAATGTGAGCAGGAACAAAGGGAAGTAGATATCCGGAAGGGAGTGAGACAGGGATGTGCATTGTCACCTCTAGTTTTCAACTTATATATCGAAGATGCGATTAATATTGTTAAGGAAAGAACAGCCTCAGGGATCAATGTACAGGGCCAAACTATTAACATGCTCAGATTTGCGGATGATATAGCAGTGTTAGCATCTAGCAAAGAAGAATTAGGAGCGGCTTTGAATGAAATGGAAGCAGTTTTGACACAGGGCTTCGGCATGAAAATCAATAAAAAGAAAACTAAAATTTTGGTATGTAGGGGATGTGAAAATAGAACTAAAATGGAAATACAAATTGGAAATGAGAAGATAGAGGAGGTCGCGGATTTCTGCTACTTAGGAAGTAAAATAACTCAAGACGGTAGGAGCACTAAAGATATAAAACAAAGAATGGCGCAGGGCCGAGTTGCGTTTAACAAAAAGAAACAACTGTTATGCTCGAGAACGGTTAATATAGAGACTAGGAAGAGACTCTTAACGTCGTATGTATGGAGTACGGCATTATACGGGTGCGAAACTTGGACAATAGGAGAAGCGGATAGAAAAAGAGTAGAAGCGTTTGAAATGTGGTGCTACAGACGCATGATGAAGATACCGTGGATAGATAAGGTTAGCAATAGGGAAGTATTAGAAAGAGTTGGGGAAAAGCGAAAGGTATGGAAAACAATAAAGAGTAGGAGAGATAGGATGGTAGGACACCTTCTAAGACACGAAGGAATAGTTCGTGACATACTAGAGTCAGAGATAGGAATAAAAAGAGGTAGGGGTAGGCCTAGATTAGACTACTGCTCTCAAATAGTTAGGGATGTAGGATGTTCTACTTTTAGGGAAATGCGTAGGTTAGCTCAGGATAGAAAAGAATGGAGGTACGCGTCCAACCAGTCTTCGGACTGAGAACCTTATGATGATGTGGAATGTTACTGCAAAATTCCTTCAAGAAAAATACTACAAAGCTTCAGTCTATTATCGGAAAGAGGAAGCAAAGTTCGACTGCTCTGAGTAAGAAAGAAATATATACAATAATGAATATGTGGAACGAAGATTGTTCAGAAGGACTTCAAAAAAAACTGTATCATATAACATAGCATTCGAACTAGCCTGGAGAGGGGGAGAGGCAGCAAAATGCAAAGTGTATTTTTTTAAAGAGGAAAAGAAATCAAATGGTAACGTAACCGGAAGAATTGAATACAACCAAAACATGCCAGGGTGGAGCTCCAAAATTATCAGACAGTAAGTGGTTAGTGCCTAATTACAATAATCGACTATTTCTGACTGTAAATCCTTACTGGAATAAAAGCAATTCTGAATGGTACAAAAATATGCCTTATGGAGTAAATTAGATTGGAAAATGGACCAAACAATCTGCTGAAAGAATAGGGCTTGATACTCTAACAAACAAAATCACGAATCATTCAAATCGATGAAGTGCTGTATCAAATCTTGCTAAATCAGGTGTCCCGGAAGAACAGCTCATCAAAATGACTGGACATGCAAATGCTAAGTCATTAGGCCCTTATTTACAGTTAGACGAGGAACATCATGCTAGTTTAATAAACAACCTGAGACCTGGACCTTCTGGAATCCAAACTACGAGAGATATAAACATAAGGCAAGAAAATTTTACCACTCAAAACATTAATAATAATAATATGCAAAAAAATCTGGTCATAATATAACATATAACCATTGCACTTTCAATGTTCAAAATATGTATGTAACTAAAGATTAGTCAAACTCTACACAATATACTTTAATATCATGTTCTGTTAATTTAAAATGTTTATTGTTTCATTAAATCTTCTATTTCCAAATCCAATCGCTCGAGCAAGCTCTCGCGATTTTTTCACTACCTTGATTCTCGATTATTTGCCATGACAATAAAACTTTCATACAATTAAACATGTATTTATCGATAAAAAAATGATCTCTTATTATTTACCCCCGATAATTTTTTTATTTACTTTTTGCTGCCATGACGACGTTGAAAATTTCGTATTTTTGATTGTAAAATGTCTAAAAATCGAGTCTCCCATATGCGTATTCTCATATTCATTAAATTATCTAGCTGAATTTGACTCCTGGAACTTTTTATTTTGCTTGGATAAATTCCTGTCTTGCAAACTCAATTTTGTTGCAAAAAAACCTTTCTTAAATTGTTGCGTTACTTTGTCGATATTAATATTACTTTTACGAAACTTTTTTTGTGGAAACTTCGAATCGAAATTGAAATTTTACTACCACCTTCTATTCACTTATAAAAATATAATATCAGGAATTCATAAGCTATCCAAATCTGTAAACAATGAGGATGCCATATTTATAGAACGCGATGATGTCACTGTGTAGAAAGCGACTTAAAAAATTAAAATTAATCAGAAGAGTTTCTTTTAGACAAATAAATTTTACGGAATATACAAAGTCATTGTTCGTTGCACTGTTTGCTCTAAAATTTCACCACGAAAACATAATAAACAATATAAATTTTATGCATTATTAATTTATTATATTCTTGCTCATGTTTTAATATTTGCATTTTATGATACATGCGAGTTGTATATTATGTGGAACATTAAATATTTGAGGAGACCTCCTACATAGTTGTCAATGAACATCCTACATATAATAAATTAAGAAAACTTTTTCACCGGACGAAATACTGCATATATTTACATAATGAAAACAATAACCAAATATTGCTTCAAATTTCGCTACAAAAATAAACAGATAAAATAAAAAATATTTTCTAAAATAGTGGGTCAAACTTGTAATAAATATAATAACAAGATCATGTTAAATTTTTAATTAAATATATGCTCTGGTCCCTAGTTTTATTTATTTTTTACTTTTCCCTTGGTACTTATGCTCGTGTTACGTAAGATAATGTAGGTACCGCAAAGTTGTTTTAAAATATCCTGCGGTTTGTGCACCAAGAAATGAGTTCATTGCTTCGGGCTGCAAGTCTCTTTTCTGGTCGTTGCCGTTTGCGCCTCCCGTAATAATAATTCGTGGGTAAGATTATATTTTTATTTATTCATCATTTATTTGTTTATTTATCATAAAAAGTCTAAAAGTAAAATGATTTTCGGTTTTTTGTATTTTCCGGCAACACCGATCGGCTTCTAATATTTTACGATAAACGCAAGAGATCAATGAACCGAAGAACCGAATCACTCAACGTAACGAGTAATCACATGAATCAAAATTTCCAAAATAGTACTTCCATATTTTTTGAAAGTGAAAGAATTTGTCGGAATTAATATTGAAGACGCCGGGCACCGGGCAGTTTAGTACCGATATTAACTTAGTCTCACCAACCAACGTAGACAAACAAGAGCACATAGACAACAGAAGATGTTGGCAAGGCTAGGGCGCAAGGGGTCATATCATCCATGGGTGTTTTGCATAATAGCCCTCAAATTAATATAGAACCACCTCTAATTTTTAAATAGAATATTCGTATATTTGTCCTAAGTGAGAACGTTTTCAAAATGACACATAGGCAAATATACAGTGTGTCCACGGATGGACTTAACTATACTTGTAAAAACTTTCATTTTCAGTTTTTCGAAAAAAAGTCATTCTTTATAATTTCTCTTGCTTGTTATATAAATACGATTCACGTTGAGAAACTTTGATTTTGTTGTACAGGGCGCGCAAAAAATATAAAAATGTAGTATTGAAAAATTACTACGCGTACTACCAATATAACGATTTATTATTATAACTTGACCGGTTTCAGAATTCACAATGATTCCATCATCAGAAATATAAACAATATAAATAGAACCGAAATTTTAATTTCAGAAATTGAAGTAATTTTGAAAAAGGACGATGATTCTCAGAATATTAGAAATAAAATTCATAATACCTTTCAGTACAAAAACTTAATCAATAATAAAATTAATAAAACTGATAATATTACAATCAATTCTATTAAAGAAAAAATTAATAAAGATAATTTGATAGTTTCGAAAGCAGACAAATCCAATGCTAATATAGTAATTTTACCTAAAGATGAATATATAACAAAGATGCAAAATTTTATTAAAAATGAAAAATTAACTGAACTAAAAAAAGATCCAACAAAACATTTTCAAACAAAACTAAAAGATTGGTTAAAAAATTGCAACAGTATTTTTAATAATAATTTTGAAAAATTGAGATTAATTAATATGAATGCTTGTGCCCCTAAATTATACGGACTTATCAAAAACCATAAAATTAATGCACCTATAAGACCAGTAGTATCATATATTAATGTTCCCACAAGAAATTTAGCTAAAAACATTAATAATATATTCAAAAATACAACAAATTTTAAATCCAAATTTACTTTAAAAAATTCTTTAGAATTAATTAACAATATCAAATATAAAAATATTCCAACAGGGTCTTTTTTGGTTTCTTTTGATGTTACAAATATGTTCCCTAATATTCCTCCTAATGAATGCTTAAAATTTATTGAAAATATTTTAGATAAAACTCATACTAATATTGTTATAAGAAATGATATTATTACTGCTTTCCAACTTTGTATTGAACAAAATTATCTCCAGTTCAATAATAAATATTATACTCAAAACTTAGGTCTTGCTATGGGTTCACCAATTAGTCCTTTATTAGCAGATATTTTCATGTCAGATATTGAAGATAAAATTATGAATTCAGAATTAGGCAAACAACATATTCTATTTTGGTATAGATATGTAGATGATATTATTGCTTGTTATAAAGGAACAACAAGACAATTAGACAATTTTCAAAATTTTTTGAACAGTATTCATCCAAAAATTAAGTTTACAAAAGAAATAGAAACTGAACATAAAATTAATTTCTTAGATTTAACTTTAATAAATGAATATAATAAAATTAATTTCGATATTTTTAGGAAACCAACATATACAGATATTACTCTTTCATCAAATTCATTTCACCCCTTTTGTCAAAAAATTTCTGCTTATAATTCTATGATACACAGGGCCTTTACAGTACCGCTATCTTTGGATAAATTGAATAAAGAACTAAACATAATTAGAACAATTGCAGTAAATAACGGATTTAAGATTGAAATCATCAATAGAATCATTAACAATAAAAAATTTAAAATTGCTTGTAACAACATATATCCTAAGTTATCTAATGATAAAGTTACCAAATTTAGCACAATTACTTATTTTGGAAATATTTCTGAAAATATTGCCAGTATTTTAAGAAAAAACAACATACAAGTCACATTTAAACCATCAAATATATTATCACATATTTTATTTAACAGTAAAGACAAAACACATAAACTTGACCACACAGGTGTTTATCAACTAAATTGCTTAGACTGTAACAGCATATATATCGGACAAACTGGCAGATCTATACGTATTAGGTATAATGAACATTTAAGATCATTTCGTTTAAAAAATGATCATTCAAGTTTTGCTAATCATTTCTTTGATAACAATCATCAATTCCCTCCTCCGGAGAATACTAAATTCATCATAAGGTTCTCAGTCCGAAGACTGGTTGGACGCGTACCTCCATTCTTTTCTATCCTGAGCTAACCTACGCATTTCCCTAAAAGTAGAACATCCTACATCTCTAACTATTTGAGAGCAGTAGTCTAATCTAGGCCTACCCCTACCTCTTTTTATTCCTATCTCTGACTCTAGTATGTCACGAACTATTCCTTCGTGTCTTAGAAGGTGTCCTACCATCCTATCTCTCCTACTCTTTATTGTTACTCTAAAATCTCCGCTCCAGAAGTCTCCAGCTTCTGGCCATCGCACTTCACTGATATCTACTACGTCTAATGCTAACCTATCCATCTCAATTTTCAAATTCTCTAACTTCCCTACTTGTTTCATGCTTCTAACATTCCACGCTCCGACTCGTGAGATGTTACACTTATCATTTCTGATGACTCCCCCCGAAGCAGTCCCCGCCCGGAGATCCGAATGTGGGACTATTTTACCTCCGGAATATTTTACTCCAGAAGGTGCCATCATCATAAATTAAAGTACGCTGTACTAGGGATAAAATAATGTGGTGGTTTCCCGTTGCCTTCCACATCGCAGTAGTGTGTATCACAGTGCCATACCAACCCTCACGATCTCTGCCACTATGATTACTGAAAGAGCTGCTGCCCCCTTCCAGGGACTTGATTTAGTCTGGCTTCTCAAATAAAAACCCCTCCAATATGGTTAAACCTATGGTTCGGCTCTTTATATCATTGAAGCGCGCAAGCCATCCCACCCGTCCCAGTATTACTAGAACTGCGTCAAGGTACAAGTCCTTTGGGATAGAATACTAAATTATTGTTTAATTTTGTAAAGAGTTATCAATTAGATATATTAGAGTCTATAGAAATTTATAAACATAAAAATGATAAAAATTGTAACTTACTTAATGACCAAGTCGATTTAATACAATCTAGTTTATTTAAACTTTTGTGAATGATTCTCATGTGTCTATGGGACAGGTTCTATTATTGCCATTATGACATTAATTCAAGAATCAATTGCAGTTTATTTGCTGCCCATATAAACCATGGACCTTCGAGGTTATTCGGCAATATGGGATTTACTTTCTTCCTTTTTGTTTTATTTTTAATTTTGACATTATCATCGTTTTCATCATCATCATCAGCATCAATATTACTATTATCATTGTTATTATTATGATTGATTCTTGAATTAATTATTCGGCCAGTCTCTAACATCTTAATCCTTGACTTATTTCCTTTTTTGCCATTTTATGACATTTATTGACTTATTTCTCTTTTTTAGTTTATTACAATTAATAATAGCAGTTGGCAGTTGTCAAGACAGAACACATAGACTTGACCACACAGTTCATTACAAGATTAGCAGTTGGCAGTTGTCAAGATTCCATGGATATTTTGTTTATTTAGTTCTGATATTTCACTTGAAGGTTTTTTCAATTGAATTTATTGTTTTTTTCCTATTATGGTTTTCTTTAAATTCAATGTTTTTTCCCTTCAAGCTACGAGGTATTCGATTTTCCTTTGTGTTTTTCTTATACCCCGTAGGTAAATACTGAAATTCAGTTATCTAGTTGTCTTATTTCATGGATATCATTATTATTTGTATTGTTCTGTCAATTTTAGTTTCCTTGTCAACTGTCAATAATTTGTTTACAATAATTTTATTTATACATTTCTGATGATGGAATCATTGTGAATTCTGAAACCGGTCAAGTTATAATAATAAATCGTTATATTGGTAGTACGCGTAGTAATTTTTCAATTCATCATGAATTTCTACCAAATAGTAAAATCAGAAAATATTTACATAAAAATGTAGATTTGCAAAATTAAAAATTTTTGAATCAAACTTTTTCGAAACATCAAAACGAAAGAGCTTAGAAGGAGGAATCAAAAAGCAAAATAAAGTTTTTTCGTAGACGTTATGGTTACTAAAATATTTGGCATTAAAAATAAAATCTATTTTTTGATTTTTCATGTCTTCGGTACCATCTATTATCATTATTGTTATTGTTATATTTTTTGCGCACCCTGTACAGCAAAATCAAAGTTTCTCAACGTGAATCGTATTTATAAAACAAGCAAGAGAAATCATGAAGAATGACTTTTTTCGAAAAGATGAAAATAAAAGTTTTTACAAGTATAGTTAAGTCCATCTGTGGATATCGGTAATGGATAAATTTACAAAAAAATATTTTAAGCAAAAGTTGTTAAGTTTAACCTGATCAAATCAAATCAAATAGAACATATCCCATATTTGATGGTCTTTTTAAATTAAATTTTAAATAAGTACAAAAATATCAAAATTTCAAAAATCGGAAGTTATACGGGACTGAAATTAGATAAGTACGTTACTTTGAACAGCCTGTATAGTAAGTTTTCAAGCACAAGCACTGATTCAGCCGTATGTTCGATACGAAAATATTTAATTCTCAAAATTCCTTCACATTTGTTGAAAAATTTTAAGAAATGCCGGTAGGTAGCGTCAAGAATGCAGGAATGCAGCCTCATAATAAAATCAATTAAGGAATTATTCAAAAAAGCAAACAAATACAGAGTTTTCCGTTTAAAAAACAAAGTTAGGTACTGTGCGGAAGAGTGGGATAATCTGTATAATATACAATTATTGAAAATAATTTTAATGCATGGAGAAGTAAAAATAAGAATAAAAATATACGTATTGCGAAATGTTGGCTGCAGCACCATGTATAAATATGTTTTTATTGCTTTTATGGACCACTTTAAAATCTCAAAGCATTCATCTTTAACTTGGACACGGCAATAAAAAACGCAACTCCTGCAAATTGAGTTTTCTCATTATTCCGAAGGCAGTAAAACTGCCCATAAAATTGTGAAATAATAGCCTTTTATTTCACGCATTTTGCTTCTTTTTTAATAAAATCGTTTCATTAACAAAGGGATATAAATTGGAATGTGATACAGATACATAAGTTAGTACGAGCAATTCGATATAATTTGCATAATATGTGATAAATTTTACAATGCACCGTTAATCGTGAAAATAATTCTTTGTAGCTTAATTACGTAATGATAAAATAAATGGAAAGCAAAAATGTTGAAAAACTTTCAAGGAATTAGAAAAAACTTCAGAATCCGCCCACCCAGATATATCATAGACAACTGGATCTTTAGATTACACTACAGATTGACAAGTTTGTTTTACTTGGTTGCCACAGTACTAGTGACATCTAGGGAATACATTGGAGAACATATTCGATGCGTAAGCGATACTGGAGTACCCGAACGAATTATGGACAGATTTTGCTTTTTTATGTCCACTTTTACTGTGGTAATTACATATTTTTGCTTCCATTTAACATTTCCATTAAACATTTTCGATTTGCTTTCAGATAAAACATTTGGATTCTAAAAGTGTAGACAAGGAGTACCTGGCAGCTCCAGGAGTAGGACCAATAGGAATAAATTCCGATGATCCAATAAAGAGGCACGCATATTACCAATGGGTCCCTTTTCTGTTATTTGGGCAAGCCATTATGTTCTATGCGCCGCACTTTATCTGGAAAATGCATGAAGGTACAAAACACAAGCTTCCCTGACCGATTACTGAAACATCGGTCACATGATACAATATAAAAATTAAATTAAATTGGTCCCAAAACTGAGCCTTGGGGTTCTTCCAAATTATTAATTATTCCTACTTATCCTTGCTTATTGTTGCTTATTGGAACTATAGTTATGGTATTTCTACAGCAGTCCATTTTTAACTGAACAATGTGTTGAGTAGATCCATCTCGAATATTTAGGTAGGTACCGGAAATGAATTTCTCCGTAGGAGTTGATGCGTGTAAAAAGCTAAAAAGCAACGAAGAATTCGTTTTAAACACATGGGAACTGTCTTGTACTAATATTTACACTCGTTTTCGAGAATGTAGACAATCATGGGTACCTGTCTGGAGTTCTCTGTTTTTTTTGTTAAGTGTTTGTTTTGTATTCAACAGCTCCTCTGTGGTAACAAGAATTGAACGCCTTGTAGAGTCAGTTGTATTACAGCATGTCCCTAAAGCAGCAGAAAACAGATTGAAATTTGAATACCTTCCGTACGACTGTCATCTTGTTAAGTTCTTGCTTGTTATTTGGTACAAAGAACTTTCATACCGGTAAAATTGAAACATCAATAGTGGTAGACTGAAAGAAATAAGATCCCAAGAAATGTCTATGAAAAGGTGCCAACAAAAAAATCAGATTATTAGTTACTATTTGCATTATTCAAAACAACACAAAGTGTTTGATATTCTCTACTGAGATGAAAAATAAATTTTTATTTTATTACTGACAGTAAGCAAACAGCTTTCCTTAACGGTTATCACCATTTGGTGTTTATTATAATTTATTTGAGTCTTTCTTAACGATAACCGCCATTATAATAATTTAACCAGTATTATGTTTATGTGGTGGTATCCCAGGCGGGTCGCCAATTATTCTGATCCCCATCCCCCGTATATTGAACGTTTATGGAGCAAAAAAAATACCTCGATTATAAAAACTAAGATCACCTAACTTAATTACGTGATGATTTAGCATTCACCAATGAGTTATTAGAGAATAATTTAAGTTATAAAACAACTGGAGCGTATATAGAGTCGAAGATGGTATTGAACTCTCAGTAAAATATAAAAAAAATGTGTAGGAAACTTTTCTTTTCTCAGGCAGGAAACTTAGGAGACTCGTAGAGGGACTGAGACTAGCTGCGTTTTCTTTAGAAGATAAGGAAATACAAGTCAGAGACGACATGATTCCGTCCAGAGGGGAAAGGTGAATTTCTACACTTTTCCAATAACCAGATGAATGTAAAAAAATTTTTAGGGACAACAGAATTAACTTAATACGACGCGCTTTCATGGAGCGTATCTACATAGGTCGATCTTGGTCTCAGGGCCTTATAATATGTGAAGTCCTCAATCTCGTTAATACAGCTCTTCAGATATATTTTACGAATATATTCTTAGGAGGGCAGTTCCTTTATTTGGGGGTGGACATCTTGAAACGCGGATACGAAGAAAGTGTCGATCCATTGGAAATAGTTTTCCCTAAGGTAAAATATTTTGTTATTCAATATTTTCTTATCAGCCACTCCTGGATGCTCGATCTCCGGCACACTGGCTGGGTGGGTTGGCGAGGGTATTTGAACTCATCTACTAATTCTTCGTTAAAAAACCCTAGTACATATGTATACTTCAACATATACATTGAACTTGCAGTTAATCACTATTAAATATCTCCAATGACCTTATTTTAACCAATTAATTGCTTCAATTACCTTACAATGTCGACTTGATCTTTATTTGTATGGCTTTACCGTAGCAGCAGCCGCAGCAGGTATAGAAATAATAATAGCAGTGGGAATCGATCAAATAGACAGTTGACACCAAACGTGATCAGAATTCATTATGCAATCTCCACAAAAGTTGTCTTTTGGTTTTTGTCGATTGGGCGTGTGTAAATTCCTCCGGTTTATGAATTGCAGTATTGGAACAAGGTTATTTTTCCTTTAATCTCTGAAGTATAAGATTTACTTCACTTGGTTGACCTTTTCAAATGTTCTGTGGTTAATCGTGCGCCTTTTGTTTAATTGGTCTTGTAGCGTACCTATTGGGTCATGGACAGTTGCACAGGTGCCAAATTCTGTGACGCCCCGCATCCCTTTTTCTGTAGGTCGATTTATTTTTCTTAGAGACGATTACTATAGAAATAGCATTACATTTTTATAGCCAGTCATAATTCCTCTGTGTTCCAGTTTTACTTGATGATATTGCTTTTTTTCAGGTTACGAAATGTACTTTCCACAAGTACGGACCATCTGGCTCTCTGCAAGCTCACGACGCGATGTGTGTCATGGCTCTCAACATAATAAACGAAAAGATTTACACGTTCTTTTGGTTCTGGCTCTTAATTTTGTTGATCCTTTCCATTTTGGGTTTGTTCTGGAGAATACTCACCGTATGTCTACACGCCAGGAGCCAGAAATTCAATGAGATCGTCTTCGCACATGTCTGTCCAGGAAAATTAAATCCATGGAAAGTTTTGACAGTCACCAATCACTGTTCCTATTCTGATTGGTTATTCTTGAGGTACATGTCGAAGAATATTGATGGACTGCTCTTTAGGGAGTTGTTTATAAGTTTAGCTGAAGATTTGTACGAAACTTCAGTTGGAAAATACGTAGAGTCTAAAAGACCTACTGATGCAGAGTTAGGAGATAAATCCGAATAAATTTTTGGTGAAATAGACATTCAAATGCTGTGATAGATGTTTGAAAATGTGTTGTTTATTTTTCTTTGTATTTTGTTAGTATTTTCAGTGATATTTAATATTAAAATTAAATTTTTGTGTGTTGTCATTTTGTCACAATGCCTTTATAAAACAACATAAAAACTAGTGATGCTTAGCGATCTGTAGTGTAACTAAGAACATAAATCTACCCAACAGAGTAAATTCGACTGTTTCATGTTACCAATAGTGCTAATTGTGATATCACTGAACTTGAAATTTCTTCGAATGCAGAAAAGAGAACTCTGAAACCTGAAAGATTAGCTATTCGCGCGCGATGTCAAGGAAGACACAAGGTGTCGCACAGTTGGTCATCCTGCTTCCTGCCTTATTACGCGTTTGACTTCATAGCTATAATTTGTTTACAATCTTACAAATTTTGGCAGGAAACACGTTTTCACTCTTTAACCATGGACTCGTAACGTCACTAATAACTCATAGAAACAAAGTACTTAGCCAATTTTCAAATTATAGCGATGTCATGCCGAAACGAAATAAAGAAACCAATCAAAATATCTCCTGTGACGTCAATGCGATTTTACGGAATATAATTTTTTAAATCTTAAAAATTAATTTTTGAAGTTTGGCGTATCCGTTCTGAATCACCCTGTATGTTACTAGTTGGACAATCCCAATGTATTTTTTCTTGGCACTTTTTTAAGTCTCCTGAAGTGGCGCCCCTAGGTAGCAAATCTTTGAAGCTCTAGAGAAGGGGAGGTCAAATTGGGACCAAAGCCCAAGAAACAAATTATTTTCCCAGTCTTTCAAAATAAATTATTTTGCTCTGCAGTGGAGTGGATAAAATAAAATCTTTAGCGCAAATTCTTACAAAAATTGCATTCTTAATTTTTTGACATCTTCATTCTACTGGCTTCACGTTTCTGTCGTATCTTCTATACCAGTTTGTCATCTGTTTTCGTCTGGAAGAAACAACATAGACCACGCTGAAGTCTTCCAACCATGTTCACGCTAACTCCTTTGAAATACTTCCAAAAAAACAAATACACCTAAAACTTTATCAGCTGAAGGTAGAAATCTTAAATTATAGGTACCTGTTGTAGGGTACCAACTTATTTGAATTTCTAAGTGTTTAAAAGGTTATTTCTGGTAACACCGTGTATATCGTGTTACTTAAGCCCTGGTTTTTAAGAACTTTCCGTCGCGAAGTTCGCTGATGGAATTCCGTCGACGCAATTGCGTTTTCGGAATTCCGTTTGCTGTATTTAAAAAGAAAGTCTGTCACTGTTTGAACGGCAGAAATTTTTCAGCTTTTTGTTTGGTGTAACTTAGCAACAAACAAATTGGTCGAAAGACATTTTCCATCAGTCATCTAGGGAGGTAAGGATACCAATTTACATCTTTAAGAATTTTATCAGCTGGTGTATTTAACTGCTCTAAAAAAATTCAGCTTGTTGAATTACCTTTTCACCTATCATAAAACCGCACCATTATTTATTTAAGCATGTAGGTATTTTAATTAGAACGCTACTTGTGCCACCTTGTATAAAATAAAATTCTGGACCAATCACGGCATTTTCGTCAAAGCGCAATTCCGTCGAAATCCAATGCAGTTGGATATCACAGCGAATTCGTCAATACTTGGGCGAACTTCGCGCGCGTAAATTCCTTAAAAAACGGAAGAGTCAAATATGCAGGTTTGATTTCAGCGAAGTCCGTTAGCGCAGTGCGTCGACGCATCGACGGAATTCCGTCGGCGAACTTTCCGTCGACGGAATTGCGCTGACGGACTCCGTCGACGCGCTGCGCTGGGGGACTTTGCTGAAATCAAACCTGCATAATTTGGTTGATGCTGTTACACCAATAAAAAGCTGAAAATTTTCTGCCGTCCAAACAGCGATAGACTTAAAATACAGCAAACGGAACTCCGTCGACGCAATTCCGTCGACGGAAAGTTGTTAAAAACCAAGGCTTAAGATTACCAATTTTACTATTGATTACTTTCATTTCTTGTTTTTTGTACAACCCATTATTTTTGGTATGTTTAAAACTATGATTGTAAAATAATTTGGTGACTCAAAACTCAAATGAAGACTAACCCCAACCAAAACAAACTTTAGAAAAGCTATTAATAATACATCAACCACACAAGCAAAAAAACTCATTTACAATCTCATCATCGATTCTTAAAATATTCAGAAATAAAAACTCGTATATCGACACTGCATTCTTGCTGCTATATGACCGTTGCACTCTTCAGTTCTTCGAAAGGAGCCATCCTCACGGCGTTCGTAACTTCTTTCATTTAGCGACACAGAATGAAAAAGAGATGGCATGAGGACGTGCTAAAATTTCATTGAATAGGTAAGGAGGATAACTTGATTTTCGAGTCAGGAGCTGAAGCTGAGCTTGTAGGATGCCACTTAGCAACAGCGTAACTCCGGTCTACCTATATTACGGTTAGAGGTGGGCGCAGAGAGCGATTAAATAGGTCAATGCAGGTCAGATCGAAAGCCAGCAGAACTTTAGAAACTAAATTAATCTTAGAGCATGTTTTTCCAATTTTACGGTTTCTCTCGAGATACTGATGTTCAGTACACTCCTGAGAATTTCCTAGAGGACGACGAACAAGTTACTTAATTCCGTGACTTATGCAGTTCATCAAGCCCATCATCATGCTAAAAATTCATGTATCATAATTTAGAATACGAGGAAATTTCGACATAAGCTTGATATTAAGCAAAATAATGCAACATGTAAAGGCAATATGATTAAACAATGATGGATAATGATTAATGGTATTGAAAGAAGGATAGACACGAAAATAAAGGTTGGGTCTGTGCACATCTCTCTACCACTCATGTGGACATTGGCGCATTGGCCGTTGGTGCTGAAAAAAGCTGTGGTGCATCCTGGTAGTGCCCTCTGGATTTACGAAACAGCACTAGAATTTTCAGAGACCTTCCGCAGCGGCTGCTGCATTACAGATTTACTCTTCAGGTGGTAACGATACCAGGTGCCGTCAGAAGTTATTGGGTACATAAAGTAAAAATAGTAATTAAAAAAACATTAGGTCAGATGTATGTAAAGTTTCAATTCACAGGTGCAGATTTTTTTGAATAATATTTATTAATTTTAATTAACTTAGCGATATAAATGCATAATAGCAGCTCTATATTAGCATTGCTAATTTATAAATAATAAACTTGTTTTTGCTATAAAATAGACAAGTCTACTTTCAGTTTCTATGTATGTACCACCCAATTTGTTTATAAATTAGAAGTAAATGCATGTGCAGACAACAATATAATTAACACTAATCGGGTTTTTGCACAAAAGTTTCAACTTCCAGAACGCAGGACAATGACTGGGTATACTAAAAACATTTATCCTTAAAATTAGCAATGTACCATAACGGTTGAGTATGCATATTATCATATGGTCATATATTCTCCATGGTCAACAATCTTTGCTGTTGTTATTTTTGTTTTATTTACTTATGTAATGGGTATGCTAACGAACTAGTTTTAATTTTCATGTCCGGTCTCAGCCAATGAACTTCGTCCATAAAACAGCAAATATTAGTTTCGAACGATTTTTTCTACATTTATTCGATAATTTCAAAAAATTTTAGGGGATAATTTAATTCATATATGTATAAAATCTCGTAAGTGGTGATGTTTTTGTCAGAATGACAACGAGAAATGCTAGCCCTGACTACTATTACAGCGATAACTTTTTATTTACCTTTTGTTACCATGGCGACGTTGCAAATTGACAGCCAGTTAAGAGCGCGAAGGCGCCCTTCTAAAGTGAGGCAAAATCAAACGTGTCATGAGTCAATTCTTTCACTACATTTCATAAGTTATTTGAGATAAAGAAATCATTGAATTTGTTAAAAGACATTATTTATTTGCGGCAAATAAATGATTTGGTTGCTGCAAGTATATCATTTACTTGTCACAACTAATAAGTAATATATTTTAACAAACTCTATGATTTATTTCTGACAAACAAATTATGAAATTAATTGAAATAAAATATCCAAGTAGATGATTTAGTTAATTGAACTGACATGTTTATTTCGTCGTGTACAGGATCTACCATTTATTTCACAAAAATAAAACTCACATTGATATAAATAAACCTTTCTCTCATGTGCTGTGCATCTGCCAAAATTTGAAGAAAAATGTTAATAACTCAAAAAATATGAAGTTTGGACAAAAATCACTTTAGTAGTAAAATAAAGGCACCATTTGGCTTTTCCAGAACGTTAAATTACCCTGTATACATGGTGATTCTTTTAAGGCGGCCATTAGAAAATTTCTTATTTGCAAATAAGATAGAAAGTTGAAACCTGGGTTCCTGTCATAATCGATCATGGCGAATCCAAAAATACAATTTTCAAAATGGCGGCACTTTCGGAAATACCGGAAGTTGACGCCATCTTTGTTATTTTAAATGGATAACCCCATTTTTATTTTATTTTTGAATTCGGCATTAAATTCTGCGTATAATGCACCCAGGCTGTCAGCACTTATCTGTCATAGTTTTTGACATATGCCACTTTTTGTTTTAAATTTATCATTTGCAGGGGTTCATTTAAAAATTCATATCTCTTAAGCCATTTAAAGTGGGTAAATGAGCTTTTTTAGGTTGATTCCCTAAAGTTCAAGGAATCATTTCCCTGTAGGGTTAATGTTCAACGACGTTTCCAATGGTTGCTGCGATTTTTTGAAGATGACAATCAAAAAATGCCAAAAAGTCATTTTTTTTTAAATGGCAATGGGCAAATTTTATTATGGCAACCGACGTAGGATTAAATTTGAAAGGGACTTATTTCAAGGTTTCCTATACCTATCTCAAATAGTTTTTTAATTATTCGTAGTTTTTTGTAAAAAAATATAATTTATTAAGATTAACTTGTTACCGAGCTTGTTACCAAGCAACAAACATAGTAACAGTGTCAAAAAATATTAATTTAAATTACCTAAATCAATACAAAAATTAATGAGCTAGGTCGGTATTACAAAATATGCTCGATATGTGCACCGTTTTGATTCAAACACTCAATAATCCGACGTTGGACGGCTCTGGTAGCGTTTCTGATTTCATTCCCATCAATGCCATTCATGGCTTGGGTTATTTTTAGTAATAAGTCTTCCCTCGACGTGGGTGCAGTTTCATAAACGATATCTTTAATCCGCCCCCATAAATAAAAATCTAATGGTGTCAGATCCGGCATACTGGGGGGCCACAACCATGGACCTCTATTTCCCCACCATCTGTCTTGAAACAATTGTCTTAGTCTTAAATCTACGGCATTTGTTGAATGCGCTGGTGCCCCATCCATTTGATACCATAAGTTGACGGCATGCTGCAATGGTAGATTATCGACAAAATCTTGGACTACATTGTTAAGAATGTCTAAATATCTGTCTCCATTCAAATTTTCATCATACATGTACCAATGCAACCGATTATCCATTAATAAACAGAAAACGTTTACGGAAAATTGAATTTGATTTTCAACTTCATAGATCAGGTGTGGATTTTCTGCGGCCCAAAAATGTCGATTTCTCCTATTAAATACTCCAGCCTGTGCAAATTTTGCTTCATCAGTCCAAATAATCCGACTCAAAAAATTTGGGTCTTCCTGTTTTTTTATCAAAAGCGCTTCACAAAAAGTTATTCGTCTTGGAAAATCGGTTGGACGAAGTTTTTGTAGTGGTATAAAAGAATAGGGATGTCGTTTGTGGTCATGTAAAATTCTTTGTATCGATGAGAACGTCAATCCCAAATCAAATTTTGCTGCTCTTATCGATGATCGTGGAAATGCGCCAAAATACCCCAGAACATTTATTTGATTATCTTCAGATTCCCTAACAAATTTAGTCCTTCTTCTTGAAGGATGAATATTTCCTCCCTGAAGAAACTTGTTTTTAAGTCTAGAAAACTTCTGTTTATTCATCGGCGGCAAATTTTGATATTTTGCATTAAACTCGCGACATGTTCTTGCAACGATTTTTTGGCAGTTGCCATGTATGAGAAATAAATCAAAAACAACTTCATTCGAATAAAAAGCCATTTATGCTTACAAAACAAAATCAAGAACGTGCTTAACTTAACTTAACTTTTAATTAATGGAGAACTAAAAGATGACAGTTCTAAAACTAATTTTTTTCTTTGGTTCCATAGGCTTCTATGTTTTTTGGGAATAACGTTTAATCTTTTACAAAAAACTACGAATAATTAAAAAACTATTTAAGATAGGTATAGGAAACCTTGATATAAGTCCTTTTCAAATTTAATCCTACGTTGGTTGCCATAATAAAATTTGCCCATTGCCATTTTAAAAAAATGACTTTTTGGCATTTTTTGATTGTCATCTTCAAAAAATCGCAGCAACCATTGGAAACGTCGTTGAACATTAACCCTACAGGGAAATGATTCCTTGAACTTTAGGGAATCAACCTAAAAAAGCTCATTTACCCACTTTAAATGGTTTAAGAGATATGAATTTTTAAATGAACCCCTGCAAATGCTAAATTTAAAACAAAAAGTGGCATATGTCAAAAACTATGACAGATAAGTGCTGACAGCCTGGGTGCATTATACGCAGAATTTAATGCCGAATTCAAAAATAAAATAAAAATGGGGGGTATCCATTTAAAATAACAAAGATGGCGTCAACTTCCGGTATTTCCGAAAGTGCCGCCATTTTGAAAATTGTATTTTTGAATTCGCCATGATCGATTATGACAGGAACCCAGGTTTCAAGTTTCTATCTTATTTGCAAATAAGAAATTTTCTAATGGCCGCCTTAAAAGAATCACCATGTATATTACCTACCGCATACACCATATTAATTTGTTTTGTTTTTGCAATTTTTGCTTATTTACTATAAGTATTTGCACCTTTATTGTGGTTTTCTTCATCATGTGCTTTAAATTAGATGATGCAATATTAAATTTTACGCGATTATCCAGAGACAAGACAAAGAAACTCATTTTTGAACCTCGGCACGCTAGAAACACGGTAGCATTCCTGAAACAAAAAATTCCGAGACTTTTACCAAACATGTCTCGAACTTCTTCAAGCCATCGCTGATTTAGTTGGAGAGGTCGTCGTTCTCGGATGACCGGCATTGTCTTTCAGACATCGGGGTCTTTAACTACCTATATACATCTAGAGGTACTTACACAACAGGCTGTATATGCATGTTTCTTGTACTCGTTAAGCGTGATCCTTATTTTTGTTTTGTCGTCAGCGTCAATTGTTGTATGAATGCAGTACAGCAGCAGGCTTTACAAGTACGTGTTTGAGATATTACCTCAACTGTCTGTTGCATTCCGAAGAATATGGAGGACGAGTTGACTATTGATTACTCGCTGTGAAGAAATCTTAGTATTATCTTTTAAAATTACGTATATTGCACAAAATGTAGTGCTTAATTTGAGCATAACATAATATCAATGGAATTCCGAATAAGGACAACACAAGAACAATTCCCCTGCAGCAGGAAAATATCAAAAAAGTTAGAGTGGGGGGTGGACATTTATTTAAGGAAAATTGTATATTATGTAATCAGCACAATCTTTCATAATTGACACTTCAATAGAGAAATATACCGTACAACTGTTTATGGACGAATATTTTAGCTTTCGAACGGTGGATATGGGTGTAATATTTATTATTTAACTTTTGTTAGAAATGTGCCACCATAATCTGTTTACCACCGGCAGATGTCTTTAATGGCCCTAGACGAAGGGAGCAAAAATTTTTAGATAGACTAAACAAGTATTGCTTCTTAACTTTGTTAGGTATTTGTTATGTTTTTATTTGGTCGACTGTAGCAACGAAACCTACCCCAATAAATTTAGAGAGCAGCTGTCTGACTATCCTTGGTGCTTAAAATAGAAATATTTTATTTAGTTTTGCTTCCTTCATTTATTCCTCTGAATATTTCATATAATATTGTTGCTTTCCGCTTTCTTAGACACTTTTTTAAGAAACTTGTTTACACAAACTAAGTCACTAAGCAAATAAGAACAATAGAACATTTGCATCCAATAATCAACAACACCATTTGCTGAACAATAGAATTTATTTTATTACTTAATGTCGCCACATTGTATTGCAAAGTCTATTAATTTGTATAAAGTGTTTATAAAATCGTGATCGTGCATATCGAAGAATTCGCAAAAATTACTAGATATAAAAATGGAATCAGTCAAGCTCGATAAATTTTCGCAAATCTATAGAACTTTCGCCCAGAATAAAAACCTTAAACGTGTTTTATGGTAACAATAGCATTATTAGTAGAAATCGAAAATATGTTCTTGACACGGTGCACTTTTTCTTAATAAAAGTCAGCAAGGAAGTAAAGGTAGATATTTTAAAGTGTACATATCTCCATGTCTAAAATTTTAGGAGATTATCAACTAAAAAGTACATCCTACATCCCCAACTATTCTGAAAAAGATTTTACAATAGCTACCACGAACATTTCGCGAATATGTTCGCTCTGTGCGAAGCCATTCAAAAAATATGATGGGGAGCACTTTTGACAAGTACTGTAAAACATATTTTGTGACTTTCTTCGTACAGCGAGAAAACAGAACACGTTTTTTGCCTCAGAGCAATTAGTTTTTGACTGACAGCAGCAACTGACCAGTATTTTGGTCAACAATATGAGAAAACACTGACGTACCTGACCGAAAGGCATTTAATGATACTAGATATGCAACCTTTACATTAGATATTTATATACAAATATTTGTAATTGAGTTATAGTAAATATATAAACCCACACTACGACACTATGAAACTAATAAGGTAATTCTCATCGTACATGAACATATGAACAATTGGATAATGCGAGGTCAATTTTACAATTTATTTTAATTAACATTACCAACGTCAAAACGGTGTAACACCGACTGTTCTATTAAAATTTGACCGGAAATGCTCTTACAATTTGCTCTTCTCATTTACATCCTTCAGTTCCTGAAAAAATAACCATTTTCAGAAAACAAGCAGTACCTGAATTAGACACGCTTTTTATAACACGGTCGAAACAAATGCAGCTTTGACAATAAAAAAAATTGTCAATGAGACTTGATTTCACCAACCTCAATATCTGCTGACCTAAAACAGAATTGAAAAGTCCCGTTTTTTGAAGGAACCGATGTAACAGTTGGTTGCATATTAATTTGGAAATTCCCTGTTGCTAGATGAAAGCAAAAATTGTTATTTGAGGCATAGAGAATTATCGAGGGTACTTTTTGCAAGCAAGAATGCACGAGCTGTGCAAGTGATAAACGTCCTGCCTACTCAGAAGTAAAATAATCCGCCCGGTATCAACCAGAGAGATAAAAGTGCATTGTATTTCTTAGGAATATATTGTACTAGACACAACAGATTTTTTATGCGTTTATGTTATTCTCGAGATAATTTCTAGAATATACAATTACATCACCTGTAAATCAAAAAATCTACCATGCCTTAGCGGTTTGACTGAGACCCTGTATATATGAGAAATTAATGTGTATCCTTTTATCGACAAAACTTGAACTCCAGGAGTTTTGCATCCATTGCCTGTCCATAGAAACAATCAAAACTTGTTTCCGACGACCAGGAAGACGAATGCAACTGGGCGATTGCACCTGGTATGGAGACTAGAGAAAGTATCCGACAGTATCCGTCGAGTTTGAAACAGCTGTCTTTCGCTTTTGATAAGATTTTCAAATCTTACGCAACAATTTTACGTCTGTCACGTACTTGGTAGGCACTTGATAATATTTTTGATGGCGCATACCTATTACGTATAAAGATTGTGTGATGTGAAGGTCAGGTCACTTTCGTACTTATTTCGTTTTACATTACACATTTTTCGAGGAACTGACGTATCTAGCCTCATCATAAGGTTCTCAGTCCGAAGACTGGTTGGACGCGTACCTCCATTCTTTTCTATCCTGAGCTAACCTACGCATTTCCCTAAAAGTAGAACATCCTACATCCCTAACTATTTGAGAGCAGTAGTCTAATCTAGGCCTACCCCTACCTCTTTTTATTCCTATCTCTGACTCTAGTATGTCACGAACTATTCCTTCGTGTCTTAGAAGGTGTCCTACCATCCTATCTCTCCTACTCTTTATTGTTTTCCATACCTTTCGCCTTTCCCCAACTCTTTCTAATACTTCCCTATTGCTAACCTTATCTATCCACGGTATCTTCATCATGCGTCTGTAACACCACAGTTCAAACGCTTCTACTCTTTTTCTATCCGCTTCTCCTATTGTCCAAGTTTCGCACCCGTATAATGCCGTACTCCATACATACGACTTTAAGAGTCTCTTCCTAGTCTCTATATTAACCGTTCTCGAACATAACAGTTGTTTCTTTTTGTTAAACGCAACTCGTCCCTGCGCCATTCTTTGTTTTATATCTTTAGTGCTCCTACCGTCTTGGGTTATTTTACTTCCTAAGTAGCAGAAATCCGCGACCTCCTCTATCTTCTCATTTCCTATTTGTATTTCAATTTTAGTTCTATTTTCACTCCATCTACATACCAAAATTTTAGTTTTCTTTTTATTGATTTTCATGCCGTAGCCCTGTGTCAAAACTGCTTCCATTTCATTCAAAGCCGCTCCTAATTCTTCTTTGCTAGATGCTAACACTGCTATATCATCCGCAAATCTGAGCATGTTAATAGTTTGGCCCTGTACATTGATCCCTGAGGCTGTTCTTTCCTTAACAATATTAATCGCATCTTCGATATATACGTTGAAAACTAGAGGTGACAATGCACATCCCTGTCTCACTCCCTTCCGGATATCTACTTCCCTTCGTTCCTGCTCACATTCTATAACTGCCTTTTGCTCTTTGTAGAGATTATGTATTATTCTTCTGTCCCTGTATTTCATCCCTACCTTTCTCAGCACTTCGAACATCTTCCCCCATTTTACGTTGTCGACGGCTTTTTCTAAATCTACAAATCCTATATATACGCTCTTTCTCTTTTCTATCGTTTTTTCTATAATTACTCGTAAAGCTAGAATGGCCTCGCGCGTTCCTCTATTTCGTCTAAATCCGAACTGATCTTCTCCTAATATTTCTTCCGCCTTTTTCTCCATCCTTATTTGCACAATTCTAGTTAAAATTTTTGACGCATGGGAAGTTAAACTGATAGTTCTAAAATTTTCGCATCTATCCGCGCCTTTCCTTTTTGGCAAAGCTACCATGATGTTCAGTTTGTAATCCTCTGGAATCTCGCCTGTCAGGTATATGCGACTAACTAATTTAAATAAACGATCTATTACCTCTTGACCTGCGCACTTTAAGATTTCTGCCTGCAAGCCATCTATACCTGGTGCTTTATTATTCCTTAAACTTTTTAGTGCTATCTCAAACTCTTCTCTCATTATAGGACTCCCTAGGTTACCCCCCTCTACACTGCTTTCGCTTTCTAATATATCTTGCACTTCCTGTCCCGCATATAAGTTTCCTAAATATTCTTTCCACCTATCTGCCTTCTCCCCGCTTTCGATTAGGATATCTCCTGCCTCATTCCTAATGCTTTTGGTACTAGATCCAATTTCTCTAAAATTTCTCCTAATTATTTTATATGCTTCATCAGTCTTTCCTATTTCGAACTTATTTTCCACTTCTTTGCACTTATCATCGATCCATTGCTCTTTCGCTTTCCTACATTTCCGAATAATTTCCCACTTGATCGCCTTATATCTTTGTTTCCCTATTTCATCTAACCTATTTTTATATTTGCGCCTTTCCTCTATTAGACTCACAATATGTTTTGTTATCCAGGGTTTCCTACTTTCATTCTGTTTATGACCCAAAATATCCCTAGCTGAGGAAACTAAACTATTTTTAATGCAATTCCATTCTTCCTCTATGTCCCTAACAATATTTTCGCCCGCGCCCTTTAGTACTTCGTTTGTCTTTTTCTCGAACTTATCGCGCGTATCATCATCTTTTAGTTTCTCTGGGTCAAGATACCTTCTTCCGCTTCGTTTTTTCAAAATCTTAAATTTAAGATTGGCCTTCATAACGACTATATTGTGATCACTATCTATATCTGCTCCTGGATAACTTCTACAATCCCTAACTTGATTTCTAAATCTTTGCCTAACAAGAATGTAATCTATTTGATATCTCCCTAGGTCTCCTGGTATCTTCCACGTGTAGCGTCTCCTAACATGATGGTGAAATAGAGTGTTCGCGATCGTTAAGTTATGTTTATCGCAGAACTCTATCAGTCTCACTCCCCTATCGTTCCTATTGCCTAATCCAAAGGGACCAACTATTCCGCCCTCTCGCCCTGTGCCTACGATTGCATTGAAATCTCCTATAATTATTAAATTTTCGTGTCCTCTCACAAAATCTAGCACATATTCAATATCACTATAAACTGCCACTACGGCCTCATCACTGTAGTTAGAAGTGGGCATATATACTTGTATTATTACTGTTTTTACAGGTTTCGAATCTAACCTAACCATAACTACCCTGTCACTTTGCTGTAAGAAATTTTCTACACTCTGTCCTACTTTTTTCCGCATAACAATTCCTACTCCCGAATTTCCTCCTACAGATTCTGTGTGTATTACTCTAAAATCTCCGCTCCAGAAGTCTCCAGCTTCTGGCCATCGCACTTCACTGATACCTACTACATCTAATGCTAACCTATCCATCTCAATTTTCAAATATTAAAAATTAATATGATCGAAAATTACAATAGAAATGGCTCCATCGATCTGACCTAGCTTTAAATACTGGACAAGCAAAAAACGCTTTGGTTATCTGAACTGAATTTTTTACACGCTAAGGTTACATGCGTAACTAGAGGTTAATAACATACAGCATGTAAAGCGCATACTAAATAGTACACAATAATGTTAATTCCTGAAAATTAATCGCATTTTCGATATACACGGTGTCCCAACGAAAACTTGTACCCCCGTAAAACTCGGCAAAATAAACTTTTTGACAAAAATCCAAAAACGCGTTGATTTTTATATCAAAGGAGACGAATTTTTATGCAATAATCATTCCTGCAACTCTAGCCCTGTGTGGGGGGTAGCGACCCCCCAAAATTTTAAATGGAACGGGGTGTCAAATGATCCCTACTTTTGAAGGGTTTTTCATTACTTACACAACCCAATTTGTTTTATTCAATTCGATCAATTTGTTACCGAGAAATTGCTTCTTGAAGTTTCCAAGTTAAAAAATTAATAAAAGCACAAAAAGGTTTAAACTATCGAATGTATTAGAATGGAAAAGTAACAAAATCAAGTAAACTAATAAGAATAAAAAGTAAGAACAAAAGAACATCAGAACAAATGTCAAAATAAACTTATTCGCCACAGTATAAAATCGTGTTTATTTACTAATTCAAAATGGATTATTCCAAAGAAGAATGCCTGAGGTCTTGAGAAATCTAAGATATGGATTTGAATCCAGAATGTATTATTGTATGACAATTGGTGGAGGTCATTTCGAGCAATACATTCGATAGTTTAAACCTTTTTGTGCTTTTATTAATTTTTTAACTTCGAAACTTCAAGAAGCAATTTCTCGGTAACAAATTAATCGAATTGAATGAAACAAATACGGTTGTGTAAGTAATGAAAAACCCTTCCAAAGTAGGGATCATCAATGAATGATTCTGTATTCTCTCTCTCTCTCTTGAAGTTTTGATTGTATTTATTTCATACAAAATGTGACAGGAAAATGTTCAAGGCTGACAACAGAATATAATTACATACACATGTACTATGAACTGATTTCAGAAAGCATTTTTATGGGTACTCCCTTCAGTACTTAATAAATGTAATGTATACCTTCATTTCCTGTATTTTGAATATCTAGTATAGGTATAATATGTAGTTCGTGTATCCTTGAACTGCAAGTGGCTGGTTTATAACTATATTTTATAGCTTATCCTAATGTTGTATTAGATAAATCTACATATCTCTTTGGTTCACTGAACTTACCACGATCCACATTTTCAAGGTTCTTCCTCATGTTTTAAATTTATTACCAATCAATTTCTTTATATCCTTGCCCAATAACGGCGTACATTATCACCTATTAAAATGAAATCTGTTTCAAAATTGTCTGCAAATGTAACAATAACTGGAAAAACTTGGAGGCAAAGACCATCAACGCTCCTTTAGATATGCTCCAGGGGAATAATCCTTGTGTTAACATATTATTGTATACATGGTGATTCTTTTAAGGCGGCCATTAGAAAATTTCTTATTTGCAAATAAGATAGAAACTTGAAACCTGGGTTCCTGTCATAATCGATCATGGCGAATCCAAAAATACAATTTTCAAAATGGCGGCACTTTCGGAAATACCGGAAGTTGACGCCATCTTTGTTATTTTAAATGGATACCCCCATTTTTATTTTATTTTTGAATTCGGCATTAAATTCTGCGTATAATGCACCCAGGCTGTCAGCACTTATCTGTCATAGTTTTTGACATATGCCACTTTTTGTTTTAAATTTAGCATTTGCAGGGGTTCATTTAAAAATTCATATCTCTTAAACCATTTAAAGTGGGTAAATGAGCTTTTTTAGGTTGATTCCCTAAAGTTCAAGGAATCATTTCCCTGTAGGGTTAATGTTCAACGACGTTTCCAATGGTTGCTGCGATTTTTTGAAGATGACAATCAAAAAATGCCAAAAAGTCATTTAAATGGCAATGGGCAAATTTTATTATGGCAACCGACGTAGGATTAAATTTGAAAGGGACTTATATCAAGGTTTCCTATACCTATCTCAAATAGTTTTTTAATTATTCGTAGTTTTTTGTAAAAAAATATAATTTATTAAGATTAACTTGTTACCGAGCTTGTTACCAAGCAACAAACATAGTAACAGTGTCAAAAAATATTAATTTAAATTACCTAAATCAATACAAAAATTAATGAGCTAGGTCGGTATTACAAAATATGCTCGATATGTGCACCGTTTTGATTCAAACACTCAATAATCCGACGTTGGACGGCTCTGGTAGCGTTTCTGATTTCATTCCCATCAATGCCATTCATGGCTTGGGTTATTTTTAGTAATAAGTCTTCCCTCGACGTGGGTGCAGTTTCATAAACGATATCTTTAATCCGCCCCCATAAATAAAAATCTAATGGTGTCAGATCCGGGGATCTTGGGGGCCACAACCTTGGACCTCTATTTCCCCACCATCTGTCTTGAAACAATTGTCTTAGTCTTAAATCTACGGCATTTGTTGAATGCGCTGGTGCCCCATCCATTTGATACCATAAGTTGACGGCATGCTGCAATGGTAGATTATCGACAAAATCTTGGACTACACTGTTAAGAATGTCTAAATATCTGTCTCCATTCAAATTTTCATCATACATGTACCAATGCAACCGATTATCCATTAATAAACAGAAAACGTTTACGGAAAATTGAATTTGATTTTCAACTTCATAGATCAGGTGTGGATTTTCTGCGGCCCAAAAATGTCGATTTCTCCTATTAAATACTCCAGCCTGTGCAAATTTTGCTTCATCAGTCCAAATAATCCGACTCAAAAAATTTGGGTCTTCCTGTTTTTTTATCAAAAGCTCTTCACAAAAAGTTATTCGTCTTGGAAAATCGGTTGGACGAAGTTTTTGTAGTCGTATAAAAGAATAGGGATGTCGTTTGTGGTCATGTAAAATTCTTTGTATCGATGAGAACGTCAATCCCAAATCAAATTTTGCAGCTCTTATCGATGATCGTGGAAATGCGCCAAAATACCCCAGAACATTTATTTGATTATCTTCAGATTCCCTAACAAATTTAGTCCTTCTTCATGCAGGATGAATATTTCCTCCCTGAAGAAACTTGTTTTTAAGTCTAGAAAACTTCTGTTTATTCATCGGCGGCAAATTTTGATATTTTGCATTAAACTCGCGACATGTTCTTGCAACGATTTTTTGGCAGTTGCCATGTATGAGAAATAAATCAAAAACAACTTCATTCGAATAAAAAGCCATTTATGCTTACAAAACAAAATCAAGAACGTGCTTAACTTAACTTAACTTTTAATTAATGAAGAACTAAAAGATGACAGTTCTAAAACTAATTTTTTTCTTTGGTTCCATAGGCTTCTATGTTTTTTGGGAATAACGTTTAATCTTTTACAAAAAACTACGAATAATTAAAAAACTATTTGAGATAGGTATAGGAAACCTTGATATAAGTCCATTTCAAATTTAATCCTACGTCGGTTGCCATAATAAAATTTGCCCATTGCCATTTAAAAAAAATGACTTTTTGGCATTTTTTGATTGTCATCTTCAAAAAATCGCAGCAACCATTGGAAACGTCGTTGAACATTAACCCTACAGGGAAATGATTCCTTGAACTTTAGGGAATCAACCTAAAAAAGCTCATTTACCCACTTTAAATGGTTTAAGAGATATGAATTTTTAAATGAACCTCTGCAAATGCTAAATTTAAAACAAAAAGTGGCATATGTCAAAAACTATGACAGATAAGTGCTGACAGCCTGGGTGCATTATACGCAGAATTTAATGCCGAATTCAAAAATAAAATAAAAATGGGGGGTATCCATTTAAAATAACAAAGATGGCGTCAACTTCCGGTATTTCCGATAGTGCCGCCATTTTGAAAATTGTATTTTTGGATTCGCCATGATCGATTATGACAGGAACCCAGGTTTCAAGTTTCTATCTTATTTGCAAATAAGAAATTTTCTAATGGCCGCCTTAAAAGAATCACCATGTATAGTATAGATGCCTGATATGGTGGCATAAAGTCAGAAAAGAGATTTATATTCTCTCAAATGGAAACATGTCTAGAAAGTTACAAAATTCTCTTGTCACGAAGAGGCAATAGAAGCGATATAGTCCCATTTCGTGCGTCGATGAAAATTTTCCCGTTTCGTGCGTCATCCCACGCTTCGCTCGCTCCGCTTGCCCACAGACCGGAAATAGCGGGCAGTGGAACCACTTTTTTGGCCGTATTCAGTAACGGGCAACTATAAAACAAAGCAGTAAGTTTTGTATGCCTTTATTGCAACAGGGACAACACGTTCAAAGTAAAGGATATCGTTGTGCAACGCACGAACTGGCACTACTTAATTACCCAGTAAATTCTTGACGCTCGAATCGGCACGAAAACAGGTAGAAACCCAAAAAACACGAAACGGGAACGCAGAAGCACTGTATTGCAGAAGAGGAATAAATTTGTTTTCTGTGAGAATATTTGTTGTTTCTGCAATATGATAAAAATATACCATCAATACTAATTAAAAGGATTCAGTTGCGTATACCAAGATAATCTTCAAATTATATTGGTACACAGGACAGATAATTGTAAAAATATCATAAAATTACTTTTAGGAAATCAGAAGTTCACTTTTATTCTTTATTTGTTTAATCATACTACTTTCTTGTTTATTATGTTTTTACAAACTGCAAACAGCAAACAGCATACATGGACGCTTTAAACTAAACAAAAAGCAGGAATATGTGCAATAATAAAGTAACAGTATTTGTAACCATGCAAATTTCATGAACTCTGGACCACCCCTGTTTAAGAAGAACTGTATACCTGAAAACCACCCTTATCTTGGGTGGCAAACGAACATTTCAACTTGAAATGGAATTTCCCACTTAGAATTTATGGGCCTCAAAGTCACAAAAAAAAATCTAGGAATTCCTCTAAGTGATAGTTGCCCAACAACAAATGGACGCACGCCAGGGGCGTAACAGTTCCTTTCCTATAATTGGTTTGAAATTATTTTGACCGGTACAACAGTGAAATGCAGAAGAACCTTCAAAAGTTCAACGAACAGCAGAAAGTTGGTTTCGTATAGTATGCTGTAATTTAACCTTGCTGTACGTGAGAATAGGAACAAATAAGTAGTTAAATGCTATCTAAACTAAATTTGTAATAATACAAAAATTATTAAATATTATGAAATAATGTTGTCTTAAGTATTTGAGGAAATAATTATTAGGCAAAATTGTTAAAAATATCCCCAGAAGTGGGCACTATTTAGAAACTGCAGAACAGAAGTAATAAACATATTTTATATAAAATACGTGCATGCACTTTTGTCCTTGTAAAAGAATTTACAGCGTCAACTTTACAAAGGATATAATAAAATATATACAAGCTGTTCAACAAGCTTGTTACTTACATTCGTCGTAAATACAGCATGCAAATAAAAATCGTCAAAACGCAAATTTTATTACCTAGGTAGGTAATGCGGCAAAGTTATATACAGACTTCATTTCACAAGTGCATATAAAATAATCTACAGCGTGTCCCATTCAAACGCTTCTATTTTTTCCAATTTTTTCTACTATCGCACCCGTGTAATGCCGTTCTTACTTATGTCAACAGAATGTTGTTACGTAATAATTTCCAGCATCAGTTTTCAATTAATTTATTGGGACTGCCTTATAAGACCTGTTCATGTAGGTACATTGTACATGTGTTCAACGTGCCTTTAGCGCAATTTCACTTTTAGATAAAATAAGTAGGTATTATGTAGGCACCTACATATTATATCTTGGCTAGATAAAAAATATATTTCCGTTACATAACTAAATAGTTCTTTGTTTAAAGGCAAAACTATGAAAATAATACGAACCGGCAAAATTTGCATTTGCAGATATTGAACAGGAACACTCACCATGTTTATACCGTGTGACAAACATCCATGTGTACATGGGGAAATAACATAAAGGTAGCAATCGAAAGACTATTTTTTCTGCGTATGAGGATATCAAAAACTCTGCAATTTTCCAATTTATTAAAGCATTAAAAGCAAAAATTACACTAATAATTTTCAAATTAAAACACGGATATTCATCAGATTACCTATGACAATTTAATTTATTCTAATCAAAGACTCCCTTGATTCTAATTTCTAATTCGTCTGAACTGTCAACATTATTTATCGACAATTTAAAATTTGGGTTTCAAAATGAACAAAAATATTTATTCACTTGAAGAAAAGGTTTTCATTGTGAAAACATTTTACGGCGGCAATAGTCTGCGGGTAGTCCGTGACTTATTTTCTGTAAAATTCAATAACAGTCCTATTCCTTCGGTAACAACAATACAAAATTCAGTTAAGAAATTTGAAAGAAGGTAATTTTTACTAATAAATTTACTTGGTTTTTATTTAGATAATTCTGATTCGCTTATTATTATTACCTCGTTGCTAATTCCTTATTGTTCGCTAACTTAAATTTTACTGGGATTATGCGAAATTTAACAAGTGATAACGTGGAGTGAAACAAAACTAAAATTAATCTTATCATTTATTTTTTTAGTCGTTCCAAGAAATCTAAATGTTGAGGTAGAGGAAATTGTAATATGCCTGATAACTGCTAGTCCAACATCTAGTTTAAGGTCTGTTGCCCTAGAATGTAATGTTTCAAGAGAAACTGTCCGTAACATATTAAAAAAAAACAAATATCATCCCTTTAAATTTCAATGTCACCAAGAGTTACTTCCTTTTGAAGAAGAATCAAGGCAAACTTTCTGTGAAGAAATGCAAGAACGGGCTAATCGGGATCGCAGCTTCCTCTCATCAATTTGTTTTACCGATGAGTGTACCTTCACTTTAAATCAAGAGCCAAATTCATAAGGGAAGGGAAGAAGGATGAAGAAAAATGAAATGGAGGGTATAAGGTGTATTTTTAACAAAAAAATGATGTATGAATTTTTTCGAAAGTTGAAAGTTCCACTGTATATAGCAAAAAATGGATCTAAAATATTAGAGCAACCGAAATATTTTCGACATTCCTTCGTTTCTTGACACTTTTAGTATAAATGACCGATTAATTGCTTCTTCCTGCTTAGAATGTCCTTTTTTCAACTTATCAGTTATAATAGCGCCCGTTGCGTGCTTACACGTGTTGTTTACCGTATTTTATTATCTACCTTCATGTATTGAACTAAAACCAACAACGCAACCTGTTACTTACTGACGACAACGCCTTCTCGGTCAGAAAAATATAAGTGACCAACATTAAAAGCAGTTCAGTGGCGGCACCAGGTCTTCTGCCTTCCTCATGATTTATGAAATAGACAGGATAGTAATGCTCTTAATTTGATGTAATTAGGGAGAAAAGGAACTGGACCAATATTTGTTTATTCTGAGAATACGCAACTTTCCAATAAAAAATGATCTATTCAATCAAAACAACAAATTTCACGCATTTACCATACTTAACTGTTCGTTAAACTTTGAACAGCTTTTCCGTGGCCCCCGGTTCAGTAACACCTGTGCTGGTCATCTAGTGTGTCGTGACATTGCAATAAAAGTTGCAACAACACGTCATCTCCTATTTTAAAATCAACATGCCCACATATTAGTCTCGCGTACACCTCGCACCTATTATTTTTCCTATTTGCATGAGTCACGTGTCTCCCATTAATATTTAAATATTCTCGTAGTAGAAGTTCGTTCCTCGTCTAATGAATTTGTCGTTTTGAATAAACATGTGGGACATATAAAACGCACATGAAATTAGATAACTGGACGCAACCTTCGGGTAGTATGATGATATTTATGCAAATCGATTAACCTAATTATAAAAAATTGACTTCGTTGTCTTCTTGACGTATCAAGAATTATTATTCGATTGCCCTTTTCGCCTCGCTGCTTGGAGGGTAAAGTTTAATGGAATTGTTGTGATATCTTAAATGAATGTAAAGAATATCCTATTTCTTGTTGATTAAAATAACATGAAAATAAAATAAATAAACAGCAATTGCCAAATACTATTTTACTTAATATTGGTTTTCCCTGTATTAGCTAACCCGAGTCCAGTTAGAAATGAAAATCTCAGACATTCGAAACTAGGCACCAGAAAAAATAACTAAAAATTTTCACTTCTTGGTGTGTATTCACAGAAAAGATTTCCGTTACAAGATACAAGCACATCAGCCGATACAAATTGCTGATCAAATTTATAAATAAACCACCAGTGAATTATTGTTATATCTTTTTGGAATATTCAAATCGGTAACTTACTGTAACTGTCAAATGAAGGAATCGTTCGCGACATACGAGAGTTGGAGATAGGGATAAAAAGAGGTAGGCCCAGATTAGGCTATTGCTCTCAAATAGTTGGGGATGTAGGATGTTCTACATTTAGAGGAATGCGTAGGTTAGCTCAGGATAGGAAAGGATGGAGGTACGCGTCCAACCAGTCTTCGAACTGAGAACTTCATGATGATCAGAAAAGACAATATTTCTAATGAAGTCAGAATTGTCTCACAAAATTGCCCTCGTCGATCAAAATCATCATCGGACAGTTCCTGAACCAAGTGCATTTTGCAGGCGTGAAATTTTTCCTTATGAAGAAGTCTGGAAACTGCATTTTTTGGCGTACTAAGATATGAAGTGACTCTCACGAGGGTTGAATGTGGATTTTCTGCACCATCCAATTTTTTTTCACCTACAGCTGGTGGACGTCCGGCTTATCTCGTTGGGTTGAAAATAACTAATAAAAACATTTATTTGGATCAATCGGAGTGCATAAAAGCCATGGTAATAAAGTTATTGCAACTGTCAAATGAAATATGCAGTAGGCAACAAGTTTAATTTGTTTTTAATCATTCTGAGAAATCTGGCGCAGTCGGTAGGATTCCAGAAACCGTCGCTGTTTTCAGTCATGCAAATCTTAGCCCTAATTTCTCGCCAGTAGCCTTCAAATTTATCTGTGTTTTACTTTGCAATATCAATATCAATCAATATGAAATATTGGGTAGTACAGTCGATTTTGTTGAAACATTCCGAATTGCCTAGTATATCTGGTAAGCATAATAATTTGGCTGCCGATATCGCTTTTTTCGATAGGGTGGTAAACTGGTTTTCGTATTAGTTCATGTGGATTATGTATTTTCGAGATGAAACTTGAAACAAAATCTCGTGATGCGTATAGACGTCTTCCATCATCAACGATCACATTTCATACTTGAAAGATAGCGGGTATAATTTTTGAGGAAATTATTCATCAAACTGATAAGCATCCAGCCACTAAAACAGATAAATTCAGGAAGTAAGCAATAAAATATCACTGGAAGGTATTTTATGACACGTGAACATTATTTGCAGATAAACTGTTGAAATACCTGACAATTTTACGAGTTATTTTTAAAAATTACAAATTGTAGAAATTAAAATAATGATAAAAGCGCGTCAAATGGAGTAAATGACAAAATAAATATTGGAGTGATCTTTGACATCGAACTAAATTGATAACTTGCAATACATTTGAAACCATAGATATACAAGGGGTCATAAAATCTTTTCTGCTATTTTGAAAGCAATAAATAACATACACGTTAAGGAAGCATCAAACTTTCACCATTTTGACCAGACTCTATATTTTTCTAATGTTTCTTTAGCTGTTGTTTGTTGTTGTTTATATGCGACTTTCAGATTAATGAAAATTGTAGATAAAAAACTGCAGGGGGGAGAAAAATTCTTAGTTCGTGAAGAATTTTGAACTAAGAATTTTGCCTTCCCAAAGGACTTGTACCTTGACGCAGTTCTAGTAATACTGGGACGGGTGGGATGGCTTGCGCGCTTCAATGATATAAAGAGCCGAACCATAGGTTTAACCATATTGGAGGGGTTTTTATTTGAGAAGCCAGACTAAATCAAGTCCCTGGAAGGGGGCAGCGGCTCTTTCAGTAATCATAGTGGCAGAGATCGTGAGGGTTGGTATGGCACTGTGATACACACTACTGCGATGTGGAAGGCAACGGGAAACCACCACATTAATTTATCCCTAGTACAGCGTACTTTAATTTATGATGATGGCACCTTCTGGAGTAAAATATTCCGGATCTCCGGATCTCCGGGCGGGGACTGCTTCTGGGGGAGTCATCAGAAATGATAAGTGTAACATCTCACGAGTCGGAGCGTGGAATGTTAGAAGCATGAAACAAGTAGGGAAGTTAGAGAATTTGAAAATTGAGATGGATAGGTTAGCATTAGACGTAGTAGGTATCAGTGAAGTGCGATGGCCAGAAGCTGGAGACTTCTGGAGCGGACATTTTAGAGTAATACACACAGGATCTGTAGGAGGAAATTCATCATCATAAGGTTCTCAGTCCGAAGACTGGTTGGACGCGTACCTCCATTCTTTTCTATCCTGAGCTAACCTACGCATTTCCCTAAAAGTAGAACATCCTACATCCCTAACTATTTGAGAGCAGTAGTCTAATCTAGGCCTACCCCTACCTCTTTTTATTCCTATCTCTGACTCTAGTATGTCACGAACTATTCCTTCGTGTCTTAGAAGGTGTCCTACCATCCTATCTCTCCTACTCTTTATTGTTTTCCATACCTTTCGCTTTTCCCCAACTCTTTCTAATACTTCCCTATTGCTAACCTTATCTATCCACGGTATCTTCATCATGCGTCTGTAGCACCACATTTCAAACGCTTCTACTCTTTTTCTATCCGCTTCTCCTATTGTCCAAGTTTCGCACCCGTATAATGCCGTACTCCATACATACGACGTTAAGAGTCTCTTCCTAGTCTCTATATTAACCGTTCTCGAGCATAACAGTTGTTTCTTTTTGTTAAACGCAACTCGGCCCTGCGCCATTCTTTGTTTTATATCTTTAGTGCTCCTACCGTCTTGAGTTATTTTACTTCCTAAGTAGCAGAAATCCGCGACCTCCTCTATCTTCTCATTTCCAATTTGTATTTCCATTTTAGTTCTATTTTCACATCCCCTACATACCAAAATTTTAGTTTTCTTTTTATTGATTTTCATGCCGAAGCCCTGTGTCAAAACTGCTTCCATTTCATTCAAAGCCGCTCCTAATTCTTCTTTGCTAGATGCTAACACTGCTATATCATCCGCAAATCTGAGCATGTTAATAGTTTGGCCCTGTACATTGATCCCTGAGGCTGTTCTTTCCTTAACAATATTAATCGCATCTTCGATATATAAGTTGAAAACTAGAGGTGACAATGCACATCCCTGTCTCACTCCCTTCCGGATATCTACTTCCCTTTGTTCCTGCTCACATTCTATAACTGCCTTTTGCTCTTTGTAGAGATTATGTATTATTCTTCTGTCCCTGTATTTCATCCCTACCTTTCTCAGCACTTCGAACATCTTCCCCCATTTTACGTTGTCGAAGGCTTTTTCTAAATCTACAAATCCTATATAGACGCTCTTTCTCTTTTCTATCGTTTTTTCTATAATTACTCGTAAAGCTAGAATGGCCTCGCGCGTTCCTCTATTTCGTCTAAATCCGAACTGATCTTCTCCTAATATTTCTTCCGCCTTTTTCTCCATTCTAGTTAAAATTTTTGACGCATGGGAAGTTAAACTGATAGTTCTAAAATTTTCGCATCTATCCGCGCCTTTTCTTTTTGGCAAAGCTACTATGATGTTCCGTTTGTAATCTTCTGGAATCTCGCCTGTCAGGTATATGCGACTAACTAGTTTAAATAAACGATGTATTACCTCTTGACCTGCGCACTTTAAGATTTCTGCCTGCAAGCCATCTATACCTGGTGCTTTATTATTCCTTAAACTTTTTAGTGCTATCTCAAACTCTTCTCTCATTATAGGACTCCCTAGGTTATCCCCCTCTACACTGCTTTCGCTTTCTAATATATCTTGCACTTCCTGTCCCGCATATAAGTTTCCTAAATATTCTTTCCACCTATCTGCCTTCTCCCCACTTCCGATTAGGATATCTCCTGCCTCATTTCTAATGTTTTTGGTACTAGATCCAATTTCTCTAAAATTTCTCCTAATTATTTTATATGCTTCATCAGTCTTTCCTACTTCGAATTTATCTTCCACTTCTTTGCATTTATTATCGATCCATTGCTCTTTCGCTTTCCTACATTCCCGAATAATTTCCCACTTGATCGCCTTATATCTTTGTTTCCCTGTTTCATCTAACCTATTTTTATATTTTCGCCTTTCCTCTATTAGACTCACAATATGTTTTGTTATCCAGGGTTTCCTACTTTCATTCTGTTTATGACCCAAAATATCCCTAGCTGAGGAAACTAAACTATTTTTAATGCAATTCCATTCTGCCTCTATGTCCCTAACAATATTTCCACCCGTGCCCTTTAGTGCTTCGTTTGTCTTTTTCTCGAACTTATTGCGCATATCATCATCTTTTAGTTTCTCTGGGTCAAGATACCTTCTTCCGCTTCTTTTTTTCAAAATCTTAAATTTAAGATTGGCTTTCATAACGACTATGTTGTGATCACTATCTATATCTGCTCCTGGATAACTTCTACAATCCCTATCTTGATTTCTAAATCTTTGCCTAACGAGAATGTAATCTATTTGATATCTCCCTAAGTCTCCTGGCATCTTCCACGTATAGCATCTCCTAACATGATGGTGAAATAGAGTGTTCGCGACCGTTAAGTTATGTTTATCGCAGAACTCTATCAGTCTAACTCCCCTATCGTTCCTATTGCCTAATCCAAAGGGGCCAACTATTCCGCCCTCTCGCCCTGTGCCTACGACTGCATTGAAATCTCCTGTAATTATTAAATTTTCGTGCCCTCTCACAAAATCTAGCACATATTCAATATCACTATAAACTGCCTCTACGGCCTCATCACTGTAGTTAGAAGTGGGCATATATACCTGTAGGAGGAAATTCGGGAGTAGGAATTGTTATGCGGAAAAAAGTAGGACAGAGTGTAGAAAATTTCATACAGCAAAGTGACAGGGTAGTTATGGTTAGGTTAGATTCGAAACCTGTAAAAACAGTAATAATACAGGTATATATGCCCACTTCTAACTACAGTGATGAGGCCGTAGATGCAGTTTATAGTGATATTGAACATGTGCTAGATTTTGTGAGAGGACACGAAAATTTAATAATTATAGGAGATTTCAATGCAGTCGTAGGCACAGGGCGAGAGGGCGGAATAGTTGGTCCCTTTGGATTAGGCAATAGGAACGATAGGGGAGTTAGACTGATAGAGTTCTGCGATGAACATAACTTAACAGTCGCGAACACTCTATTTCACCATCATGTTAGGAGACGATACACGTGGAAGATGCCAGCAGACCTAGGGAGATATCAAATAGATTACATTCTCGTTAGGCAAAGATTTAGAAATCAAGTTACGGATTGTAGAAGTTATCCAGGAGCAGATATAGATAGTGATCACAACATAGTCGTTATGAAAGCCAATCTTAAATTTAAGATTTTGAAAAAAAGAAGCGGAAGAAGGTATCTTCACCCAGAGAAACTAAAAGATGATGATATGCGCAATAAGTTCGAGAAAAAGACAAACGAAGCACTAAAGGGCACGGGTGGAAATATTGTTAGGGACATAGAGGCAGAATGGAATTGCATTAAAAATAGTTTAGTTTCCTCAGCTAGGGATATTTTGGGTCATAAACAGAATGAAAGTAGGAAACCCTGGATAACAAAACATATTGTGAGTCTAATAGAGGAAAGGCGAAAATATAAAAATAGGTTAGATGAAACAGGGAAACAAAGATATAAGGCGATCAAGTGGGAAATTATTCGGAAATGTAGGAAAGCGAAAGAGCAATGGATCGATAATAAATGCAAAGAAGTGGAAGATAAATTCGAAGTAGGAAAGACTGATGAAGCATATAAAATAATTAGGAGAAATTTTAGAGAAATTGGATCTAGTACCAAAAACATTAGAAATGAGGCAGGAGATATCCTAATCGGAAGTGGGGAGAAGGCAGATAGGTGGAAAGAATATTTAGGAAACTTATATGCGAGACAGGAAGTGCAAGATATATTAGAAAGCGAAAGCAGTGTAGAGGGGGATAACCTAGGGAGTCCTATAATGAGAGAAGAGTTTGAGATAGCACTAAAAAGTTTAAGGAATAATAAAGCACCAGGTATAGAGGGCTTGCAAGCAGAAATCTTAAAGTGCGCAGGTCAAGAGGTAATAGATCGTTTATTTAAATTAGTTAGTCGCATATACCTGACAGGCGAGATTCCAGAAGATTACAAACGGAACATCATAGTAGCTTTGCCAAAAAGAAAAGGCGCGGATAGATGCGAAAATTTTAGAACTATCAGTTTAACTTCCCATGCGTCAAAAATTTTAACTAGAATTGTGCAAAGAAGGATGGAGAAAAAGGCGGAAGAAATATTAGGAGAAGATCAGTTCGGATTTAGACGAAATAGAGGAACGCGCGAGGCCATTCTAGCTTTACGAGTAATTATAGAAAAAACGGTAGAAAAGAGAAAGAGCGTCTATATAGGATTTGTAGATTTAGATAAAGCCTTCGACAACGTAAAATGGGGGAAGATGTTCGAAGTGCTGAGAAAGGTAGGGATGAAATACAGGGACAGAAGAATAATACATAATCTCTACAAAGAGCAAGAGGCAGTTATAGAATGTGAGCAGGAACAAAGGGAAGTAGATATCCGGAAGGGAGTGAGACAGGGATGTGCATTGTCACCTCTAGTTTTCAACTTATATATCGAAGATGCGATTAATATTGTTAAGGAAAGAACAGCCTCAGGGATCAATGTACGGGGCCAAACTATTAACATGCTCAGATTTGCGGATGATATAGCAGTGTTAGCATCTAGCAAAGAAGAATTAGGAGCGGCTTTGAATGAAATGGAAGCAGTTTTGACACAGGGCTTCGGCATGAAAATCAATAAAAAGAAAACTAAAATTTTGGTATGTAGGGGATGTGAAAATAGAACTAAAATGGAAATACAAATTGGAAATGAGAAGATAGAGGAGGTCGCGGATTTCTGCTACTTAGGAAGTAAAATAACTCAAGACGGTAGGAGCACTAAAGATATAAAACAAAGAATGGCGCAGGGCCGAGTTGCGTTTAACAAAAAGAAACAACTGTTATGCTCGAGAACGGTTAATATAGAGACTAGGAAGAGACTCTTAACGTCGTATGTATGGAGTACGGCATTATACGGGTGCGAAACTTGGACAATAGGAGAAGCGGATAGAAAAAGAGTAGAAGCGTTTGAAATGTGGTGCTACAGACGCATGATGAAGATACCGTGGATAGATAAGGTTAGCAATAGGGAAGTATTAGAAAGAGTTGGGGAAAAGCGAAAGGAATGGAAAACAATAAAGAGTAGGAGAGATAGGATGGTAGGACACCTTCTAAGACACGAAGGAATAGTTCGTGACATACTAGAGTCAGAGATAGGAATAAAAAGAGGTAGGGGTAGGCCTAGATTAGACTACTGCTCTCAAATAGTTAGGGATGTAGGATGTTCTACTTTTAGGGAAATGCGTAGGTTAGCTCAGGATAGAAAAGAATGGAGGTACGCGTCCAACCAGTCTTCGGACTGAGAACCTTATGATGATGATGAAGAATTTTGATGGACATACATTTTGATTGGACCTACAAATTCAATGTTTATTTTTACGATTATAATGTTATAGCAAATAAAACAAGTATTTACTTAATATAATACCATAATATGGACTCTTCATCATGTTCGCCATCGCATTTTCATCGATGTGAGCTTACAACCCCGCTTGACCTACCATACAAATCACCGCGTCCACAAATAATGTTCTAGGATATCGCCTTTATTTCCCCACGAATGATACATATGCCACACATATTATTTGGGTCCATAAACCTCATCTTGATGCATGGAGAGCAAAAAGTCGCACAGCTAACTACTCGTCACACCTCACATAAAATTAGGTAAAAGCGCGCTGACTCTCTCTACCCGTAGTGGGGGACTCACAATCCGAGGGGGCAGCACGCAGTAGCAGGCTATTCTAGAGAACGATTCCGCTGTAGAACTATATACTTACAAAACACAATCGAAAACGTGTATAAATAAAATAACATCAGTGATAAGTTTGTGATCATTGCAGTGATATGTTCGTGATAGATTTCAGCGAGTTTTTCCCGCGTCTTTTAAGGGTTGCTTCGACGTCGAACGTCTGACGCCAATAACTGACGAAATGAACTGTATGGGGTGAGGTTATTTAGTGGTGTCGCGACTAAATAAACTAATAAACAATGTATAAGTTACTGGGAGGCTTGAAAGACTATTTAAAATGGCAGGACATTACTACAGATTGTGCGGTTTTTCGACTACACACCCTCTTCACAACAGTCCTGTTGATGGCGGGTAGTTTGGTCATAACAGCGTCACAATTTGTCGGTAATCCGATTCAGTGTATAGTAAATGGACTGCCTAAGCACGTTGTGAACACTTTCTGTTGGATCTCTTCGACGTTCCTGATGCCAGATGCTTTCAGGAGACAGGTAACGTAACGTTTGACCTATGAACTGTAGTTGTAGACGACCAACGGTACCATTAGTGGGGTGAAAATGTCATAATGAAGGCCATCGCCATTGGCGTTCGTGACGTTCTCAATTGTCAAAAATATTGCTTTTTAAGATATAAATGTCACTTATTAATGTGACACTCACCAGCACTTAAAGAAATTGTGGAATAATTGCTATAATAGCTCATATTCCACAAGCAATACTGGGTAATTCTTAACGAATATGCCAAGGCAACAGCAGTTTAGACGGCTCGGTCAGGAAGCATTACTGGCTTCTAAAGAAAAGTAACCATCCAGATGAACCCCGTTCGAGAACACCTGTAATTTTAACAGCAGACATAAACAATATTTTACTTCTTAGTCGACAGATAATCATAGGTTCCTGTGCCTCACTGATAATTATATATTTTTGTCTGTTTCGTTTGTTGCAGCAAGGAGTAGAGGTCGCCCATCCTGGCGTTGCCAACGACTTCGGCGACGAGGATGCCAAGAAATACTATACCTACTACCAGTGGGTATGCTTTGTACTGTTCTTCCAGGTATGGATAGTAGATATTTTTGTTATTAAATGAACACCTTTCGGAGAACCTGTATTTTAGAAAGTAGATCATTTCGCTCGAGGGCTTTCGACAAAAAAGGTTTTGTTCTTTGGGTCATTGTATTTCATATAGGTGTTTCAGATCGGGTAAAATTTATTATAAAGATCCCACTTATTTCTGAAGAGCAAACACAATATCATACTAAATACAGAGTGTCTTCCCGTTTCGTACGTTTTTGGGTTTCTACCTGTTTTCGTGCCGGTTCGAGCGTCAAGAATTTACTGGATAAATAAGTAGTGCAAGTTCGTGCGTTGCACACCGATATCCTTTACTTTGAACATGTCGTACAAAGCATACTGCTTTGTTTTATAGTTGCCCGTCACTGAATACGGCCAAAAAAGTGGTTCCACGGCCCACTATTTCCGGTCTGTCGGCAAGCGGAGCGTTTAAGTCTCCCCCTCCAAAACAAAAACATTAACATTTTGAAAACAATAGGAGAGAAATCAACATACACTTCCGCATTGAAGTCTAGTTATTAACAGCGTTGTGTTGCAAAGATAAACTCGAATTAGTGGCTTACTGCATTATGAGCAGGTCAGCGCACGAAACGGCACTCAAACCAAGTAGATGACACACGAAACGGGAAAATTTTCATCGACTAGAATTACTGCTAACAGTTTTCTTTAATACCTTCTGTGTTTTCAGGCGATTGCGTGCTACACCCCCAAGTACCTATGGGATGCGTTCGAGGGTGGTTTGATGCGCACCCTCGTGATGGGATTGAACATTGGTATTTGCCAAGAAAAAGAGAAGACTGCCAAGAAAAAAGTGATCATAGATTACTTAATACGACATATTAAGGTAAATCGTATACGAAGTGAATTTTTACTTTATTTCAACATCATGTTAGGAGACGCTACACGTGGAAGATGCCAGGAGACTTAGGGAGATATCAAATAGATTACATTCTTGTTAGGCAAAGATTTAGAAATCAAGTTAGGGATTGTAGAAGTTATCCAGGAGCAGATATAGATAGTGATCACAACATAGTCGTTATGAAAGCCAATCTTAAATTTAAGATTTTGAAAAAAAGAAGCGGAAGAAGGTATCTTGACCCAGAGAAACTAAAAGATGATGATATGCGCAATAAGTTCGAGAAAAAGACAAACGAAGTACTAAAGGGCACGGGTGGAAATATTGTTACGGACATAGAGGCAGAATGGAATTGCATTAAAAATAGTTTAGTTTCCTCAGCTAGGGATATTTTGGGTCATAAACAGAATGAAAGTAGGAAACCCTGGATAACAAAACATATTGTGAGTCTAATAGAGGAAAGGCGAAAATATAAAAATAGGTTAGATGAAATAGGTTAGATGAAATAGGGAAACAAAGATATAAGGTGATCAAGTGGGAAATTATTCGGAAATGTAGGAAAGCGAAAGAGCAATGGATCGATAATAAATGCAAAGAAGTGGAAGATAAGTTCGAAGTAGGAAAGACTGATGAAGCATATAAAATAATTAGGAGAAATTTTAGAGAAATTGGATCTAGTACCAAAAACATTAGAAATGAGGCAGGAGATATCCTAATCGGAAGCGGGGAGAAGGCAGATAGGTGGAAAGAATATTTAGGAAACTTATATGCGGGACAGGAAGTGCAAGATATATTAGAAAGCGAAAGCAGTGTAGAGGGGGATAACCTAGGGAGTCCTATAATGAGAGAAGAGTTTGAGATAGCACTAAAAAGTTTAAGGAATAATAAAGCACCAGGTATAGATGGCTTGCAGGCAGAAATCTTAAAGTGCGCAGGTCAAGAGGTAATAGATCGTTTATTTAAATTAGTTAGTCGCATATACCTGACAGGCGAGATTCCAGAAGATTACGAACGGAACATCATAGTAGCTTTGCCAAAAATAAAAGGCGCGGATAGATGCGAAAATTTTAGAACTATCAGTTTAACTTCCCATGCGTCAAAAATTTTAACTAGAATTGTGCAAAGAAGGATGGAGAAAAAGGCGGAAGAAATATTAGGAGAAGATCAGTTCGGATTTAGACGAAATAGAGGAACGCGCGAGGCCATTCTAGCTTTACGAGTAATTATAGAAAAAACGATAGAAAAGAGAAAGAGCGTCTATATAGGATTTGTAGATTTAGAAAAAGCCTTCGACAACGTAAAATGGGGGAAGATGTTCGAAGTGCTGAGAAAGGTAGGGATGAAATACAGGGACAGAAGAATAATACATAATCTCTACAAAGAGCAAAAGGCAGTTATAGAATGTGAGCAGGAACAAAGGGAAGTAGATATCCGGAAGGGAGTGAGACAGGGATGTGCATTGTCACCTCTAGTTTTCAACTTATATATCGAAGATGCGATTAATATTGTTAAGGACAGAACAGCCTCAGGGATCAATGTACAGGGTCAAACTATTAACATGCTCAGATTTGCGGATGATATAGCAGTGTTAGCATCTAGCAAAGAAGAATTAGGTGCGGCTTTGAATGAAATGGAAGCAGTTTTGACACAGGGCTTCGGCATGAAAATCAATAAAAAGAAAACTAAAATTTTGGTATGTAGGGGATGTGAAAATAGAACTAAAATGGAAATACAAATTGGAAATAAGAAGATAGAGGAGGTCGCGGATTTCTGCTACTTAGGAAGTAAAATAACTCAAGACGGTAGGAGCACTAAAGATATAAAACAAAGAATGGCGCAGGGCCGAGTTGCGTTTAACAAAAAGAAACAACTGTTATGCTCGAGAACGGTTAATATTGAGGCTAGGAAGAGACTCTTAACGTCGTATGTATGGAGTACGGCATTATACGGGTGCGAAACTTGGACAATAGGAGAAGCGGATAGAAAAAGAGTAGAAGCGTTTGAAATGTGGTGCTACAGGCGCATGATGAAGATACCGTGGATAGATAAGGTTAGCAATAGGGAAGTATTAGAAAGAATTGGGGAAAAGCGAAAGGTATGGAAAACAATAAAGAGTAGGAGAGATAGGATGGTAGGACACCTTCTAAGACACGAAGGAATAGTTCGTGACATACTAGAGTCAGAGATAGGAATAAAAAGAGGTAGGGGTAGGCCTAGATTAGACTACTGCTCTCAAATAGTTAGGGATGTAGGATGTTCTACTTTTAGGGAAATGCGTAGGTTAGCTCAGGTGAGAAAAGAATGGAGATGGACTGAGAACCTTTTTTGCCTCACATTTTAATTTGATAACTTGTATTCCACAAAATATAAACTTTTATTGGCCCTCTATTGCTATCTCGATTGTTTAAATAGAGAAAAAGGTATTATTGGTTTAAAATTTTTCAAGCAAAATCAGACAGCGACTACTGGACATACTTTTTTAATATGTAAACAGTCAAGTATTCAATATACATGCAATAAAACTGCATATTATGAGCGTTATTAACACTTTCCAGATGTTGAGATAATTACCGCCTTGAAAACAAATATTTACCATTTCCGTGTACTCATATTTTTACAGATGTATCTTAAGAAAACCAGTCAACACTTCGTATATTCATTACCAGAAGCGACACGTGACATCAGCTCGATTACCATGTATAACCTAATCACTCTGACGTCACTTTAAATCCGTAATGTGCAGATTTTCTACACCATGATTAAAATATTAAATTTTTTTCATACAATTGTGTACATTACTTAGAATTTTGTATAGATATGAATTTAGAAGTGATACAGCAGAACCTCGATGCGAGCGAAGTTCAAACAACGCTAATAATATAATAATAGCCGAGGATTGCATGATTGGATGAATTTATTTGATCTAATTTGAGTCGTCTTTTGTACCTTGCGTGAAAAAAACAATTAACAAACGCGTAGTGTAAAATTAAGTACGTAATAACCAGTTTCTCTATTGTCTGCTGATGAAAAATTAAGAAAAATCTCGGGGTTTAATGTTTATAAAATCAGCCCATAATAATAAGTAAAATCGCGGGTGCGATTTCGAAATATTTTTCCAATTTCAATTGTAGCTTTGCATTTGTCAAAAAGTGTTTCTTGGAGTTGCAGGATGCACTTAAAAACCAATTGATTTTCGGGATTTTCTTTCGAATTGGAGACTACAAGTTTCTTGGTAAGAATGACTTTCTCCGAAACCTCCTGCTCTTTCAATATCCGTCAAAAAATTTTAATTGGTTCTCATTTGAGAAAGTTGTTAGCGAGAGAGGAAGGGCTGTATTTCGGCTTTGTGGCTCAAGAAATGGACATATCCAGACATCGTGACAATTTTATTTTGCCAGGTGGCCAGTGGCGTCCAAAGTAAACATTGAATTTTAGAATTTGGGAGCTTACTGAAGCACTGAATGTCATAAAGCATTTGTAAAAACTACTGCAAAAACTACCCTCTTTAATTTGAGGACCATGGGTCCAACCATTTGCTCGTATTGTAAATTCCAGTGCTGACTGACATCTATTCAGCGTTCCAGGAGTTCAAACTCCTGGAATTCCAGGAAGTCAACATGGGAAAATAATATTGGAATCCATCAGGTCCATCCAAATTAAGCTTCTTTTCATCACTGAAGACAACGGTTTTCCACTCCTCTACCCAACCACGATGATTGGGAGCAAATTCCAATCTGGTCTCATTTTTCTGGCGATTTCTCGATTGGAGTAGCGTTCTTGCCGAAGACCTTGGATTCTTCCTCTTTCTCCCGAACATAAAGTTCTTCCAGGACTCACACTGACAACCAAGTACTGTCACAACTTGAAAACTATTGTTGAACAAATTAATATTGTACATACTTTGCGTCCCAGAAAATAGTAACGCAGTTTTTGTAATGTTTCGTCATGTTACCTACCTATCCATTGTTAGCCAAGTCATGGTGAATTTTTAAACTGAGGTACTGTAAAATACCTACATTAATTCTCAGAAAAGTAGTTTTGTATCATCAAATCACGTAGTGAATGTACCTTATACACAGTGGCGGCGCTAGGGGTGGGTGCGGGTGGGCGAGTGCCCACCTAAAATTCTTCTTGCCCACCCAACTGCCCACCCTATTAAACGCAAAAAAATTAAGGAAAATCATATCAATGTTCGCTTCATATCATGTAATAATGGTGATAGGGCGAACAATAGAGCATATTTATGGAGGCAATTTATTGCAACTGGTTGGTGGCCGGCAGGCGACAGCGGTATACAAAGTTATTATGGGATTATCATAATATAAAATATAATAACTTTGGCAATGGTGTACATCTGGTGATGTTTTTGCCGCCTTCTTATCGAGTGTCGGTCTGTCGGTGTTTCAAAGATTTCTTTTACAAAAACAACACCGCCCTGTCAAATGGCACGTGCAACCGTACCCCAGATACAGATATTTGCAAATGAGTTTCGAGCGTCCAGCCAGACACTTGTTCTTATTTTGTGTACGCGTGCTTGGTGCTGCATTTATTTCTTGTTTTTTGTTGTGCGTAGTGACTTTTTAGATTTGACTAAAATATGAGTACCAAACGTACCATAAGTGACTTTTATCAACCACAAATTAAAAAGTCAGGAACACCTGATAGCGTAAAACCTCACAAAAGCGACAGTAATGCTGAAGCTACTGAAGGCGGCACTTCGAAAAAAAGAAAATTACAAAAGGATGGTGATGAGTCTTCCACTTCTAGCGATAGCGCCAGTGATGACAGAGGTGAAAATGCTCCTAGTTTTGCTGAATTAGAATCGTGAGAATTTTACCCATCTTATTTCGGCCATATTTTTGTAAATATAAAATTTATCTTTGATAGGGTGTTAGCCAAAGATTTAGATGAGGATTCTACTTTAGATTTGGCCCAATCTTTAAATGAGCCTCCAAGGCAACCGGTCCTAGCTAGTTTTCCTAGAAGGAAATATGGTTCTGATCTTCGTAGTTTTAAATCTAATTATTACCAGATTCATCCTTGGATCGAATATAGCGTTATGCAAGATGCTGTATTCTGTTACCCTTGCAGATTTTTTTCCAAACAAGGTGGGCCCAGAGGTTTTGTTAGTGAAGGTTACCAAAACTGGAAAAGAGCTTCAGAAACAAATTCTGGATTCAAAAAGCATGACAATAGTCATCAGCACAAAAGTGCAATGATCACGTGGCAATCCTACAAAAGTAGCCAGAAACAACAGTCAGTAGCTGCACAATTAACTACTGCCCATTCTAAATTTATTAAAGAAAATCGAGAATACATTAAAACTATCATCAGAAGCATAATTTATTTATCTACTCAAGGTCTTGCTTTCAGGGGGCATGATGAATCGAAAACTAGTGAAAATAAAGGGAATTTTTTAGAATTCCTACACTTCATGTCTCATGATAATCCCATATTGTCAGATAGATTAGAAAAGGGGCCCAAAAACGCTCGTTACACCCATCATTCAATTCAAAATGAACTTATACACAGTATCGCTGAATTAACTTTAAAACGTATCAGTAGTGAAGTTAAGGAAGCCCGTTATTTTGCTTTAATGGCAGACGAAACTAAAGATTTAAGTAAAACTGAGCAGTTATCTATAACAATAAGATATTATTTAAAGGGTGCATTGTACGAGCGTTTTTTGGGTTATGAAGCAGCAGAGAAATTAGACGCCGCGTCTCTTTTGCAGTTTATTAAAAAGCGTTTAAGTCAGTGTGAAATTGACATAAATTATTGTGTGGCACAAACATACGATGGTGCTAATGTGATGAGCGGGAAAATTAGAGGAGTGCAAGCATTATTTAAGAAAGAGGTCCTACAGGCTATATACGTTCATTGTTTTAACCATGCCTTGAATTTAGTTGTGGTGGATATTTGTAAAAATTTAAAAGACTGTAATATTTTTTTCTCTCTCCTTGAAGACTTGTATGTGTTCACTTCCGGATCTGCAGTACACAGTACCTTTTTGGATATACAGAAACAATTAGATCCAGAAAATAATCCTGTTGAATTGAAGAGACTTAGTGATACAAGATGGACTTCTCAAGTATCAAGCTGTTTGGCTTTAAAAAGAACATTACCTGCAGTATTGGTTTTACTCAATCAATATGCGACAACAAATAACAGTCGATCTCCTGAGGCAAACGGACTCTTAAATAAAATTAATTTTACCTTTTTATTTAATTTACATGTTTTCTGTGAATTCTTACCAAAAATAAAAACTGTTTCTGATTATCTTCAAGGTTTAAATAGTGACATTTTGAAGAGCATGACATTAATAGAATCAGTGAAGCAATTGATTATGTCATATAGAGATGAAGACGAATTTGAAAAGTTATGGAATAGGGCAGTTGAAAATGCCACAGATAATGGTATTAAATTAGATGATGTGAACACTAAAAGATCTAGAAAACTACCAGCTAAATTTGATCATTCCATAATAATTCAAAAAATCATTTCTCTTGAAAATGAATGCGTCACTGAGAAAAATCAATTTAAAACTAAATTATATTTTCCTGTAATTGACAGAATTACTTCGGAACTAGCACGTAGATTTGACGAAAATGCCAATGTTTTTAAAGGATTTAATCCATCTAGCACTACTTTTTTAAATCTGGAGCAATTAATTCCATTAGCCAACAATTATCGTTGTGATATAGCCTCAATTGAAGCAGAAATAAAATTATTACCAAAAACCATAAGCAGATATGAAGTAAATCACAATACCAAAATAAAAACAATATCTGAACTTGCAGTTCTTTTGGACGAGTTCAATTTAGTTTTTCATGAACTGTATAAATTATGTAACATCACATTAACAGTACCATCTTCTAGCGCAAGTTGTGAAAGATCTTTCAGCAGCCTCAAAAGAATTAAAGATTATTTAAGAACAACCATGTCCCAAGATAGACTCGCCGATTTAGGCGTTTTGTATGTGGAAAAAAATATTGTAAAAAATCTAGATTTAGAAGCAGTTATAGACTCATTTGCTGTTGAACATAATAACAGAAGAATAACGCTTTTATAAAAAATACTATAACAATAATATGTACCTACTTATTGGTGCCATTTTCTCTTCGTTTACTTTTTAACTTGACTATATATTAAAATTCATTTCTTTTTCTACTACTTGTTTTACTTGTACTTACCCCCCCCCCCCACGCGGCCGTTAAAATCAATAATGTGCATCATCCACCCTTAAAATTTTTATGCCGGTTGTCGCCCACCTGAAAAATAAAGCTGGCGCCGCCACTGCTTATACATACTTAAAACAATTATAATTTGTGTACCCCGTACGAATTTTCAAGAGAAGTGTTGTTCTTAGAAATATACAGTTTCTTGAAATCGCCTAAGACTTAGAAAATAATATATCATGCAAATTTGAAAATAAAACTGTGGGCACTTTTGTAAGTCACGGTTAATGAAATAAAAAATTAAATTTGAAAACGTATTCTGACATTAAATTAATACAGTCGAGCATTGAAAACATTCAACAGTGTCTGTCGAGTCATAACAATATTTAGGTTATTTCGTTACCTAAATATAAAATATTAGATTTTATTGCCATAAAATTGTCATTCAACCTATTGACGGTGAAAATTAACCTCTTATCTTCCTAGTGCATGTACAGGTTTCAGATAATAATCGGTTTAAACAGAAATATCGAACAGATTTGATCTTATTTATTTTAGATTCAGTGGAATGGTCTTCACGTGATTATTCTAACTTGAAAAAAAAACAGTCAAGTGCGAGTTTGGATTAACCTAAAAACAATAAGTTAAGTAAAGAATGCGGATGCTAAGTAAACGAACAAGAAAATATCAGAGAAAACTGAATAGCTTCCAAATAGCTGGTGTAACATGCAAATTCATGACACATACCTACACTGCTGGTTGTGACCTAGAAATATGTCGCTGATGCTGTCACATCCCTTATATGTTAGTGCAAAGTACAAGTTACATAAAAATCAGCAAGCCCATCATAAAATGTTATGCATCGACACACACGCATTTTTATCTATGAAAAGGCTGAGTTTTTTATCATAATAGCAAATAAAATAAATCATCGTTATAGGTTTCGATGAATGAATATTATTAAAATCGCACATTAATACATAAATTTATTACTTACTAGTCGAATCATGACTTCAAAGAAACGCATTATTGCCTGATTACAGAATAATTTACATCTGATATAATTATCTGAAAACGTAGTTTTGAACTATACGGCTATTTCTTTGATTTCCTAAATAAATTATCAAACTTTCCCTAGAACGAACTCTTGAAATAGCCACGCATAATTGTCCGTGAGTAAATATTTCTTTTCAGAGATCAATTCCTATTTGATCAACTGTTTGGCCTTGTGATTTGTTAATAGTCATTGCAAACGCTAGTTTAATGGGAAATTATTGTCGTCTTTTAAAAGTAAAAGGATAAACATTTTCACAGTACAACGTTATACGGTTAACGAAAACTATATCTCCATGCTTATCGTCTGTTAAAATTTTGCACTGTAGGATATTGTCTCCGAATTGTAAAATTAACAATCTCGTGCCATTACATAAGCCTTCATTAATGGTGAGATTTCTAACCAACATCACAATACAATATACTCTCAACTTCAATTCATGCGGAGGAAAATTTGGCGGGTTTAAAGTATTTAAATATTCAGGAAGAATAGCATCGTTTAAATCTCCATTATCACAATTTTCAACACTATCCAAGTTTGTATATATTTTTTCTGTTTTTATATCTAACAGTTCTACCACTTTTTTGTTAATGTCTTCAACATCAGAATAGCTGATTAGGTCATATCTATGAATCGCTTTTCTCTAATTGATTCCTCCATATATACGTTCAACGATATCCGAATTATAAATACATCTCTGAGGCAATTCTAAATTGCTATTCATATCGTTCAAAACTCCATCTCCAACATCCAATAAAAACTTGGTGAATTCTTGTTCCTGTGTGGTCATCATCATAAGGTTCTCAGTCCGAAGACTGGTTGGACGCGTACCTCTATTCTTTTCTATCCTGAGCTAACCTACGCATTTCCCTAAAAGTAGAACATCCTACATCCCTAACTATTTGAGAGTAGTAGTCTAATCTAGGCCTACCCCTACCTCTTTTTATTCCTATCTCTGACTCTAGTATGTCTCGAACTATTCCTTCGTGTCTTAGAAGGTGTCCTACCATCCTATCTTTCCTACTCTTTATTGTTTTCCATACCTTTCGCCTTTCCCCAACTCTTTCTAATACTTCCCTATTGCTAACCTTATCTATCCACGGTATCTTCATCATGCGTCTGTAACACCACAGTTCAAACGCTTCTACTCTTTTTCTATCCGCTTCTCCTATTGTCCAAGTTTCGCACCCGTATAATGCCGTACTCCATACATACGACTTTAAGAGTCTCTTCCTAGTCTCTATATTAACCGTTCTCGAACATAACAGTTGTTTCTTTTTGTTAAACGCAACTCGGCCCTGCGCCATTCTCTGTTTTATATCTTTAGTGCTCCTACCGTCTTGGGTTATTTTACTTCCTAAGTACCCAAAGGACTTGTACCTTGACGCAGTTCTAGTAATACTGGGACGGGTGGGATGGCTTGCGCGCTTCAATGATCTAAAGAGCCGAACCATAGGTTTAACCATTTGGAGGGGTTTTTATTTGAGAAGCCAGACTAAATCAAGTCCCTGAAAGGGGGCAGCAGCTCTTTCAGTAATCATAGTGGCAGAGATCGTGAGGGTCGGTATGACACTGTGATACACACTACTGCGATGTGGAAGGCAACGGGAAACCACCACATTATTCTATCCCTGGTACAGCGTACTTCGAATTTATGATGATGGCACCTTCTGGAGTAAAATATTCCGGAGGTAAAATAGTCCCACATTCGGATCTCCGGGCGGGGACTGCTTCGGGGGGAGTCATCAGAAATGATAAGTGTAACATCACACGAGTCGGAGCGTGGAATGTTAGAAGCATGAAACAAGTAGGAAAGTTAGAGAATTTGAAAATTGAGATGGATAGGTTAGCATTAGACGTAGTAGGTATTAGTGAAGTGCGATGGCCAGAAGCCGGAGACTTCTGGAGCGGAGATTTTAGAGTAATACACACAGGATCTGTAGGAGGAAATTCGGGAGTAGGAATTGTTATGCGGAAAAAAGTAGGGCAGAGTGTAGAAAATTTCTTACAGCAAAGTGACAGGGTAGTTATGGTTAGGTTAGATTCGAAACCTGTAAAAACAGTAATAATACAGGTATATATGCCCACTTCTAACTACAGTGATGAGGTCGTAGAGGCAGTTTATAGTGATATTGAACATGTGCTAGATTTTGTAAGAGGACACGAAAATTTAATAATTATAGGAGATTTCAATGCAGTCGTAGGCACAGTGCGAGAGGGCGGAATAGTTGGTCCCTTTGGTTTAGGCAATAGGAACGATAGGGGAGTGAGACTGATAGAGTTCTGCGATAAACATAACTTAACGGTCGCGAACACTCTATTTCACCATCATGTTAGGAGACGCTACACGTGGAAGATGCCAGGAGACCTAGGGAGATATCAAATAGATTACATTCTTGTTAGGCAAAGATTTAGAAATCAAGTTAGGGATTGTAGAAGTTATCCAGGAGCAGATATAGATAGTGATCACAATATAGTCGTTATGAAGGCCAATCTTAAATTTAAGATTTTGAAAAAACGAAGCGGAAGAAGGTATCTTGACCCAGAGAAACTAAAAGATGATGATACGCGCGATAAGTTCGAGAAAAAGACAAACGAGGTACTAAAGGGCGTGGGCGAAAATATTGTTAGGGACATAGAGGAAGAATGGAATTGCATTAAAAATAGTTTAGTTTCCTCAGCTAGGGATATTTTGGGTCATAAACAGAATGAAAGTAGGAAACCCTGGATAACAAAACATATTGTGAGTCTAATAGAGGAAAGGCGCAAATATAAAAATAGGTTAGATGAAATAGGGAAACAAAGATATAAGGCGATCAAGTGGGAAATTATTCGGAAATGTAGGAAAGCGAAAGAGCAATGGATCGACGATAAGTGCAAAGAAGTGGAAAATAAGTTCGAAATAGGAAAGACTGATGAAGCATATAAAATAATTAGGAGAAATTTTAGAGAAATTGGATCTAGTACCAAAAGCATTAGGAATGAGGCAGGAGATATCCTAATCGAAAGCGGGGAGAAGGCAGATAGGTGGAAAGAATATTTAGGAAACTTATATGCGGGACAGGAAGTGCAAGATATATTAGAAAGTGAAAGCAGTGTAGAAGGGGATAACCTAGGGAGTCCTATAATGAGAGAAGAGTGTGAGCTAGCACTAAAAAGTTTAAGGAATAATAAAGCACCAGGTATAGATGGCTTGCAGGCAGAAATCTTAAAGTGCGCAGGTCAAGAGGTAATCGATCGTTTATTTAAATTAGTTAGTCACATATACCTGACAGGCGAGATTCCAGAAGATTACAAACGGAACATCATAGTAGCTTTGCCAAAAAGGAAAGGCGCGGATAGATGCGAAAATTTTAGAACTATCAGTTTAACTTCCCATGCGTCAAAAATTTTAACTAGAATTGTGCAAAGAAGGATGGAGAAAAAGGCGGAAGAAATATTAGGAGAAGATCAGTTCGGATTTAGATGAAATAGAGGAACGCGCGAGGCCATTCTAGCTTTACGAGTAATTATAGAAAAAACGATAGAAAATAGAAAGAGCGTATATATAGGATTTGTAGATTTAGAAAAAGCCTTCGACAACGTAAAATGGGGGAAGATGTTCGAAGTGCTGAGAAAGGTAGGGATGAAATACAGGGACAGAAGAATAATACATAATCTCTACAAAGAGCAAAAGGCAGTTATAGAATGTGAGCAGGAACGAAGGGAAGTAGATATCCGGAAGGGAGTGAGACAGGGATGTGCATTGTCACCTCTAGTTTTCAACTTATATATCGAAGATGCGATTAATATTGTTAAGGAAAGAACAGCCTCAGGGATCAATGTACAGGGCCAAACTATTAATATGCTCAGATTTGCGGATGATATAGCAGTGTTAGCATCTAGCAAAGAAGAATTAGGAGCGGCTTTGAATGAAATGGAAGCAGTTTTGACACAGGGCTACGGCATGAAAATCAATAAAAAGAAAACTAAAATTTTGGTATGTAGATGGAGTGAAAATAGAACTGAAATTGAAATACAAATAGGAAATGAGAAGATAGAGGAGGTCGCGGATTTCTGCTACTTAGGAAGTAAAATAACCCAAGACGGTAGGAGCACTAAAGATATAAAACAAAGAATGGCGCAGGGCCGAGTTGCGTTTAACAAAAAGAAACAACTGTTATGTTCGAGAACGGTTAATATAGAGACTAGGAAGAGACTCTTAAAGTCGTATGTATGGAGTACGGCATTATACGGGTGCGAAACTTGGACAATAGGAGAAGCGGATAGGAAAAGAGTAGAAGCGTTTGAACTGTGGTGTTACAGACGCATGATGAAGATACCGTGGATAGATAAGGTTAGCAATAGGGAAGTATTAGAAAGAGTTGGGGAAAGGCGAAAGGTATGGAAAACAATAAAGAGTAGGAGAGATAGGATGGTAGGACACCTTCTAAGACACGAAGGAATAGTTCGCGACATACTAGAGTCAGAGATAGGAATAAAAAGAGGTAGGGGTAGGCCTAGATTAGACTACTGCTCTCAAATAGTTAGGGATGTAGGATGTTCTACTTTTAGGGAAATGCGTAGGTTAGCTCAGGATAGAAAAGAATGGAGGTACGCGTCCAACCAGTCTTCGGACTGAGAACCTTATGATGAAGTAGCAGAAATCCGCGACCTCCTCTATCTTCTCATTTCCTATTTGTATTTCAATTTTAGTTCTATTTTCACTCCATCTACATACCAAAATTTTAGTTTTCTTTTTATTGATTTTCATGCCGTAGCCCTGTGTCAAAACTGCTTCCATTTCATTCAAAGCCGCTCCTAATTCTTCTTTGCTAGATGCTAACACTGCTATATCATCCGCAAATCTGAGCATGTTAATAGTTTGGCCCTGTACATTGATCCCTGAGGCTGTTCTTTCCTTAACAATATTAATCGCATCTTCGATATATAAGTTGAAAACTAGAGGTGACAATGCACATCCCTGTCTCACTCCCTTCCGGATATCTACTTCCCTTCGTTCCTGCTCACATTCTATAACTGCCTTTTGCTCTTTGTAGAGATTATGTATTATTCTTCTGTCCCTGTATTTCATCCCTACCTTTCTCAGCACTTCGAACATCTTCCCCCATTTTACGTTGTCGAAGGCTTTTTCTAAATCTACAAATCCTATATATACGCTCTTTCTCTTTTCTATCGTTTTTTCTATAATTACTCGTAAAGCTAGAATGGCCTCGCGCGTTCCTCTATTTCGTCTAAATCCGAACTGATCTTCTCCTAATATTTCTTCCGCCTTTTTCTCCATCCTTCTTTGCACAATTCTAGTTAAAATTTTTGACGGGTGGGAAGTTAAACTGATAGTTCTAAAATTTTCGCATCTATCCGCGCCTTTCCTTTTTGGCAAAGCTACTATGATGTTCCGTTTGTAATCTTCTGGAATCTCGCCTGTCAGGTATATGTGACTAACTAATTTAAATAAACGATCTATTACCTCTTGACCTGCGCACTTTAAGATTTCTGCCTGCAAGCCATCTATACCTGGTGCTTTATTATTCCTTAAACTTTTTAGTGCTAGCTCAAACTCTTCTCTCATTATAGGACTCCCTAGGTTATCCCCTTCTACACTGCTTTCACTTTCTAATATATCTTGCACTTCCTGTCCCGCATATAAGTTTCCTAAATATTCTTTCCACCTATCTGCCTTCTCCCCGCTTTCGATTAGGATATCTCCTGCCTCATTCCTAATGCTTTTGGTACTAGATCCAATTTCTCTAAAATTTCTCCTAATTATTTTATATGCTTCATCAGTCTTTCCTATTTCGAACTTATTTTCCACTTCTTTGCACTTATCGTCGATCCATTGCTCTTTTGCTTTCCTACATTTCCGAATAATTTCCCACTTGATCGCCTTATATCTTTGTTTCCCTATTTCATCTAACCTATTTTTATATTTGCGCCTTTCCTCTATTAGACTCACAATATGTTTTGTTATCCAGGGTTTCCTACTTTCATTCTGTTTATGACCCAAAATATCCCTAGCAGAGGAAACTAAACTATTTTTAATGCAATTCCATTCTTCCTCTATGTCCCTAACAATATTTTCGCCCGCGCCCTTTAGTACCTCGTTTGTCTTTTTCTCGAACTTATCGCGCGTATCATCATCTTTTAGTTTCTCTGGGTCAAGATACCTTCTTCCGCTTCGTTTTTTCAAAATCTTAAATTTAAGATTGGCCTTCATAACGACTATATTGTGATCACTATCTATATCTGCTCCTGGATAACTTCTACAATCCCTAACTTGATTTCTAAATCTTTGCCTAACAAGAATGTAATCTATTTGATATCTCCCTGGCATCTTCCACGTGTAGCGTCTCCTAACATGATGGTGAAATAGAGTGTTCGCGACCGTTAAGTTATGTTTATCGCAGAACTCTATCAGTCTCACTCCCCTATCGTTCCTATTGCCTAATCCAAAGGTACCAACTATTCCGCCCTCTCGCACTGTGTCTACGACTGCATTGAAATCTCCTATAATTATTAAATTTTCGTGTCCTCTCACAAAATCTAGCACATGTTCAATATCACTATAAACTGCCTCTACGACCTCATCACTGTAGTTAGAAGTGGGCATATATACCTGTATTATTACTGTTTTTACAGGTTTCGAATCTAACCTAACCATAACTACCCTGTCACTTTGCTGTAAGAAATTTTCTACACTCTGCCCTACTTTTTTCCGCATAACAATTCCTACTCCCGAATTTCCTCCTACAGATCCTGTGTGTATTACTCTAAAATCTCCGCTCCAGAAGTCTCCGGCTTCTGGCCATCGCACTTCACTAATACCTACTACGTCTAATGCTAACCTATCCATCTCAATTTTCAAATTTTCTAACTTTCCTACTTGTTTCATGCTTCTAACATTCCACGCTCCGACTCGTGTGATGTTACACTTATCATTTCTGATGACTCCCCCCGAAGCAGTCCCCGCCCGGAGATCCGAATGTGGGACTATTTTACCTCCGGAATATTTTACTCCAGAAGGTGCCATCATCATAAAGTACGCTGTACCAGGGATAGAATAATGTGGTGGTTTCCCGTTGCCTTCCACATCGCAGTAGTGTGTATCACAGTGCCATACCGACCCTCACGATCTCTGCCACTATGATTACTGAAAGAGCTGCTGCCCCCTTTCAGGGACTTGATTTAGTCTGGCTTCTCAAATAAAAACCCCTCCAATATGGTTAAACTTATGGTTCGGCTCTTTAGATCATCGAAGCGCGCAAGCCATCCCACCCGTCCCAGTATTACTAGAACTGCGTCAAGGTACAAGTCCTTTGGGTAGAGCCCGCATATTCTGTGTTTAAGAAAATTTACGGAAATAACTCCAAAGAGAACTAAATTTGATACTTAAATTCACTGTTTCACAGCGGGTAGCATTTATTTTAAGTGGTAACAATTGTCAAAAATCTCCTCGCAACACCATAATTTTTCCACCAAACGGAACATCACAATTCATAAAGTCTCGTAAGGTTCTGTCTATAATATCTAAAGCATACCTTGGCGCCACAGGAGCTTCATCCCAAATAAAAACATCTACACTCCTTAAATAATCTGCTTCTTTTTTTAATGTTGGAAGATTAATCTAAAAACAGAAGAACAGGTAACCCAAACGTTTTATGAACTGTTCTGCCATGAGGAAGTAGTGTTGCTGCTATGCCCGTGAAGGCCATGGTACAAACAATTTTATTCTTACTCTTCAGTAAGCTGTAAAGGGTTGTATAAACATAAGTCTTACAGGAGCCTCCTGGACCGTCTATATAAAAACATGAAGATTCAGAAATTGATTCATTTAAGTTAGCATCACTCATCACATTTACCCAAAATAATATCTACAATTTCTTTCTGCTTTTCATTTAGGTGTTTATATTGTCGTGATCCTATTTCTATTGCTTGTTCTTCATTGGCATATTCAATGTCGTGGCATGGTAGGAAACATTGAAAGATTGTAACCTTCCGCAGAAAGCATGGAACTAATTTGAATATAGGCTTTTTTGTCCTTCAGTATTGCCGTAACGTCTTTCATAATCTTGCGACATTGCTTCTTTAAATTCTTCCCACAATTCTTCCTGATAAATTGGTCGACAATGCATTAAAATACGAATGAATAAATATCTCAACTGTCTGGGCATCATCCAAATTTCAGCTTCATTCATGGCTCTTTTCCACTCGTGATGATCTTAAATAAGACCTAATTTTAAATACGCTGCTACATAAGATTCCTGTATTTCTCAGTTTACTGTTTTCAGATCTTCAAATATGTTTGCTCCTTTAATATGAAGTAATAATAATCGAAAATGAAATAGTTCAATTTGGCTGGGGCTTATGGAGTACATGCGTCCAATAACTTTGAATTGTTTCTGACGGCGTATACTTTTACAACGACAACAAACATGATACCTACCTGTGATAGTTCAGACGTACGCACTTTTGGCGATCGGCTCCCGTACGTATTAAAAAGAGACGAAAACGAAAAATCTGACCTCGCTAGATCGAAACGTTATGTGTCTATTGCGCACTCAAAGTATGAATTGAACAAATTGAATGAAAGTAAGTGTAGATTTCAAATCAAAATAAATTAACTTTAAAGCAACAATTGCGAATTAAATAACAATTCACACTTGCGATTGAGTGAAGCCGAGGAGCGCTTATTTGTGTTTCCAAGGCGGCATCTGCAGAATATCAAGACCGTGGGAACAAAGTTAGTACTTAGATATTAATAAATAAGCAGGAATATTATGTATTTGTTTCCCAACGCACTTGCATTAGCAAATGCAATCCTGGGATATCGCCAACAGCAATATACTTACAGAATTGGTCAAAGAGAGAAAGTTTTGGCTAATTTTTTTCTGTTTTATTTTTTGCAGAGGCACAACTTGTACGCCATCCGTTACTGGGCCTGCGAATGCATGTGTCTGATCAATATAATACTCCAACTGTATTTTATGAACAAATTCTTCGACGGGGAGTTCCTTTCGTATGGTTGGCGCGTCATGAATTACTCGAACCAACCCCAAGACGACAGACTGGATCCAATGATCTACATCTTTCCTAGGGTTACTAAGTGCATCTTCCACAAATACGGTTCTTCGGGAACCATCCAAAAACACGATAGCCTTTGCGTACTGCCTTTGAACATAGTTAACGAAAAAACGTATATATTTGTTTGGTTCTGGTTCATGATCCTTGCCTCTTTGCTCACTATACTCGTAGTATATAGGATTGTAATTATTTTAGTGCCTAGACTTAGACATAGGATACTCCATGCGAAGAATAGGTCGATACCGCTAGAGATTTGTGCGGCCGTTACGAGGAAAGTGGATTTAGGGGACTGGTGGATTTTGCTTATGTTAGGCACCAACATGGATCCTCTCATTTACAGGGAGGTACTTTCTGAGTTAGCTAAGAAGATAGAATCGAACGCTAGCAACCAGCAATAATAGACAAAATATAATAGACAAGAGTGGGGTAAAGCGGCTGGGCATTCAACTGTTTCGAAAATTATTGCGAATTTCATGGCCACCTCATTTTTTATTGGAAGCAACAGGTGAAACCAGTCGTTTATATTTCAAAAAGCAAAGGAACAAAAAAGACGCGGGGGCTTTTCGAAAAAAGAATATCTTGTGATATATTATTTTTAAAAACAGTTCATATCCAAAAGTACAAATTTCATCTAAATAATGAAGTTTGCTTCAGCATTCCATATCTATGACTGTTCCTCCTTCCATATTACTCATGACAATTGGAGATTTTTGTGAAGAAAATTCGCGTCCATGAATTTATAGGATTATTTAGTAATACTCATCTAAAAAAAATGATTCATAATGGTGTCTGTGATCTGCAATAATATGGCAAAATTTAATGCCAAATTTTTGTAATAATTTGCCTTAAGCAGACTATATCGTGGTAAGTTCTAAAGTTGTAACTGGTAGAAATAAAATACATTTTTGACTACACACAGTTCTAAGAGAGTTATTATTAAAATATAGTTACTTTATATTGAATATGAAATAAAGTTTGATTCATTTACTTCGGTTTTATTTCACTGATAAATGATAAATTAATTTTGAGAAAAATTAACTAACGTTTACCTTGAAATTCTAAAGACTAACCAAGAATAGATAGGAAATAATTACATATACTGTAGAAGAAAAAGTTTTTAACAATAAAAAAATGCCCTGAGGACTAGATTGTAAAAAAGTATGAAGCGATTATCATCTTCCAAGGTAAAATCGAAAACTTTCCTGGAAACTCCATGAAAATGGGTTTCGACCCAGTAGAAACTAGTCGGAGAGCAAGAGCTCTGAATTCGGCACATGGTATGCAACTTTCGAACATACAAAAACAGACGATGAGTTCTTACGTAAAAACACCTGACAGAACATATTTTTGAGGTCGCGATTCGATTTGGAATTGCCAAATTGAAGAAAATTGCATTTTTTCATTTTTCTTCTCAAATGCTATTTTCGCACTTTTATTGTTTCTCCTTCTGTATATCTGTCACCCATTGTCGTACAAATTTGAAATTTTAGCATTAGGATAATGAAACTATCCGCTTTCTAACGCTGTACGAGAAAATAGTAATTGTTGTGATTTGACTGAAAAATTAATAAATATTCGAGGAAGAGTTGCCACTTTTGTGTCATTTACAGCGAAAAAATGTGTATCGGGGTAACTTTTTTATTTTTGAAGATATAGTTATACTATAAACGAGTAAATTGTAGCGCATAAAATGAGGATGTTTTTTTATTTTGAGTATTTTTTCATAAAATGCATAGTAAGTCAGAAAAAGTGTGTTAAACGTGAGTCATATGTCGCGCCCTGCGCGCGTTGTCGCGGACAAAAGCTGACTGCCATGCCAACGCCGTCGGAGTTTTCATTTATTAAATGTGTGTAGGGCATTTTTCTTAAATCATTATATGGTCATTTCAATAAAACAAAACATTTTAGTGTTTTTCACAGGTTTAATCGTTACCTACAATACAAAACAAATCTTAAAACTAAAGCAGCGCCTTATATACAGTATTCCATTTTATTTTCGTGTGGTGGGGTAAGATTGCTTCTATGATTGATGAATGGTTAAATTCCAACTGGTCATTTGTTATCTGTTGATCTAATTTAATGGCTGCAAATTTCAAAACTTTCCACTTAATTTAATTTTCTACCTTTAGATCCTTATATAATATTTTAAAATCACTTTCGACAAAATTATGATTGTTTACAATATGTACAATGTTCCCAAAAACCCGTCCTGTTTGAATTGTTGGCAATAGACTTTATGTTCTTTCAGTATGGTATTGAAATCCCTCCCGGTTTGACCTATGTAAATCGCGCTGCAATAATTGCAATTTAACTCAGAAACACCACTTTTATCTCCTGTGTTTCTTTTTTCTTTATTATTCACCAATAATGAACTTCAATTTCTTCTATTTAAGCAAACCGGGTTTTGATCAAGTTTGCTTAGAAATTAGATCAACAGATAACAAATGACCAGTTGGAATTTAACCATTCACCAATCATAGAAGCAGTCTTACCCCACCACACGAAAATAAAATAGAATACTGTATGTAAGGCACTGTTTTAGTTTTAAGATTTTTTTTGTAAGAACCTTTGATGATGACCTAGTAAGTCGAAACAATATTGTCGATAACGATTAAACCTGTTGAAAACACTAAAAAAATTTTTTTTATTGAAATATTCAATATGTTCCACCAAATGTCAAGCGAGAACAGAGTGAAATTCATTACATATTATGGTCGTCCAGAATTTACCGGCAGTATGGACCATTTAAGAGCACATTTGTTTCCAACATGCAAAACAGACATTAGGTAAGTAAGCAAACGAATATCAGTAAAGTACCTATTTATTACAAAACAAATTTCGCTTCTTTACCACACACCGAAAACACGTTTCGTTTTCATGTCCTCAGGACGTATGTATTTGCAGTCTGACACCGGCTTCGTTGCTATGATACCGACTTTCTGATTGATTGAATCATAGCAACGAAGCCGGTGTCAGACTTAATTCGGTATTGGATTCTTTGAAAAATCGGTCCCAAATCTTTTGGAATTTGGGTGGTGCATGAAAGAAAACGGTAGCGTAATGCCAATCATGACCACAATAAGTGCGAAACCAGATTTTGTAAACATAACACCATTTTGCAAATGTAAATATTTCAATAAATTTTAGCAAAACCTGTATTTGTTTAAAAGTTAATGTACTGTGTTCCATAAGCTGTTTTTGTGAAGGAAAATGTACGTATAGCGAATAATAAAAATGTATTTATTCTGTAAGTACAAATTTAAAAAATAAGAACAGTTCTCATTGAAGTTCTTCACGCGGTCTGCTTCGGTGCAACCCAGGAGACAACGTAGCGCGTACAACGCTCGACTTTATTAATCTTTTATGACCACCAAACTTTTACCAACAACATTTTTTTGTTTTTTATAAATTAATTCAGACCTTAAACTATATTTGACTCGCTTATACTATTACTCTATCTCCAATAATAAAAAAGTTACCTCGATACCAACTTTCTCAATGCAGTTACTGAAAAATCCATGGGATCTGCGACGAAAATATTATTTTTCTACCATATCTTTACACATTAGTGCACATTTATGTATGGCAACGGATTCGGCATATTACAGACTATATGTATGCAAAGTTTTAAACCGATCCAATTGTTACAGACAAAGATATAGAATGGGAAATATAAAATAATGTGTTTCCGAGAAATTTTGTAAAAATATGATAAAGATCGATTTTTTTCAATTTCGCAATCCCGAATCGATTCGCGACCTCCATAATCGAATTCAGCAGGTCATTTTACATAAGAATTCGACATCAGTTTTTGTATGTTCGCGAGTTGCATACCCCACTTTTATTTTGCATATTTCGAACGTCCTGCTCTCCGACTAAACAGTCTACAACTTTTTAAGTCTTCTTCTGTTACAAATGTCGTTTTGTTGTATAAGTTTAACATAGACACGTCACGTGTTGGTGCTAACATATTTATGCATTATGACATAGCTAAGTAACTACATATAAATTATTTAATAAATTTAATAACACGTAAATGGTTGAAAATGGATTTCTTATGGGTTTTTAATGACCAGCAATTTACTATTTCCAGTACACCTCCAGGGGGATTGTTCATATAGGTATTTTTTATACCAACATCCTTGACTAAAGTTACTTTCAATAATAAGCAATTTCCTTGGGCGTTTCTTTTGAAACTTAATTCATTAATTATCCTCGTAAATATTTAAGTATTAAGTTAGTGTTAATGTCCGCAAAATTCGAAACTTATAGGAAATTATTCTCGGGTTGAGTTGTATAATTGTATAATAACCCGCATGTATTATCGTCAAACGGATGTAAAGCCAATGCCATGTAAAAAATGATAGTACATAGGACTTTTATCAAGCTCCGAACAATTTTACTCCCATCTAGTTTCTATGTGGTGGACTAATAGAAGAGCAACTACGTGAATACAGTAACAATGCAATATCAAAGGTGGCGCCACAGAGAGCTGCTAACAGGGCTCTTAAAGCATGTTTTTAAACAGAAACCTGTTTCTCTGGCTGAAGCGTTGAGAAAGGCCAGACTATCCAAACTAAAAATCGATTAAATAATATCAAAAAATGTATAATCATCATAATAAGGTTCGAAGACCGCTTACCTCCATCCATTCTTATCCTTAGCTAACCTACGCATTTCCCTAAAAGTAGAACATCCTACATCTCTAACTATTTGAGAGCAGTAGTGTAATCTAGGACTACCCCTACCTCTTTTTATTCCTATCTCCGGCTCTGGTAGGTCGCGAACTATTCCTTCGTGTCTCAAAATTAAAAAAATGTGAAAATGAATTCAATAATTTATCTATTTGCATTTTCTCCAGTAGAATAAGCTTGCAGACGCCACGCTGCCTTGAATTAGGTAGGTATTTAATTAACTTTGATAACTTTCTGATGATTTGCAGAAACTTTTTTGAATGGTTAACTAGTTCGCACAATGCTCCAAATTGTCTGTCGACGTTTCGTTGACTTGGAAGCATCGTCAGGTTCAGCTTTCCTTCGGGCGCGATGTTGGATTATAACATCATTACTTCGTGAATTTGGCGTAATTTTTGGGAGTTTAGATATGGGGCCTCACTTCGTATGAACAAGAACTTGTAACGGCAAAATAGCTCAAAAAGTTAAATCTTAGTTTTCCTGAGATAGGTCATTACCATGATGTTTTCATCCCGGAAACTGTTTGGACGCGCACTTCCATACTGACCTACCCTGTACACTTCGCCAAAAATAGAACATCCTACATCACCAACTATTTGCGGACAGTAGTTTAATCTAGCATGTTTCAAACTTTTGTCTCAGAAGGTGTCCTACCATCCTATCTCTCCTATTCTTCATTGTTTGTCTTTTATTTATATTTTTATTTTCCCTTGCTCTTTTTAATTGTTCGACATCGCGTGTTCTTCGTTTTGTGCCTTATGCTCCTACAATCGCGAGTTGCATGATTTCCCAAAAAGTGAACTTCAGTTTATTAATAGTTTGACCCTGTACATATTATTCCTGGAATTTCTTTAATAATATTAATCATCAATTTATAAAATGAAAACAACTATATGTGGCAACGGGAATCCCTGTTTCAATGCAAATATCGATACAAATTTTAAAACTTAAAGTCAGAACTTCCCTATTTATTTAATTTATGAAACTTATCTTGGTTTCTTTTAATATAGTAATATAGAACACCTTACAGGACTGGGTCAGAACCGACAGGTAGCCACCTATTTTCGTTTCCCCATTTAAAAAACAAATTGTTGGCATAATCTCGGATTAACTTTATTTATTACGTCGGCCCAATTTCCATATTCATTTCACTACGTTGGCAAATTTATCAGGCAATTCTATTGTCTCCTGCGTCAGACGCCAATAAAATTATTGCTCCATCTTAAGAACAGATGTATAAATAAATACAGGCATCTTAATATAGTTGTTCCTAAATATAACCCCTACATAAATCTACTAAATTATCGAAACAGTAAAAAAAGGGGAAGGAAGGCTCTGCAAAAACAAAATTCGGCCATAATAAATTGTCTGTCATCTGCTGCCGAAATAGTTTTCTGGGAGTCAATTAAAGTTGAAAAATTTTAAAGTGGAAGTGGAGCATAAAAGTTCTCAGACTCTGCACTATGCTTAAGTAGGGGTTTAATTTTAGACATATGGATGTTTCCGGAATTTGGACAAGAGTCAAAAATGTATGAGGATTTCATAATATCAAAGTATCAATAAAAATATTTAGACCAAACAGAAATGCTCCATCGAGAGGTTCTTCAAGAATCTGGACGTCGAAAGAAAAATTGAACTAATAGGGAGGTTCGGAGAAAAATAAGATATCTATTTTTGGCATGAAAATGACAGAAAATTTTTATTGTAATTGATTTACGGCGAAATTTTTTTTCTAAAAAATTTTTTTGCGGCGTAATAAGCGAAAGAAATTAGCTTATCACGCCCACATGCTAGTTCGCTTTGTTATTGGTTTGACGTCAGAGATTCGTAAGGCGCTCCTCCCACTTCTCTTGAAGTGCCCGTGAAGCGGTACCTATCTCATAACATACTTATTAGGACTATTTCGAGCGTGAATTTTTAAAGTAAGGTGTCAAGGAATCATAAAACAAAGACAAAATAATCGATATAATGATGCAACAAGGGTATCAAAAGTCCGATTCACATAATTTGCCATATTTATGTAGTAGGTAGGTAAATGTCCCGGTAAATGTGGAAATGGTGTGTGATTCTTGCATCTAACCCCAATTTCATTCAACCTCAAAACAGTAGTGTAAAGGCAGACCGGTATAAGTAAAACAAAGTCAACAATTTATTAACTGTACATGCCTTTTATAATTTAGTATAAGTAGGTATGTAGGTTGTAGATACCTGCTTACTTCTGTTTGTAAAATAGGTACCTAGGTATGTATACCTAAGTGATTGACAAGTTATCAAGTTAACAGTTTTATAACGGATTGGAAATTTTTTAAGAAAACGGAAACAAATACAACTCACGCGAATCAAAAAACTACGCTACGTAGGTACTAGGTACTTGTTTAACAAAAAGAAACAACTGCTATATTCTGGAACGGTTAATGTAGAAACTCGGAAAAGACTCTTAAAGACGCATGTATAGAGTACGAAATTATACCTATGGGTGCGAAACTTGGACAATGGGAGAAGCGGATTGAAAAAGAGTAGAAGCGTTTGAAATGTGATGCTACAGACGGGTGTTGAAGATACCGTGGATAGACAAGTTAGCAATAAGGAGGAATTAGAAAGAGTTGGGGAAAAGAGAAAAGTATGGAAGATAATAAAGAATAGGGGATAGGATCGTAGGATGGTAGGACACCTTCTGAGACACAAAGGAATAGTTCGCGACATACTAGAGTCAAAGATAGGAATAAAGAGGTAGAGGTTGGAGCAGATTAGAATACTGCTCTCAAATAGCTGGGGATGTAGAATGTTCTACTTTTACGGAAATGCGTAGGCTAGCTCAGGGAAAGGATGGAAGTACGCGTCCTACCAGTCTTCAAAAGAGAACTTTATGATGACGTACTATCTAATTATTATTGTAAAATAGCTAATAAAAATTCCTTTTTTAGTTCAGGGAGGGAACGCTACGGCGATTCAGTATTTGACTCCATCATGCCCCAAGCATCCTGTTTCAAATTATGCTAACCGTAACACGTTACCAAGTACCAAGGGGTCCCAGAAAACTGTCGATAAATTACATTATGTTCGATTTTATTTAGAGTGGCTGTAATGGGGCAGCCGATAATTTTATAAACTTTTGCAATGATAAACTAACTCGCGAAAATATCGATAATGCTGACCGATTTTCCTTCTGGCTCCAACGAACCACTTTTTCCGTTTTATTGGTGTGCTGTACGATGTATTAGTCTGGGTACAAAACAGAAAACACCGATTAGAACCAGTTAATAATAGTTAACAATTTAACTACACATGCATATGCATAATACTTATGGGACTGCTGCGCGCTGAAGCTGGGACTTGTACGTTATACTAAGTTCTGACGTCACGCGGCCTACTCTCGCTGCAAGGTACGATTTCTAGCCTCGCACCGACGGAAAACTTTGTAACGGCTTCACAGGCGAAGGATTTTTTTTTAACAAAAATTAACAACATAACTGGCTTCAGTATAATAAACTCTATCAATTTTAATGAAATTTGAAAATTACCGAACCTGCCTATTGATAGGTAATATAATACGTTGGAACGGAACCAGATCCAAAGGTCTCATCATCTAGAGATGGTAAGTATGACACGTCTGCATACAATAAAGTTGATTATAGACACGACTGTTTAGTTGATAAAATAACTAAGAGCACAGGGGGATGCCGCCAAAGGATTGGGGAAATGAAACTCCCTTTATCACTTATTCAAGCTTTCGGATTTATTTAAATCCTTCCTCAGGAAATCTAGCAAATATAAACAATGCAAAAGTCAGCATGGAAAAACTAAATACTAAAAACTGATAAGACTTACAGTGATGTGGGAGATCTTAGACATATAACGCAAGAAAAGCCAAAACAATCAGAAGAGGACACGAAAATATGGACGCAGAATTCATAAATGGAATGTTCTGATTGTTTCTGAGCTTGAGCTGATACGTCTCCTTTGGCCACCACTTTCGTAGGGATTGATGCTGTGGATTATGGTTACCTCTACATACAATAAAGACGAAGACGAAATCAACAAGTTGATGAATTATCTTTCTTCTCTCCAAATTTTAATTAACTACATTGGCTACATTCCTCCCCGAGAAAATGAGACAGACATAGGTATATTTTTATTCTTATTGGAACACTTAAGTAATCTCGAAATTTATGTGACAAAAGCTTTGTGAAGAACATAATGCCCGAAATGAATCATCTTTTATGAACTTTTAATGCGATCTTGTGTTTAGAGAACACTAAAATTAACCGTAATTATAATTCGAACGTAAATATTCGAAACAGTAGGCTTTCATCTATTTTAAAGACAATGGTACTGCAAGGAGGTTCTCGACGAGTTTTAGGCCAAAGCGGTAACAGATGTTGGTCTAGGAACCAGTGGCGTCGTTAGATCGTTTTTTTCAGTTTTACCATCTCTCGATTCTTCAGTGATTTCTGTTCCCTGTTTCTAGTATTTTACTCATGAAGAATTTTGACATTGTCATTGTCATGTTACCTATGATTGTCATCTAGGAGCTCACCAGCCACCTTGTTTTTCCTTCCATAGTTACTGCCGCCACTGTTTTAGGGTTACGATGGTCACCAAAGATTAATCAATAAATTAAAGTAAACAAAATGATTTTTCTCGTGAAAATTTTAGTATTTTCGTTTGTGTTTAAACTGTGCCAAAGTGTGGAAAAAGGCAAGCAGTGCCCAATTCAGCAATACCCCTACGTCGTACGATTTTGGAATGAAGTTGAAGGCGATTTGTTTGCGGGCGTACTCACCACAGAAAGTTGGGTTTTAGCGACAGGTAATAATGTTGAAGAACAGAAGGAAAATGATGATTATAAAAAATTGTTTGTTTATGGGGGTTCTGCGAATAGTAAAGAAACGAGGAAGGACTACAAATCTAGAATAAAGAATCTTTGCAGCCATCCAAAATACAATAGTAATACAGAAGAATATGATATAGGATTAGTTGACAAACTAATCCTTTTAAGAAGTCCAATGAAGTAAATTTTGCTCAGCTTCCTACGCAGAAGGGGGACAGCAATTCAAAGTGTGGGGTTGCAGGTTGGGGTCAACATGCCGCCTCAGGTACAGATGTTTTCCGTGCGATGCTGCAGTGTACAGAAATTAAATATTCAGCTAATTCGGCGTGTTTAACATTTCTTCGTTCAGAAATACAAACGCTAAATTCAGTGCCAGAAAGCGTCTTCTGTGGTGAACCTGGTAGTGAAGGCGGCTTCTTATGTAACGATGCTGGAGCCCCTTTTCTATGCAATAACATCTTGTACGGAATAGCAATACTTGATATATGTGAGAAGAACATGACAACTACAATGGCAGGATATACAAGAGTATATTCTTCTATGGATTTTATAAAAAAGTATGTAGGAGATATCCTCACCAAACCCACGACAAAAAGGAGTGCAGCCCAGACATTCAAAATCAACATTTCTTGTATCTTATTCGCCTGCATCGTACTGTTATACAGGGTGAGTCACTAAGGCGAAATCGGCCTATAACAAGAGTACAGTTCAAAATGGGAGAAACTTTTTCAAATAAAAGTTTTTCAAAAATAAGTGCTTAATGAGATAAAAATATTTTAAAATATGGCGGACTTCCGGTTATACCGAAAATGGACACTAACTGTGTTATTTTAAATGGAACACCCTGTATTCGTTTGCATTTTTGGATTTCTCATGAAAAATAAATGTCAGTTTGTTAATCAAACATTGGGTCTCAGTCGAACCGCTAGGGAGGTTTTTTAATTTTTTTTTTAATTTTGACGTTTGCAGTAGTTGGCGCCATTTTGAATATCTTCGAAACGAAAGCACTTAGAGGAATGCGGTTTCGACAGTTCGTCTCTGGAAGTAACGGCCTATCACACACAAGTATAACATGGAATCATAACTTTTTAATTAAATGAAATTTATCTATGCCAATATTTACTAATTCAAACAGGAATAACTCTTTTTCTTTAATGGAATGCTACATTGATTCTCACCTCATAAGACGCAAAATTAAATTTACTTTCTGAGGATGTATGGTTGTTGGCATCTGTCACCAGCAGTTTTTAAGAAATTTGCGTTTTTCTGGAAATTTTGAATAATATCATGTTTATGCATTAACAATGGTTGACGTTTGGCGATATTGTTTTGTTTTGTCTTACAAAATGTTCGTTCCAAATCTTCTATACTATTTCCAAAACTTCGAAGATCATTAGATAATAACAGCAAGAAAAATAAATTAATGTAATTAGATTAAATGTTCGACATAACCGCCATCCTCACGATAACAAACACGCAATCGTTTCAACAAAGAATTGTTCACATTTATCAACATATCTTCATTGATACTTTGAAATGCATCGCGAACTCGTTCCATCATATTTTCTCGAGTAGTTGGAGGTTCCCTGTAAACTAACTGCTTTACGTACCCCCACAAGAAAAAGTCAAGTTTTGTTAGGTCTGGAGATCGCGCTGGCCAAGGTGTCGGACCTCCTCTTCCTATCCATGTGTTTGGAAATGCTGCAGTCAAGTGCTCCCTTACATCCATCCCGTAATGTGCAGGCGCTCCATCTTGTTGATACCACATCTGTTGTATTGCAGCAAGTGGTAAATTGTCTAACATTTCTGGCAAATCGTTTTGTAAAAATTGTAGGTAGCTATTACCGTTCAAATTTCCATCGAAAAAATGTGGTCCAATTACGTGTCGTCCAATTATGCCACCCCATACATTCAAAGACCACCTATGTTGATGATCCAATGGCCTTATCCAATGGGGATTGTCAGTACGGTAATAATGGCAGTTGTATCTTGAAACAAAACCGTTCTTATGAAACGAAGCTTCGTCCGTAAAGAGAACATGATCGAAAAAGTCATTTCGCTTCTGAAGTTTACGTAAAGCCCACTCACAAAACTGCAACCGATTGTTGAAGTCATTTTGATCTAGTTCCGGAACCAACTGAACGTGGTACGGGTGAAATTTATTTTTGCGCAGTATTCGAGATACAGAAGTTTGGCTTATTTCTAACTCGCGACTAATTTCTCTGGTACTTAAATGAGGATCTCGGACAACAGTAGCAGCTATTAAAACTTGATTTTCCTCATGTGTCACTGATTTTACACGTTCTTTCGTCTCGTATCCCACACAACCAGTTCGTTCAAACCTCTCTTTTAATTTTGCGAATGCCGTTACATTTGGATGTCGATGCTCGGGAAAACGTTGCGCATACATTCTTGAGGCAAGTAACGAATTTCCTTCTGCTTCACCCAAGGAATACACCATAGCAATTAATTCTTCTTGAGTGTACATTTTCAGTTTTCTTAATTGCGATATTTATTAAAATTGAAATCAATACTCTCACTAATTGAACTCAAATTGCACTCTTACTTAACAATAATTTAATAGAAATGACATTTCGTTGGCAAAACAAAACAAAATCGCTGAACGCCAACTATTGTTAACGCAATAACACGATATTATTTAAAATTTCCAGAAAAACGCAAATTTCTTAAAAACTGCTGGTGACAGATGCCAACAACCATACATCGTCAGAAAGGAAATTTAATGTTGCGTCTTATGAGGTGAGAACCAATGTAGCATTCCATTTAAAAAAAAGAGTTATTCCTGTTTGAATTAGTAAATATTGGCATGGATAAATTTCATTTAATTAAACAGTTATGATTCCATGTTATACTTGTGTCTAATAGGCTGTTACTTCCAGAGACGAACTGTCGAAACCGCATTCCTCTAAGTGCTTTCGTTTCGAAGATATTCAAAATGGCGCCAACTACTGCAAACGTCAAAATTAAAAAAAAAATTAAAAAACTCCATAGCGGTTCGACTTAGACCCAATGTTTGATTAACAAACTGACATTTATTTTTCATGCGAAATCCAAAAATGCAAACGAATACAGGGTGTTCCATTTAAAATAACATAGTTAGTGTCCATTTCCGGTATAACCGGAAGTCCGCCATATTTGAAAATATTTTTATCTCATTAAGCACTTATTTTTGAAAAACTTTTATTTGAAAAAGTTTCTTCCATTTTGAACTGTGCTCTTGTTATCGGCCGATTTCGCCTTAATGACTCACCCTGTATAATAAGTGAATAAAACTTTTCATTCGAACAATTTCGAGTTTTACAGAGGACAAAGTATAGGCCTTCCAACGACCCCATAGTTTCAAGTACCTACTTCATGTTTATTTTTTCTGTCTGAACATTTACAACAAATAATATCAAAAAAGTGTTGCTTGTGCTTCTTCTACAAATTGTTGAAGTTTCTCCCGAAATGAGGCATTTTCCTCCCGACTTTTAAAACTTTTCTTCATATTTACCAATAGTTTCTTAACATTTGAAGGATGCGATCGTCCTTTCCAGGAAGAAGCTCGATCATTTTGGCAAGAAGCCATTCTAGCCTCTTGCTGTTGTCTCCTCCGACTAAAACAATTTCACCCAAGGAAATCTGGGACTTAGCTTTCTTCTCACTAAACAATTTAAGTTGTCCTAAATATTCACTCCGAAATCTGCTACGCAAATCGTCTCTCAATTTTTGTTTATTGCGCATTTTTCGAAAGAGAGCCGCTCTATCAACCGCATCGCAATCGAGAACACCACTTTCGACGAAGTCGCGCAAAAACATCGACGGAGTCAACGGTACTAGATCGCTTGGATCATTTGAAACGGCCTCACAGTCACAAAGAAGAGTAATCAATTCTTCATAAGTGAGTGAGGCTCTTCCTAAAACTTTACGCAGTATTCGCTTCAACACCCGTCCTCTGAAGTCCTTTTCAACCTCAGCATCGACAGGTTCGTCACAGTTGAGTTGTTTCTCCCAAATCCGCTGTAATATGTAATAACTTCGGCCACAATATAATGGGACATGCAAATCCAACTGAATCAAACACTCGCTGCATCACAGAGAGAATCGATCTTTTAGTTATTGGGTACAGCACAAATGTCGATCGAAACCTTGAAAAAATTCCCATTGACTGACAGTGTTCCCTGCATAGGATCCCCAATCATTCCAAATATCTGACTTTTTTCATTAATAGATCCTGTAAACTCCCACCTTCTCAAATCGAATTTTGCCTCACTCATAAACATACTAGCTTCTTTCATGAACTGTGTCAATTCTTCCTCACAGGTGACACTAGTGACACAGCTATCAACATAGAAACTGCGTGATAATTTTGCGACTGTTCGGCGAGTATACGATGTAGTGCTTCGCATTTTCCCAGGTGATATTCGATTGTTGCTCCAAATAAAAAAGGGCTACTAGTAACTCCAAAAACCACTCTGCGATGACGAAAAATCTTTACCTTGTCAACCCAAAAGTACCTCAAAAAGTCCCTATCCATTTCATGGATACCAATCTGTAAAAAAGCCTTGCGTATATCAGATGTAACCACAATTTTACCCTCTCCATTAGATTAAGACCCTTTTCTAAACAATTGTTGAGAGAAGGCTTTTTCTTATCTTGGACAGAGGCATCAAAAATGATTATTTCAGTCCATTCAGCTCCTCTTATTACTAATCTTTTAGTCAGGTATGCTTTTCGCTTTTCGGCGATAAGACCCCCTACTCCCATCGATAAGTGTTTTAGATTATTTTTCTTCATTCGTGGATCGAAGGAATTTCAAAATTGATGAAAGAATTTCCATAAACATCAGACAGAGGATATTAAATTATCATTAGACGTAGTAGGTATTAGTGAAGTGCGATGGCCAGAAGCCGGAGACTTCTGGAGCGGAGATTTTAGAGTAATACACACAGGATCTGTAGGAGGAAATTCGGGAGTAGGAATTGTTATGCGGAAAAAAGTAGGGCAGAGTGTAGAAAATTTCTTACAGCAAAGTGACAGGGTAGTTATGGTTAGGTTAGATTCGAAACCTGTAAAAACAGTAATAATACAGGTATATATGCCCACTTCTAACTACAGTGATGAGGTCGTAGAGGCTGTTTATAGTGATATTGAACATGTGCTAGATTTTGTGAGAGGACACGAAAATTTAATAATTATAGGAGATTTCAATGCAGTCGTAGGCACAGGGCGAGAGGGCGGAATAGTTGGTCCCTTTGGATTAGGCAATAGGAACGATAGGGGAGTTAGATTGATAGAGTTCTGCGATAAACATAACTTAACGGTCGCGAACACTCTATTTCACCATCATGTTAGGAGACGCTACACGTGGAAGATGCCAGGAGACCTAGGGAGATATCAAATAGATTACATTCTTGTTAGGCAAAGATTTAGAAATCAAGTTAGGGATTGTAGAAGTTATCCAGGAGCAGATATAGATAGTAATCACAATATAGTCGTTATGAACGCCAATCTTAAATTTAAGATTTTGAAAAAACGAAGCGGAAGAAGGTATCTTGACCCAGAGAAACTAAAAGATGATGATACGCGCGATAAGTTCGAGAAAAAGACAAACGAAGTACTAAAGGGCGCGGGCGAAAATATTGTTAAGGACATAGAGGAAGAATGGAATTGCATTAAAAATAGTTTAGTTTCCTCAGCTAGGGATATTTTGGGTCATAAACAGAATGAAAGTAGGAAACCCTGGATAACAAAACATATTGTGAGTCTAATAGAGGAAAGGCGAAAATATAAACATAGGTTAGATGAAATAGGGAAACAAAGATATAAGGCGATCAAGTGGGAAATTATTCGGAAATGTAGGAAAGCGAAAGAGCAATGGATCGATAATAAGTGCAAAGAAGTGGAAAATAAGTTCGAAGTAGGAAAGACTGATGAAGCATATAAAATAATTAGGAGAAATTTTAGAGAAATTGGATCTAGTACCAAAAGCATTAGGAATGAGGCAGGAGATATCCTAATCGAAAGCGGGGAGAAGGCAGATAGGTGGAAAGAATATTTAGGAAACTTATATGCGGGGCAGGAAGTGCAAGATATATTAGAAAGCGAAAGCAGTGTAGAGGGGGATAACCTAGGGAATCCTATAATGAGAGAAGAGTTTGAGCTAGCACTAAAAAGTTTAAGGAATAATAAAGCGCCAGGTATAGATGGCTTGCAAGCAGAAATCTTAAAGTGCGCAGGTCAAGAGGTAATAGATCGTTTATTTAAATTAGTTAGTCGCATATACCTGACAGGCGAGATTCCAGAGGATTACAAACAACATCATGGTAGCTTTGCCAAAAAGGAAAGGCGCGGACAGGTGCGAAAATTTCAGAACCATCATTTTAACTTCCCATGCGTCAAAAATTTTAACTAGAATTGTGCAAAGAAGGATGGAGAAAAAGGCGGAAGAAATATTAGGAGAAGATCAGTTCGGATTTAGACGAAATAGAGGAACGCGCGAGGCCATCCTAGCTTTACGAGTAATTATAGAAAAAACGATAGAAAAGAGAAAGAGCGTCTATATAGGATTTGTAGATTTAGAAAAGGCCTTCGACAACGTAAAATGGGGGAAGATGTTCGAAGTGCTGAGAAAGGTAGGGATGAAATATAGGGACAGAAGAATAATACATAATCTCTACGAAGAGCAAAAGGCAGTTATAGAATGTGAGCAGGAACGAAGGGAAGTGAGACAGGGATGTGCATTGTCACCTCTAGTTTTCAACTTATATATCGAAGATGCTATTAATATTGTTAAGGACAGAACAGCCTCAGGGATTAACGTACAGGGTCAAACTATTAACATGCTCAGATTTGCGGATGATATAGCAGTGTTAGCATCTAGCAAAGAAGAACTAGGAGCGGCTTTGAATGAAATGGAAGCAGTTTTGACACATGGCTATGGCATGAAAGTCAATAAAAAGAAAACTAAAATTTTGGTATGTAGGGGATGTGAAAGTAGAATTAAAGTTGACATACAAATAGGAAATGAGAAGATAGAGGAGGTCACGGATTTCTGCTATTTAGGAAGTAAAATAACTCGAGACGGTAGGAGCACTAAAGATATACAACAAAGAGTAGCGCAGGGCCGAGTTGCGTTTAACAGAAAGAAACAACTGTTATGTTCGAGAACGGTTAATATTGAGACTAGGAAGAGACTCTTAAAGTCGTATGTATGGAGTACGGCATTATACGGGTGCGAAACATGGACAATAGGGGAAGTGGATCGAAAAAGAGTAGAAGCGTTTGAAATGTGGTGCTACAGGCGTATGATGAAGATACCGGGGATAGATAAGGTTAGCAATAGGGAAGTATTAGAAAGAGTTGGGGAAAAGCGAAAGGTATGGAAGACAATAAAGAGTAGGAGAGATAGGATGGTAGGACACCTTCTAAGACACGAAGGAATAGTTCGCGACATACTAGAGGCAGAGATAGGAATAAAAAGAGGTAGGGGTAGGCCTAGATTAGACTACTGCTCTCAAATAGTTAGGGATGTAGGATGTTCTACTTTTAGGGAAATGCGTAGGTTAGCTCAGGATAGAAAAGAATGGAGGTACGCGTCCAACCAGTCTTCGGACTGAGAACCTTATGATGATGATGTAAACAAAATTGTTATTAATTACCTTACTATCTGTGGTAAATGGGAACATCTGTTGGGGTATTTGCCCGAGGAGTAGTTGTTTGAGCAAGGTCGGATCGATTTTTCTCACTGTATAAATACTTTACTTTAATATACATATGCACCTTCATCTATATCCAAGGGTGGATTTAAGCTGTCCTTGAAAGTTAACATTGAAACCTGAAAATGATTAGGTACGTGGAACTGAAAAATACTCAATATTTGAGACGATTTTGCATTGAGACTGTGGCTCCTGTCATTTCATTGAGTGATGATAATGCAAGTAATATGTGATGTTAAGAAGATGCCCCTTTCAATTTTAGGAAGACAAATACAACTCGGTTGAAGGAACTTTTCATTAAAATAGAGGAAGCAATTCCCGCTTTCTGCTCAATATAATCCGTTTTTTTTATTAATAATCGTCGCTTAGAACAACAATCAAATTCAGTTGAACAGCCTGATATGATCGGCTTAACACCTTAATAAAAACTGATTATGTTTACGCATGAATTCCTTTTCCTATTCTCGGTGCCGTCACTGTATTACAAGATTCACCTTCCGTTGCCGGCGCAACCAATTTATGACCGCACGGGCTAAAATAATCTATCCACTCCCGATTTCTTGGTCCTGTCTGTTTGCGATGTATATTTGTCTAAAGGTAAAATATGAGGTACGGCGACGTTCCGCAACTTTTCGATGAGAGGGAAAAAGTAGTCTACTAGTATTTTCCGTTGTAAAAATAAAAATAATCTATTTTGCATCTCATGGAGAGAGGACTTTCCGTGGAGATCATATAGGGTCCCTATTTTAGTGTCCTGCCGCGTGCTTAACGGGAATCACGCGCGCAGAAAACTAACAGAGTTTTACACGATATGTCTTGGGACGAAAACAGGTGCGGCAGTAATAGAGTGAACAATTAGAGAGAAGAATTCATGTTTTCTGTGGAATAGTGGTCATGTTAGTGACTTTCATTTATCTTGTTTTTGTCGGTATTTTTGCAGAAAATCCTACATCCGTAACTATTTGTGAACACTTAAAGTTTAGACTTTCCCCAGTTCAGTGACAAAGTTGTCACATTTGAAGCTGGAAATAGTTATTTGTGTAACTATAGTGCAAAAAGTGTATATTTGTGCAACAAATATACACTTTTTGCTCATGTTGCACACAACATTAAATTTGCTACTTTGGAATTCATCTTCCAACCAGAGCTAACCATATACTTCAATGTTTTTGAAAATTTCAGTCTCCACCCAATCGAGCCCTCTAGTGTGCCGGAATGACTTTTCACCGCCTCGAGGGGGTTAATGGTGTAAATCCACATCTTTAGGAATTTTATCTTTAGTAGTTTTTAAATGCTCCAAAAAATTTCAGCTTGTACATTAATTTTTCACCTGTCATAAAATCACATCATTAATTATTATTTAAAAACCCCTTGTGCCACCTTGTGTCGCATAAAATTCTGGACCAATCACGGTATTTCCGTCAAAATCCTGGGTTTATTAGGATAAAATAAAATTTTAAAATACTTGACTTTTATTTACTTTGAAGTTTAAATTGGAACGTTTTATTCATGATGAAAGTACGTAAGTGCTACTCGTGATTCAAACATTCTAGAAGACGTACTTACTCCAAATTTATAAATTAATAATAAGATTTTAGAATGTTTTTTGCTCAGCGGAATTGTTATTTGCGACTGTAAAAACATTCTGATGTAAATGTAAAATACAGTGTATCTAACTATAGCAGGATTTCCTGTCCCATTTATTCTGTACCGCACCTTTTGTTTCGAATGGATGTTTTTGCATGTCAGTACATTTTTGTATTTGTGAAATGTGAAAATGTTACGGAATCCAGAAAAGAACTCGTTAAAATGAAGTGAAAATAATTTTAAATTGTTTCCCAAAAAATACAAGCTAAAACCCATTGGTTAAAACAAATAACTATTTTCTTTCTTTCTCTGGATTCACCCAAATAAATAATAATGACATTTTAACTTCTGTGTTGATTTGTTCAGAGCAAGTATACATATATTACTGTGTACCATTTATAACAATTTCATTTAATATTAGAAAAATGTAGTTTCATCCAAATAAATATTTTTTTAAAAAAATGCAAACTATTAATTGCTAGAAATTAGCAAAAGTTTTATTAAATCAAATAAATACCAGAAATTCAATGCAAATAAACGAATTTCTTGTTACAAAAAGTTCGGTAATTTCATGGAAACATGCTTTTCTTGAAAGAATAGAACTTTATTTGCATCAAGCAAAATTTTGTTAAATAAAGCCTACCAGAAGGACACGCTGTAGAATACGTTATTAGCAAAATTTGTACTTTGGATAAAGTAATAAATATTCTTGAAATTGCGTTTTCTTTTTACATAGAACAAACTACAGGATTCCCAGAATGTAGCAGGATGTCGGATCACCGAATCGACTTCTTACACTTTTGGAAATGAAAATCGAATGTTGCGGCAACTTAAATCCAATTAGGTAAGAATAAGGATAAGGTCTATCGATTTTACTCCCTAGAACACGCTCAAAGATACCATACAACATCAGTTCCTTCAATACTTTCATTAAAACCTAAAGTAACATTCACCAAATATTTCTTTTACCTTACGTATTAATTAATATTCCACTCTTCAACAGTAAGTTAAAAAAATCTATGATTTTTAGAAAAGTGTATGTTTGTCTTTCTAGGAGCAGATGAGCCTCTCATACAGAGTGAGCAATGATCCTTTGGCGTGTGTTGTGTCCTTGATGGGCAGAGCAAACAGCGAACGTTTATACAGGGAGCGGGTCTACCGCCCAAAAATACCTTTAAAACGTACTTCGTATACAATACCAGAAACAAGGAGGCGGAGAACCTCACCTGCGGCCGGGGCACCCGGAATGGATATTTTGCGAAGTGTCTATTTGTTAAGTAAGGTACATTCCATTATGCATTATACTAATAGAAGAGAAGTACAAAAATAATTTATAAAATTATGTAGATATGCATGAATTCAATGCCTAGCGGGGTATTTGCACGAGGAGTAGTTGTTCGAACGATCCAGTACCACTGATTACTCCCAGATGAGGGGTAAATATCCCGAAAAATTTGTGTACACTTATTTGGAATTCCAATGGAATTCCTTGGAAGTCCTTGGAATTCCTTGGAAGTCCTCGGAATTCCTTGGAAATCCTTGGAATTCCTTGGAAGTCCTTGGAATTCCTTGGAATTCTCTGGGAATTCTCCGAAACCGTTAATTTTGTATGTGGTCCTTATGAGGTAAAACAGTCAATTCCAAATGTTTCTAAAGCAACTTTGATTTCGTTTTAATTATCGTTTTTTCCGGGAAAAAGAAGCATAAATTTCTCCACACGTTCCTTAAGAATATTTGAAATACATTTTAATATTTTATTCATTATCTGTATGAAAATAAAATTTTAGTGGTGTGATGAGTAATAGGAGGGGTATCTGAGTTTCTGCAATCTGCAGGCATCCATTGCATTCGCATTTCGCATCCACCGGCCAATAATTTTCAATTTGAGGGTGGGGTGAGGTACAGTGCTGTCACAATTCTCTATTAGTTTCAGAAGTTTAGTCTCTAATCTGTGAATTTAGTTGGATAACTGTCCATTGTAGGTTTATTGGGTTCTAAATAGTACTTTTTGATAATTTCGAGAATATTTGATTTAGGAAATTGCGAAAGGGTTCCAAGACGCGGTGGCAATAATACTAATAATAATAAACTATTTTGTTTTCTTCTATTTTCTGTTCAAATTGTTAAGGCATGGAGCTGTAGTAGTACTAGGGTGGGCGTCAAGGTACTTGCGTACGTAACATTTCCGTACATAAGGAAAGATGTCCAGCAGGAAAAGCGGGCAGCTCCAAATAAGTGTCATTTGCGTACAACATAAAAATCTGCCAGGTTAAGGTCAAGCGGAGCGGAGCGAAGCGAGTGGGGCGTTGTAAGTCTCAATCGTTAGCGTTTATAATATGATTCTCCTCAAAGATCATTCAACAAACATTTTACAAAAGAAATCACTGGGGGAATCAAGTTAACTTACCTCAATATTTAACATAATAGGTGTTCGAAATAAATATTTAAATTAGGAATCCAAATTTTATGTTGCACGCAAGTGCCACTAGATCGGAGTTGTTTAATTTACCTGCTGAGCCTTATTTTGCTTTATGGACTCTAATGTCATAAAATTTGCCTTGTACGCAAGTGTCATACATTCCAAGGGTGAACTTTGTACAGTGCAGGTCGGTTATATCTAACGTAATTTATTACATTTGCCATGTTTGGTTGGTGATTTTATATATCGTCCGGTTAATTTAAAAAATCGAATATTTCAAAGGCTTTTATTACATTTACCATTAAATTGTGGGTACAAAATAGCCTTATTAATCACAATTACCGTAACATTTATGTAAAGTTACCTATATTAGAGGTTATACGTTCTATGTTCCTTTTTAATGATATTCATTCGTTACACAATATATCTCACTTTTCATGACTTCCATTTTAATAACAGAGCAATAAGTCGTAAAAAATGAGACACTCGGTATTAGTATTTACGTTTATTTTCAAGCTACCATTTTGTTATTTTTAGTTTAAAGAGCTGCCTTTTTTATATACATATGTATATATTTTGTTTTCTTTAATAAAATAATATATTAGTTTATTTTGTTTCTTTAAGCATTCTATTAAGTAATGTAAGCATAAAAGTAATAAGGTTCATCCCAGTATTGCACTTTTGTTTGGGATAATTGGGAGATTACTTTCCTCGAAGACGGAATTCCATAAAATTATTTTGGAAGGCCTCGGAATTCGTTGGAACTCCTTGGAAATCTTTGGAATTCCTAGGAAATCTTTGGAATTCCTTGAAAGTCTTTGGAATTCCTCGGAAATCTTTGGAATTCCTAGGAAATCTTTGGAATTCCTTGGAAATCTTTGGAATTCCTAAGAAATCTTTGAAAATCTTCGGAATTCCTTGGAAATCTTTGGAATTCCGAGTCCTGTGTACAAAAATTTTTCGGGATATTTACCCCTCACTCCCAGATAATTACTCAAAGTAATTATCACTTGCTGATATCTGTTCAGAGCGCGGCAGCATATACAGCAAGTTAAAAATCATGGTATGATTGTGTAGGGGAAAGCACCGTACTGATGAGTCCCAGAAGGACAAAACCAGTCAGCGACAATGATATTTGAATTGCCCACGTATTCCATTGCATGAAAACTTTTAATACAAGACGCAAGTTTTCTATGACGTTTTTTAATCTATAGTTTTGAAAGACGCGGTACAGTTAACATGTAAACACGTCGAAACTCAACACGACCTGTTTGAAGTTGATACGGTCCAGCTCCACGAGATAATTAATTAAAAAAAATTAAGTTGTCTTCTGTTTGAAAAACAGGTTTTGATCTCGCTGCCCAGGAAATTTCTTTTGTAATTTTTTATTTGATGGTGACCTTATGATTGATTAACTGTTTATGCTTCCAGCTTTGATTTTCTCTTCAAAACAAATTCAGATTTAAAATTTTGCATGCCGTCGCTTTTGGTAGGGACAGCGAATTTACTGTATTCGAGTTATTCTATCTAAACTATTTTATTGTCTTGTTACACAATAGCATTTTATGGCTCACTCTATTTATTATGATGGATTGTTGTTTAATAATAAAAAAATTGGAAACTCTCCAAACTCACCAATACACTCAAAGTAATTTTATATTTAATCGTACAGAGCATCGTACTTTATGCCTGAGGTTAGAAAAAGAAATTTTATTGTTCCTATCTTACTCGATTTAACTGGCTAATAAAATCAAGAACCATTACGAACAGCTGTGTCGATTTTAATAGTCGGCCATGGGCAATTTGTCACCTATCAGGAAGGCGGACGCAAAAATCGAAAACCGGAAGTCATACCACAATATAACCCTTGTCTATATGTACAGAGTGGTCCTTGAGTATTCTAAAAGTTTTAAAGAGGTGGTTCTTTACATTATTTTGAGTCTAATATTTCATATGACTATTTTATTTTATTTTATTTTATTTTCTTTTATTTTATTTTATTTTATTTTGGAGCTATTTTAATGAAACTTTGTGGGCAATATTATTACAAAATCGATCAACTTTTGATGAAACAATTGCTTTTTTCAATTAAACAGGGGCGGCCCCAAGGGGTGACTATGGTATTTTTTTAGAGAAAATTTCGTGAGCCACTGAGTTTTTAAAAATCATCACCATCATCATCATAAGGTTTTCGGTCCGAACACTGGTTGGACGCGTACCTCCATCCTTTCCTATCCTGAGCTAACGTACGCATTTCCCCAAAAGTTGAACATCCTACATCCCTAACTATTTGAAAGCAGTAGTCTAATCTAGGCCTACCTCTTTTTATTCCTATCTCTGACTCTAGTATGTCGCGAATTAAGCCTTCGTTGTTTGTTAGGAAAAATCGATTTTCCCGCATTTTCGCAATTCCCGATCTTTTCTCGACCTCAAAATTCGAATCCGGCAGGTCATTTTACATAAGAATCAGCTTCATTTTCTTGTGCGTGTTCGAGTTGTATAAAGGGTGTCGAATTAGAGCACCTTGGTCCCCGACCACAAGGACTCCTGTATGAAATGAAGTACTTTTTGTTCCAGATAAGCCACATTACCATCGACTCATTGGTATTTCGATTGCACAGCAACGCCACTGTTATTTTGCTAATAACATTTTCCATCGCTGTGACTACCAGGCAATATGTTGGAAATCCAATAGACTGTGTTCATACAAGGTAACTTAAAATAGTTTTGTGTTTTCCTAAAATAACTTTGTCGTAAAAAACAAATTAAAAGCCACTGGCGATGCTCTGAAGCAGACCACGACATTATTTTAATATTCTATCCGCGATTGCAACATCCTTTCCCCTTAAGAAAAAAATGTTTCTTGGCGAACAAAATTGTATCTCGCATAACAAAATGATCCTTCCGATTGCTTTTTCAGAAAACTGGGAAACATGTTAAAGAAGATTGAGGAAATTTCACGCAGTTTTATTTGCTTTTATTTATCAATGATAGAACAATAATCAAACAGACTCTTTGAGATGAATGAGCTTGTAACTATATAACATCAACGGTTCTATTAATTTTATTAAAAACGTAATATTTATATACTAAATACTCATTTAAACAGAATCATTATCTCGAAGAAATCGTTTCTATTTAGCCTGCATTCATAATTTGAAATATAGCATCACTTAAAGACTTGGCAATTATTACAATTTGTTTATACGCTGTACGCTTTGTTTACAGTATGAAGTGTTGCTTTTACTAGTTGAGCTAATAATAGAAAAGATTTTAAATTGAGCTTGCAGCGGGTACACTTTCAACCGGAAATATAAAATTGCAATGGGGAAGTTGGCCAAATCCAACTGCCTTCGTCTTCCTTATTTTGGTTAGCACTCTCACTTTGACGCAGTCCTAGTACTCAACACTGTAGGACAGTTTGCAAAAAGTTGGCTATAAAATGGTCTACAACTTTTTGGATTTTCCAATGGATAATCTATGCTGACGTATATGAACCTTCCAAATATCATTACAGAGCTTTAACACTTCCGTCATTACCGTCTCATCGTCCGGAAAATGAGTCCCACGAAAGTGCTCTTTGAGTTTGGGGAACACAAATTGTACTCACTTGGGGTTAAATCTGAAGAATAGGGCATTTGTTCAATAATTTAGAAGTTTGCATTATGAATTACGGCCATCGAAACACAGCTCTCGTCGACAGCTCTTGATGAAACACCACATATCAGTTTCCTCTTTTGTTCTTTGATGGACTCACGTGGTAAAAAGTCTACCAGTCGGCAGTCGGCATCCCAGAAAACCGTGGCCATGATCTTCCTCGCAGAAGGTCAGGTCAGGTGAATGAATCTTTATACCTTCATTCCATGCTCTGCCGTTTTGATCTGACTCAGGATCATAGTGGTGAATCCAGATTTAATCTATACATGAAGAATTTTGCCAGGAAGTTTTCAGGATCTTGTATTATGATAGCCAAATCTGAGCTATGAATTTCACAGAGATTCGTCTAAAACTTGCAGGACCAAATCATTTTCTTCAGAAATAAGAGTTTTCGGACGTCCAGCACCAGAAGCTTGTTTAGTCCAGTTCTTCACCATCTGCTATGAAGGTGCAGATTCGTCCAATTTATATCATATCCATATGAATTTCGTGCGGTGACAAACCTTTTTTTCAGAAATATTTGATAACCGTTCGGTTTTCAAGTTTGCATATTTCGTAAAAATGAGCAACGCAACACCTTGTAAAGCTTGATGCACAATTATTGACGCCGACGGGAACGGAAACACGAACGTAAAGATGTCGCTACGTAATCGGGGACGGAAACGTGAGCCTTAAGTTCAGAATAAACCGGGAAAAATGGCATCGAACATTTACGATTGACATAATTAAAATAACCTCAAAAAGTCACAATGGACGATGACGTCTGCAGTGGTAATTCAAGAAGGTCGGTATTTTTTATTATAATATTATGAATTATCTTTACTAAATCCATTATTTCCAGATTGTTGGTGCACCCTTACGTCGAACGAAAGAGCGAGGGAATATTTTAAAAAACAAGACCTAGAAAAGTTCTTCTCATATGAACGGATGTTTCCAAAACAATTTTATATAATGCTTGGATGGATTAAGCCTCAATTATTAAGGAAAAATCAAAGAGACTAGAGTTTAGTCTTGCCATGACCCTGAAATATTTGGCCCATAAAGGATGTTTTCGAAATTATTTGTGCTTGATGTTGAAATAAAGTGTTCGCAACGGGTAGATTATATTTGTCTCAAAAATCTATCAGCCTAAGACCCCTATCGTTCCTATTACCTGAACTGGAGGGTAAGTATTTATGGCTAGTCTTAAATTCTATCTATCTGATAAATCTACACAGAGTCTAGTTTGGAATCTGACCATTACTGTTAAGACAACTACGTTTATTTCTATCGCTATACTTTCCAAGGCGTTTAAATCAAATTCATCATTTCCTGGTTTTAAGAGTTTGAGATTATTAATATTGAATTTATGGCCCATTTCCAGTGAGTGCGACGCCATGCTCGACTTATCTGTACGGCCGTATTTGTAATGGACTTGATGCTCCTTGAAGCCAGATAAAATAGACCGAGTTGACTGCCCGATATATTTTTTGAAGCAATTTCCGCATGCTATTTCGTAAATTCCTGCTTTATGAATGGGTTCCGTTTTATCTTTCGCATTTCCAAGTAGATTTTGTAAATTGTTGCTCGAAGTGTAAACCACTTTGAAGCCTGCTTTCCCGAAAATAATATTCATACCTCTACTTATCTGCGGTACATACGGTATTTTTATAAATTTCGTAATTATTCTTTGTATTGGCAGTTCTTCTAGGTGTACTGTTATCAAGTGTACGATTGCTATTATTTTGAAGAAAAACAATAAGTGAACAAAACACGACTTTATGACAAGTCAAAATAATAAATTAATCTGATGTTTGTCAAGGAAATTTAAGTATTTTTTTTTATCAAAAAAGCTGTTTTGTATTTCACCTATACGTGATCTGGGTAGGTACAAGTAAAACTTGTTTTCTTCCATAGTTTTGCTTTTGTATAGTGATTGATATCCAAAATAAACAAAATGGAATATCTTTTGAAAATTTTTGTATTTGCGTTTATGCTCAAATTGTGCCAAAGTGTAGAAAAAGGAAAACCGTGTGCGATACAGCAGCACCCTTATATGGTACGAATTTGGGGTAAAGATGAGGACTTCAACTATGGCATGGGCGTGTTGGTTAAAGAAACTTGGGTTTTAACTTTGAGTGAAACGATTGAAGAGATAAAGACCGGAAGGACTAGAGGTGAAATATTAGTTACTGCAGGTTCAGCAAATAGTAAAGAAAATAGTCATACATCTAGAATAAAGGGTGTTCGCTCGCATCCAAAATTCAAAGGTGAAACTTACCTTATCGGATTAGTGGAATTAACCGACCCTTTTAAAAAGTCGAATGAAGTTAATTTTATTCAGCTTCCTACACAAGAAGTGAGCAGTAATTTGAAGTGTGTGGTAGCAGGCTGGGGTAATAAAGATGGTAATTACAGTAAGGTGCTTCAATGTGCTAATGTGAAATATTCAACTAATTCAGCGGACTGTGTCAAACTTCTCAAACTTCTCAATCTGCGTTCAGTTCCAGAAGGCACTTTCTGCGGCGAATCTGACAGTGGAGATGGTTTCGCATGTAACGATGTCGGAGCCCCTTTTATATGTGAAAACGTTTTATACGGAATAGCGTTTCTTGATTCATGTGGTAATACATCTACTATCGCAGTATATTCAAGCGTATATTTCTCTTTACCTTTTATAAGAGAGCAAATAGATGTGACCATCGCCACTACCTCAGCAACCAAAAAGAGTGCAGCTCATAAATTCAAAATCAATATCTCTTGCATCTTATTCACCTGTATCGCACTGTCCTGTAATATTTACTAAATAAAATTTTTCGTCCAAACCATTTTAAGTTCCGCTTAGACCTTTTCATTTCGTTAGTGGAACAAGTCCGCACATGGTCACCGACCCAGTTATTAAGTTCGATTTTCTAAAGTGTTAGGCAGGGTTTGGGAAATGGATAAAATCGTAGGCTGCTTTGAAGGCTCTTATGAGCCCAAAGATGTCTTCCAGACTGGTGTGGGAATGCTTCGAGCAACTTAATATCCTAACCATGCGGAACGCAGTGAGACTGCTTTGGGTTCAAGGTCACTGTGGGTTGATAGGGAACGAGGAAGCCGATAAACTAGCAAAGCGGGGCTCCAACGATCCTTTCGTTGGATCGAAACCTGCCCTAGGCATAACTAAGAGTGCAGTCAGGCACCAAGTAAACGGATGGATTCGCGCTCAACATCACAATTACTGGAACGTGATTCCAGGACACAGGCACAGCAAGTCGTATATAAAGGAACCTTGCAGGAAAAGATGCTCAGAATTACTTTGCCTTAGTAGGATGCAAATTAGAATCGTAACACCTGTGGAAGATTGGAAAATATCACGGAGACCTTAACTGCCGCTTGTGTAATGAGGAACGGGAGACAGCTATGCACATCTCGTGCAGATGTGAAGCTCTAGACCAGAAGAGGCAGCGAATTTTCAGGCGATGTCTGATGGAACCGGAAGAATTTTCCACTCATTTAATGTTTGACTTGTACCGTTTGGTCCAAGGCACCAAGATCATGGAATGGGTGTGACTTAGAATTTAGGGTGAGCACAATAAGCCCTTTTTCTGGCTGCAGTACATCTGAGCCTACGGGCAGGCAGGCCCTAAGGGGAGAAAAAAAAGATCTATAATTTTCCCAGAATTCTCATCTTCAAGTCAAAATAATTTATCTGATTTATCTGATGTTTGTCAAACAAATACAGTATTTTTACACAACCTTGCTTTTTGCCACTGATTATCAAAGATTAGGTAGAGCCATTGATGACAGTTGATTAGTCGGTTCCACCCACGTGAGGAAGAACTTGTTTTCTTCCATAGTTACCTACTACCTATGGTTATCTCGTTGTCAATAAAATAAAAGTAAACAAAATGATGTCAGGATGATATCTTTCCTAAAAATTGTAGTATTTTTATTTGTGCTTAAATCGTGCCAAAGTGTAAGAAATGGAAAACCGTGTTCAAAAGGACGACACCGTTATATCGTACGATTCTGGAGTCCAGTAGATAAACACGTGTGCATGGGTGTGCTCGTTAAAGAAACTTGGGTTTTGACCACAGCTAAAGCAGTTACGATGCTCTGGAGTGCCTCGGTGAAAAGTGAAGTATCAGCTATTGTGGGCTCAGAAAATAGCAGAGAACGGGCTCAACTATCTAGAGTCATAAATTTTGTATACCACTGGAACTACCTCCCAGACGATAATGAAGAGTATGATATTGGATTGATTGGATTACATAAACCTTCCAAGGAATCGGATACAGTGAAATTTGTTCAACTCCCTACACGAAATGTAAACAGCAATTTGAAATGTGAAGTTGCAGGTTGGGGTAATTCCAATAGTAACTACCACAGGCTGCTACAATGCTCAGCTATGATGTATTCAGCTGCCCGAGATTGCAAGCAATATTTGAAGATGCCGATTTCACCGCATGCTTTCTGCGGCAAACCTCCTGGAAGAGGCGGTTTCGCATGCAGCGACATAGGCGCCCCCTTTATATGCGGAGACGTATTATATGGACTAGTAAAAAACGATACTTGTGGCAAAACCACTACTGCTACATCGTACACAAACGTGTATCCACTTCTGGGTTTTATAAAAGAATTTACAGGTGATACAGACGATGATGTCCCTGTAAAGGCAGCCATAAGTGGAGCTTATACATTCAAAATCAACAATTCTTACATATTGTTCACCTGTATCGTACTGCTATGTAATATTGCCGAATAAAATTTTTCGTTCCAAAAGTTTTGAATTCCATCGACGAACTTTGACAGTAGGTACGTCAAAAAATATTAAAACTTGAATTGGCTCTCCAACGTGTCCTATAAGAAACACCCCTTATTTGGAAGTGCCGTATCTCAGCTAGTCCTCTACTTGGAGCTTGAAAACCACTAAATAAAGAGTCGAAACGTCGCAACTGACAACCAATGTTTTTTATTTCCATCTAAGAAGTCTACTTCCTCGAGAAATATATTTAAATAACATGGGTTGAGTACAATTAATAACAGATTAAATATTAATATTAAGTGAAATTCAATACTAGCTGTTCCATTTAAAAAATAAAGCAAGGCACAGGCAAGAGAACTGGGATAGACTGTATAATTAAAAATTATTTCAAAACAAAGTTGATATTCATAAATATCCGCATTACCTACTTACAAACTTCTTATATACCATTATTCTCGTATCATTTTTTCACAAGCCACCAACTTTTCACAACCAGAGTTTTTTACAAATAAAAATCGTTTCGCACTACCGTCTAAAATGACAGAATAAGCGTGACGAAGGATCCACTCTAATCCACACATAAAAGCGAAAAATTGTTTAGAAATATTAAAAGCTACAAATTAAGGATCTAATCCATTATTCTATCGTTTGATGTTCGGAAACTCTTTACACTGTTTATAAAAAAAAGAAACAAAATCGGACGAGTTTTTAAAAATTCTTTTGGTCCTAATGTGTTCAGAGATAAATAAAGATTTTTTGGGTTTGTAAACTATGGCAGGTCGGTGCGAATGGAAAAAATACATATTTGTTATTAGTTCAAAAATGAAGAATAGTTTTATTAATTTGGACGCCGTGGCGCCCAGTTTATTTTGAGCTAACGAATATTATAAAGGATGCAATAAAGCCTGTCATATAGGCAACCAGCAATACAACGCGTCAGCTAAAACTAAACACATAATCTGATATTTTTCTTTTCAGTTCCAAACTCCAAGCAGTTCAGTCTTATTGATGACCTACGAACCCTCTCCATTAATTCCTCCGACCTAGTGAGAGAGTTTAGATAAAGTTCAGCAGCCCTCATTCTCTTGTGACTTCTGATCATTTCAGTGCATCTTCTCTAAGACTTTTGGACATTCATCTCTGATTTAAATTTTTTGTTAAACGTGATTCCTTGTTCTACTGCTTCTACCAAAGGAAGTCATTCCTCTTCTTCCTCTTCCTCTTCCTCTTCCTCTTCTTCCTTATATGTTTCTGAGCCATCCTATACCAATCCGTTTCGGCTGTGTCTTGATGTCGTCCAGCCATCTTTTCTGGGATTTTCCAACGGTTTTTCATTATATTTATCACCCTCGTTGTTCTCCGTATTTCCTCGTACAATTTGGTCTCCAAATTAACATGAATGTCTTTATTTTTTACAACATATAGGCGCTTTCTATCTTTTCCATTGTTTTCTCTACCTGTGTCGAAAGTTACAAAGGCATCGCGTGTTCTTTTAAACTCGAATTGGTCTTCCCCTAAAATTTTCATCCGCTTTCTTCATCATGCACACAGAATAAAATTAAAATCTGTTATTGACTATATATAGAGAGGTATATAGAGGTTTATAGAGGAATAGAGTGTGGATCAGATCATTATTTGCCTAAGGCAAAAATATATTTCGTTTATAAATAAATGAATTATTTAACAAATGTCTGTCAGAAGGACAGAAGGCGATCAAGTGGGAAATTATTCGGAAATGTAGGAAAGCGAAAGAGCAATGGATCGATGATAAGTGCAAAGAAGTGGAAAATAAGTTCGAAATAGGAAAGACTGATGAAGCATATAAAATAATTAGGAGAAATTTTAGAGAAATTGGATCTAGTACCAAAAGCATTAGGAATGAGGCAGGAGATATCCTAATCGAAAGCGGGGAGAAGGCAGATAGGTGGAAAGAATATTTAGGAAACTTATATGCGGGACAGGAAGTGCAAGATATATTAGAAAGTGAAAGCAGTGTAGAAGGGGATAACCTAGGGAGTCCTATAATGAGAGAAGAGTTTGAGCTAGCACTAAAAAGTTTAAGGAATAATAAAGCACCAGGTATAGATGGCTTGCAGGCAGAAATCTTAAAGTGCGCAGGTCAAGAGGTAATAGATCGTTTATTTAAATTAGTTAGTCGCATATACCTGACAGGCGAGATTCCAGAGGATTACAAACTGAACATCATGGTAGCTTTGCCAAAAAGGAAAGGCGCGGATAGATGCGAAAATTTTAGAACTATCAGTTTAACTTCCCATGGGTCAAAAATTTTAACTAGAATTGTGCAAAGAAGGATGGAGAAAAAGGCGGAAGAAATATTAGGAGAAGATCAGTTCGGATTTAGACGAAATAGAGGAACGCGCGAGGCCATTCTAGCTTTACGAGTAATTATAGAAAAAACGATAGAAAAGAGAAAGAGCGTATATATAGGATTTGTAGATTTAGAAAAAGCCTTCGACAACGTAAAATGGGGGAAGATGTTCGAAGTGCTGAGAAAGGTAGGGATGAAATACAGGGACAGAAGAATAATACATAATCTCTACAAAGAGCAAAAGGCAGTTATAGAATGTGAGCAGGAACGAAGGGAAGTAGATATCCGGAAGGGAGTGAGACAGGGATGTGCATTGTCACCTCTAGTTTTCAACTTATATATCGAAGATGCGATTAATATTGTTAAGGAAAGAACAGCCTCAGGGATCAATGTACAGGGCCAAACTATTAACATGCTCAGATTTGCGGATGATATAGCAGTGTTAGCATCTAGCAAAGAAGAATTAGGAGCGGCTTTGAATGAAATGGAAGCAGTTTTGACACAGGGCTACGGCATGAAAATCAATAAAAAGAAAACTAAAATTTTGGTATGTAGATGGAGTGAAAATAGAACTAAAATTGAAATACAAATAGGAAATGAGAAGATAGAGGAGGTCGCGGATTTCTGCTACTTAGGAAGTAAAATAACCCAAGACGGTAGGAGCACTAAAGATATAAAACAAAGAATGGCGCAGGGACGAGTTGCGTTTAACAAAAAGAAACAACTGTTATGTTCGAGAACGGTTAATATAGAGACTAGGAAGAGACTCTTAAAGTCGTATGTATGGAGTACGGCATTATACGGGTGCGAAACTTGGACAATAGGAGATGCGGATAGAAAAAGAGTAGAAGCGTTTGAACTGTGGTGTTACAGACGCATGATGAAGATACCGTGGATAGATAAGGTTAGCAATAGGGAAGTATTAGAAAGAGTTGGGGAAAGGCGAAAGGTATGGAAAACAATAAAGAGTAGGAGAGATAGGATGGTAGGACACCTTCTAAGACACGAAGGAATAGTTCGCGACATACTAGAGTCAGAGATAGGAATAAAAAGAGGTAGGGGTAGGCCTAGATTAGACTACTGCTCTCAAATAGTTAGGGATGTAGGATGTTCTACTTTTAGGGAAATGCGTAGGTTAGCTCAGGATAGAAAAGAATGGAGGTACGCGTCCAACCAGTCTTCGGACTGAGAACCTTATAATGATGTCAGAAGGAGCTATACCACAGGTGGACAAAGGTATGCTGGTCGCATTGCAGATGGATGCATTGAGAAGATCGAAAAGATCGAGAAGATTTCGAGATTAGATGGGAAGGGAACATACGAAGGGCCATGAGTGCAAGGCATCTAAAGGAAGAGGAATGCCAAGATACAATAAGATGGAGGCGAAGTTTGGAGAACGGACGCTATAAATGCGTTTATATAGCCTCCATCATTCTTTGTACAAATTCTGGTTATAGTTTTATGACACGTGGTTGTCAAATTACTCGTTCTAGTTTTCTCAACTACCCGCCCTTCTCCTCTTTGGCACCTGGTAGATCTGCAAAATAAATCTTTCATATGCCGGTAGAATAACAAAAAAAATTGGAAGATTGTTTGCCCTAAGAAATAAAAAAATATAACTGTTATTGAAAAATTCTATTTGCATTCTATTTTTCAAAAATATGTTTCTCAGAGACATTCCGGAAGAAGTGGTGAACACCTACTGCTGGATTCACTCGACCTACACTGTCATAGATGCCTTTGCCAAGACCTCCGGAAGTGACGTGGCGTATCCTGGAATCGAAAATTCCGGCAAGAACTCAACCAAACAAGTGAAATACTACCAATGGGTGGCCTTCATGCTGTTTTTCCAGGTGAGTTTATGTATAAAATATTTTTATACAATGTCAAAACAAAGTTGAAATTTGTGATAACCCATGTTTTATAATATTAGGTCGGGTTGTGGGTGTAGATAGTGCGGCCAGCGGCGACTCGTCTATTCACTTATAAGGTGAAGATCCTCTTAATAGGTATAGTACTCAATTAGATAATTAAAAGATATCGAGTACTCATCTAGTCCTCTTCACAAGTATCTACTATTTTCTGTTTGAATTCTTTAGATCTACCCCTTAGCTTAGAAGATTTAGGGTCATCTAAAATTTTCTCTTCAATGTCTTGTCCACTTCCAAAATTAACAGAAATCTTTTGGTAGCTAAATTGATCAGAGCAGTCGCCCTCCACGTTAAAGGTCTGGGTTCGACTCCTACATACATTCATACATTATATAGTCGGTTTCGTAATTTTAACGTTATTGCCAAATTTAGTAAATTTGAAAGTTGCTCTTATTGTATCTTGGTGGTACGCCATTGTCCGTATTACTAAACAAGTTAGCGCAAACAATGAGAGATGTGCAGTCCCGGTTAGCCAAAAATATATGCTCCGATTTCGTACGGGCCAGTTCGAAACAAACCGAATGTAAACCATAAGTTTAGTAAACTTCTGACTAAAAATATATAGGTGAAGTTCATTTCCACATCAATTTTTTAACCCTTCCTGCCTTCCAAATTCTATATATAACTCGATTTTCCTACACCTTTATGTGCAGTAAAACATCAAACAACGATTTGTGATCGCTCGCATAGGCGGTGGGTACGTCGGGGATCGGAAACCAGAAATATAATAAATTATTTTTTAGGAAATTTATAATAATAATTTACTACCATATACAATGAATTTTGTTTGCTACCATATTCTTTACTTATTTGCTTATCTAGAATGAGTGCAACAAACTTCGAGAGTAGATAGAATACTTAAAAATAATGCGAAAAACCCTAATCAACGAATGTCCAAAAATGCTGTCCAAACGAGATACAGGTTGTTGAAATTTCTTAAAAAAATGTGTGTTTTTTTCATATCTAGAAAACTATCAGAGCTATTTATTTGAAATTTGGGGTATAATAATTTATTGAAGTTTTTTACTACCTTATAAATTTTGAATTTCGTATTCGTACCATTGGCGTCACTAGAAGGTAGGGAGACCACATTTATTACCAAAACTATGTTACGCTACTGACTTACACAGATATGTTACAAATATTTGAATCTTTGTTTTATTTACAAGAAAAAATTTCTCTATCGTTTTTTGCGTACGAAGCATAGTTTCAGAGAGAAATAATTTTGTGTGCATTTTGTGCATTAGTCCGAGATTTTAAAAACGAAATTTACTTTACTTCCTTATTATTGTTCATCATAAGGTTCTCAGTCCGAAGACTGGTTGGATGCGTACTTCCACTCTTTTCTATCCTGAGCTAACCTACGCATTTCCCTAAAAGTAGAACATCCTACATCCCTAACTATTTGAGAGCAGTAGTCTAATCTAGGCCTACCCCTACCTCTTCTTATTCCTATCTCTGACTCTAGTATGTCGCGAACTATTCCTTCGTGTCTTAGAAGGTGTCCTACCATCCTATCTCTCCTACTCTTTATTGTCTTCCATACCTTTCGCTTTTCCCCAACTCTTTCTAATACATCCCTATTGCTAACCTTATCTATCCACGGTATCTTCATCATGCGCATGTAGCACCACATTTCAAACGCTTCTACTCTTTTTCGATCCGCTTCCCCTATTGTCCAAGTTTCGCACCCGTATAATACCGTACTCCATACATACGACTTTAAGAGTCTCTTCCTAGTCTCAATATTAACCGTTCTCGAACATAACAGTTGTTTCTTTCTGTTAAACGCAACTCGGCCCTGCGCTATTCTTTGTTTTATATCTTTAGTGCTCCTACTACTTCTACTGCTTCTACTTCCTAAATAGCAGAAATCCGTGACCTCCTCTATCTTCTCATTTCCTATTTGTATGTCAACTTTAGTTCTATTTTCACATCCCCTACATACCAAAATTTTAGTTTTCTTTTTATTGACTTTCATGCCATAGCCCTGTGTCAAAACTGCTTCCATTTCATTCAAAGCCGCTCCTAATTCTTCTTTGCTAGATGCTAACACTGCTATATCATCCGCAAATCTAAGCATGTTAATAGTTTGACCCTGTACGTTAATCCCTGAGGCTGTTCTGTCCTTAACAATATTAATAGCATCTTCGATATATAAGTTGAAAACTAGAGGTGACAATGCACATCCCTGTCTCACTCCCTTCCGGATATCTACTTCCCTTCGTTCCTGCTCACATTCTATAACTGCCTTTTGCTCTTCGTAGAGATTATGTATTATTCTTCTGTCCCTATATTTCATCCCTACCTTTCTCAGCATTTCGAACATCTTCCCCCATTTTACGTTGTCGAAGGCCTTTTCTAAATCTACAAATCCTATATAGACGCTCTTTCTCTTTTCTATCGTTTTTTCTATAATTACTCGTAAAGCTAGGATGGCCTCGCGCGTTCCTCTATTTCGTCTAAATCCGAACTGATCTTCTCCTAATATTTCTTCTGCCTTTTTCTCCATCCTTCTTTGCACAATTCTAGTTAAAATTTTTGACGCATGGGAAGTTAAACTGATGGTTCTGAAATTCTCGCACCTATCCGCGCCTTTCCTTTTGGCAAAGCTACCATGATGTTCCGTTTGTAATCCTCTGGAATATCGCCTGTCAGGTATATGCGACTAACTAATTTAAATAAACGATCTATTACCTCTTGACCTGCGCACTTTAAGATTTCTGCCTGCAAGCCATCTATACCTGGCGCTTTATTATTCCTTAAACTTTTTAGTGCTAGCTCAAACTCTTCTCTCATTATAGGATTCCCTAGGTTATCCCCCTCTACACTGCTTTCGCTTTCTAATATATCTTGCACTTCCTGTCCCGCATATAAGTTTCCTAAATATTCTTTCCACCTATCTGCCTTCTCCCCGCTTTCGATTAGAATATCTCCTGCCTCATTCTTAATGCTTTTGGTACTAGATCCAATTTCTCTAAAATTTCTCCTAATTATTTTATATGCTTCATCAGCCTTTCCTACTTCGAACTTATTTTCGACTTCTTTGCACTTATTATCGATCCATTGCTCTTTCGCTTTCCTACATTTCCGAATAATTTCCCACTTGATCGCCTTATATCTTTGTTTCCCTATTTCATCTAACCTATTTTTATATTTTCGCCTTTCCTCTATTAGACTCACAATATGTTTTGTTATCCAGGGTTTCCTACTTTCATTCTGTTTATGACCCAAAATATCCCTAGCTGAGGAAACTACAATCCCTAACTTGATTTCTAAATCTTTGCCTAACAAGAATGTAATCTATTTGATATCTCCCTAGGTCTCCTGGCATCTTCCACGTGTAGCGTCTCCTAACATGATTGTTAAAGAAATTATAATTTTATGATTTAGAAGAAATACTTAAATGGCATACGGGAATTTTTTGCTGGTCCCCAAAAATTTTGTAAAAACCCGCCACCCATGGTTCCCGACTTCATATTTAGAACGAAGGCAGAGATATTCGCCCGTATGAGTATAGGTATAATAACGATGTTTAAGTCGGCACATGGCTTGCTTCTCGGCTGAGAAAGTTAGTGTTAAAATAAGCGTCTCGGCGCTTGCAAGGCGTCCACACCAGCCATCCGAAACGTGAGTTGAAATGAACAAGGCGCGGGTGTCGGTGCCTAAATACGCACGTGTTCGAATTTTCCGTTGACCAAAAAGCGTGTAATGAATCGTTTAACGTTGACGCTCGGGTAAAGGAATGAGGTGAAGTTTGCATTTTGTTACGAAAACGGCAGGGCTTAGGACGGAGGTAGAATAATAATAACTAAAATGCCATGTAATATGTTGTTCCTGTTTTCAACACATACGTGGATTCAAGAAAGGAATCGGCTTCGAGTAGAATTTTTTTATTTTAGTTTATTATAGATGCATTGCTTGCAGTGATTACCTATAATTTTATTGCTTCAGTCTCTAGTAGTATAGTGCAACTAAAGTTGGTAATTAGAGTCTAAAGCAGATAATTGAAATATTATCAACAGACGTTTAGAAAATGTTAAACAGATTGAACAATATTTCATTTTGGTTGGAAGATCTTTAACAATGAATGGTTTGCTCGTTTTATCTGCCATTCTGCTAAAACTAAGACATACCTTACGCTTACGAGGTCTACAACTTTGGGTTTAAGAAATACAAATATTAATTATTAGAAAACAGATTTAATACTGGAAGCAGTTAAATCAATATAATAAACAGAATGCAAGAAACAACTTTCAGTCAAATAACAAATAAAAGTACCTGTTACAGACAAAAATTGCATAATAACTTTAATTGTAACTTCAAAATAGCATCACACTGTGTTTTATACAGGATGTGTGGTAAAGCTTCTCCATATAAGCTTAGCGTATATATTGTTGCATATTAAGAAAGAGTATAAAATTGTCTTATCAGAAGAAATAAACTATCAGCTAAATTACTACATTTTGAGATTCAAATTCCAATTTTATCGAGACCGCTAGTCGCAGACCTGTCAATATATCTGCATCAATCAAAAGCTTAGGAAACTGGATATCAAATATGGAAATAATATGCCGGGTAACCCATTAGAAATTTTTGAGAAAAAAATCCATATTGCATAAGTTGTCCACCCTGCAGGATAAGAAGTATTGTGAAAAAAGTACTCATGGATTTTACAAATAGAGTTGTCTGTGAACCTACCTAGTCCAATAAAGAAATCATAAATAGCTTCGACCAGTAGATGTCAGTAGCTCTTCAAAGTTGGGCCCACACTGGCACAAAATTGGTAATATCTTAAAAATTACCGCTATTTTAGTGGAAATTCAAATATGTAAACAAATGTAGGGTTTTCACTAAAAAAAAACATAACTTTCGTTTGGGACTTGAGTGTGAATACCCTGTATACACCGAAATGATTTTAGCAGTTGCTTCGTGGGGGTTTTCCACATAAGTGTAAAATTTTATTTTGATAGAATAGAACCAGAGCTATGGACCGACTATATACGCACTATTGGCTCACCCTGTAGATGAATTGAGTAACTAAGCAGCATCCTGGCAACCCAGGGAACCTACAAATTTTAATTAGGAAAAAAGGCTCTAAATTAGAAAATTTTTTAAGTGATATAATAAAAGTGGTATGTTACTGGAAAAAAAATTGAGGAGTTGCGACATCTAGCGTCCTGTTTATGAATTCCTTATTTGCACACTAATTTTGGGCGACATTCAGTAAGAATGTAATTCCCTTTACCCGTTTACGAAAGAAAGAAAGAAAGAAAGAAAAAAAGAAAGACAGACAGGCAGACAAAATTCAACCAAAATTTGCTTTACGTAGGTCTCACATAATGAAAAATCGTATATCGTGATTTGACTGTCAATCAGCAATTTCGGTTTTTCATGAAAATGCTGCGCCCTATCGTGTTATGAAATGAAGGACGTTTTTGGGTAAGAATTAAATACGCTTTCGCGATTTTTAATAAAATTCGTGAAATTTCAATTCCACAATACTGTTTTTGTTACAAACATTCTGAGGTACCCCCCAATCTCCGCCACTGGGAAGATAGGCAACAATTTTCTGTATCAAATAATTCGCTTGAATATGAAAAATTTTTCAGGGCAGTATCAAGAATTTACTCTAAAAGCGATTATTTAATAGTTAAAGAAAATTATTATTTTATTCTCAAAATGAAGCGTTTTACAACCCATATTTATACAGGGTGTCCCAGATAAGCCTTGACAACATTGCTATCTCACTTATCTTTAAAGATAGAAACACGTTTAAATTGGGAAAAAGTTTTGCAATTTGGAACTCTTTAGTATGCCCTCACAAAAATCGACTTCGCTCTGTTGGTTTCCTAGATATTTAAAAAAAAAGAAAACAATTGCAATTTGGTTTTTTGTTAATAACTTCGTTATTTATTAACATTTTAATGATTTGTAGAAACAGGTTTAAATGGTTGTTTAGCCCGCATATTTCTCTGTACTCTAAAATTGTCTCCAACGTTTCATTCGCTTGCAGTCATCATCAGGTTTATTTTTTCTTATGGACGCCATATTGGATTTTTATGTCATTAAATATCTTATTTTTTGCTGAGAATAGCAACCTATAACAAATGGGTAATATTCCAGAACAAATAGTCTTAGAACATAAAATTCTATTATTTTGGACTACAATTTAGTTGGCCTTGGAAAAAGAATTATAAAAATGTAATTTTACAAAATATGAACTTTCTAAACAATAAGGAAGTGTGAAAGAAAATCTTAACGATGAAATTAGAAATAAGTTTTATTTTCTTTTAAGTTTCAAAGTTGGTGTCTTCCCAATGCATAGGTACTTTCTTTATTTACAAACAAAACAATCTGTCTACTTGTAATATTTTGAATTAAGTTACAATAACTTGCACGATTGACGATTCCAATTCAATAAAGTTATTGGAGGCCTAAAAATAAGCCGTACAAAGACGCCGAACGCTACCAGCGAAATTGTAGGACGAGCGCAAATTTGCATCGAATATGAAGAGACACATTTTGAACATTAGCAACAATAAGTTGTTTTCGTTTGTTTTGTAACTAGTTTTTATTATTCTCTTGATGTTTTTTTGTTTTTCAATTTTGAAATTATAATTTCCTGGGGCGGCAAATACAATTTTGAACTAAACTATTTCTTGGCAGTTTCTACTGCTACAAATTGAGTGTTTCATCGATTTCTACTTAACGAAATAAAACTGTAATAATTCTTGCAAAATTACTCCTTAATAAAGTTGTTTCTCCATGGATAACTAAATTTTTCCACTAAATTATGAATTTCATTTTCTGCAGCTATTATTTTTGATTTATAATATCAACTTGTTATAGGTTGATATTCTCAGCAAAAAATAAGCTATTTAATGACATGAAAATCCAATATGGCGTCCATAAGAAAAAATAAACCTGATGATGACTGCAAGTGTATGAAACGTCGGAGACAATTTTAGAGTACTGAGAAATATGCGGGTTAAACAACCATTTAAACCTGTTTTTAAAAATCATTAAAACGTTAATAAATAACGAAGTTATTAACAAAAAACCAAATTGCAATTTTTTCCCTTTTTTCAAATATCTAGGAAACCAACAGAGCGAAGTCGATTTTTGTGAGGGCATATTAAAGAGTTCCAAATTGCAAAACTTTTTCCCCCATTTAAGCGTGTTTCTATCTTTAAAGATAAGTGAGATAGCAATGCTGTCGAGGCTTATCTGGGACACTATGTGTAACATTTTATACACAAAATGAGTCCCTCTAATGATTATAGAAGTCCTGCTAATAGAACCTGGAGCACAATGTGTTCCGATAATATGCCGATAATAGTCCCCATAATATGCACGATAATATGCTGTCAACAAAAACGAAAAAAAACTGTCCCTTTTTAAATATTGTCAAAAAGCAACTGAAAAATCCAGATTTCAGTTTCCTTACTCATGCTAATTAAAAGAAATCATTTTTTGCACATTGTTAGGGTATCACTGGTATAGTTATAATTTTTATATTCATCCTGTAGTTACGGAGAAAACCGAGGAATTTTTTTTCGAGACGCTGAATTTTTCCATATAGAATTCTATAAAAGTTTCTTTTTTCTCTTATTCGAAAACTTACTTAATTCTAAATTATGGATTTTGCCACAGTAGGCTATTAAAAGAGAAACAAATGCTCCCTGTTTTCCAGTTATTATTTTAATAACACTGGTGTTCAATATAACCATCCACGGTTGTATGAAATTCACAAACCATACAATTTTTTTAAAAAAAACGTCAAATTTTGAAGTTTTCTTGTTATACGCTAGCGTGGGACACCCTGTATAAAATTGCAGCCAGCCTTAGAAAGATATTCCAACGATGTTTTTTAAATTACGTATCACAAATAAAGAAACTGATGTTATACAGGAATTTCGAATTTCCATGCTCATATTTTTTTATCAGATGCTTATTTGAACTGGAAAAATTTAAAATCAACATTATAAAACAGTTGGACAGTTTATTAGATTTTTTTATTATCAAATGTGCAGTGTATACACAAATTTAAAATATGTAGCAGTTTTATGGATATTCTGAAGTAATTGAGATATTTCTAAAATAATGTTGACACATCCAAAATCCAAGTTTCACAGTTTTATATAGACGTAAATTTTTTAGAGGTTAAGTTTATAACTATATTTAAAAATTTTATTTCAAAACGATGCATCACATTGCATGATATAGCTTATAGAAGTAGAAGCAATATAATTTTCTAAAGCAAAATTTGAAGTCTCATACGCGCCATATAATGCTTAAAAATTATACAGGGTGAGTCATTAAGGCGAAATCGGCCGATAATAAGAGTACAGTTCAAAATGAAAGAAACTTTTTCAAATAAAAGTTTTTCAAAAATAAGTGCTTAATGAGATAAAAATATTTGCAAATATGGCGGACTTCCGGTTATACCGGAAATGGACTCTAACTGTGTTATTTTAAATGGAACACCCTGTATTCGTTTGCATTTTTGGATTTCGCATGAAAAATAAATGTCAGTTTGTTAATCAAACATTGGGTCTAAGTCGAACCGCTATGGAGTTTTTTAATTTTTTTTTAAATTTTGACGTTTGCAGTAGTTGGCGCCATTTTGGATATCTTCGAAACGAAAGCACTTAGAGGAATGCGGTTTCGACAGTTCGTCTCTGGAAGTAACAGCCTATTAGACACAAGCATAACATGGAATCATAACTTTTTAATTAAATGAAATTTATCCATGCCAATATTTACTAATTCAAACAGGAATAACTCTTTTTTTTTAATGGAATGCTACATTGGTTCTCACCTCATAAGACGCAACATTAAATTTCCTTTCTGACGATGTATGGTTGTTGGCATCTGTCACCAGCAGTTTTTAAGAAATTTGCGTTTTTCTGGAAATTTTAAATAATATCGTGTTATTGCGTTAACAATAGTTGGCGTTCAGCGATTTTGTTTTGTTTTGCCAACGAAATGTAATTTCTATTAAATTATTATTATTGTTAAATAAGAGTGCAATTTGAGTTCAATTAGTGAGAGTATTGATTTCAATTTTAATAAATATCACAATTAAGAAAACTGAAAATGTACACTCAAGAAGAATTAATTACTATGGTGTTTTCCTTGGGTGAAGCAGAAGGGAATTCGTTGCGCCTCAAGAATGTATGCGCAACGTTTTCCCGAGCATAGACATCCAAATGTAACGGCATTCCCAAAATTAAAAGGGAGGTTTGAACGAACTGGTTGTGTGGGATACGAGAAGAAAGAACGTGTAAAATCAGTGACACATGATGAAAATCAAGTTTTAGTAGCTGCTACTGTTGTCCGAGATCCTCATTTAAGTACCAGAGAAATTAGTCGCGAGTTAGAAATAAGCCAAACTTCTGCATCTCGAATACTGCGCAAAAATAAATTTCACCCGTACCACGTTCAGTTGGTTCAGGAACTAGATCAAAATGACTTCAACAATCGGTTGCAGTTTTGTGAGTGGGCTTTACGTAAACTTCAGGAGCGAAATGACTTTTTTGATCATGTTCTCTTTACGGACGAAGCTTCGTTTCATAAGAACGGTTTTGTTTCAAGATACAACTGCCATTATTACAGTACTGACAATCCCCAGTGGATAAGGCCATTGGATCATCAACATAGGTGGTCTTTGAATGTATGGGGTGGCATAATTGGACGACACGTAATTGGACCACATTTTTTCGATGGAAATTTGAACGGTAATAGCTACCTACAATTTTTACAAAACGATTTGCCAGAAATGTTAGACAATTTCCCACTTGCTGCAATACAACAGATGTGGTATCAACAAGATGGAGCGCCTGCACGGGAGGGATGTAAGGGAGCACTTGACTGCAGCATTTCCAAACACATGGATAGGAAGAGGAGGTCCGACACCTTGGCCAGCGCGATCTCCAGACCTAACAAAACTTGACTTTTTCTTGTGGGGGTACGTAAAGCAGTTAGTTTACAGGGAACCTCCAACTACTCGAGAAAATACGATGGAACGAGTTCGCGATGCATTTCAAAGTATCAATGAAGATATGTTGATAAATGTGAACAATTCTTTGTTGAATCGATTGCGTGTTTGTTATCGTGAGGATGGCGGTTATGTCGAACATTTAATCTAATTACATTAATTTATTTTTGTTGCTGTTATTATCTAATTATCTTTGAAGTTTTGGAAATCGTATAGAAGATTTGGAACGAACATTTTGTAAAACAAAACAAAACAATATCGCCAAACGCCAACCATTGTTAAAGCATAAACATGATATTATTCAAAATTTCCAGAAAAACGCAAATTTCTTAAAAACTGCTGGTGACAGATGCCAACAACCATACATCATCAGAAAGGAAATTTAATTTTGCGTCTTATGAGGTGAGAATCAATGTAGCATTCCATTTAAAAAAAAGAGTTATTCCTGTTTGAATTAGTAAATATTGGCATGGATAAATTTCATTTGATTAAAAAGTTATGAGTCCATGTTATACTTGTGTGTGATAGGCCGTTACTTCCAGAGACGAACTGTCGAAACCGCATTCCCCTAAGTGCTTTCGTTTCGAAGATATTCAAAATGGCGCCAACTACTGCAAACGTCAAAATTTTCAAAAAAAAATAAAAAACTCCATAGCGGTTCGACTGAGACCCAATATTTGATTAACAAACTGACATTTATTTTTCATGAGAAATCCAAAAATGCAAACGAATACAGGGTGTTCCATTTAAAATAACACAGTTAGTGTCCATTTCCGGTATAACCGGAAGTCCGCCATATTTGAAAATATTTTTATCTCATTAAGCACTTATTTTTCAAAAACTTTTATTTGAAAAAGTTTCTCCCATTTTGAACTGTACTCTTGTTATAGGCCGATTTCGCCTTAGTTACTCACCCTGTATATACATTATTGAGCAAAAACAACGATGATTGGGCATATGAAACAAGAGCTTTTAGTTGATTGAGTGCCCTCCATTTTTTGTTTCTTTCCAACATCTAATAGATTAATATATATCATGAAAGATCAAAATAATGATGAATGTTCATTCTGTAGTACATTTCTTTTTTTTACAAATGAATGAGTAATAATAATCAATATCTACCACGTGAAAGCCCTCATTCATAAGTGGCGCAGTAACAAAATGCAAACTTAATATTTTTAACCACACAGGACTGTTTGCGCTTCAACTTCACCACGAGCATTTCGAAACTGCACGATGATCGAACTGGACACCACGACCGGGCCCAAAAGCGAAACACTAAAATCTGTGATCCCACTGAACGACTCTTCCCAGCCGAAGAACCCATTCCTCAACCAGCGTTGACATTTAAAGAAAAAGCGACGTACCATGTTGGATATATTCCGGGGACTAAAGGCACTGATCAAAATCAGCCATGTCCACATAGATTCTCCAGTCTTCAGACTTCACTACTCCATTACAGTATTAATTTTGATCGCCTTTAGTCTTATTATTACGACGAGACAATACGTAGGCAATCCCATAGACTGCATTCACACCAAGGACATCCCTGAGGATGTTTTGAACACGTTTTGCTGGATTCATTCCACGTATACAGTGATACAGGACCCGAATAACAAGAGGATCGAGCCGTACGGATATCCGGGGGTGAAAACCACCCTCTCGGAAAAAGAAAAGAAGTTGTATCGGTACTACCAGTGGGTCTGTTTCTGTTTATTTTTTCAGGTGAGTGGGACTTAACATCTCTGTAAGAGCTTTCAAAAAGGAATCTGCCCTTTTGAACTAGGTTAGTTTGGAACGTATTCCGCTCCGCTTTTTTGACTTAAAGATTTTCTTTAATTCTTGTACACAATTATTCTTATTCCTTTGATACTTTTCCTTCTGTTCTTACACCGCAAAACTGTCTAGTTCTTCCTGAATTTCCTCCAGCAGTTTACCAAAAGCAGGATCTAGTCTAGTATTCCACAGTAGTTCGTTCGTTCGTTCGTTCATTTTTTATTCCGAGCTAAACCTCCGAAGGTGTCCTACCATCCTACCTCTTCCATTCTTTACTGCCTTCCGCAAATTTAGCTTTTCTCCAACTCTTTCTAATACCTCTCTGGTTGCTGACCTTATCTATCCACGGTATCTTCATCATGCATCTTTGAGTATAGCACCACATTTCAAATGCTTCTAATTCTTTCCTCTCTGCTTCTCCTATCGTCCAAGTTTCGCACCCATACAATGCCGTACTCCATAAATATCTACGTTTTTAAGGGCCTCTTCAGAGTTTTCTACATTGCGAGTTACTTGACTTCCTAAATAGCGGACATCTGAGACTTCCTCTATCTTCTCGTTTCAAATTTGTCTTTTAGTTTTAGTCCTATTTTCACGCCCCCTACACACCAAAATTTTGTTTTTCTTTTCATTGATCTTCATACCATAGGCCCTCCCTCAATTTCCATTTAAATTACGATAGCAACTCTTTTGAGCAAAAAATATGTTTTACTGGTGAATATAGGTAGATAATATTTTTGATATAGGCTGTACAGTTTCACTATGGATCGTTTGGAGTCGAGCAACTAACCTAAACAATAAAAACTAAATTATGATAGCAATAAATCATGCAACATGTGCGCGATCTGTCCGTTCATCATGATTAAGCTGTGCAAACAAACTAACTTCAGGTGGTATTTTTGCAAACATTTGTCAATATTAGGATAGGGAAGGGAAAATATTTATAAATTTGTTATTTAAAATTTTAATGAATAATGCGGTGAATCGATTGATACAACGTGAAGCTTCTGAGTTCCGTGAAAGTGTTTAAATTTATATGGGGAAATTTCGTGATGAACTGCACCATCTGCTTCCAAAAAATATATAATTAAATTCGTACAGAACTTGCTTTAATATTATTTAATGTTGATTGTTACATATTACTCAAAGTTTGTGAAATTCTGGCATTTAAAAATATAATATAAATACTTAATATTCGACGCTTCGGCCCCGCTTGAAGCCTTTATCAAGATTTATTGAAAATCGTAAAACATATCAAAATGACAAATCTAATAAAATAATACAATAAGAATTATTTATAGCGTAACTACATATGTATACCGTGTGACAAACTTCCATGTGTACAAGGTGTCCCAAACTGGACGCGTTCTTATGGGAACACCCCTTATTTGAAGAGATAGAAAAAAATTAACCAAGGTGTCCGGAGCTCAAATTTAATGAGAAAACCACTGGCGCAAACAAAACTTTGCTATCTCTTATCGTTTGGCCGCTAGAGGGCGATTCTCAAATTTTGTCGATTTCTTTTATGTCCTATAACTTGTTTATTAATAAAGATAATTAATTTTGGTAAAAACTTTCTTAAGGCACTTTTTTCCGTAGAATCCATTGCAATAGGCAGTTTTTTTACAGGGCGTTTAGATTTTCGTGCACCACCCCAAACTCATTTTTTTTATATAGACCACCCTATATATAATGAGATTTTTGAAAAGTTCGTAAAATTTCCTAAATTTTGATGTATCACTTGTCATGTTTATATTAAAAACCATTAGCAACATTACGATTTAAAAATTAAAATATTGTGCCTACAGAAATCAAGATTGCCATGACTAATAAAATGACATAGGATGCTAACATGTTATGATTAAAACCACAGATCTAAAGTTTCATGATAAGATTACTCATAGTTATTATATTAAATTAATAATTCTTTAAATGTTGCTAATGGTTTTTAAGATAAACATGACAAGTGATACATCAAAATTTAGGAAATTTTACGAGCTTTTCAAAAATCTCATAATATATAGGGTGGTCTATATAAAAAAAAATGAGTTTGGGGTGGTGCACGAAAATCTAAACGCCCTGTAAAAAACTGCCTATTGCAATGGATTCTACGGAAAAAAGTGCCTTAAGAAAGTTTTTACCAAAATTAATTATCTTCATTAATAAACAAGTTATAGGACATAAAAGAAATCGACGAAATTTGAGAATCGCCCTCTAGCGGCCAAACGATAAGAGATAGCAAAGTTTTGTTTGCGCCAGTGGTTTTCTCATTAAATTTGAGCTCCGGATACCTTGGTTAATTTTTTTCTATCTTTTCAAATAAGGGGTGTTCCCATAAGAACGCGTCCAGGTTGGGACACCTTGTACATGGGGAAATAACATGGGCAATTACATTTTTGGGGATTCCTGCTCCCCATGTGTAGTTACAGTGGTGGCAAAGGTAGCAATCGAAAGATTATTTTTTTCTGCGTATGAGGATATCAAAAACTCTACAACTTTCCAATTTATTAAAGCATTAAAAGCAAAAATTACATTAATAATTTTCTAACTAAAACACAGAAATTTATCAGATTATCCATGACAGCTTAATTTATTGTAATCACGGACGTCTTTGATATTTATGGATTTTCTGAACTGTCAACATCTAAAAATGAACAAAAATATTTATTCAGTTCAAGAAAAGGTTTTCATTGTGAAAATATTTTACGGCGGCAATAGTTTGCGCGTAGTCCGTGCTTTATTTTCTGTAAAATTCAATAACGGTCCTATTCCTTCGGTATAACAACAAATAATTTAGTAAGAAATTTGAAGGCTGGGAATCTTTCATCGAAAGAAGTTAATTTTTACTAATACATAAACTTGTTTTTTTATTTAGATAATTCTCATTCACATTATTATTGTCATTATAGTTGACAATTATAGTTGACAATTATAGTTGACAATTAATTGATTACTGGTGTGGATGTTTCGTTGGTGAATGCTGGTCCATAGTTTAGGGTAAATTGTAGGTGTCGTCTAACCTATTAAAAAGTTTTTGGGAAAATGTTAAAGCAGTAAAATGAAATAATAAAAATTAAATTACTTTAATTTTACTGCAATTATGAAAAATTTAACAAGCGGCAACATTTGTTTATTTTGCAATGAATTTTGTAATCTGGCAATTTAATACTTATTTATTTCATATCTAGGTAAGGACAAAAACTTATTAATATACAATGAAATTAAAGTAACATAAAAAAAGAAAAATAACTATAACAAATATTCAAATAAACCCCCATTCTGTATCAGACAGTATCCCAGCCTATTATAGAAAGAATTTCTCACATTCGCAAGTTGCCGATCGTTTATTAAGTTGCATTCCGCAAAAATAGCATTCCTTAAAGAATCAATATTTGGGTGACGAGTTTTATAAATCTTATTTTTTAAATGACCCCACAAAAAAGTCACACGGTGCCAAATCTGGAGATCTAGCTGGCCAGTTTATAGCACCACCTCGACCAATCCAGCTCTCTGGAAACATTATTTCATTTAATAATTCCCTCACTTGTGCTCCAAAATGTGCTGGGCAACCGTCATGTTGAAGCCAGACCTCCCGATTCGCATGTGCAACTTCTTCTAATGCAGGGCCAATATGGTTAATTAAAAGATCTAAATAAGCTTCTGAATTTAAATTTCCCTGTATTTCGAATGGTCCTATAATGCGATTATTAGAAATGCCTGCCCAAATATTGATTTTTTGAGGGTATTGCGTTGTAGTGGCTAGATTTATTCTGGAATTTTCCTGGGCCCAATGCCTAACGTTTTGTGAATTTGGCTCTTGATTTAAAGTGAAGGTACAATCATCGGTAAAACAAATTGATGAGAGGAAGCTGCGATCCCGATGAAAGATTCCCAGTATCTTCAAATTTCTTAAGTAAATTTTTTATTGTTGTTACCGAAGGAATAGGACTGTTATTGAATTTTACAGAAAATAAGTCACGGACTACCCGCAGACTATTGCCGCCGTAAAATGTTTTCACAATGAAAACCTTTTCTTCAACTGAATAAATATTTTTGTTCATTTTGAAACCCAAATTTTAAATTGTCGATAAAAAATAATGTTGACAGTTCAGACGAATTAGAAATTATAATCAAGGGAGTCTTTGATTATAGAATAAATTAAATTGTCATAGGTAATCTGATGAATATCCGTGTTTTAATTTGAAAATCATTAGTGTAATTTTTGCTTTTAATGCTTTAATAAATTGGAAAATTGCAAAGTTTTTGATATCCTCATACACAGAAAAAAATAGTCTTTCGATTGCTACCTTTACCACCACTGTAACTACACATGGGGAGCAGGAATCCCCAAAAATGTAACTGCCCATGTTATTTCCCCATGTACACATGGAAGTTTGTCACACGGTATATAACATTTCTAAAATTAGCCGAGATTTTAATTTTTTCCTGTTCAAAAATTTTGGTGTCATTAAAATTACATGGGACACCCCGTATGAGTGAAAGATCCACTTTTTTCACAGAACTTGCAATGAAGGGCAAGTAGGACATTATAGTTGCAATTTCTTTTTCATTTCATGTTGTCCTTTTCGTCCGTTTCTGTTACGGGCATTGTTTACACAGATACCCACAGAGATATACTAGCTCAAATTCCTATTACTTATTCTCGGACGATTGAAAATGTTCCAGGCCTCCCACTGTTGATTAAAACCAGAAACCCCTGTCGGTGAGGTCATTATCTGTTTCAAAAGTTGCTTGTTTCCACTGTCGACGTTGTTTTAAATACTTTTTGTACATCTAAATCAACCGAAAGCTCTTGCAGGAGCCACGTAGAATAAATAATATATTTACTTTAAAAATTGAACTTGTTTTCCGATTTAAAATTTTATTAGACAAATAATTTATGCCACTTTTTATATCTGTTTTTACAAAGTTGACAAAGGTCCCGAACGGGGCCGAAACGTCGATATTATAATACAGTGTTTATTTAATTGCCAGTAATTCACAAAATTTTTAATTCGTAGAAATTAAAATGTTGCTGTCTTATAAAATTTCAAAGAGACCTTATTGTGTTGAATGTTTCAAGACAAACTCGTTTTTCCCGTTGATGATGCGAAGGACCAAGTTCTGTGGCTGACATAAGACTATTTTAAGCCTTAAATTTTCTTGTAACGAAGAGGTAACAGAGACTGTCATATACACAGCACTGCAATGGCGTCAGAAATCAGAAATTTATCGTTTCTTACATACAGTACACTTAATTCCGCATATTCCAACTTATCTTTGCGGCTACCTACATACTGAATAATTTTCTGATATTTTTAGCTGCCAAAGCTCTACTTACTGTCTCGAATATAAAGGAACGAATTTATTTCGTCGTCAAGTTGTGCCAAATTACCTTCGTATTCCAAAAATCATTTGAGCAAAGAATAATTCTAAGTGTAATGCAGGAAGTATTAAAAATAATGCTGTAACGAAAATCAGATGAGTAAATAAAAATATTAACTGGTGCACGTACCTAAGGCCATTTCGATCTATAAATACAACCCGCATCCAAAAAGTTTTCTCGGTTCGTCTAATATAACGCACGCTACAGTCCATGAAGCACGTTCTGGCAGCTTTTAAGAATAATTTCGTACTTTCTGCCGTTTAACATTATCAATCTTTTTACCAACATGAAGACTGCAAGGATTATTTATTTCGATACGCACCCCACGGGCACAGTGCCAACCATAGCGGTGCAATGACCGTCTAAACTCTGTTGATAATAGAAATCGCATGGAATGGATGCACAAAGAGCCATAGATCTTTCGGCCACTTTTAGCAAAACAATGATTATTTCTCTGAACTAAATGTTGAAGAAATCCACATTGCAAGTGTTCTCTGGCGTTAAAATTTGTGTTTCAGAAAATTTGTTGTCCACTGGGAACTCTCGGCGAGTTTAGGTTATACCGTGTGACAAACTTCCATCTGTACATAGGGAAATAACATGGGCAATTACATTTTTGGGGATTCCTGCTCCCCATGTGTGGTTACAGTGGTGGTAAAGGTAGCAGTCGAAAGATTATTTTTTTCTTCGTATGAGGATATCAAAAACTCTGCAACTTTCCAATTTATTAAAGCATTAAAAGCAAAAATTACATTAATAATTTTCTAACTAAAACACAGAAATTTATCAGATTATCCATGACAACTTAATTTATTCTAATCACGGACGTCTTTGATTTTTATGGATTTTCTAGTCATTCTAGTCATTCAACGGTAAAATGAAATAATAAAAATTAAATTACTTTAATTTTACTGCAATTATAAAAAATTTAACAAGCGGCAACATTTGTTTATTTTGCTCTAATGAATTTTGTAATCTGGCAATTTAATACTTATTTATTTCATATCTAGGTAAGGACAAAAACTTATTAATATGCAATGAAATTAAAGTAACATAAAAAATGAAAAATAACTGTAACAAATATTCAAGTAAACCCCCATTCTGTATCAGACAGTATCCCAGCCTATTATAGAAAGAATTTCTCACATTCGCAAGTTGCCGATCGTTTATTAAGTTGCATTCCGCAAAAATAGCATTCCTTAAAGAATCAATATTTGGGTGACGAGTTTTATAAATCTTATTTTTTAAATTACCCCACAAGAAAAAGTCACACGGTGCCAAATCGGGAGATCTAGCAGGCCAGTTTATAGCACCACCTCGACCAATCCAGCTCTCTGGAAATATTTCATTTAATAATTCCCTCACTTGTGCTCCAAAATGTGCTGGGTATCCGTCATGTTGAAACCAGACCTCCCGATTCGCATGTGCAACTTCTTCTAATGCAGGGCCAATATGGTTAATTAAAAGATCTAAATAAGCTTCTGAATTTAAATTTCCCTGTATTTCAAATGGTCCTATAATGCGATTATTAAAAATGCCTGCCCAAATATTGATTTTTGAGGGTATTGCGTTGTAGTGGCTAGATTTATTCTGGGATTTTCCTGGGCCCAATGCCTAACGTTTTGTGAATTTGGCTCTTGATTTAAAGTGAAGGTACACTCATCGGTAAAACAAATTGATGAGAGGAAGCTGCGATCCCGATTAGCCCGTTCTTGCATTTCTTCACAGAAAGTTTGCCTTGATTCTTCGTCAAAAGGAAGTAACTCTTGGTGACATTGGAATTTAAAGGGATGATATTTGTTTTTTTTAATATGTTACGGACAGTTTCTCTTGAAACATTACATTCTAGGGCAATAGACCTTAAACTAGATGTTGGACTAGCAGTTATCAGGCCCATTACGCAGAAAAAAAATAGTCTATCGATTGCTACCTTTACCACCTCTGTAACTATACATGGGGAGCAGGAATCCCCAAAAATGTAAGTGCCCTTGTTATTTCCCCATGTACACAACATGGAAGTTTGTCACACGGTATAGAGGAGCTCACTGACCATCATCACTTTAGGAATAGAATATTTCTAGGCGAACCTTGAAATAAAATTATCGTTTCTCATTGTATGATTAATTGGCTAATAAAAGGAAAATTAATTTCGCGTTAATAGATATAACTTGATCAAGAACACCTGTCGTGGAAAAGCGAAGTTATTAAAAATCTAGAAGGAACGTAATTTATTGGTTCCAACGGGCCGGAATCGGTAAATCACACGGTAATGGGACACACTGTCATGTACTCATTAATCTAGAATACGCCCGTTTAATCTTTTGAAAATAAAAAGGTGTCTCATTATATCCTGATGCAAAAAAGGACGTAGGTAATAGTTCAAGATAACTTTGTCTGGCATTTGTCTAAGAATTAAAAACTTCTGATTCTTGAGTGTTAAAAGTAGTAACTTGTTTTGTGTTCGCTCTTTATAACTTGCGATATTCCATTTAAATCAAGAGCATTAGTAATTTATGAGGTTAAGAATTCAATGTTGGATTTTAATTTCTTGATCTCGAGCAAACTGCTTTTAAATTTGCACCACGCCGATGATTTATTAAATTACATTGAACTTCTACCTCCCGACTCTAAGTTGCATATATTTTCTTAAGCAGGACAACAAATTTATCCCACCGCAATGCCTCAAGCAAGTTAATAATAGTATATTATACACGAGTTTATAATGAACTTTGTCCACGACTATCAAAACAGATTCCCAGAAAGAATTTACCTTCATTTCCCTTCTCCAGTGTAAGAAAGATTCATACATAAGCTTTCAGGTATAATTTTCTTGGTTTTTTGGGCAATGAATCTAATGAGGCAAGTTCTGCAGCTTCTTTTATTGCTGGTGCTGTTAAAGAAATCTCGTTTTCACTCTCACTACTCATTATATCTTCCTTTTTAGAATATGCATTTCAAATTAAAAGCAAACCATGCTGATTTGACGTTTCAATTTGAACTGACACATCGCGATCGCGGCCTACTAAATAAATGTAAAAAAGGGTCAAAGCGATGTTCCTATTGGTTTAGTGAATAATATTCATTATTCACTGCAGTGATGAATGTATCTAATTATGATTGAAGAAACACAAGTATAAAGAGTATGTTGTAAGATAGTCGTGGACAAAATCAGTTTTGTTATGCACGGGAATCTGGAAGGCAATAAAGAAAAAGGGTATTAGATTTAGACGTGCAGCAATGAACAAGACAACCTGGGGCTTCCAAAATATGACTATCTATGGAAATTTCAAATAAATCTGGAAACACTCGAGTATAAATTAGGTGAGAAACGAGAGTTTACATTATTGAAAATGAAAAGTGGAGCAACGAGATCAACTGTACGTTTCCTGTCGTCGGTTGCGGAACACGCCAAATATTTCCGGAAAATATGTAACCGCGAACTGACGTCCTGACGAGTAAATTTTATTTAGAGGAGCGTCAGATGAAAACACATCTGGATTTATTGATTATGACTGCACGTCAGTTCACGAGTTATCAACGAAAGCAATCACATGCTTCATTTCAAACGTTACTATTAAATGTAAAATTAGGCCAGACAGTTGTAGATGCACATTTCGTCTTTTTATAATAAGGATAATGATAATGGCAGTAGGAAGTTTAACGGATATAATGTTGAAATGCATTAAGTGCATCAGCGCACTCTGCAGTTATAATTTAGAGGTTGATCCGCAAGTTGCAGCAGATGTCGTCGAAAGTCTGAGATGTTCTAGATGCCAAATTTCTATCTATACTAGACTTATAAATACTCACTTCCAGCGCCATCGATGGTAACTTCGAGAACTTAAAAGCTGGATTTCAGCTTTGAGTTCTGTAGGGCCTTGTATGTAAATATGTAAAAACAATAAAGATCCATAAAACTGGAACTCCGGCAGGAAATAATATACAGGGTGAGTCGGGGTTAAACGGCCATACGTAAACCATGCATAGAAAAAAAGTTCATAAAAATGTGTACTCGAAAATGCTTTCTAAAGAGCGCTACAGCGTTTAGTAAGTTTTGACAAAATTAGTAGGCTTTGACAAAAATTGAGGATTTGTGTGTGTTGACAGTTTTTGACATGTCAGTTTATTAAGTGAGTAATTTTAGTGCATTGTATAGGTGTGACGGTAATGCGCTCGTTGCAGTAGCTGAGTACGCCTGCAGATTTCCTCTAAGGAGATTGCTCCACAGGTCAGTATTTTCCAGTACGTTTCAACATCTAAGAGAAACAGGATCAACTTCATTGCAATCGCGAACAGACGGTATTTTCGCACCCTTTTAAAATATTAGAAGAACAGAGAATATCTTACAGAACTTTGATGAAATCCCTTCCAGTAGCACGCGGAGATGTTCTTTACAATTAGGATATTCGCAGAGCATTGTGAACAAGACTCTGAAAGCAGATGCTCGTCACGCATATCATTTGCAGAAAGTTCAGCATTTGCTGCCTGAAGACTTGCCACGAAGAAGAGAATTTTCAGAGTGGTTCTTGGGGCAAATAAGAAATGATGCTTCTTACTTTCGGAGGGTGATTTGGACTGACGAGGCAACTTTTACTCGTGCTGATAATTTTTAATCAGCATAATGCTCATATTTGGGGACGCGAAAATCCTCCTGCTATAAAAATCAGCAAGTTTCAGCATCAATGCTCGTGCAACGTTTGGATGGGATTATGCGATGACTCACTCATTGGCCCGTATTTTCTGCCTCCACGGCTTAATGGTCCGGCTTTACTTCTTTTCTTGGAAAATGATTTTGAAGCAGTCTTAGATGACATGCCTCTAGTTACTAGAGCAAACAAATGGTTCCAGTTAGATGGATGTCCCGCTCATTACACTCTACCAGTCCGACGATGGCTGCATGACAATTTTCCGGAAAGATGGATTGGTCGCGGACAAGACTGCCCCCGTCCTTGGCCTGCGCGCTCCCCGGATTTGACCCCCTTAGATTTTTTTGTATGGGGTACAATGAAGATCAAGGTTTATTCTGAGCTTGTTAACGACGAAGCTACTCTCCGGGAAAGGATTGTTGAAGCAGCCCAAGAAATCACACCAGCAGAGTGCCGCGCAGCTGCACAATCTGTCGTCCGTAGATGCGAAGTTTGCATTGAAAATGACGGTGGCCATTTCGAGCCATTTTTATAAATTAACTGCTGTTTGACGACGCATTTTCTTCTCTTTCTTTGTCTATTTGTTTCTAATAAAGTTGTTGTTATATCGAAGCGTTTTTTATAAACCTTTTTTTAAATTTTTGTCCAAGCCTACTAAACGCTGTAGCGCTCTTAGAAAGCATTTTCGAGTACACATTTATATGAACTTTTTTTCTAAAAATCAAATTTCCTATGCATGGTTTACGTACGGCCGTTTAACCCCGACTCACCCTGTATTATAGGCTGATCGGGTTCCTGCACATCCCTAGCAAAATATATGATTGACCACTTTTCAAAATGATTTAGTATTTTTTGTTCGTTTTGGTCTCCTAAACACTTTCTCCAAATATTGGGGGGTCCTCCTTTATAACAGTATGAAACAATTAAAAATAGAAAGTTCAAAATTTAGGAAGTATACAAATCAGTAAGTTCATCTTCGAATATCTTGGATTGTACAAGGTGTCCCAAACTGGACGCGTTCTTATGGGAACACCCATTCTTTGAAGAGATAGAAAAAAATTAACCAAGGTGTCCGGAGCTCAAATTTAATGAGAAAACCACTGGCCCAAACAAAACTTTGCTATCTCTTATCGTTTGTCCGCTAGAGGGCGATTCTCAAATTTCGTCAATTTCTTTTATGTCCTATAACTTGTTTATTAATGAAGATATTAATTTTGGTAAAAACTTTCTTAAGGCACTTTTTTCCGTAAAATCCATTGCAATAGGCAGTTTTTTTACAGGGCGTTTAGATTTTCGTGCACCGCCACAAACTAATTTTTTTTATATAGACCACCCTATATATTATGAGATTTTTGAAAAGCTCGTAAAATTTCCTAAATTTTGATGTATCACATGTCATGTTTATATTAAAAACCATTAGCAACATTTAAAGAATTATTAATTTAATATAATAACTATGAGTAATCTTATCATGAAACTTTAGATCTGTGGTTTTAATCATAACATGTTAGCATCCTATGTCATTTTATTAATCATGGCAATCTTGATTTCTGTAGGCACAATATTTTACTTTTTAAATTGTAATGTTGTTAATGGTTTTTAATATAAACATGACAAGTGATACATCAAAATTTAGGAAATTTTACGAGCTTTTCAAAAATCTCATAATATATAGGGTGGTCTATATAAAAAAATGAGTTTGGGGTGGTGCACGAAAATCTAAACGCCCTGTAAAAAAACTGCCTATTGCAATGGATTTTACGGAAAAAAGTGCCTTAAGAAAGTTTTTACCAAAATTAATTATCTTTATTAATAAATAAGTTATAGGACATAAAAGAAATCGACGAAATTTGAGAATCGCCCTCTAGCGGCCAAACGATAAGAGATAGCAAAGTTTTGTTTGCGCCAGTGGTTTTCTCATTAAATTTGAGCTCCGGACACCTTGGTTAATTTTTTTCTATCTCTTCAAATAAGGGGTGTTCCCATAAGAACGCGTCCAGTTTGGGACACCTTGTACGTTACAACCACGTATACTAGAAGAAAGTGCTGTGCCCAAGTATACTTTGAAATGTATTAGAAGTCAGCACTCGGTGTGCTGTAATGCAGTGTATTTTGGAAGATGTATTGCGATTGAGTATGTTTTGGAGATACCCTTCCGATTTGTTTCATCTCTTCGTTTTAGGCGATTTATCGTTATTAATTTATAGGAATACCTACCTATTCCGTAATTAAATACAATCATGAAATTGTACATTGTACCGCACAAGACATCTGCTGCACATCTAAATCGATGCTTAGACTGCTGAATTCAATTGAATAAAAGAAATACGAAACAAAAGGTTAACTGGAACGGTTCTTGCAGCTGAAAGCGTTCCTAAATTTTTAGTGCTGAAATTTCGCGAGTATAATAGAGGAAGTTGAAATCTTAGGTGTATATGTTTAGCACCGGCGTTTTATTGGTAGTCGTTATTGCTTTTAAGGAAGGGTATAAAATCTTATGTTTGTTTTATTGCATTTTATAGTTGTTGCTGAAATGTAATTTATGAGAATAACAAGTATTTGAATGTTGTGCAAAGATATTGACGTGAAGTAGGCACAAATTAACTTAATAACTTAAAAAATAATGGTAAAACTTCATGATAAATTACTCTACCTCTAGAATATGTTCTCATATATGGGCTTTAAATGATATCGTGCAGTGAGACAGTCGTAGGGCAGTATGTAGTCATCTACAGGGCTATTGACTGTGGGTGCTCTCCGCATGCGCGTGCGCGTCACTTTAATTCGATAGAGAGGGGAAATCGAGGCTCGCTCTATTGCAGAACTGCGGCGGAGCAAGAGTAGATCATTACGCTCTTCCGAATGTGGGCAGCAATGAGCGCGACGTCGGTTCATCAGATCAGTTTATGATGTTGGAGTTGAATAAGTAACTTATTAATATGGGGGCAAAGCCCACTGTCTATTCTTGTAGCGCGTTGGGACACATACGAGTACACTGTTCCGAAATGATCATAGCATTTCTATTATTAAAATTTGTATATATGGAATGCCAAATAAATCTGGCCCGAAATAACCTTCAATTTTTCATATTTCAACAATGTCGGATATATGCCTTGCTTACTAGGTCAAGTCATTTCCTTTCTATTTTATTTACTTGGCGTACTGTTATAAATTTTTTATAATGTATGTTATTACAGAAAGAAACTCCTAAAAAATCATGCATTTCGGCAGTAACAACGGCATTCGTACTTCAATTTATAAACTCGTAAACTTAACGACAACATCAAAGTGAAATTTAATTTCACGTTTCGTATAAAAGAAAAGTGCCGCGAGAAAAATTGTTCTTTAATCAATATTATATCAAGATTATATTGCATTTTCAATTTTGCCCTACGTCATCTGAGGGATGCATTCGAATTAAATTTTGGTAATTTTAATGAATTGGCAATATCACAAAGCTGGTTTGTAATTGAGTGTGGGGAAACCGAGAAAACGGATCGTCGCTACCCCCTGACCATCGTCATTTCGGCTTCACAAATAAGCAGGTGTTCGTGCGAAGGCGGGATCTATCTCTTTAAATGTCTTTGGTGGAATATGTAGTGATGAAACAAAAAATTACTTCTAAATGTTATTTCCGTTCAGTGCGATTTAACTAGAATTTTCAAATGTGTAGGTACTATTTTTGTATTTTAAAACTGACCTATTCTCCTACATAGGTTTATAACTAGTGTAATGTGCGCAACACATGTCTTCTAAAGTTTTTTTAACCACAATGTGTCGATACATCTCTTTTAAATCCTCTTCAGCCGAAAAATGTACAAGAATAAGATTTATTTACCGAAGTAATACATAAAATTTAAAAACACTTTCTAAATCATCATAAGGTTCTCAGTCCGAAGACTGGTTGGATGCGTACCTCCACTCTTTTCTATCCTGAGCTAACCTACGCATTTCCCTAAAAGTAGAACATCCTACATCCCTAACTATTTGAGAGCAGTAGTCTAATCTAGGCCTACCCCTACCTCTTTTTATTCCTATCTCTGACTCTAGTATGTCGCGAACTATTCCTTCGGTCTTAGAAGGTGTCCTACCATCCTGTCTCTCCTACTCATTATTGTCTTCCATACCTTTCGCTTTTCCCCAACTCTTTCTAATACTTCCCTATTGCTAACCTTATCTATCCACGGTATCTTCATCATGCGCCTGTAGCACCACATTTCAAACGCTTCTACTCTTTTTCGATCCGCTTCCCCTATTGTCCAAGTTTCGCACCCGTATAATGCCGTACTCCATACATACGACTTTAAGAGCCTCTTCCTAGTCTCAATATTAACCTTTCTCGAACATAACAGTTGTTTCTTTCTGTTAAACGCAACTCGGCCCTGCGCTATTCTTTGTTTTATATCTTTAGTGCTCCTGCCGTCTTGAGTTATTTTACTTCCTAAATAGCAGAAATCCGTGACCTCCTCTATCTTCTCATTTCCTATTTGTATGTCAACTTTAGTTCTATTTTCACATCCCCTACATACCAAAATTTTAGTTTTCTTTTTATTGACTTTCATGCCATAGCCCTGTGTCAAAACTGCTTCCATTTCATTCAAAGCCGCTCCTAATTCTTCTTTGCTAGATGCTAACACTGCTATATCATCCGCAAATCTGAGCATGTTAATAGTTTGACCCTGTACGTTAATCCCTGAGGCTGTTCTGTCCTTAACAATATTAATAGCATCTTCGATATATAAGTTGAAAACTAGAGGTGACAATGCACATCCCTGTCTCACTCCCTTCCGGATATGTACTTCCCTTCGTTCCTGCTCACATTCTATAACTGCCTGTTGCTCTTCGTAGAGATTATGTATTATTCTTCTGTCCCTATATTTCATCCCTACCTTTCTCAGCACTTCGAACATCTTCCCCCATTTTACGTTGTCGAAGGCCTTTTCTAAATCTACAAATCCTATATAGACGCTCTTTCTCTTTTCTATCGTTTTTTCTATAATTACTCGTAAAGCTAGGATGGCCTCGCGCGTTCCTCTATTTCGTCTAAATCCGAACTGATCTTCTCCTAATATTTCTTCCGCCTTTTTCTCCATCCTTCCTTGCACAATTCTAGTTAAAATTTTCGACGCATGGGAAGTTAAACTGATGGTTCTGAAATTTTCGCACCTATCCGCGCCTTTCCTTTTTGGCAAAGCTACCATGATGTTCCGTTTGTAATCCTCTGGAATCTCGCCTGTCAGGTATATGCGACTAACTAATTTAAATAAACGATCTATTACCTCTTGACCTGCGCACTTTAAGATTTCTGCCTGCAAGCCATCTATACCTGGCGCTTTATTATTCCTTAAACTTTTTAGTGCTAGATCAAACTCTTCTCTCATTATAGGATTCCCTAGGTTATCCCCCTCTACACTGCTTTCGCTTTCTAATATATCTTGCATTTCCTGTCCCGCATATAAGTTTCCTAAATATTCTTTCCACCTATCTGCCTTCTCCCCGCTTTCGATTAGGATATCTCCTGCCTCATTCCTAATGCTTTTGGTACTAGAACCAATTTCTCTAAAATTTCTCCTAATTATTTTATATGCTTCATCAGTCTTTCCTACTTCGAACTTATTTTCCACTTCTTTGCACTTATTATCGATCCATTGCTCTTTCGCTTTCCTACATTTCCGAATAATTTCCCACTTGATCGCCTTATATCTTTGTTTCCCTATTTCATCTAACCCATTTTTATATTTTCGCCTTTCCTCTATTAGACTCACAATATGTTTTGTTATCCAGGGTTTCCTACTTTCATTCTGTTTATGACCCAAAATATCCCTAGCTGAGGAAACTAAACTATTTTTAATGCAATTCCATTCTTCCTCTATGTCCCTAACAATATTTTCGCCCGCGCCCTTTAGTACTTCGTTTGTCTTTTTCTCGAAATTATCGCGCGTATCATCATCTTTTAGTTTCTCTGGGTCAAGATACCTTCTTCCGCTTCGTTTTTTCAAAATCTTAAATTTAAGATTGGCCTGACTATATTGTGATCACTATCTATATCTGCTCCTGGATAACTTCTACAATCCCTAACTTGATTTCTAAATCTTTGCCTAACAAGAATGTAATCTATTTGATATCTCCCTAGGTCTCCTGGCATCTTCCACGTGTAGCGTCTCCTAACATGATGGTGAAATGGAGTGTTCGCGACCGTTAAGTTATGTTTATCGCAGAACTCTATCAGTCTAACTCCCCTATCGTTCCTATTGCCTAATCCAAAGGGACCAACTATTCGGCCCTCTCGCCCTGTGCCTACGACAGCATTGAAATCTCCTATAATTATTAAATTTTCGTGTCCTCTCACAAAATCTAGCACATGTTCAATATCACTATAAACTGCCTCTACGACCTCATCACTGTAGTTAGAAGTGGGCATATATACCTGTATTATTACTGTTTTTACAGGTTTCGAATCTAACCTAACCATAACTACCCTGTCACTTTGCTGTAAGAAATTTTCTACACTCTGCCCTACTTTTTTCCGCATAACAATTCCTACTCCCGAATTTCCTCCTACAGATCCTGTGTGTATTACTCTAAAATCTCCGCTCCGCTTCTGGCCATCTCACTTCACTAATACCTACTACGTCTAATGCTAACCTATCCATCTCAATTTTCAAATTCTCTAACTTCCCTACTTGTTTCATGCTTCTAACATTCCACGCTCCGACTCGTGAGATGTTACACTTATCATTTCTGATGACTCCCCCCGAAGCAGTCCCCGCCCGGAGATCCGAATGTGGGACTATTTTATCTCCGGAATATTTTACCATCATCATAAATTCGAAGTCCGCTGTACTAGGGATAGAATAATGTGGTGGTTTCCCGTTGCCTTCCACATTGCAGTAGTGTGTATCACAGTGCCATACCGACCCTCACGATCTCTGCCACTATGATTACTGAAAGAGCTGCTGCCCCCTTTCAGGGACTTGAATTAGTCTGGCTTCTCAAATAAAAACCCCTCCAATATGGTTAAACCTATGGTTCGGCTCTTTAGATCATTGAAGCGCGCAAGCCATCCCACCCGTCCCAGTGTTACTAGAACTGCGTCAAGGTACAAGTCCTTTGGGATGGACTTTCTAAATGCATTTTCGAAAATTTTGTTTCTATCATCAGAGAATGTTTATTATTGAAAATTAGTAGCAAACTTCCAATAGAACCAACACCACCTTGGTACACCCAGACAACATCAAAAACTTCAAAAAACGAACCAAGGCACTCTCGCAATCCAGAAAGACTGCAAAAAAATAAATAAAATAAAAAATAAAATAAAATAAACAATGTTTATTCCAAAAATTTCTGAATGAAAATTTTGCATTAGTGACGTTGTATTCCATGTAAGAGTCTTCCACTGGCGGTTTGTTTCATTATCAGATTATCACATCGTAATGTTGCTTCCTTTTTAAATCGGAACGACCGGACCATCGGGCAAATTTTCTTGCTCGTAACCTGTTCAGCTCAATTATCTTTGATTCTTGGTCCTTCACGTTGAATTCTACAGATCACGTTACTAATTCCGGTTACTATTCTGTAGGAGACCTCCCAGTTAGGCGAAGATTTTAGTAACAGCCCTTTTCTCCATTGATGGTTACACAATCATACCAACTTACTTCGTTTTCATTTTCCTTTTTCTGGACTTTCTTCTGCTAGTAAAGCTCCAGTCGGTGTTCTTGCATTCAGGATATCCTCTCCGATCGCTCCCCTTTTTTTCATTCCATTGTTCCTAACCATACCCATTCCAGTCAAATGGTGGCATCTTCTCCAGCAATACATTTCCGTAGTTCTAATTTTAGGTCAAATCTATTACTTATGTCGTTATACTTTCAACAATCATTTTGTAGATTCAGATTTTGGCATTAGTTCATTTTTCCTTGCTCTGCAACAGCACTTGTAACTTAATTAATTACTTAAGTCCTCGATTTCTTACATACCACGCCTCTTAACTAGATTCAGGGTCATAATGTTTAAATGCCAACGGTAGACGGGTTCTTCCTAGACCGTTAAATCATTAAAGATGCAGTGTATTGCACCTGATCATGCAGGTGGGAGCACTGAGCTCGATGAATGAAGAAACTCTATGAAGTACTTTATATTTTCGGATCTAACATCTGATATGTACAAGAATATACCCAATGGTGAAAATATTCACAAACAACTGGTATTTGCATGCACGTTAGTCTTAAAGAAGGTCTTCATTTCGACCGCGTACATTTAAATTATGTGCATCGGTTCAACCTCGCGACTACACCAATCCATCATATTGATTTTGGTTACAGACTCTGTCCAGTATATGAATTCCATATACCTACTTTGATTTATGAACTCCTACCTAGAATTTCTTGCCACTAAACTTCCTTTCAATTCATAAAAGACTTTCCAGTACTATATTTTAGTTCGTTTTGCCGATTTTGAAGTTTTGTTTCCGAGTTTAAACAACAACTGAAGTAGGTTAGAGTCGTGTAAATTCAAAACGTGAAGTTGTACATACTGTGAAAATTTAGGTAGGTATAAGTTTATTTACGAAAATAAATTAAGTTTGCTCTGGCCAAGTGCAGAGTGCATTTGTTTCACGAACCCTGACAGTTTACCAAAATAAACGTCTCAGGAACGTACGGTAATTTAAAGAGAAGACAGGCAATATGGCGAAATATCCTTTAAACAGTTGAAAAATAGTAAAGTATAGGTATCTACTATCTGTGCTTTGTAGGTTTAATAAAAATAGACTCTACTGTACTGGCAGATGCCTATAACACAAACTCGCTTTTTAATGGCCCAGTCATTAAAAATAATTCAACGTTTAACACTGCCGGCATTGTGAAGACAGACGGCTCGATGCACTTTCCTGCTGAAAACCGAAATAGCCGGGGTATTTTTACGGGGCACGATTTCGCTGAAATTTGTCTCAATTTCAAATATTTACATATGCATATGATTTTTAAATAGTGCATTACTCAGGACTTTGAATGCGTGGGAAATTTACCTGACTCACGTTCTTTCTTAAGAGCTTCCTTTAATGTTAAAAGCGTTAATTATACTTCGGCTTTTGTAAATTTGGGAGTGCATGAAGTTAGTTAGGACACACGTTTATGCGTCGGCGTCTTATTATCCCAGATAAGCCTCGACAACATTGCTATCTCACTTATCTTTAAAGGTAGAAACACGTTTAAATGGGGAGAAAGTTTTGCAATTTGGAACTCTTTAATATGCCCTCACAAAAATCGACTTCGCTCTGTTGGTTTCCTAGATATTTAAAAAAAAAGAAAAAAAATTGCCATTTGATTTTTTGTTAATAACTTCGTTGTTTATTAACATTTTAATGATTTGTAAAAACAGGTTTAAATGGTTGTTTAGCCCGCATATTTCACAGTACTCTAAAATTGTCTCCGACCATCAGATTTATTTTTTCTTATGGACGCCATATTAGATTTTTATCTCATTAAATATCTTATTTTTTGCTGAGAATAGCAACCTATAACAAATGGGTAATATTCCAGCACAAATAGTCTTAGAACATAAAATTCTATTATTTTGGACTACAATTTAGTTGGCCTTGGAAAAAAGAATTACAAAAATGTAATTTTACAAAATATGAACTTTCTAAACAATAAGAAGAAAGTGTGAAAAAAATCTTAACGATGAAATTAGAAATAAGTTTTATTTTTTTTGAGTTTCAAAGTTGGTGTCTTCCCAATGCATAGGTACTTTCTTTATTTACAAAACAATCTATCTACTTGTAATATTTTGAATTAAGTTACAATAACTTGCACGATTCAATAAAGTTATTGGGGGCCTAAAAATAAGCCGTACAAAGACGCCGAACGCTACCAGCGAAATTGTAGGGCGAGCGCAAATTTGCATCGAATATGAAGGGGCACATTTTGAACATTAGCGACCGACAATAAGTTGTTTTCTTTTGTTTTGTAACTAGTTTTTATTATAATAATAATAATAATAATAAATGACTTTTATTGTAACCAATAAATTACAAAAATTAATATTTGCAGACAGCAATTATACAAGAAAAATATATATATCAGTTACAACTGGGCGAAGTTCAGTCACGTGTGGCAAGTGATTGCTACACATCCTGTTCTTCCACTTAACCCGAAAAAACAATTAAATACAAACATAAACGAGGCAAAAATAAAGAATTAAATATGAAACAGTGCGGGGAAATTAAGAATTCTCTTGATGTTTTTTGTTTTTCAATTTTGAAATTATTTGAAAAATTTAAGTCTGAATCTGACGACCCTCACTGAATTTTACTTGTTAAAACTCGTTCATAACTCACCTCTACCTTTTTTCCAGGCTATTTTGTTCTATACGCCAAGATGGTTGTGGAAATCATGGGAAGGAGGAAAGATACACGCTCTCATGATGGACTTGGATATCGGTGTATGTTCTGACATCGAAAAGAAACAGAAGAAGAAGCTCATGTTGGACTACCTCTGGGAAAATTTGAGGTACCATAACTGGTGGGCCTACAAATATTATCTCTGTGAAGTCTTAGCCTTAGTAAATGTCATTGGTGAGATTCTTGCATTTTTTTAGTAAATTAGTAGAAAATAGTCATTTTGTTGTTGACATAGGGCTTTCGCAGTTTTAGAAACAGAATATAAGGAATTCTAGGCTCAAGCTTGTCTTGTATTTCGAACGCCCATCTCCCATTAACTGAGATGTTTCCTGGTGGGGCAAAGTACTGTAAAGCGGCTAGAGACACTTGCTTCATCACCAGCGAGCAGTTTGGCGGGTCTTTCCTATGAATTTCAGTATGACCACAGAAAATCTTTTTGGGCCTGAGACTCACTCGCTCACTGAACACCATCTGGTGTTACTACACCCAAACGCTAGACCTCTTTCCCGCCGTTGCAGAAAATAGTTGATTGTTTTCATTGCTTCTGATGTGTTCTGTTTTCTAGAATTCACAGCAGTACCTATCTTCAAAAACTGATTACCAAATGTCGCCCTCTACTGGCCATCCGCGTTATAGTAGTCTGTATTTCCTCTAAATCAGTGTAGTTGTTGTTTCAATTAGATTATCAAGATTCTCACACTTTCGGAGTAGATATGAGGTGATTAAAAAAATAAATTAGTCGCTTTCCTGGTTGCGTTGAAATTTTTACAGCTGTTTTCTTTGGCGTTGATTATATTTTTCTTTGCTACTCAAGTTATTTATCTTCTGTTTAACAATCAGTGTTTTCCAACATGTCGAGGTGTTGGCCAAACGGAAAATTCATTTTTATTTGAATATTCAGTTATTTCCACCCATTTGCCTAATAACTTTTGTCTGAACTGTCTACCTGTAATATATTTTTGTGTTAATTTGCTTTTCTATTTTTGATAATAGTTTATGTATGTTTACCGCAGATGACTGCCAAAATAATTTTTTAATTGTCATCTTGTTACTCCACACTTCCTCTAAACTGCTGTGTGTATAAATTCTAAAATTAAATTTGTGCAGACGAAATATTTTACAACAGAACAGAAACACTGCGATATGAGGTATTTCATTTTGTGTTGGGGAGGCAGGGCGAATCATAGGGGCTTTAAAATTTAACATAAAAGGGCCACATCATCAAAGCCTTCTGTGACTCCGGCTTATCGGAAAACTCATTGAAAAGCCTGCTCACAATCGATGTTCAAATTATTTATAGGCTTTCGAGTGGAGATTTTTAACCGTATATTCTTTTGTGTTTCGTGGCCAGAAGGGTGTCGTAATTTTGTAAATTAGATTTTGCGGGGTAAAATGTAGTTAACCTACGGGATTTCTGGTCTGCGTGTTTATAACTTATAAAACTGTTAGATTGAAATTTATTCGTCACTTCTAACCTAAAATTCTGACAGTTGACTTAGAGAGAAAAAAAAACAAAACTATTATTTTAGCCACTGGGGAAAAATAATAATAGTAATGAAAGAATAAAACGAATTTTAATGCTTCTAACCAAGCGCTTTGTGGCGTCACGAGAACTGAAACTCTGTGTCCTCGCTTTACTGACGCTTGCCTGAGAGAAACAGCGCGAAGCATGAGACAGAGCGTGGCTAAAGAGTGGGGCGTCGTCACGAGAAATGAAACGCTGTGGTCTCGCTTTACTGTCGCTTGCCTGAGAGAAAGAGCACTCCATTCGTTTCACTTTTCGTGACGCTCGCATTTCCCGACACAGGAACTTACTCCACCGAGACAAAAGAAGTTTCACTTCAAAAGTAGAAAATTTAAGTCGGTTTATTTTAGTTTTTATATTGTTGAGTGTATGATGTTACAAGACCACCTGATTAACCCCATATTTCCTTAGGGCAAATGTTCCTCATGAACCGCTTTTTCGACGGTGCCTTTCTGATGTTCGGCTTCGAAGTGATAGCCTTCCTGAACAGTGACCAAGAGGACCGGGTGGACCCCATGATCCAGATCTTCCCGAGGATGACCAAGTGCACTTTTCACAAGTACGGGGTGTCCGGTGAACTCGAAAAACACGACGCCATGTGCATTTTACCTTTAAATGTAGTGAACGAAAAGATATACGTGTTTCTTTGGTTCTGGTTCATAATACTAGCAATATTGACGTTTATAACAGTGATCTACAGGATTATTATTATTTTCTCGCCCAGGATGCGTGTTTATTTGTTAAGAATGCGATACAGACTCATACGGCAGGACGCTATAGATTTAATTGTGAGGAGGAGCAAGATGGGTGACTGGTTCTTGTTTTATATGTTGGGGGAGAATGTGGATTCCGTAATTTTTCGTGACGTTATGCAAGAGTTAGCGAACAAATTAGCGAGGCATAATTTTCATCACATTCAGGGGTTCAAGGGAGACATTCAGGAAGCGTAGTAGTTATGTGCCTTTGTATTAAGATGTGTTCAATTACTTGCCAAAATCCAATATAAATACGTAGGGCCATGTTATAGGAATTTTTGGAGTTATTTGAATCGTGCGGGCTCTCTCAGTTTCAGTCGCTACGTAAGTAGCGTGCTTTTTAGGAGTTTGCTATAATTTTTAATAGATCAAATGAACTTACCTAAGTGAAGTTCGACCTAAATTATATCATCATAAGGTTCTCAGTCCGAAGACTGGTTGGACGCGTACCTCCATTCTTTTCTATCCTGAGCTAACCTACGCATTTCCCTAAAAGTAGAACATCCTACATCCCTAACTATTTGAGAGCAGTAGTCTAATCTAGGCCTACCCCTACCTCTTTTTATTCCTATCTCTGACTCTAGTATGTCACGAACTATTCCTTCGTGTCTTAGAAGGTGTCCTACCATCCTATCTCTCCTACTCTTTATTGTTTTCCATACCTTTCGCTTTTCCCCAACTCTTTCTAATACTTCCCTATTGCTAACCTTATCTATCCACGGTATCTTCATCATGCGTCTGTAGCACCACATTTCAAACGCTTCTACTCTTTTTCTATCCGCTTCTCCTATTGTCCAAGTTTCGCACCCGTATAATGCCGTACTCCATACATACGACGTTAAGAGTCTCTTCCTAGTCTCTATATTAACCGTTCTCGAGCATAACAGTTGTTTCTTTTTGTTAAACGCAACTCGGCCCTGCGCCATTCTGTGTTTTATATCTTTAGTGCTCCTACCGTCTTGAGTTATTTTACTTCCTAAGTAGCAGAAATCCGCGACCTCCTCTATCTTCTCATTTCCAATTTGTATTTCCATTTTAGTTCTATTTTCACATCCCCTACATACCAAAATTTTAGTTTTCTTTTTATTGATTTTCATGCCGAAGCCCTGTGTCAAAACTGCTTCCATTTCATTCAGAGCCGCTCCTAATTCTTCTTTGCTAGATGCTAACACTGCTATATCATCCGCAAATCTGAGCATGTTAATAGTTTGGCCCTGTACATTGATCCCTGAGGCTGTTCTTTCCTTAACAATATTAATCGCATCTTCGATATATAAGTTGAAAACTAGAGGTGACAATGCACATCCCTGTCTCACTCCCTTCCGGATATCTACTTCCCTTTGTTCCTGCTCACATTCTATAACTGCCTTTTGCTCTTTGTAGAGATTATGTATTATTCTTCTGTCCCTGTATTTCATCCCTACCTTTCTCAGCACTTCGAACATCTTCCCCCATTTTACGTTGTCGAAGGCTTTTTCTAAATCTACAAATCCTATATAGACGCTCTTTCTCTTTTCTATCGTTTTTTCTATAATTACTCGTAAAGCTAGAATGGCCTCGCGCGTTCCTCTATTTCGTCTAAATCCGAACTGATCTTCTCCTAATATTTCTTCCGCCTTTTTCTCCATCCTTCTTTGCACAATTCTAGTTAAAATTTTTGACGCATGGGAAGTTAAACTGATAGTTCTAAAATTTTCGCATCTATCCGCGCCTTTTCTTTTTGGCAAAGCTACTATGATGTTCCGTTTGTAATCTTCTGGAATCTCGCCTGTCAGGTATATGCGACTAACTAGTTTAAATAAACGATCTATTACCTCTTGACTTGCGCACTTTAAGATTTCTGCCTGCAAGCCATCTATACCTGGTGCTTTATTATTCCTTAAACTTTTTAGTGCTATCTCAAACTCTTCTCTCATTATAGGACTCCCTAGGTTATCCCCCTCTACACTGCTTTCGCTTTCTAATATATCTTGCACTTCCTGTCCCGCATATAAGTTTCCTAAATATTCTTTCCACCTATCTGCCTTCTCCCCACTTCCGATTAGGATATCTCCTGCCTCATTTCTAATGTTTTTGGTACTAGATCCAATTTCTCTAAAATTTCTCCTAATTATTTTATATGCTTCATCAGTCTTTCCTACTTCGAATTTATCTTCCACTTCTTTGCATTTATTATCGATCCATTGCTCTTTCGCTTTCCTACATTCCCGAATAATTTCCCACTTGATCGCCTTATATCTTTGTTTCCCTGTTTCATCTAACCTATTTTAGATTATATAGACCTCCATTATAATTTAGATCGAACTTCACTTAGGTAAGTTCATTTGATCTTTTAATTATATGAAGATCTCGTCTCGGTAGGATAATAGTATCGTAAATTACCATTATTGCAGGAGTCTATAAACAATGGTAATGCTTTTATACATGATTTAAGGTTGGCAGTATTTTTTAAATTTTTGTTCTCGTGCTCAAACCGTATTATTTTTGCAGTACGGGTAGATACGCAATTTCCGGCATGCAAGGCATCTCGAATTCACTTCCGGTTTAACTAGAAGTCACATTAACGTTCTTATTTTAAATATCACCCTGTATTCAATTATTAGGCACATTAATTTAACATTTCTACCTAGTTTATATATGTATTTGATCTATCCAATACGGTACGAAACTCCAGTTTGGCATTCAGAAAAATCAATGTTTTTTATAAAATTTTAAAATCCTAATCGTACTTCTCTAACATTTTTAACCAAGATGCATATTTGAAGTGACTTTATTTATAGAAAATATATAAAATATTTCGACGCGCACTTAGTTATTTCATATCACATATCCTCATAAATTTATTTTTAATTTGGGAGAGATCATAACACGAATTGCGCAAATTTTCCGACGAGGACACTTCGTAAGAAGATACTCAATGTAAATATGAATTTGTCAAACTAAAACGAGAACGAGCCAAGGGTGAATTTCATAAATAAATGAAATACAACTGAGAGAGCCCGCATTTGCATTTTGAAACACTGTTTCTCGCTACAGTTTTTATAATATTTCAGGGAAATATCCACGATTAGGCCAGTCGACAAATAACTTAAGGTTGGTATAATTAGAAACAAGCAGAAATAAATTGTGTTCTTATAGTTCGGTTATTACCAACTCCAAAGTTAAATATGAGTTTACTGAAAATTATGCAATGTTGCATACATTCCAAAATTATACGCGATTAAATGCGCGCTTTTTAGGAGTTTGCTAATATTTTTAAAAGATCAAATGAACTTACCTAAGTGAAGTTCATTTGATTTTTTAATTATACGAAGATCTCGTCCCTGTAGGATAATAGTATCGTGAATTACCATTATTGCAGGGGTCTACACACAATGTTAATGCTTTTGTTCATGTCAAAAGAAAGGTCTAAGTAATTAAGAGAGAGGCAGATATATAATCAACGTAATCCCCGCTTTACATCAATGGATTTGATGGACCCAGCATCTTTTTTAATAGCTACCAAATTTGGGTTTGTTATATATAGTTGCGCTTGGATTACAATTTATTTCAGTTTATTTTGTACTATATACGACTTGTCGACTAGTCTATTTTACGAATAATGAAAATTTACATTTATCTGAAAACACGAATTCAATTTCAAGATGCCCAACTTTTAACTTATTTCGTAATTATTAGACAATTGAATTTATTTGTTATAATTAAGTTATACGTTTATTTATATTTATATAAAATTGTGAAATTTTTCTTATTGTTATACGGTTATGTGAAAACCTTTTTATATTTCTACTAAAGAAATAAATTTAAAACTTCCGCTAACGTACCCTTTTATTTTTATTTCTAATTTTAGGCATTTTTATAGTTCGGTGGAAAGATGATTTCACAAGAGTTACGAATATATGACGTCATTCAATCATCACTGTATAACGTAACTCAGGTGGTATAATTCTGTAATTAACTTCAAGGTGTTATGCAACCGATGAAGCGCCGGGGAATATACAGTTGCCCAACTGGTAGTAGATAGTGTTACGTTCTTATTGACTTAACTAAAGGTAAGCCCACACTAACGGTAAATTTTGAACAAGTACTACCTTCAAAAATGCGGGTATGATGCGGCGGGGAGTTAGACATAATTGCTGTTTTCAGTGAATGTCGTGAGAATGTAAATGAATCAATGGATCTATATCTCAAAAGGTACACAAAAAATTCTTAGATACCCATTTCCAGTATAATACCTATTCATCGATTTATTAAATTTAGATACCCAGAAAGAAGACAACCAAGCAAAATAAAGTAAATAGGCAAGAGGAAGAAATAAATGTTTTATCGTTGGTTGAGACGACACCAAAAACTTCTTGTCGCTAAATCGAATCACAAGTTGGTGTTTCCAAATCAAAAGTTCAAAAAATATTAAAAAAAGGCAAATATAGGCCATATAGAATTCAAATTATTCAGCATCTCTTCCCGGGAGATCAAGAAAGAAGGCTTAATTTTTGTAGGTGGTACTTAAATAAAATTCAAGAAAATCCAGAATTTGGGCGGTCTGTCATTTGGACAGATGAAACTCACATAAACAGCGTAGGATTATTTAACAGGCATAATGTGCGTCACTGGTCTGATACAAATCAGCACCAAACTTTTGAACGTCAGAGGCAAGGACGTTTTGGATTTAACGTTTCGTGTATTATTTCGGGTGGTCAACTATCATACCAAATGTTTTGATGGAAACTTAACGGGATAGAGATACATTAATTTATTGAATATTAACGCAGAGGCGATAATGGAAAATGTTCCGTTAATAAACATAAACAGGGTATATTTCCAACAAGATGGTGCCCCCGCACACAATTCTGCAATAGTTAGAAATTATTTAGAAAATCATTTTCCGGGTAGATGGTTGGGTACAAATGGACCTATATTGTGGCCTGCAAGATCACCGGATCTGAGTGTATTAGACTTTTTGTTTTGGGCATTTTAAAAGAAAATATATACATACGAAGATACAACAATCAAGCCGAGCTAGCAGAGGCAACACATGCAGCTTTCCGATATTTGCAAACCCATCCTACTTTTTTAACTAATGCCATCAATCTATTAACTAAAAGATGTAGATTATGTGTTGAAAAACATGGCAATCAATTTGAGCAGTTCCTATAATTTTGTTGTTTTTTGTTTTTCTTGTTTTTGTTTGCTTTGCTTGTTTTGCTGTTTTTTTCTGTTTTTGTTGCTTTTATTTCAGTTGTTATTAAAAGTTGCTAACATAAAATCACAGGTATCTTTGACGTACGTACCTATTTCATATTTTCTAAAGGTATCATCATCATAAGGTTCTCAGTCCGAAGACTGGTTGGACGCGTACCTCCATTCTTTTCTATCCTGAGCTAACCTACGCATTTCCCTAAAAGTAGAACATCGTACATCCCTAACTATTTGAGAGCAGTAGTCTAATCTAGGCCTACCCCTACCTCTTTTTATTCCTATCTCTGACTCTAGTATGTCACGAACTATTCCTTCGTGTCTTAGAAGGTGTCCTACCATCCTATCTCTCCTACTCTTTATTGTTTTCCATACCTTTCGCTTTTCCCCAACTCTTTCTAATACTTCCCTATTGCTAACCTTATCTATCCACGGTATCTTCATCATGCGTCTGTAGCACCACATTTCAAACGCTTCTACTCTTTTTCTATCCGCTTCTCCTATTGTCCAAGTTTCGCACCCGTATAATGCCGTACTCCATACATACGACGTTAAGAGTCTCCTCCTAGTCTCTATATTAACCGTTCTCGAGCATAACAGTTGTTTCTTTTTGTTAAACGCAATTCGGCCCTGCGCCATTCTTTGTTTTATATCTTTAGTGCTCCTACCGTCTTGAGTTATTTTACTTCCTAAGTAGCAGAAATCCGCGACCTCCTCTATCTTCTCATTTCCAATTTGTATTTCCATTTTAGTTCTATTTTCACACCCCCTACATACCAAAATTTTTGTTTTCTTTTTATTGATTTTCATGCCGAAGCCCTGTGTCAAAACTGCTTCCATTTCATTCAGAGCCGCTCCTAATTCTTCTTTGCTAGATGCTAACACTGCTATATCATCCGCAAATCTGAGCATGTTAATAGTTTGGCCCTGTACATTGATCCCTGAGGCTGTTCTTTCCTTAACAATATTAATCGCATCTTCGATATATAAGTTGAAAACTAGAGGTGACAATGCACATCCCTGTCTCACTCCCTTCCGGATATCTACTTCCCTTCGTTCCTGCTCACATTCTATAACTGCCTTTTGCTCTTTGTAGAGATTCTGTATTATTCTTCTGTCCCTGTATTTCATCCCTACCTTTCTCAGCACTTCGAACATCTTCCCCCATTTTACGTTGTCGAAGGCTTTTTCTAAATCTACAAATCCTATATAGACGCTCTTTCTCTTTTCTATCGTTTTTTCTATAATTACTCGTAAAGCTAGAATGGCCTCGCGCGTTCCTCTATTTCGTCTAAATCCAAACTGATCTTCTCCTAATATTTCTTCCGCCTTTTTCTCCATCCTTCTTTGCACAATTCCAGTTAAAATTTTTGACGCATGGGAAGTTAAACTGATAGTTCTAAAATTTTCGCATCTATCCGCGCCTTTTCTTTTTGGCAAAGCTACTATGATGTTCTGTTTGTAATCTTCTGGAATCTCGCCTGTCAGGTATATGCGACTAACTAATTTAAATAAGCGATCTATTACCTCTTGACCTGCGCACTTTAAGATTTCTGCCTGCAAGCCATCTATACCTGGTGCTTTATTATTCCTTAAACTTTTTAGTGCTATCTCAAACTCTCCTCTCATTATAGGACTCCCTAGGTTATCCCCCTCTACACTGCTTTCGCTTTCTAATATATCTTGCACTTCCTGTCCCGCATATAAGTTTCCTAAATATTCTTTAAACCTATCTGCCTTCTCCCCGCTTCCGATTAGGATATCTCCTACCTCATTTCTAATGTTTTTGGTACTAGATCCAATTTCTCTAAAATTTCTCCTAATTATTTTATATGCTTCATCAGTCTTTCCTACTTCGAACTTATCTTCCACTTATTTGCATTTATTATCGATCCATTGCTCTTTCGCTTTCCTACATTTCCGAATAATTTCCCACTTGATCGCCTTATATCTTTGTTTCCCTATTTCATCTAACCTATTTTTATATTTTCGCCTTTCCTCTATTAGACTCACAATATGTTTTGTTATCCAGGGTTTCCTACTTTCATTCTGTTTATGACCCAAAATATCCCTAGCTGAGGAAACTAAACTATTTTTAATGCAATTCCATTCTGCCTCTATGTCCCTAACAATATTTCCACCCACGCCCTTTAGTACTTCGTTTGTCTTTTTCTCGAACTTATTGCGCATATCATCATCTTTTAGTTTCTCTGGGTCAAGATACCTTCTTCCGCTTCTTTTTTTCAAAATCTTAAATTTAAGATTGGCTTTCATAACGACTATGTTGTGATCACTATCTATATCTGCTCCTTGATAACTTCTACAATCCCTAACTTGATTTCTAAATCTTTGCCTAACGAGAATGTAATCTATTTGATATCTCCCTAAGTCTCCTGGCATCTTCCACGTATAGCATCTCCTAACATGATGGTGAAATAGAGTGTTCGCGACGGTTAAGTTATGTTTATCGCAGAACTCTATCAGTCTAACTCCCCTATCGTTCCTATTGCCTAATCCAAAGGGGCCAACTATTCCGCCCTCTCGCCCTGTGCCTACGACTGCATTGAAATCTCCTATAATTATTAAATTTTCGTGCCCTCACAAAATCTAGCACATATTCAATATCACTATAAGCTGCCTCTACGGCCTCATCACTGTAGTTAGAAGTGGGCATATATACCTGTATCATTACTGTTTTTACAGGTTTCGAATCTAACCTAACCATAACTACCCTGTCACTTTGCTGTAAGAAATTTTCTACACTCTGTCCTACTTTTTCCGCATAACAATTCCTGCTCCCGAATTTCCTCCTACAGATCCTGTGTGTATTACTCTAAAATCTCCGCTCCAGAAGTCTCCAGCTTCTGGCCATCGCACTTCACTGATACCTACTACGTCTAATGCTAACCTATCCATCTCAATTTTCAAATTCTCTAACTTCCCTACTTGTTTCATGCTCCTAAAATTCCACGCTCCGACTCGTGAGATGTTACACTTATCATTTCTGATGACTCCCCCCGAAGCAGTCCCCGCCCGGAGATCCGAATGTGGGACTATTTTACCTCCGGAATATTTTACTCCAGAAGGTGCCATCATCATAAATTAAAGTACGCTGTACTAGGGATAAAATAATGTGGTGGTTTCCCTTTGCCTTCCACATCGCAGTAGTGTGTATCACAGTGCCATACCGACCCTCACGATCTCTGCCACTATGATTACTGAAAGAGCTGCTGCCCCCTTCCAGGGACTTGATTTAGTCTGGCTTCTCAAATAAAAACCCCTCCAATATGGTTAAACCTATGGTTCGGCTCTTTATATCATTGAAGCGCGCAAGCCATCCCACCCGCCCCAGTATTACTAGAACTGCGTCAAGGTACAAGTCCTTTGGGATAAAGGTAAAAAGTACCAAAATCTTTGCCGTTTTTTGAAATAAGAATATAAAAGTTATATATTTTGATAGCTTAAAAAAGACCTTTCGAACTTGACCAAAGCCTGTTGTAGTTTCCATTTAAAAAATTCAACTTTATGTCATAACTCAAAAAATACGCTCCCTAGAAAAAAACTACGAACGCCACTGAATTCCTTGGAAAAAGTTCTATAGGAATCAAACTTAACAGTTTTAGTCTGCTTAGTACAAAAAGAATTGTAGAGAATTTTTGAAAATAAATAAAATAAAATAAAATAAAACGGAAATAAAGTAAAACTGAGAGAAAAACTTAGATGCACAAACACTACAAAAATTGCAATAAGCATAGTAATTAACCCGGTTTTCAAGGGCATGAAAGTTTCATTAATGGCTTCCTGCTTACGCTTATTTCGCATTAAAAAATAATTCTAGCAATCAGTTTGATTTAAAAATCATCTGCAGAGTTATCCAGCGCTGTTATTGTTTGCGAAGAACATTAAAAGAAGTACCAATAGGTTAAGAGCTCTCTTCGGGTCTTGACAATGCCTTGAGCTCGCTGAAGAAAACATAAAATATATTTCGTTACATCCACGGAATGTTAAATTGTTTATCTGTCTAGACCGTCGAACTGCAGGTTGGCAATCCAAAAAGTTAAACGCGTTGTTAAATCTCTTTCAGAGAAGAAATATATAACCCTGTTTACAATGCTTAACAGACGTATTCCTCGAAACTCCAAGTGCAAACGGGCGGAAAATATCTAGATGACGAGACTACTTTTTTCTGAATAGATTTTTTAATAGTAGGTTCTAATAGGTGTTAGAAGCTGATGGGGAGAGGACGACGAACTTTGGCTTGTCGGTAGATATAAGTTCAACAGCAAGAACTTCATTGTCAGTCGCAAAAAAATGTTAATTAAAAAGGCCACTCCGATGATCAGCAGGTTATAGAATTAGAAAAAGATGATTGATTTAATTTTTTTAATTAGCTCTGGCCAGAACGACAAATGACTGAATCCTATTGTTTTCCGATTTTTAAATTCTTTACTAAATCATTTTTGTATTACATTCATCTAACGAAAACAGACACTGAACAATTTTTTACTTTTCAAACAATTTCTTAAAATCACCTAAAAACCAGAAGTTTTCATTCTTTGCTTAACCAGAAAGAAAGAACAAGGCCCAAGACATCCCAGAAGTTGTGGTTATGCCTCTGGACGCTCTAGCATTCTATATTTATTTTATCCATAAATATTACTTTGACAAAGGAATACATTTTAATAAAAATGAAAGTCAAGATTTCCTTGATTTAAATGAGATTCTTCGACAGAATACCTTGATGAGCAAATCAAATATAAGTAGCAATTCAAATGCAGTTAAATCAAGGATAATCAATTAATCAAAATTCATTTAGAAATGTTTGTAGTGAAATGTTGTTATACAACCCTCATAAAGTTATATATTAGTTATTAATTTATGTAACTAGTGCGTAAAGTACATAATACTTTTTTCACGAGTACTGAGATACAATGAACATTTAAGATAATTTCGTTTTGCTAATCATTTCTTTGAAAACAATCCTTTAGAAAATACTAAATTATTGTTTAATTTTGAAAAGAGTTATCAATTAGATATATTAGAGTCTACAGGGTGTCCCACGGTTGCGGCCTGTTAGAAGTATATGGAGAACGAAAAATGGGACAAATTTGAAACTTTGTATGGAATTATAGGTAGTGATCTACTTTTCTAAAATATTTTCAGGCTTCAAGCACTTCCGATTATACCGGAAGTTGACATAAAGTTCAGTTTTTCAAATAGGACAACCCCAAAATATACCAATTTCGAAAAATAATTTTTATCCCAAAAAAGAGAAGAGATAACAAAAAACTTTCCGAGTAAAACTAATTCAAACTCATGTAATAAAACCAAATATTGGTATATTTAAAAAACTTTAACCCATTATTCAACGTTTTTCCATCAACAGTAAACCGCCTTTGCGAATGCGTTTTTAAACGCATATTAATAAAATAAATTGCACTTTTTTACGGGCGTAGAAAAAACTAATTTTAATATCCTAGTAACAGTATGAAACGAAAAATACTTGTTGCATGAAGTTTGTCCAACCTTGCATCCATATATGGGCAGTGTGTGGTAAAGGACTCGACGCCCAAAGGTGCCCACACAAACACACCACGTATAATACTCCGTACGTTGCTTGTGAGAACTGGTTATAATAATTTTTGCGAAGGCGGTCTTCGAAATACCAAGACAACTTTAGACATCTGGCCATTATTTCGAACACATTATTTTATGGGCCCTCCAGCTAGATTAGCTAAGTGCACTAATGGGACTTGAATTTTATATGCATGGTAGATGGGCTTCAGCTGCAGAGGAATGCATTTAAACACGGTGGTCGTTTCAACTTCGCGAACTACATTTTTGCTATTTTCTTGGGGGAAATCGCTGTAAAAAGTGATTTAAAATCGAATTCTAAACATAAAACAAAGAATCACTTTTTTTCAGATCGGGCTTTGTTTAGGAAATATTTTAAAAAATGTAAAACTATGAAAATAAAAATGTGTTTATTATTTGATAGCTTGGTACCAACTAATTATTTTTGTCTACGTTGCATGACTTTCTGTTAGTGTTTCTTATAAAGTGTATTAAAATGTAGTTTACTAATGAAGAGCTTGCTACATTATTTTTGTTTATGGGTAAGTACTGTGATGGTAACGCTAGAGGTGCATGTCAGGAATACAGTGTAAGATGTCCAAATAGACAGCAACTTTATCGTGCTTATTGTAATATCATTACAAAGTGTTGAATAAAATAATAAAGAAATTTTTTAGCCAAGTATTTCCTAAACGAAGCCCAGTCTGAAAAAAAATTATTCTTTGTTTTATGTTTAGAATTCGATTTTACATATGACCTTTCATTTTGGCTGTCCAGTTACCAAACACCCTGTATATTAAAGCCCATACTAGAAATTTAGCTAAAAATATATAATATATTTAAAAATATTACAAATTTTACTTCCAAATTTGATCTAAAAAATTCATTAGATCTTATAGATAAAATAAAAGATAAAAAACTATACCAACAACGGTATTTATCTAGAATTAATCTCTTATCTAGCTCATTATGTATTTTCTCCAAATTAGCTAAATAATCGATGGATCTCCTGCATGACAACAGAACGAACCAAACACATGCACTTAAACGTAATGATTTATCGTCCATGATGGAAGACCATTAAATTTATAATAGAACAACATATCATACCTACATAAATGCTGTCCCAGTAGCATTTCTATAGCAGGACAACTTTGTCGGTTGTCCTTAAAATAAACGAGTTCCTACTTATTCCAAGGCAAACTTATTATATTCTTTTGTGCAACAAACAATATTGGTGTGTGGTTGCTAAGTGAAACAATTGCTAACGAGTACACAAAGCAGTTAAAATTAAATCGAGTCCAACTGTTAGTTTAGGCTGAATTTTACAAGAGAACGTGCCTTCAAATATTTATATTTAATCGGAAATAAAAGTTCCCGTGGGAGTCGTTTCCAGACAAGTTCTTTTCAGGAGTTGTTTGACTTTCTTTAACTTCCTACGAATGAAAAGGAAATTTTTATTTTTGTTCGCGAAAATGAAATCTATTATTACAAATAACTGTTCGTCTCTCAATCCTTGTTTGACTCGATGACGTATGATCAACTTATATGGACAAGGCCCAAATTTCGAGCGTTTAAGCAGAAAAACCTGTTAAGAGTAACGTCCTACGTGGGTATTTTAAATAAAACTTATACTGTAATGCAAATACAGCGTGAAATAAAAAATAGCAACATTTTATTTTTGCAAAAAATTACCTAGCTATTCAACTAACATAAGTCATCTTAATCATGTCTCGCTTCCCAGTTCCCACGTCTCCTCCTCTGCTCCAACATTTCCTTCGGTCTTCACTTTCCGAATATCTTCCACTTCTCATGTCATTTCCAAGTCTAAACCTTGCCACCCTTGCCATCTTCTGTTCATTTCACTTCTTCTGTAAATATCTAGCCACTGTTATATCTGGATTGTCTTATTTTTTCTTCTTTACTCTGTTCCTGTATCTACCCATCTCTTTCTTCTATTTCTTTAACTAAGTTTCATCCTATCAGTCTTCTATTCTGTACTTCTGCTACCGCCTATCCTACTTCCTAATAAAATTTCTCCCCACCTTCTTCCCACTTCGATGGATCTCTTCCTCCCTTCCCCATTTCTACCCAACAGTTTTGCCAGCTCAATACCGCATCTCCCTCTTAACTTTTCCTCATACTTCATCGCTCTTTTACCTGCTCTCGTTCCCAGATTATCTCTTTTTGTTCCTCCTCTTACCATACACACCAGGGCCATCCACTCTAGGTTGAGGCACTAACGTACTAATGGACGTGGTACAATTCAACTTTGTTTAGACATGCAAGAGAAACTAGATACTTTGCATCTGAAATATAGATTAAACAAAAATGTATGTTTGATTATGGTCTTCAAGCGTGACTTCATCTTTAAAATCCACCTTCGGCAATAACAACTAGATTCGCGCACGATTGCATCTGCCAGGGCACAGATCTTCAGGCTTAATAATTCCCTAACATCATATAATTAGAAGTCGACTTCGAAAGAGGTGACCGTCGCCCACGCTCACAACTGCAAGGCTTCCACATTACCTCCACGACTCCCTACCTATCGAAACACACCTGTGACTGTGACGTGTTCCATAGAAAGAGTGAGTGTTCTTGGCCGATGCACGTCGCCAAGCACGGAGCAAATAGCGACATACAGCCAGTTCTTGTGGGGCCAGTGGTCTATGCGGCGTATTGGTTGGTAGTAGGTGTTTTGGTTTAGTACTGTGTGCGCGCAGTCTTTTGTCCCGCGAGTGGATGTGATCCTGTGTTTTATGTGATTTGGATACTACCTGAGGCCGGTAAGGTACAACATGTTTGTAAGAAGTATGTGCCTTGTGATTGTTTGGAGTTGCGAGGTTATAAATGAAAGACTGAAAGAAATAATGAGATATTAATTGATGTAATAGGTTGAGAGGTCGCTTGCGTAGGAGCGCGTTGGATTGTTTTCTTGCCTTTTAAAGACACAGATTTTAATTGCAGCACTAAGTACTTACACTGAGCAAATTCATTTATGCATATCAATTACCGTTAAAGAGCATCATGAGTGTAACCTTTTGTTACCGCAGAAATGTTTCAGTCTACACTTCAAAGTTCTTTCCGTGAGGGTCTTTGGGATATTCCCAAGGTAGCATTCAGAATGTCAGCAGAAGAGTTCAAATGGGAAGTGAAATAATGGGACATTAAAAGAATAGGATCAGTGAGTCATCAAGGTACTTCAAATCCCATATCGTGCTGAAGGAGATAAATGTTATAGGTTATAGCTTGATCTAAGCAGCCTTCTTTCTTCATTGAGGACCCTCAGTCTTCCATGGCATACTTTGCCAAGGCCTTCCATTCTTATCAAAAATTCATTGTCCTTCCTAAGTCCTGAATTTGCCCCCCCCCCCCCCTGCCCAACAATTTTCTCATTTGTTTTTCCAAAACTCTTCCCTCTCGTTCTCCCAACTTTTCTGACTATTCTTATTTTGATTGTATAATATACCAAGAAACTTCTGATACCCTGATACCAGAAATTAAGAATAATGTCTTAGTGCATTTGCCCAAAATTTCTACAAAGAATGTCTTGATCCATCAACAATTTCGGTTAAATAAATAACCCACGAACTGATCAAATATTGATTTTGATTAATATATCTGCCCCTAACTGCAAATAAACGTCTTTAGCTCAAGAATAAACAGAACTGAAAGCGCGTTTCGTACACAGACTACATGCATAAAGAGGTAAACTACTAGAAACAGATAGTGTTTACAGTTACGTAATTTAGCACTGAGATAATTTAAAACAAGCAGAATTGTAAAGTGCTGCTGCATTTCTATGTTGCTGATAAAATTTTACTGCGCGATCGGGAATCTTAACGGTAAATACTTTCCAGGAAATTGCTCTCAAGTTGCATGTTAATAAATTATTTATTGTACTAAGTATGCGCTATAGATTGCTTGCATTACATAAACGTTGGTTATTTTCTTACAGAAATAAGTAAGTCTATACAGAATAGAATGGAAAATGGCCTATATTGTTTCGTGTAAGACCAGCAGGATAACTTGCCGAAAATATATATTGTCCCTTATTTAAAAAAAATGTTGTGATCAATATCGGGTGGGGATTTAGTGTCTAATCGGTTCATATCTCTGGTACTACTTAAGATATCAAAATTTAATTTTATGTGGGGGACGACAAGGAGCATTTGGTAAAATTATTTATGTATATACAGGGTAAATACGACCCTATAAGAGAGTGACACTTCCGCTTTTCAATTTCACGATTAATGGCATTTTTATTGTACGCAACATTGAGTAAAACATTTTATATGTTAACACGCCTTAGACAACTTAAGAATTGAAAAGAAAGTGTATTGCGCAAGAATAAAAGCTTGAAAGTAAAATTTTAAACAGCAAAGTTATGTCAAAAAGAGTGTTGGAAAAGCGAGGAAACGTAGCGGTGCAGATGATGTATAACTTGAAGCATTGCCATAAATAAAAAACAAGTTTTTTTTTGTTTATTCAGCTTAATAAATTCCTAACGTTTTGTTGCGATTACTCTCTAACAGGAACTGTTAAAGGAAAGAATCAACAGTCTTTAATGTTATAGAAATTCCGTTATGTATGGAAGGTATTCTAAAAATTACACAAATACCCTATCAGAGAACCAGTATAAAGTGTATAAGTACTCACAACATTCTAGACGCTTTATCTAAATCTTTAATTATTTGTGCCGAGTATGGGAACACTTAATTATTAGTATCTGTACGTTTATGTAATGATAGGTGCTATAATTATGTTATCTGGTTCAATCTATTGTTACACCTGCATGTAAAAGTAGCTCTGGTAAATGTAAATTTGATTTTTAGACTAACAAGAACGAAATAACAAGAGATCTCGATTACACTTTTCTTTATACTTTTTTAATAAATCATCATCATAAGGTTCTCAGTCTGAAGACTGGTTGGATGCGTACCTCCACTCTTTTCTATCCTGAGCTAACCTACGCACTTCCCTAAAAGTAGAACATCCTACATCCCTAACTATTTGAGAGCAGTAGTCTAATCTAGGCCTACCCCTACCTCTTTTTATTCCTATCTCTGCCTCTAGTATGTCGCGAACTATTCCTTCGTGTCTTAGAAGGTGTCCTACCATCCTATCTCTCCTACTCTTTATTGTTTTCCATACCTTTCGCCTTTCCCCAACTCTTTCTAATACTTCCCTATTGCTAACCTTATCTATCCACGGTATCTTCATCATGCGTCTGTAACACCACAGTTCAAACGCTTCTACTCTTTTTCTATCCGCTTCTCCTATTGTCCAAGTTTCGCACCCGTATAATGCCGTACTCCATACATACGACTTTAAGAGTCTCTTCCTAGTCTCTATATTAACCGTTCTCGAACATAACAGTTGTTTCTTTTTGTTAAACGCAACTCGTCCCTGCGCCATTCTTTGTTTTATATCTTTAGTGCTCCTACCGTCTTGGGTTATTTTACTTCCTAAGTAGCAGAAATCCGCGACCTCCTCTATCTTCTCATTTCCTATTTGTATTTCAATTTTAGTTCTATTTTCACTCCATCTACATACCAAAATTTTAGTTTTCTTTTTATTGATTTTCATGCCGTAGCCCTGTGTCAAAACTGCTTCCATTTCATTCAAAGCCGCTCCTAATTCTTCTTTGCTAGATGCTAACACTGCTATATCATCCGCAAATCTGAGCATGTTAATAGTTTGGCCCTGTACATTGATCCCTGAGGCTGTTCTTTCCTTAACAATATTAATCGCATCTTCGATATATAAGTTGAAAACTAGAGGTGACAATGCACATCCCTGTCTCACTCCCTTCCGGATATCTACTTCCCTTCGTTCCTGCTCACATTCTATAACTGCCTTTTGCTCTTTGTAGAGATTATGTATTATTCTTCTGTCCCTGTATTTCATCCCTACCTTTCTCAGCACTTCGAACATCTTCCCCCATTTTACGTTGTCGAAGGCTTTTTCTAAATCTACAAATCCTATATATACGCTCTTTCTCTTTTCTATCGTTTTTTCTATAATTACTCGTAAAGCTAGAATGGCCTCGCGCGTTCCTCTATTTCGTCTAAATCCGAACTGATCTTCTCCTAATATCTCTTCCGCCTTTTTCTCCATCCTCCTTTGCACAATTCTAGTTAAAATTTTTGACGCATGGGAAGTTAAACTGATAGTTCTAAAATTTCCGCATCTATCCGCGCCTTTCCTTTTTGGCAAAGCTACCATGATGTTCAGTTTGTAATCCTCTGGAATCTCGCCTGTCAGGTATATGCGACTAACTAATTTAAATAAACGATCTATTACCTCTTGACCTGCGCACTTTAAGATTTCTGCCTGCAAGCCATCTATACCTGGTGCTTTATTATTCCTTAAACTTTTTAGTGCTAGCTCAAACTCTTCTCTCATTATAGGACTCCCTAGGTTATCCCCCTCTACACTGCTTTCGCTTTCTAATATATCTTGCACTTCCTGTCCCGCATATAAGTTTCCTAAATATTCTTTCCACCTATCTGCCTTTTCCCCGCTTCCGATTAGGATATCTCCTGCCTCATTTCTAATGTTTTTGGTACTAGATCCAATTTCTCTAAAATTTCTCCTAATTATTTTATATGCTTCATCAGTCTTTCCTATTTCGAACTTATTTTCCACTTCTTTGCATTTATCATCGATCCATTGCTCTTTCGCTTTCCTACATTTCCGAATAATTTCCCACTTGATCGCCTTATATCTTTGTTTCCCTATTTCATCTAACCTATTTTTATATTTGCGCCTTTCCTCTATTAGACTCACAATATGTTTTGTTATCCAGGGTTTCCTACTTTCATTCTGTTTATGACCCAAAATATCCCTAGCTGAGGAAACTAAACTATTTTTAATGCAATTCCATTCTTCCTCTATGTCCCTAACAATATTTTCGCCCGCGCCCTTTAGTACTTCGTTTGTCTTTTTCTCGAACTTATCGCGCGTATCATCATCTTTTAGTTTCTCTGGGTCAAGATACCTTCTTCCGCTTCGTTTTTTCAAAATCTTAAATTTAAGATTGGCCTTCATAACGACTATATTGTGATCACTATCTATATCTGCTCCTGGATAACTTCTACAATCCCTAACTTGATTTCTAAATCTTTGCCTAACAAGAATGTAATCTATTTGATATCTCCCTAGGTTTCCTGGCATCTTCCACGTGTAGCGTCTCCTAACATGATGGTGAAATAGAGTGTTCGCGACCGTTAAGTTATGTTTATCGCAGAACTCTATCAGTCTCACTCCCCTATCGTTCCTATTGCCTAATCCAAAGGGACCAACTATTCCGCCCTCTCGCCCTGTGCCTACGACTGCATTGAAATCTCCTATAATTATTAAATTTTCGTGTCCTCTCACAAAATCTAGCACATGTTCAATATCACTATAAACTGCCTCTACGACCTCATCACTGTAGTTAGAAGTGGGCATATATACCTGTATTATTACTGTTTTTACAGGTTTCGAATCTAACCTAACCATAACTACCCTGTCACTTTGCTGTAAGAAATTTTCTACATTCTGCCCTACTTTTTTCCGCATAACAATTCCTACTCCCGAATTTCCTCCTACAGATCCTGTGTGTATTACTCTAAAATCTCCGCTCCAGAAGTCTCCGGCTTCTGGCCATCGCACTTCACTAATACCTACTACGTCTAATGCTAACCTATCCATCTCAATTTTCAAATTCTCTAACTTTCCTACTTGTTTCATGCTTCTAACATTCCACGCTCCGACTCGTGAGATGTTACACTTATCATTTCTGATGACTCCCCCCGAAGCAGTCCCCGCCCGGAGATCCGAATGTGGGACTATTTTACCTCCGGAATATTTTACTCCAGAAAGTGCCATCATCATAAATTCGAAGTACGCTGTACCAGGCATATAATAATGTGGTGGTTTCCCGTTGCCTTCCACATCGCAGTAGTGTGTATCACAGTGCCATACCGACCCTCACGATCTCTGCCACTATGATTACTGAAAGAGCTGCTGCCCCCTTTCAGGGACTTGATTTAGTCTGGCTTCTCAAATAAAAACCCCTCCAATATGGTTAAACCTATGGTTCGGCTCTTTAGATCATTGAAGCGCGCAAGCCATCCCACCCGTCCCAGTATTACTAGAACTGCGTCAAGGTACAAGTCCTTTGGGTAGTTTTAATAAATACAAGCTTAAAAAATATAGCAGTTGTTGGATTTAAAGCGTTATGCAGTTGCTCTAGTTTCAAACCAGTTATGTAGATTTTCAAACTCTAATAACAACAAAATAATGCATTTTACATAAGAGATCGTTAAAAGATGTCTTCAAGCATAAATACACTAATTAATATTCATAATAAAACAAAGCAAGAACAAATAAATGAATCACATTCCTCACCGTCACAAATAACTAATTTTGCATAGATGCTACGTATTTTTCAGTTACCATAGGTATGTCTATTGTCGAATATATTTTTTATCTATTGTCCATAAAATAATTGGAGTCTAGAAAGCAAAAGTTAATTAAACGAAAATGTAGTACTGTAAGCAATATCAAGACTCTTGTAATTGGATAATATACATTCACTTTCTTCTATTTCTGTAACATAATAATAATAGCACATTCATGAATAATTACTAAATTAGAAAATTTAATTGAGTTTATTTAAGAACTTGTTTTGTTTCTATTATTTAGTACACCGCTTTAATAGGTTCCTTATGCAGCATTTTCATATGACGCAACTTCATATTAAACATATATACTATACTGAGAAATGTTAACACAATGGGCTAGTAGTCTGATTCTATCCTCTCCCCCACCTCGAATCTTTCTGTCTTTTCTACCGCGTCAACATTTACTACACAATAGTCTATTACTGATTCTCCACTTCCTCCTACATATGTATACTCCCCCTCCTCATCCCCCACAAAGTTTCCGTTCAGTATCTCCCAGCCTCGTTCCTCCGTCATCTCCAGGAGTTGCCAGCCTTCTCTATTCTCTGTTTTATCTTTCGATTTCCGCCCTTCCCACTCATTTTCCATACTACCTCCCTTCCCCCCTATTCTGGCATTAAAATCTCCTCCTATTATTAAGTTCTCTTCTTCTCTTTCATCTACAAGGTTTACGATTCGTTCTCTCATCTCTCTCATATTCATACTGTATACTGTGATTATTCTCCACTTGTTTCCATCAACAATCACTCTTCTTTCCTGTATATCCTCCTCATCTCTCATTGCCAACGGGTCCTCCCGCAATTCCGCCTTGACTCCAGTCACGATCCCACCTTTGGCTCTTCCCTTCTTCTTCTCTCTCGTAGCGTATATACATTTCCACTTATAGCCTTTAGGTAGTTTATTTCTTATCTTCACCCATTTTCCTTCCTCTATCCATGTTTCCGTTAAGCCCACCACTTCAAATTCCCTAAGATAATCCCAAAATTCCTCGTCTTTGTTCATTAGTCCAGCTACATTCCAGAAAGCTATCTTTATATTTTTCTCCACTGTCTTCTGTGCTTCCTCTGGCTTAATTTTATCTCCCGTTCTTCCTGTTCTCCCCTGTATCTCACCGTCCACTACTCCCTCAATACTCTTTGACTGCGTTAGATCATTATCTATGTATATTCTCTCCCTCAGGGCAGGGCTGCCCAATGAGCCCAAGACTGTTTACCGCTTACATAGCAGACATGGAAGAGAAACTAAAGCTGGCGCAGGCGGGAGGGGTTGTGGTAGGAAAGGAGAAAGTCTGGTCACTAGCGTATGCAGATGACATTGTGCTGCTGGCAACTGAGGCAGGGCAACTGAGACAGATGATGAAGACGCTAGAAAAGTATTTGCGCAGGAAGGGGCTGAGACTAAGCATAGAGAAGTCTAAAATCATGAGGTTCAGAAGTGGAGGAGGCCGATCTAAGACGGAAAGTTGGATGTGGGAAGGAGAAGAGATAGAGGAGGTGAAAGAATTTAACTATTTGGGTTACCGGTTTCAAAGAAATAACGAAGAGGAGGCACACATAAGGGAAACAGCAAAGAAAGCAACTAAAGCAATGGCACAAATATGGAGCATTGGGGAAAGAAGATTCGGGCACAACTTCGCGAGAAGAACAATGATGTTTGACAGCCTAATCAAACCCATGATACTGTATGGAGCAGAGATATGGGGGTGGAAAGAACAGATAAAACTGGAAAGTGTACAAGAGAGATATATGAGGTGGGTGTTGGGGCTGGAAGGACAGACACCAGGTTATATTGTGCTGGAGGAGACTAAGAGGGAAAAGTTGAGGATAGAAGCAGGAAAAAGGGCAATGAAATATGAGGAAAATGTATACGGGGAACGGAGAAAAAATTGCTAGAGGAGTGCTGGAAAGAAATGAAAAGAAACAGCGGGTCTAAGTGGGAGGCGAAAAGGAGGAAATATTGCGAAAGAAATGGATATGCACCGGAGGAGGTAGAGAGGAGGAGAGATGAGCTAGGACCTATGGCGGCGGAGATGGCCAGCAGGGATAAAGACCTGCAAACACAAGAACAGAGAGGAAAATTGGAGAAAGCAAGGTACAACCCAAAATATAAGGAGATAAGGACACAGGAGTTGCCAAAGTATTTGAGGGAAGACGGAAAGAATAACAGACAAAAAATGATAGCCAGATTTAGATGTGGAAACGAGTGTTGACAACTTTTCTGCTAAAGAGTAGAAATTTATAGTAGAGCGTGCATCCATTGGCACAAAAACAGCCGAAAAAAATCCCTGCAATTTATCGCAGCTTTCTCTCTCTAAGCTCCGGAAGAAATTTCTAAATCGTGAGATAAAAGATCGCTTGTCGTATGTTACATGCAATTCTAAACAATCGCACACGCTTAGCGTTACTGCAGGAAATAAAAATATCTGGCTTGAGTTATACAGGTTTATATACTTTTATAATCTGTGTACACGAACGTATTTGTACAGTTAAGTGTTTCTAGATTGTGTAATTGCGAATTTTCTGCACTGTTCTGTTAGTCCTGTCTGTTGGAATTTCCGTTAGATTAGTTGATCTCTTCTATTTATTGCGTAATGCGTGTATGGGTAAACACATTCAAATATATGCAAATTGTACATACACTGGACTTCAAAATTAACGCAAAATTCTATATACTTCGAACTTAAACTGAAAATCCGTGTGTTTGACAAATTTAAAGCAAACCCAAATTATGCTTTAATTTAAGTTCACATCTTCTCTAGATATTGTTAACTTGTTAGTAGTAATAAATCATATATTAACGGGAACTTCTACAAGTAGAAAACCAGAATGTCTTCACTAATGAAAGCCTTTTTGTAATTTATAGGTCTCTAATGAAGCAATAAAACATAACTTTTTACAACAATCAAGTATGCGCTGAAAAAGTTCGTCGGCTCTGCTATCGTTGATATCTCCCAGATCTGTGGACGCGTAGCGGTTCTCATGCTGAGGTCACAGTTAAATTTATCAACGAATTCATTAAATTGTTTGTTTCTGCAGTTAAATTGTGTGGGTTAAATGTCAGGAACACTGTTTAGAAAGTTGCATTTGCGTTTGTAAATGAGTTTAGAATGCATAATATTGATGATCAGATTATCTAATTCTTTTTTACACGTAAAAAATGTGCAAGTCAGTTATACTGCCTATTATAGCAATATACGTTTTATTATAATACCTATAGATTAATAATATGCCATCATAGGAAATGAACATGGTTATAACTACATAGAATTAAAAAAATATAGCTAAATAGGTATAGGTATACAGTGTATAAAATAATATAGGTCTTAGTTATCAACTAAGTTAAGCTATAAATTCTCAAACTTCAACATAACCAGCTATCAACTGTGTTATTTTAAATGGAACTTCCCGTATATTTGTGTATTTTTGGATTCCGCATTGAATTTTGAACAACTTTTGCTAACGGTTTGTATACACTTATCTTTTTTAGCTTCCTAGATTATGATGAATTTCTACAACTTTAATCGACGATATCACTCGTGAAACCGAAACAACACATTCATCTCGTCCTTCGGACTCGTTGAATCTGCAGTTCGGCTTCAGCTCGTAGATATGCTCGTATGCGTATGCGCGGATCTGAGTAGCATGCATTAATTCTTGCTCCCATTTATTCGTTATTTACTCCATAAAATCTGAAGTTTTAATTCTACAAAGTGACTATTACATAGTGTTAGTGATTGTTTTTCCAATTTTTCTTTGTTTTGAACTGGCCATACATAAATCGAGTCGAATCTTTTGTTATAAACATGGGCTTTACAAGGCAGCAAATTATTGATATCGAGGATGTCATTTCCACGGCCCTGGGTAAAGAAGAAGTGGTAAGAAATCTCACAAAAACAATAACCGAGTGCGTGTCGATGGCGGTAAAAACTGCGCTACAGGAAGTAAATAACAAAGTTGACAGGCTGGAAAGAGAAATTTCTGAATTGAAGAAGGATAACACTAGCCTTGAAAAGAAAAACGAAAATAAATGCGATCAGCTGGAACAGTACACAAGGCGAAACAATTTAAGAACTTTCGGTGTTCCAGAGGGTGCAAAGGAGAATTGTGAAACTATGATGTTGGAAGTTTTTTCTAAATATCTTAAAATTGATCTACCCCAGTTTGCAATTGAGAGATGTCATCGTGTTGGAAAGAAAACTGCCACAAATATTCCCAGAGCCATTATAATTAAATTTTCTAATTACAAATTTAGAGAGATGGTTTTTCGTAATAAAAAGTTACTAAAGGGAACTAATCTGGTGATAAAGGAGGATCTGACTGGTATTCGATCTGAACTGCTCAACAGTGCCGCAAGAAGATTTGGAAAGACAAATGTATGGACATGGGACGGAGTCATTTTTATTAAATTGCCAAGGGGAATCTTTAAAATTTCCTCCTTAGGCGAGTTAGCCGATCTTCAAGAAAGCTAGTTATATCTTCCTTGGACCGATATAATTTCTCGGGGAGCTGGAGTATTCGTCTGCGGGTTCTTATCTGTACTTTTCCTTTTTTCTCTCTTTCTGTTTTATCTTGAAATATGTTTAATTGTTTAAAAATTTGTCACCTAAATATAAGATCAATTTTACCTAAATTTGATATTTTTCAGGAACTTGTTCGTGGTTCTGGGTATGACCTTGTTGCTGTAACAGAGACGTGGCTTGATGATTATTCAGCAAAGCTTATCAATTTAGCTGGTTATAATTTCATCTATAAAAACAGAGACACTCGTGGAGGTGGTGTAGGTATTTTCCTTCGACAAAATATAGCTTATAAACTTATTGAAATTGCTTCCGGCTCTGTTGAACAAGTATGTATTTCTATTGTCACTAAGTCACATCATTTTATCTTTTGTGTTCTATATCGACCCCCTAAACTTAATATTGTTGATTTCCTTAATGAATTTGAAAATCTTATAATGGTGTGTCTGCCGGTTTGTGAGAGCATTGTTGTTATGGGCGATACTAATGTTGACTTGCTTAACTTGGATAAGGGTGATGTGACTCTATTTGGTGAGACTCTTGAGATGTTGGAACTGCAACAGTTAATTACAGAGCCCACACGTGTTACTCAAAACTCAGCGAGTCTCATTGACCATATTATTACATCTGATCCGGAATTGATTAATGATCCGACTGTGGTTAGTATTGATATTTCGGATCACGACTTAATACAGTGCAATGTTTTGGTGAAATCCCAAAGAGTTGTCCCTTTTACTTATACATATAGATCCTTTAATAACTTTGATTTGGTTCAGTTTCAGCATGAGCTTGAAGTGAGTAACCTTAATAACCATTCTTTATATCGAATCGATTGAAGAGAAAATTTCCTTTTTTAATAATTATGTTATGGAACTGATTGATAGACATGCACCTTTGAAAACAGTCAAAATTACTAACAATCATTCTCCTTGGATGACTGACAACATCAAGTTCTTAATGTCTTTAAGAAACAAAGCCAAATCTAAGTTTAAAACAACAAAATTACCCGTCCATTGGGAATATTTATAAATCACTTCGAAATTTCATGACGTTAGCTGTCAAAAATGAGAAAAGAGCTTATATGAACTTTAAACTAAAAAATAGTAAACCAAGTGATAATTGGAAGTTTCTTAGAAGGTTGCATGTTATTGGTGTTAACAGGAAGCCCGCGATTCCTGACTCATTATGTGATGTAGATACACTCTGTGAATTCTTCACTGATTCTACAACTATTTCAAACACCAGTGTATCTGATTCTATCGCATTTTATAGTAACAACACCAAAACACATTTCGATTCATTATTTAATTTCCAACTGGTTGATGCCGGCACTGTCATTCACATAATTGGGAATATGAAGGTGACGTCTCCAGGTATTGATGGACTTACCTTGAGGATCATCAAATTGTGTTGTCCTTTTATTATCGATTTCCTTGTTCACATAATTAATTCCTGTATCTTGTCGAACTATTTTCCTAATATGTGGAAACAAGCCATAATTATCCCATTTCCGAAAATCACAACTCCTACTGAAATGAAACACTTACGCCCCATCAGCCTTTTGCCCTGCCTTTCTAAAATATTTGAAAAAATTATGTGTTGCCAACTTCAGGATCATTTGACAACTTATAACATTCTACCTACCTGTCAATCTGGGTTTTGTAGGAACTTTAGCTGTACTACTGCCTTACTAAACGTGACTGATGACATTCTGCGAGCTACTGACCGGGGACTATTAACTATTTTAGTGTTACTTGACTTCACCAAAGCGTTTGACACAGTAAATCATTCACTTTTGATCTCTATTTTACATTTTATTGGCATGGACATGTCAGCTATTCATCTTATTAAAAATTATTTGTCAAATAGATCTCAACGAGTTAGAGTGTGTGGTAGTTCATCTGATCCACTAGTTGTCACCTCGGGAGTTCCCCAGGGATCTATCTTGGGGCCACTTCTTTTTACGGTGTACACTAATAATTTAATACATAATATTCGTTTCTCCAGTTCTCATGTATACGCTGATGATACTCAACTATATTACAGTTTCAAACCTTCCGAGTTCTCTGCAGCAATCAGTAAGATTAATACAGATCTAAAGTACATTGCTATTGCTTCCGAAAGACATTCTTTGATTATTAATCCTGCTAAATCAACGGCAATTATTTTTGGAAATAAAAAACTTTGCGAGACGTTTGCGAGACGATGCGAGATAGATTTTCATTGTTATCTGCATGCTTGTTCCACAAAATAATTATTTTTAAGTCTCCCCCCTACTTGTATAATAAGGTGACCTTTCGAACCGATGTACACAATATAAATGTGCGATTTAGAGGGTCCTTATCTCCACCTATCCATCGTACATCATTGTTCGAGAGGTCATTTTCTTGGAACATTTACAAAGTTTATAACAAATTACCATCTTGTGCGAAAGTGTCCAATGTTAGGCGGTTTAAGGAATGTCTGCGCCACACTCTCCTTTACAATCGAAGTCTCAATCTTGGTTTATAGTTGGATCCTATGCGAGGTCGTATCTGGTGCTACTTATAAGATTATCCTTTTCTTTTTTTTATCTTCTATTATGTTATTATATTATATTATTATTGAATTTCATATTTTTTGTATTACCATTATATATTTCAAAATTCTCGGATTTGTGTTGCTTGTTTAGTTCTTAATTAACAGGGTTTAAGTGGTAGAACAGGGAATGCCCTTTGGGCATTTATCTGAACTTCGCCCTGAGATTTGCAGTATTTTTCTTTTTTGTTTGTTTTTTTCTGTCATGCTTGTATTGCAAATTGCAAATAAAGTTACTATTATTATTATTATTATTATTATTATATCATCGATGATAATCATAGCACTTGTTATATTACCTGACATTTAAGTGACATTGACGCCAAATATTTAAATAGGTAAGCGTCTTCTGCGGGAGGGTAAATTATTTTTGAACTGTATGAAATATTTCAGTGGCAAAATAATTATCCCTGAGGATTCAAAAGCATATTTTCTGAGATGATACATTTTCATTATCATTCCATCATAAAAAGCTCCCTCCAATTACGAATAATCATCAGGGGTTCACCTTCGTGCCTAACACAAAGCTTCCGTCTCTCCATAGGCGATTTGATCTGAAACGAAAAGGATATTGCAGGTTACTAACGATGAACAAAAACATTTGAATCCGTTCATCGAATGCAACAAGTCAAGAGGAACGCATTACGTAACGAGAGATTATAATTACACTCTTTTTGTTCTCATCATACTACGATCACAGAATCATAAAGAATTATTGTGTAAAAAGAATTCATATTAATATTCAGGCACATTTTTATTCGTAGGTACTCTATAAACCTACTGAAAAATTTAATGCATAAAGGTGAAACCAATTTCATTCAAATACGACGAAGTAGGCTTGATAAACAGTTGCAGAATACAAGTGTCGAATTATTTCATAGCCTACTTATTTTACTGCGACTCTGTGCGGAACGAAGCATAAGGCTGTTGCATTTTTGTAAAATAAATTTTGTATAACGAGCCACAATCAAAACAGTTTACTATAGTTTGCAGTATAAATTGTTCTATTATGTTAGTGTAACAAAGTAATAACGTGTCTCCCACGGATTTTCTTCAATTGGAATATCTCATTACGAATTCAGTTTTAAGATAATTGTGATATTACTGCTAGGTATTACACATTTTTGTTTATACAAATGTTATTGTAATATGAATGTTTTTCTAACGTTTGACTCTCAGCGCTGGTATATTTAAGAGAATATATTTTCCTTTATGGAATTTCTTTTTTCGTTTTTGCATTTATTATTGTATGGATTTTAGATTTTATTTATGCGAGTATGCGTGGAATGCAGATCTTTGATTTTTTATGTATTTTGTCATTTTGCCCGCGTTTATTTACAGTCATTGTTGATTATGTCTTGAGAGTTTGGTATAATGTAGTGCCTTTCGATTTCTTTTAGGCTCTTAAAAATTTATGTACCAAGTTGAGTTGAGAATTTATATAGTGATATGTACCACATTTATGTATTTTTAAATATGGTGCGGCACTTGTTCCATACTTGTTCCATTATTTTTTCTTGCTTGCTGAGCTAGTGTTAATTTAGTTTTAATTTGCTTTGAGTAGTAGTTTTTGCAGTATCGCCTTGCACCTTCTTCTTACTATATTACTTTTAGTTCTTGTCCGGCACTTTGACTTTTGCTTAATTTACGTATTTTTGTTTAGCTTCACTTAATAATATAACTTGCTACTATCTTTATTCTGTATTGCTGTATTTACTTAGTTAATATTTTTATGCACGTACTGAGACACCATGATTCTGGGCCTAGTCATTTTTTTTTAATTTAATTTTTTTAATTTATTTATATGTGATACATAGGTTTATGCTCTTGTATTACTCGCTTGACCATGCGTAATACCACATTTAAGCTGGGTCACATTAATTCTCGTTCTCTGTTGGGTCACCTTAACCAGATTAAGTCGATTGTTCGCGATTCTGACATGCTAACTTTGTCGGAGACGTGGCTGCCGCCGGCTATCGCTGATCATCGGATTCTTGTTGACGGGTACAGTTTTGTTCATTTGGATAGACCTACCCACGCTGGCGGGATTGGAGCTTACATTAGAAATGGCATTACTTACAAGCATTTGACTGGTTTGGATCTTGTCGCCGTTCATGTTGAATGTATGTTCGTTGAGGTTCGAATGGGCTCTATTAAATTTGTCGTTGGTGTTTATTACAGACCTGATAAGAATTTTGCAGAGTCTTTGAGTGTTTTTGATGACTCTATGCAGCATCTCACCGTTGCTTATGATCAGGTGTTCTGTCTTGGTGACTTCAACGTTAATATGATGGATGTAACCAGTTACCGTACTTCGCAGCTGCTTGACATAGCGGATCCAATTGGTATGTCTCAACTGATCTCTGAGCCTACAAGGGTTACTAGCAGTTCGATGTCGCTGATTGATTTGATTTTTACCAATTCTACATGTTCCATGTCTTCTGGTGCTTTAACTTCCGAGATAGTAGCGGATCATTTTTTAGTTTTTTGTAATATTAAATTTAGAGCCAAGCGACCATATGCCATTAGACGAACTTACAGGAATTTTAGCAACTTTGATCTGCATCTTTTTACTGATCATTTGGTAGCGGTGCCTTGGGAGCATATTTACGGTTTTGATGACGTGGATTCCAAGATTGCTTTCTTGAATGAACATCTCCTGGCATTGTATAATATTCACGCTCCACTCAAAACTTCTATATTTCGAAAGCCAAAAGCTCCCTGGCTTACTCAGACCATTAAGGAGATGATGTCGATTCGCGATGGTGCCTTGAGGAGGTTTAAAGCTTCGGGAGTCCCTGCTCATGGTGTTTTCTACAGATCTATTCGGAATTTTACTACTCGTGCGATTAACAGGGAGAAAAAGGCATATTTGGAGTTCGTTGCCCGTAATTCTTCTTCTGGTGATCTCTGGCGGGAGCTTGGCCGTATGAATGTTCACAGTGGGCGCACATCTGGTGCACTGCCTCCACACCTTTCTGACCCAAATCAGATTAATGACTTCTTTGTGAATTCTATTGAACAACTGGATATTCCCCTTCACTTGCTTAATTCCTATAATAATTCAATTAATTCTAATGTTAGTACCTTACTGAATTTTAGGGAAGTTACTGAGTTGGAGGTTCTACATATTTTAGAGAACATCAAATCTTCCGCCTTTGGTGCTGATGGAATCAATTCTGTAATGCTGGTTTTGTGTTGCCCTTTTCTTTTGCCTTTTCTTACCCACATACTTAACTTTTGTTTATCTTCTTCAACATTTCCCGGTGCATGGAAAAATGCTCTTGTCTTTCCCCTTCCCAAGATAGGTAATCCGTCTGATTTCAAGGATCTTCGTCCCATAAGTATTCTCCCCACTTTGTCTAAAATCCTTGAGCGTGTCATTAGTCGCCAGCTTCTCGATTTTATTGAGGTTAATGAAATTTTGCCCGGGGTGCAGTCCGGTTTTCGCGCGGGATTTGGTTGCAGCTCGGCTTTGTCTCTTATTATTGACGACATTATTTCCGCCTCTGATAGTAAAATGTTGACTGTTTTAATTTTGTTGGACTTCTCCAAGGCATTTGATACTATCAATCACAAGTTACTTTTGGCTATTTTACACTTCAACGGCCTTGGGGAGGGAGCAATTTCTCTGTTTCGAAACTATCTTCAGAAACGTACTCAGTGCGTGTCTTGTGCTGGTTTGAGTTCGACTCCTCTTAGTATTGTGTCGGGTGTGCCTCAGGGGTCAATACTCGGTCCTTTGTTGTTCGCGATTTACACGGCGCAGATTGGTTCCTATATTAAGCATTGTAAATTTCATTTATACGCGGATGATACGCAGCTGTACTACTCCTTTAATCCTAAACATTTACATCAGTCAATGAATAACATTAACTCTGATCTGGCTGGCATTGTTGCATTCTCTGGAGACCATGGTCTAAAGCTTAATACCAGTAAGACACAGATGACACTTTTTGCTGGTAAGAATTGTAGGCAGAATGCTCTGCTTTCTCTTGATGTTAGAATTGATGGCGTTTCTTTAAATTTTAGCGATACCGTTAAAAATTTGGGTCTTGTTATTGATCACAATCTTAGGTTTCGTGAGAATACTAATAAATTAATTCGCTGTGCTTTCGCATCGCTAAAGTACCTATATTCGTGTAGACAATTTTTGAATATTCAATTGAAAAAGTTGCTTTGTGAAACTCTAGTTCTATCTCATTTTAATTTTTGTGATGTTGTCTACTCCTCATGTTTATTACAAACTGATGTCTTGCGTATCCAGAGAGTGCAGAATGCTTGCCTTCGCTTTATTTATGGTATAAGAAGGGGTCATCACATTTCGCATAAGCTTCCTGATGCTGGTTGGCTTAGTATGTCCAATAGGAGATATTTTCATTCTTTGTGTTTTTATTTTAAAATTTTAGTCACACGCAGGCCTCCTTACTTGGCTATTAGGTTGAGGTACAGAACAGATATTCATAATTTAAACACCCGGTTTCGGAGTCTCTTAGCTCCTCCTAAGTTTAGGACTGAGTTGTTTAGGCGCAGTTTTTCGTATATGCTACCGAGACTCATGGGTGAGCTGGAAGTGTCTTGGGAGTCCTGTTCTGTGGGGGGTTTTAGACGGCTGGTCAGGCGACATGTGTTTGAGGCTCAGTGTCTTGGTGCTTCTTAGTTGATTTTTAATTGCTTGTTTTTTTCTCAAGTCATAGGTGCTAGATTTAAATTACTCCCTTTCCTTGCAGGCGATACTGCTCAGACTTAGGTTTTGTTTTTTTTAGGCTTAAGTGGAAGAGCATTCCACCTGCTTTTGTGGGTGGGATGATCTTAGGCCTCATTGGAGGGTGATACTGTTTTTTTCCTTAGTTGCTATTGTTTGTAAAAAAATTTATTACCTTGCCAATAAAATCTATTATATTATTATTATTATATATATATTCATAACGAGGGCAGTTGTGACACATCTCACATTTTGCAAAATATACAACAAAAGAATGCATAGGGTTTTTCAAAAGCGAAACCATTTTTGAAAATATTTGAGGCCTAAATTTTAGGCCAAATATTTATACAAACTTATTTTGATGAATACCTACTTCACGCTGCTTGAGTGTATTGTGTACTCCAACTGACTACCAAACATATTTTACCACCAGAAATACTCTTTCATATTCAGTTATACACTATACCGATTTTTTGAAAACAAATGATGTGGCCCACAATCTTGGGTATTTTCTTAAAATCTAATTTTATTGTTGTTCTGGTCTAGGTTTGAATGTTAACTGTAACTAAATTTTCTTACCAAATACACTCAACCGCAGAAATTTCTCTTACTTTGTATTCACGGTCGCAAGACTTCGTTTACAGCGTTTGACGTAGTTCACTGCAATATCCGATGACGTGAGAGGACAAGCAAAAGCATTCCTGCTTGACGTAGGACGAGAGACCCGTTTAAGAATTTAGGTTTTCTTATTTGTTGGAAAATAGAGTTCCAGAAGATGTCAAGTAACCAAGCAGAAAATGGAAATTTTCGGGGAACTTAATTGTTCTCTTTATATGAAAACAGTGAATTTGAGAAGTTCAACTGAAGTTTTAAAATGCAGTAAATCAATGGTTACTCGTGATTTTTTTCGCGGTTCGTTAGCTCTGCTAGCGACGTTGCCTTTACGAAATTCAGAAGTGAGGGAGAATGAAAAAGACAAGATCGATACTACAAATCCTGAAATATTTAAACTCGTACCCGAAAGTATAAATTTGTCACAATTATTACTACCATTTTCTAGTTGAAAATCGAAGCTTTCATAAAATTGTTATTTTTTTTCTTTCGCGTAGAAAAATCCTTTCAAATTTTATAACTGTCCCGGAACTGTAAAAGTTAAAATAGGTACGCAGAGTACAGAAATAATGGCTACCTACTAATCACGAGACTCATTAAGGATGACCACTGTAACTTGGTACATATTTTTATTCGACCTTACGCGAGAAAAAAACTATTACAGTTAGCTCTGCCTCAATTTAGTATGTCACTGTATCATTCCAAAGCCTAACGATAATTCCCTTCACGAGCACCACACAACACCATAAATTACTTTTATTTCGTAATTTACCTTGGAAATGCATTACTGGACATAAGGAAAGTAAGTAAGGTGCGTGAAGTTGGATTGACCCATCTCTCAAAGCTAAGTTTTCTCATTTGCAGCATTTAGTGCTCAATTTGTGCTAATTTGTGCTGCGGTTCCCGTAATTTGTGCTCGTCAATTTTCCGAGGTATTAATAAAACTCTAAGGGTTAATCCAACTTCACGCTGATTAACCAATCTCTAATATTCCATTTTGGTTAGTGCAGTCATTTAGTGCTCAATTTGTGCTAATTTGTGCTGCAGTTCCCGTAATTTGTGCTCGCCAATTTTCCGACTTATTAATAAAACTCTATGGGTTAATCCAACTTCACGCTGATTAACCCATCTCTAATATTCCATTTTGGTTAGTGCAGTCATTTAGTGCTCAATTTGTGCTAATTTGTGCTGCAGTTCCCGTAATTTGTGCTCGCCAATTTTCCAAATTATTAATAAAAATCTATGGGTTAATCCAACTTCACGCTGTTTAACCCAACTTTAATATTCCAGTTTGGTTGGTGCAGTCATTTAGTGCTCAATTTGTGCTAATTTGTGCTGCACTTCTCGTAATTTGTGCTCGTCAATTTTCCGAGTTATTAATAAAAATCTATGGGTTAATTCAACTTCACGCTGATTATGGCTGGGATATATCAGCTGTTATAATAGTCTATCGCCCAAAAGTGTGATTAGGATTATGCAAAATACAGTCACAATCTATAATGATTGATTTTTATCACAGCTGCAAACTCTTCAGACGGAACCTCTACAGCTTGGAATTTTCAAGGTTTTTTGCTTTAGCGGCAACCGAATAAATCTGGGAGGATTAGTCGGCGGTTCTATCTGTATTGCAGTGGCCACACTACTACTACTGTCAAACGTCCAGTTTGTTGTGCATATCGGCCAAATATGCACAAAATGAAGAGATTGCAATATAATTTTTATTCGAACATGCACGTTTAACGAAGTAACGTATCAAAACGTTCTTGGTCGAAATTAATAAGGAATAATTAACTTAAACAACCCTACTTTCTAATTACGATAAATATGTGTACAAATAGTAAAAAGGCGTCGAGTTTATGACGGATTTATGAAGGAGTTTTCAATAATTTGAGGGAGATTTATTTAAGGCGAACGAAAAATATTAGGGACTATAAAAGTACTGCGAGTCTCTAAGTTGCTCTTTTGTTGATAATTTCTTTTTATTTAACGCCATATCTACTTTAATTTCAGAATGGTGTTGGAATAAAAATGTGTCTACATGTCCTATTTTTAGTTCTCAAATTCCGCACCCTTAACCCTCCTCTAATATTCCAGTTTGATTGATGCAGTCATTTAGTGCTCAATTTGTGCTAATTTGTGCTGCAAGTCCTCTGAAATTTTGCTCCAATACGGCCGGATGTGCGCATTACTTAATATCGGTAAAATGACGTTTAAGTACATCGTTGTCGGCTAGTGACGCCAACGGTTTCTGTGGGTGTGCGGGTATCGTACAGAACTGCCATTTTGTTCTCCTACGGCTAGACGAGTTCTGCTCCCGTACGGGTTTGGTATATTTTGCTTGTTTTTACATAATCTTTTTTCCAAAAAATGCGTGTGTCTGGTGCGAGGACAACTAAATGGTCTGTTTCAAAAATCCGTTCTCTCAGCTTTAGTTTTTTTTACACCTCCAAAATGCAAATTGTGTTAACATTTTGTAATGCGCATACCCGAACGTCTTCGAACAGAATTTCAGGGGACCGACGGCCTGAGCAGTAGTCACTCCCTATAAATAATGATTTAATTTGAATGCTATAAACGAACCCTTAAGACAATTTTAAAGTATTATTTCCAAATAAGTAATTAAAGGTTCTCTCACATTTGGCATTCAAATAAATAGAAATATGCATATTAGCTTAAACCTAATGTAAACCACAAACAACTTACTGCTTGTTCATAACTACCTAACCTACGCCGGAGTTATATATGTCGTAGCCACATGGTGTAATCGGACATTTCACGAAATGTCTGAACAGATGATGTAATCTTTGAAAATTTGACATTTGCAATTAGTAAGAAGTCACAGTAAACTGATCGAGTGATGGCGAGCGGTGGGGGTGCGCACTAGACGTAGTTGCACTCTGCATCACCGCCTTCGTTTAGAATTATAATAAGGTACCCATATCAGTGGCGTAGCGTCTAGTTTACGGTTCTGCTCGTATTTACGGAAGTTTGTAAAATGTCATTCACTATTAACTGTGTTATTCACAGTCAAGCACGAGAATATTTGTTTATCGTGTGTTCAATTACTTTAAGAATTTAAAAAGTGAGACGGACACATTGGCAGATATTAAAATTAAGACATGGGAAGTGATGGGTATTTCGGTAAGGAGCATCGAAAGAAGGGGGGGTAGAGCACGAAACAAGGGTGAAGCAAAGTTTTCAACTCCAAGGAAGAATCGTCCAAGAAAAAGAACAATTACAGATCTGCCAGAGTACGAAATGTGCAATATTCGACAAATAATTTACGAATTCCACAAAACGGAAGGGTTAAAACCAGAAATTAAAAGAAGAATTAGGTTGGAAGGTATGCAATGATTCGCTCGGGACAATTTTGGGTAAAATGGGATTCAAATGGCGACGAACCCAAAACAGCAAAAGAGTGTTAACTGAGAAGGATGACGTGAGAGCTCTCCGAATATCATAATTTCACAAAATTCGATATTTTCGGAGTCAGAATTTGCGGGGCAGGGTATTGTATTTTACAACGATAAAAGGAACGAGAATCGTGATTCGTGAACGAATCGAAGGAATCGATTTCGAAAAAAAGGATTGATTCCGATGAATCGACTCCTAAGAAGGAACGGTTTAGCCCAGCTCTACACTAAATGACATCACCAACCAAACTGAAATATTAGAGATGGGTTAATCAGCGTGAAGTTGGATTGCGCCACAGATTTATATTAATAACTCTGAAAATTGACGAGCACAAATTACGGGAACTGCAGCACAAATTAGCACAAATTGAGCACTAAATGACTGCGCTAACCAAAATGGAATATTAGAGATTGGTTAATCAGCGTGAAGTTGGATTAACCCATAGATTTTTATTAATAACTCGGAAAATTGGCGAGCACAAATTACGGGAACTGCAGCACAAATTAGCACAAATTGAGCACTAAATGACTGCACTAACCAAAATGGAATATTAGAGATGGGTTAATCAGCGTGAAGTTGGATTAACCCATAGAGTTTTATTAATAAGTCGGAAAATTGGCGAGCCCAAATTACGGGAACTGCAGCACAAATTAGCACAAATTGAGCACTAAATGACTGCACTAACCAAAATGGAATATTAGAGATTAGTTAATCAGCGTGAAGTTGGATTAACCCTTAGAGTTTTATAAATACCTCGGAAAATTGACGAGCACAAATTACGGGAACCGCAGCACAAATTAGCACAAATTGAGCACTAAATGCTGCAAATGAGAAAACTTAGCTTTGAGAGATGGGTCAATCCAACTTCACGCACCTAGGAAAGTAACAAGTTTTAATTTTGAAATATGTATGTAAACTATGAAATATGTTTTATAGTCAAAAAATTTGTGCTGGAGGTTCCTACATTCATAATACATCTACTGGCTACATAACAAACAAAAAATATGGGATTATTATTATGGCAAATTAAGTAGTTATTGTAATTCGAGAACAGCAATACGAAGTATAATATTCAATTGGACATCCATTTATAGCTACCTGGTAGACAATAAAGAAACTTAGAATTGTTACTTGAGTACCTACGGTATTACACTGATAAAACGGCTATAATACCTATAATAATCATCGCTTAAGAAATTGTCAAGAACTTAACACTTACACTAAAAGTGTAAACAATTCAAGGTGCATCGTACTAAGTAATCTTCAGTAAATGACCTTTGATTCTCACGTGGGCCCATGGGTGTAACCCAACACGTTTCCTTAGTCACTGTCAATAATATTTTCCTGAAAACTACACCTCAGTGATTCAAAGCGTATACGAAGAATATCTAATTATGACGCCTCAAAGACACATGAATAAGCGTCAAATACGGAATATTAAATACCTGGCTCATCCATAGCCAACTTTAAACAACTACAGGAGTACACGTTATTATATTGGATGTCATATAATTCAAAGTAATGTCGAGTATTCTACGTGATAGGTTTACGTAAATGGTGGTAAAATACGTGACGCCATGCGTCTTTTTGGTTTTTGCGGTGAGGAATGTCGTTAACCTCGCAAAAACAAATTTCGAATATTCCGAAGTTAAAATTAAATAAAAGGCAGCCGCGACAGGAAACCCTTTAATGGTAAAGTTCCTTAAAGTTAATTAGGTAGATAATTCAGCTTTATGTAGTTTACAAGTTTTGCTTTGTATCCAAGAAAGTTTTGCAAAAATTATTTCAGTATACTTTTTCATCTTGATAGTAGAACTTAATTCCTAATAAAGCTTTAAAATTAACAAACTTTTACAATTTTTTCTCTTTGTGATAAGAATGTTCCAATGTTATTCTTTTTAATTAAAAACTGACATTTCGTTCATGTGGATACGTTCAGGTACAGTGGCTATTTCCTGTTATTTGATGTTCACCTTGTGACGAATGATTCAACTTATGGCTTTGTGAACCGAAAGCGTTAGTAAGGTGCTAAAAATATTGCCTCTGTTTGCTTCACGTATCACTTCCATTAGATAGAACAATAATATACAAAACATCTTCAAAAGTTCAATAGTATGTATAATTAAAGAGGTAACCACTAGAAATAAACAAGGTTTAAGTAATTCAGTAATGAAAACAACAGGAAAATTACCATCTTTTTCAGTTTTCGATTTTCTGTTGCAGGTAGAGACCATGTCCGAAATTCAGAAGTAATCCAGTCAAACTCGGCGTGATTGCATTAAGGTAAGCCACTTTAGATTAACATGTGTGCATGCATTTCACAATTTATTTCAGCCTTGACATATTAATCGTATGGCGTGAATTATTTTGGGTTTGCTTTTGCGGTTGCTTTCAAAAGATTCGCTACTAACAATTCGGTACATGCATTCAAGTGTATTACATTCAAGGAATTGTCGTTACGCTTTGATCTAGACCACATTCTTGTGCCTAATTTTCGAAAGGTTTGTGAAGGACTTTTGAGAGACTATAACTAAAATTAGATAATGACAGGCATGTACTCTATTGGCTGGATCGTAAACCTTGTACAAATTTTGTATTCAACAAGTTGCACAGTGGTTCAGATTTCAAAATACCCGATCGAAATTCATATCTGGTAAATTAATTACAATTTTCAATAAAAATTTTGTGATGTAACACTAAAAAGACATACTAATGCATTTATAATAATAATAATAACTAATAATAATAGTAACAATAATAATAATAATAATAAAATACTAATAATATTACAGGCGATTTTGCATGTTATGAAATATTTGGAAGGGCTTACTTTTACTAATCATCTTCTTCTTCTTCAAAATCGTCATCAGAATCTTTCTTGTCTTCGTCAGAAATATTGATTAATTGGAGGACATCAACATCAGTGATCTTCTGTTTATGTTTTCCGCGTACAAATGAACTTAATTGTGGATCTGAGCTTAAAATTAATCAATGGAAAAGATCTTCATTTATTTTAATGGCACTAATTTTCCTGGTGTGGTGTTCCCTGTGTCGTCGCAAATCTTTATTTTTCGCTTCTTGTGCCTCTTCGGATAATTCTCCAATAGGCAAAACAGCATTTTCTATAACTGCTGCTCCGTGTAGTAAGATTTTATGGACGGAAGTGGGCATGTAGTACCACTCATACAAGCTCACAAATTTTTGGGCTGTTTCTTAATTTTATTGTTGTGGCATAAGCCAATTCTTCAGAAGATTTTGTAGTTCGCAGTTCTTCAGTTTTTCTACGCTTTACCACATCAGTACAATCCTCAAGTTGTTTAGATGGGCGACCGCGACCTAAATTTTGTTATCAGTAATACAAATTGATAAAAAGTTTTATAGTTCGGCTTACCTCCTGTGGATGTTGAAGGTTCACTACTTATAGGAGTAGGCACACAACGGAGAACAATATCTGGGAATTTTATTTCTTCGTGAAGCCACATATCAAATTTCTGTAGAAACCGTTCATTATTTCTATTTACACTCTTCCAATTTCTGATATATGGAGCAAAAAAATTAGTTCTAGTAAAAACTATAAGTGCGTTTGTAGCAGCATCATTTCCGTTTGTATGAAAAACTTCTTTCAAATAGTCTATAACACAATTTTTTCGAACTTCAATGGATAATTCGATATTTTCTAGAAACTTTCCGTGTAAAGAAAAACGCGTAATTGGACGAACCGCCATCGTTAAAATATACGCAAATACACAAAATATCCACAAACTAAAGCTACACCACAACACGCAATATCAAACAACAGAGTAATAGCCACCGAAAGTGCGAACCGCAAGAGGCGCAAATACAATGCCGGGTGAACGTGACAACGCAACCCCCTGTCGTAAGAGGGGCACACCGATGCAAACCATTTAGGTGTTTTTGTTTACCTAAGACCCTAACTAATACTGTGTACCGAAAATTATTTTGTCCTCTTGTGTCCTCTGTTTCGTAGAATACATTTAGAGTGAAAATTAGTGGAATATGGAGGGTACATAAAGTACTGGTGAATTTAAAAGCAGGTAAAATTTCTTAGAAAAATAATACGTTCCGGTGATAGCTAAAGGTCCAAACTTTCTCGGCATATTCATTTTTTTCAAATATTTTGCAAGATAAATTCTGCACAGCCCCTAGAAAAGGTCGCATTTCAGAGAACTCAATTTTTGTTCGAAATGCACGTGTTTTATCGCGCGCTTCGGGACTAATATTGTCTTTCTATGTAATTTCATTTTGCAATTATTTATTTCAGAAGTTGACCAGATTCTAGAAGAACGATTGTGTGTTATGTTTAGCGTCATATAAAAAAATAAAATTTTTTATTTTCGATCGACTATTTGGGATTTTGAACGTTGGCAGTACCTATTGTGAATCGAAGTTTTTTCAACTATCGATATTATTGAAATATCGAAAATATCGACATCCAAGAATGGAAACATTTCCTCAACTTCAATATTCGTGGTGAAATGAATACTTTGTGGCGATGACTATTGAAATGGTCTAGGAATTGATCTAACTGGCACAACCATATGGTCAAATTACAAAGTTGGCATCAATATCCCTGTACAAACACTTGGCTTTAAGGCTATAAAATTTAAGAGACTGTTCTTCCAAAGAGTCCATGAAAAAATAAGAACCACAGGTGGAGGCAAGGGAAAACCCATGGGGTGCATAGACTTGTTCCTAAAAATATTCAACTAACGTAATGTAATGATGCATGTTCGTCATCCTTTTGTGGTGCTTTGTTCCGAAATATAGGTGACTATAAGAGCACAGAGTACCCAAAAAATCTATATAGGTACAGGGTTATTCAAATTCGAGGGACACCATTAGGATCTCGCTTATTTGAACTAATAGAGGGTAGGTAGGTTTAAATTTGGCACTTTGGCAGAATTTGGTGTCATTATTATGATCCAATTGTTGAACGTTGCAATATAAGCTTTAAAAAGTTCATACGATTTCGATCATCTCTGTCCAGAGAGATTTAGATTAAGAAAAAAAGCATAAAGTAATTTTAGACTGGAAGATGATATTGGTGTATGGGTAGCCAAACACAATCCCAGAATGGCAAGTATAAATAATAAATATTTACTCACTTAAAGCAATTGTCATTATAAACAATAATAATTGAAAAAAATTAGATAATTAGTGTATATGCTTTACCTATGATGTGATGAACTTCCATTTATCCCTCATTTTAGCAGGAATGCACTGGAATTATAAAACTGAAATTGCAGTTTTACTGCAAAGAGAGAAAGGTCAGCAAAGGCCGTTGGTGTCTAGTTATGAATAAATGGTGGCTGAACTTGCACAGTTAATACATAATAAGTGAAAAATCTCCGCGCGGAGAATCCGCTGCAGGAATGCGAAGCGCATATGAGATATATATCAAACTCATTATAGATTATGCACGATTATGAATGCTGCGGATTGCAGCCAGCGTCCTCTCTTTGTACCAGTGGCAGCCCAGTTCAACTTGATTAAATTTTTATTTATAACAACATCGCCATCGGCAACACTTTGTATTTTATAATCAACGCAAATAGTAACAAATCCAATTTTGTTCTAATTCGGTTAACTGTTCAGTGAGTAGACAAACAGGCGAACAAGAATTACATTGCTTTTTGCAATCTTAATTCCAGTTTCCCCAACACGAGACGCCACTGCCACTTCGTCTCTCAGACTCGTAAGATGAAATCTCGTTTCGAGTAACGACTGCCGTATTTTATGGAAGCAATTCAAGTTGGTAGATACATACAGAGCTTCAACAATACAAGTATTTACGAAATGATTTAACATAATTTGTCTCAGCGGGGTAAGTATCAGTTTTCATACAAGATTCAAGTGCTTCAGCAAATATACTTATATGAACATGGAGAAGACTTACCAAGAACAGATATTTGCAAGTGGGGAATACGTGACAGACTTTAAATTATGTTTTTCGTAAGGATGTTGACCTTGTCGACGAAGCCTATTTTTTTAACTTATGAGTAATGCATACAAGTTTGGGTCCCTTTTCCCATTGGCAAAATATATGGAAGTGTTTTTACGTTATCTAACTAGCTGTAAAGAAAATCTCGCAGAGCTTAAAAAAATTTGATATTGAGTGACTTAACCTCAAAAAATAATATAACATTTTGTTTGAAAGACAGGCTTTGCTGGTAATATGAGCCTTTTTCGGGTCCGAATATGGGCATCTATGAAAGAAACGAAATGTCATGATGCTGATAGCGACCAAGACTCCAACGCAGAAAACAAACCATTTGTTCCGGCTGACGGTGACATGGATATCGATGATATCCATGATATCGATGATATCCATGTCGTTCCAGACGATAAAAGATGCCATATGCCTGTTTTGTGATGGTGGTTTTCAGAAAACCATAGAGGGGAGCTATGGGTTCGTTGCCTCATGTGCAATATGTGGGCACATAAGCAATGTTTGGGGGCAGAGATTTTTGCAGATAATTTATCGTTTCCATTTAAAATATGTACCGTGTGACAAAATTCCCTGTGTACATGGGAAAATAACATGGGCAATTACATTTTTGGGGATTCCTGCTCCCCATGTGTAGTTACAATGGTGTAAAGGTAGCAATCGAAAGACTATTTTTTTCTGCGTATGAGGATATCAAAAACTCTGCAATTTTCCAATTTATTAAATCATTAAAAGCAAAAATTACACTAATAATTTTCAAATTAATTAATTAAATTTTACTGGGATTATGAGAAATTTAACAAGTGATAACGTGGAGTGAAACAAAACTAAAATTAATCTTATCATTTATTTTTTTAGTCGTTCCAAGAAATCTAAATGTTGAGGTAGAGGAAATGGTAATAGGCCTGATAACTGCTAGTCCAACATCTAGTTTAAGGTCTAAATTGCCCTAGAATGTAATGTTTCAAGAGAAACTGTCCGTAACATATTAAAAAAAACAAATATCATCCCTTTAAATTCCAATGTCACCAAGAGTTACTTCCTTTTGACGAAGAATCAAGGCAAACTTTCTATGAAGAAATGCAAGAACAGGCTAATCGGGATCGTAGCTTCCTCTCATCAATTTGTTTTACCGATGAGTGTACCTTCACTTTAAATCAAGAGCCAAATTCACATAACGTTAGGCATTGGGCCCAGGAAAATCCCAGAATAAATCTAGCCACTACAACGCAATACCCTCAAAAAATCAATATTTGGGCAGGCACTTTTAATAATCGCATTACAGGACCATTTGAAATACAGGGAAATTTAAATTCAGAAGCTTATTTAGATCTTTTAATTAACCATATTGGCCCTGCATTAGAAGAAGTTGCACAGGTCTGGTTTCACCATGACGGATGCCCAGCACATTTTGGAGCACAAGTGAGGGAATTATTAAATGAAATATTTCCAGAGAGCTGGATTGGTCGAGGTGGTGCTATAAACTGGCCAGCTAGATCTCCCGATTTGGCACCGTGTGACTTTTTCTTGTGGGGACATTTAAAAAATAAGATTTATAAAACTCGTCACCCAAATATTGATTCTTTAAGGAATCCTATTTTTGCGGAATGCAACTTAAACGATCGGCAACTTGCGAATGTTGGAAATTCTTTCTATAATAGGCTGGGATACTGTCTGATACAGAATGGGGGTTTATTTGAATATTTTTGTTAGTTATTTTTATTTTTTTATGTTACTTTAATTTCATTGTATATTAACAAGTTTTTGTCCTTACCTAGATATGAAATAAATAAATATTAAATTGCCAGATTACAAAATTCATTAGAGCAAAATAAACAAATGTTGCCCCTCGTTAAATTTTTCATAATTGCAGTAAAATTGAAGTAATTTAATTTTTATTATTTAATTTTACTGCTTTAACATTTTCTCAGAAACTTTTTAATAGGTCAGACGACACCTACAATTTACTCTAAACTATGGACCAGCATTCATCAACGAAACATCCACACCAGTAATCAATTAATTGTCAACTATAGGTACTGACAATAATAATGTGAATGAGAATTATCTAAATAAAAAAACAAGTTTATGTATTAGTAAAAATTAACTTCTTTCGATGAAAGATTCCCAGCCTTCAAATTTCTTACTAAATTATTTGTTGTTATACCGAAGGAATAGGACCGTTATTGAATTTTACAGAAAATAAGGCAGGGACTACGCGCAAACTATTGCCCCCGTACAATATTTTCACAATGAAAACCTTTTCTTGAACTGAATAAATATTTTTGTTTATTTTTAAATGTTGACAGTTCAGAGAGTCCATAAAAATCAAAGACGTCCGTGATTAGAATAAATTAAGTTGTCATGGATAATCTGATATAAATTTCTGTGTTTTAGTTAGAAAATTATTAATGTAATTTTTGCTTTTAATGCTTTAATAAATTGGAAAATTGCAGAGTTTTTGATATCCTCATATGCAGAAAAAAATAGTCTTTCGATTGCTACCTTTACCACCACTGTAACTACATATGGGGAGCAGGAATCCCCAAAAATGTAATTGCCCATGTTATTTCCCCATGCACACATGGAAGTTTGTCACACGGTATATTAATATTTAAGTTTATTTCTTGAAAATAAAGTTTATTTTGTTACTCTTTAGCTTTTTGTGTCATTTCTGATAGGGGCCTTCTCTACTTAAAAGAGCTACAGTAATTTGACAACTAAGCATTTTTTTGTATTAAGTACGTCATTTTCATGGCTACGCAGGTAACTTAAAAACACACCTCCGTATCATTTCTCTAAAAGACACGAATTAGATAGATATAAAATTCATTGCCTGGGTGAAGTTTAACACAATCAAGTGAAAGTGTGGAACACACAAATTGATTCGCGTGAGAAAAATTTCAGCTGACTTTCGATCTAGATTACGCATCCTTAGTAGGCAAGTGTGGAAAGTTTCTGCTTTGTGAAAAAAGCAGTTAATTTCTATTAAATTGCTTTATAAAAGTGTCCATTAGTGATGCTACGTACAAAGTTTTTGCTTTATGACCCTATATCAAACAGCACAGTGAAAACTTCTACATGGGTTCGTAAATTTAGATCATACCCTGATTACTAAGCGATAAAATTATCAGGCATACGTTATCATGTACACTGCGGGACAAAAAAACCGGACACGTGTTTTTATTTTTATTTTGAGGCCCTACAATATTTTTATGTTACTAAACTTACGCAAATAATTGACGATTGCCCTACTAGTGAGAAAAAAGAAAGTTTTAGCTGAATATTGCACCTTTCGTAAGCCTAAACAGCCAAATCAGCATTTTGACTCTTCATGCATCTTTATTGAAACATCAAAATCTTTTACCTTATTGGGCTGCTCTCTATTTTCTATTGGTTTTTTGGTGAAATTTCATTTGTAAATGTCAGCTTTTAACATTTTCCATACAATGCACCCCGAAATTTGTTCACAAATTGTTGCTTTAAGCCACGATGGCCGAAGAGTGCGGTATATTGCTCAAGTGCTGAATATACCCCGTAACACAGTGCAAAATGTACTCTTGCGATTTCTTGAAACTCATGGGTTTGTAAAGAAGGTCGGATCTGGTCGTCCACGGACTGCGAACCATCAAGATGTCTGTTTTCTCCATGTTGCTGCGCTGCCCGATCGAGCATTGCCATCACCTATTCTTGCTGGACGGTTAGTCGAAGTTCGAGGAGTGGCAGTTTCAGCCAGAACAGTTCGGAAAAGGCTAAACGAATATGTTTTGACTTTGACGGGTCCCCTGTAGACCGTAGAACATCGCAGAGCATGACTTGCATTTGCGCGGCAATACGTAAATTGGGACGAACATTAATGGAGGAACGTGCTCTTCTCGGACGAGTCAAGATTTAGTGTCGGGTCACCAGAAGGACGTGGAAAGGTGTGGCGAAGATCAGGGGAGCGGTACAGTCAATGTTGTATATCTCCCAGGGTCAGTTTCAATGGTGGCCTGGAATATCTCTGAGGGCTCACACAGAATTGATTTTCATTTGGAATGGAACAATGACTGCACACCGATACATTGTTGAGTGCCTGGAACCCCATGTCACACCATATATGCCATTTATAGGGGACAATTTTGTGTTTATGGATGACAACACCCACCCACACACAGCAAGAATTGTTACCGAGTACCGTGAAGAGGTTGGTATTGGATGTCTCCCATGGTCAGCCAATAGTCCAGACCTGAATCCCACTGAAAATCTGTGGGATCAGCTTGGGAAAAGGATTAGACGTCGCCAACCCCTACCAGAAACATTAAATGGCGCTTCAAGAAGAATGTGAACAAATACCCCAAGAATCTATTGACAGCCTCATTTAGGGCATGCCACAACGTTTAAGGGAAGTAATCAGCGTTCGTGGTGGTAACACCCATTATTCATTTGGTTCTACTAGTGTGCTTTTCCTTTTAATATTTTTTTTGTTTGTCTTTTCAAGTTCTAAGTAACAGCTGATCTCTAAAAACGCAAACCTGTGTCTTAATAATGGGTGAATGAATTACCAATTTGCAGATTGTATGCATCTGTTATAACATAACAACATTTCGGTTATGTCAGAGAAATCGAAAGTAAAAATATCGGAGATCGAATTGAGGCCAGCCATCTTGTCCGGTAAAGCAATATGGTTAGCGCAACTTTCATTTTCTAAATGACTGTGTCCTTACCGCTGCAGTACACACGTCGTATATTATGTTTCCATCATGGTTAAGGCGTTTACGGATCGGACACATGACTTAAGTTACGTAACTTAGCTAGTATTTGTTTTGAGGTATTTCGCATAATGGCTGGGGTTTTTGGAGCAGAAACGGGATTAGTTCCTATGGAAATGTGATGTTGAAGAATGTCGGACATGCCATGTCCTCTACTTCGTTAACTTGTTCTTTTTCTATTTTACACTTTCATTTTTATTCTACGTCAAATATACATCCAAGTAATAATATTACGTGTGTTGTATTTTAAGATCTTTACATCATCGATACGCTAACTGAATCAATAATAAGTCAGTTACAACAAAAATTAGCTAATCGACTAATTGAATACAAGAATGATTTGTTTGGATTACTTTGGTGCATATTTCTTAGTTCTAGGTTATTATTATTATTATCATATGTACCCCTTCTACTTGTTCCAGATGTCCCGGCTGATACTTCTGGCCTGCCTCCTGACGGCTGTGTCGTCCCAATCCAATTACGCAGACCAAGCAAATAACGTGGAATATCAAGGAGAAGGATTGCCAGAGCAAGCCACCCTCGATGGGAAAGTCACACAACTCGATGACCTCAGCCCTGAGATTTATCTCAATCGCACCAAAGCCACTCTAAATTGTGCAGCAGGTTCCATGGAAGTTGATCTTAAATTCAACGATAAATTCTATGGGATAGCCTATGCTGATTTCGATAGGAATTCTGCTTGTAGAACTGCTGGCGATGGAGGTCTTGCTTACAAATTGGTGCTTCCACTTAAAGGATGCGGTACTAAACAGGTAGGTATCCATATTTTTCTCTATTTTTCGAAATACTCATTGAATCGTTTTTAGGATCCTCAACGTGTTTTCACGAACAACATCGTAGTGAGGTTCCATCCAGGACTAGAAATGGACGGAGATGAAATCATTACGATAGTATGTCGATACCCACCCCCAATCGCTCCACCTCCAGCTGCTCTACCAGACTTTTTGTTAGTATTACCAAAACAACTCTTACTCAAATATTTATTTTATTATTTTTCTTACAGACAAACACTACCTGGACCAGGTCCAGAGCCTCCACTAAAAGGATTCCAAATACTCCTAATAATATGTGGGATCCTCTTCCTGTCTCTCTTACTTCTAGGTTTAGGTTGTTCCTACTATTGCTTAAGACGTAGAAACATGACAATTGTTAGAAAATACCCGTTCACTCCTTCTCAAAGCGAGATTGACATCATTTCTTCCGCCAGTTCAATGGGTAATGTCTTACGTAACCTCATAAATCAATGATTACATTTTGTCTTTTTATAGATCCAATAATGGACCAACACATCAAGATTCCAAGAGTACACCACTCTAGCACTTCGGGCAACTCAAGTATTATCCCATCAGACTACCCTTCAGAATCACCATCAGAAATAGACGTCAATTCTTCTTTGGGATCAGACAACAGAAGCGAAGACTACGCAGACACTCAAGAACAGAGCATCAAAGCTGAAACTGCTATGCCTATTTTAGTACCTAGGGTACCAGTGAAGGATCAGTCACCTAAATTTGATGTTCAAGTCAGAGTTAAACGAGCACCTCCACCTCCTTCAAGTCTATCTTTATCAGATACAGAAAGCTCTATAGCAAGGACAGAGAGAAACTTGTCGACTATTTTGGAGCAACGAGAAGAAAGCGTTAGATCTATGGAATCTCCTCTTCCTATGGAAAAGACTCAATTTACTTATGTCCCTGAATTGCATCCACCTCCCAAACACATCCAACCAGCTCCTACCTACAATAGAATCCTAAGGAGGCAACAAGAAGAAGTTACTTACAGACCCAGATCAATTGCTTCTTTGAATACAGAGATGACCGATACTCACTCATTCACTGAGATTTTAGATGATTCCCATCATAAATTCATTGCTCCAGCTCCTCCTCCGCCGCCACCTATTATCCCTAAACAGCAATACATTATGGATATGGAACCACCTGAGACATTAGAGCCGCCAATAGCGGTCGTCCATAAACCTGAAGTGACTTCTCACGTAGTTGATGATGTCTTCTTAAGGACCATCACTGAGAAACGCACAATTGAAGATATAGAACGGCACAAGAGGTTGATCACTGAATATCATACGAGAGCTAAACCTGTTGAAGATCAAAAATGGGACGTTACCATAAAGAACTATCCAGTGGAGATGCCGGAACCACCAGATTGGGAGAACTTCTCTGATATTTCGTCAGCTTCTGGTATGACTTTAACGCCAAAACCAGAAAGGGCGGTAATGAGCTTACCACCTACCACTGAAATAGTGGATAACAAGTTGCCATTAAACTCTCCTGAATTAGTTGGCCATATTGGTCAATCTTCCAGTAGGGTAGTTGAATCTGAAGAGTTCATGCAATCAGAAAATTTCCTTGCCACTTACAATATACCTATTAGTAATCCAGAAGTGCCTAACTGGAACGTACTTATTCGGGTTCTTCAACCAATGGAGCAAGAAGAAGGTCCAGTTATTGAAAGCGCAGAGACTTTCAATAGCCAATTAACTCTCGCAGACAAAATGAAGTGGAGGCAGATCATTACTACAGAATCTACTCTAAGAACATTACTTACAGAAGCCGTGGTGCGCGAAGACTTCGAGAGAATCCGACAAGATAAACGATACGAAAAAATATTCGAACCCCAAAAATGGGATGTCATCATACGAATTTTGACACCAATCGACAAACCGAAAACTCGATTCAAGAAAAAAGCTGACTGGGACACTCGCAGCAGAAGAAGCAGTTTGCCCACACTTTATGAGTACGACTCAGATGGAGGAAGTTCTGTGAGGACGTTAACCAACGACCCGATGGTTAATCCCAATTATCCCTTGAGAGCTCGCAAATATTCCAAATCGAGCTACAGAAGCGAAGCAGATTTGAGGTCTATGTCAGAAGTGACCGTTGATTTTGGACGTCCTGACCACGCGGACAGTCAATCGGAATCGTCTAGTTACTATCCGGGAATAGGTCGATATTACGAAGATTCTGAACCAGATGATTACAAGCAACATCCTTCTTTAGCACGCTCGTTAAGTCAACCGAGTCTGGCTAGATCTGCGAGTGAATTTACAGAACGCTGGGTGGCCCCTTCTCGTTATGATACAGCCAGTGAGTTTACTTCTCCAGAAGGCACTCCCAAATCCACACGCAGCGGAAGGATTCAACCTCTTCATATTCAAAGAGGGCAAGGGGAAAGAACCAGCTTATGGCAAGCTGCTTCAGCTTCTACGACTCAAGGAGTTGGAGCTGCTGGGGGTTCCCGAATGGTCACCCAGGAATTTAAGAGTGAGACCTCGACGAGTTTCATAAGACCAGGAAACTGGTTTGAAGATAGCGAAGCTAGTTATAAGTAACAATGCAGATTAACTTATATTTGTAATTATTAAAGATACTGCCCATTTTTTCCCAGTAAGTAAGGTACGATAATTTTTTGTAATATTAATAACTAGACTGCTGTGATAACAAATCGGTGAATGATTAAGGTTTCTTCCTAGTTAGTTTATTTTACGAAGGGCTTGTACCCGGTTTTCCACTTTTCCACGATTCTCTAGTGGGGAATTGTAGAATTGGGTGCGGAAACATTAACATTCTATTTTTAGACAGCGTTTCAATTTCCCGAAACCTAAATATAAACTAATTTTTCATTTACGTTTTGGTGGCGGGACAATATTTTCTACGGGGGCTTCTTTCTGTTTTTCACACATCTACTACAATCTGCTCAATGTAAACAATCTTTTAATATTTTTATACAGGTTTTATAATAAGAATCGACATAGGTGCTATTATACTTTAGTGTACTGTTTATTATAACTGTAATTTAAGTTACATTACTTAATAAACGCTTACGTACTATTTTCATTTCTTTGCTAGCTCAAAATTATTGTGTCAGTATCATTTTATATTACTAGGTCATAAAATTTTTGTCCTAGTCGAATCATGACTTCAAAGAAACGCATTATTGATTACAGAATAATTTACATCTGATATAATTGACTGAAAACGTAGTTTTAAACTATACGGCTATTTTTTTGATTTCCTAAATAAATTATCAATCCTTCCCAAGAACGAGCTCTTGAAAAAGCCACGCATAATTATTGTCCGTGAGTAAATATTTCTTTTCGGAGATCAATTCCTATTTGATCAAATGTTTGGCCTTGTGATTTGTTAATAGTCATTGCAAACGCTAGTTTATTGGGAAATTATTGTCGTCTTTTAAAAGTAAAAGGATACACATTTTCACAGTACACGAACGAAAACTATATCTCCATGTTTATCGCCTGTTAAAATTTTGCACTGTAGGATTATTGTCTCCCAACTGTAAAATTAACAATCTCGTGCCATTACAAAAGCCTTCATTAATGCTGAGATTTCTAACCAACATCACAATACAATACAATGTTTAAGAAAATTTACGGAAATAACTCCGAAGAGAACTAAACTTGATACTTAAATTCAGTGTTTCACAGCGGGTAGCGTTTATTTTAACTGGTAAAACCCTATTAGGGTTTTCCATGAATTTTTAAAAAACACGTTTTCTGGGAGAACTACACAAAAAAATTTCGCCGTATTTTTTTATTTTACTGTATTCGGTTAATTAATAGGAAAAATTAATTATTGAAAGTCTGCAATAAAATATGTGACGTCACAATAGAACTGTCTGAACATAGCAGCGGCCAGCGACGCAGCGACGACACCAGCGATGTTGACAAATGTATCTCGTTTACTTCTTCTTTTTCATGTAACGGTATACTTCAAAAGTCACGAAAGTTATCCATAAGTAACTGAAAATATATGTACACAAATGACTTGCATGAGTTTCCGACTTTTATACACTCATTTTAAATAGGTAGGGTAGTTTTACAGTAACTGACGAAATCGTAAATGTGACAACATCGTGCAGTAAAATGACAGGTGGCATTGACACAGTGACAGCAACATCATCTGTTTGTTGTGTCAAGTTTGGGCCTGTGCTTAATTCTTACACATTTATACAGAGCTAAATGTACCTATAGACCTCGCCAATGGATAGTGAACAGAACAGTTCTTTGTGCAGGTCGGTATCACTAAAATAAATTAAATTTATTTCAGTGGTCGGTATGTGCAAAAAGAAGGTTATGTTTATGTTTACTTATTGTTTGGTTTTCACGTTTCGCACCTCAGAACTTAGAAATCGATATTGGTAATGTAAAAATCATTAATCATGTCACTACCTACCATGGGCAAATTATCACTGTCGGCCTTAAAAAATCCATTTTCCATTGTTTTTATGAATGACAATCGCGGGACACAAACGCGCTAAAAGTCAATAACCGTGAACAATGAACATAGATACAAGTTGATACAGAATATGTACAGTTGCTATGATACCACGCCATGTTGTTTGGGCTATTATTTCGTCATTCAGAGAGGGCGTTTTGAATTGCTGATTGCTTCAAATATTAATTGCTAATTTATTACAAAATAAAATGCTGAACTGAAGGTGGATCCCAAACTCATATGTATCAAATATTGTATACCACTCATTAGATTTAGAATTTTCAACTGTAGTGGAATACCCTATTGTCAAAAATCTCCTCGCAACACTATAATTTTTCCACCAAACGGAACATCACAATTCATAAAGTCTCGTAAGGTTCTGTCTATAATGTCTAAAGCATACCTTGGCGCCACAGGAGCTTCATCCCAAATAAAAACATCTACACTCCAACACTCCTTAAATAATCTGCTTCTTTTGAATTTTTCTTAATGTTGGAAGATGAATCTAAAAACAGAGGAACCCAAACGTTTTATGGACTGTTCTGCCATCAGGAAGTAGTGTTGCTGCTATGCCCGTGAAGGCCATGGTACAAACAATTTTATTCTTACTCTTCAGTAAGCTGTAAAGGGTTGTATAAACACAAGTCTTACAGGAGCCTCCTGGACCGTCTATATAAAAACATGAAGATTCAGAAATTGATTCATTTATGTTAGCATCACATTTACCCAAAATAATATCTACAATTTCTTTCTGCTTTTCATTTAGGTGTTTATATTGTCGTGATCCTATTTCTATTGCTTGTTCTTCAATTGCATATTCAATGTCGTGGCATGGTAGGAAACATTGAAAGATTGTAACCTTCCGCAGAAAGCGTGGAACTAATTTGAATATAGGTTTTTTTGTCCTTCAGTATTGCTGTAACGTCTTTCGTAATCTTGTGACATTGCTTCTTTAAATTCTTCCCACAATTCTTCCTGATAAATTGGTCGGCAATGCATTAAAATACGAAACAGTCGAGATTTTAAATATTTTTCTCGTTTTAAAATTTTGGCATCATTAAATTCAAAAGTATGATTGTTGTTTTTCATATGTTTACTTATTGCTGAAAAATTACTGTTCACTGTTCGTGTATTTGTTTTGTTTCAGTCTGGTCCCTAAATGATTTTTAGATTGACCGATACATGTTTTACATTTAATTTTGTATACAGTATGGGTTTTCATTTGTTTAGGAATAGGTGTTCTTAAATTAGAATACGAATTTTAAACTCATAAAATTTTTGTAAAATGCCAAAAATCATTTTTAAATATTCTTATTTCCAATTGTTATAGTAATATTCATAGAACAAAAACAGAACTTAAAAATATAGAATATAAAATTAACAAAATCCTACCACACACTTACAGCAATTTTTTCTATCATTTCCAATACCAAAAATTCAATTAACAAAAATTACAAAAAAAACATGAAAACTGCAATTCATTTAACACTAAATGGATACATAATATATCCACCACAAATATTCCAACAAATATTCAAAAAATTTTACAACTAGGTCAGGACTTTTCTTTAAACACAAATAGTAAACATTCCAATCAACAACGTAAATTGTATATATCGTCACTTCCTTCTAAAGAAACAAATTTAATTAGAAATCAAATGTGTCAAATTATTAAAAAATACATTAAATCAACTTCAAAAATAAGGAAATTTTAAATAACATTACATCCAGTGTCTTCAAGCAGTATCGGATGGAGGAATACAGCATCTGATGTGTTTGGGAAACGAAGGGGGAATTGTTTCATAAAAATTATTACACACTGAGGAAAAAGTAATTCTGGAAGGGGACAACTCTAGAAAATGTACCTAGTCCAGTAGAAACGCAGCTTCATAACAATATACAAAAGTTGGAAACCGCACAGGGGATCTGAGAATTTACAAATAAACTGCCAAGGAGTTGTATCATTAAAAATAAAGGAATTTTACGAACCGCGTATAATCGAATTCACAAGTAGAACAGCGAATATCTTCGCATAAATATTCCGTGACGTCTGGCGCTTACTCATTCGACAGAGCTTCAAGGCACGAGATTACCATTTAGAAGTTTCGCTCTCATTTAATTTATATTTACAACCCCTTAGTCTACAGATGAGTGCCCGGGTGCGAATCTACTACACGAACTATCTACAACGTAATCTCCGGCTCCTGAAATCATTGTTTGCATAATACGGGGTATAAAATTCAAGAAGTGTTATAATAGGATGGAAGAGGCGACCTGGAACAAAATAGATATTGCTGTGTATAGAGTTACGACTTCTAGATTCGCTTATTATTATTACCTAGTTGCTAATTCCTTATTGTTCGCTAACTTAAATTTTACTGGGATTATGAGAAATTTAACAAGTGATAACGTGGAGTGAAACAAAACTAAAATTAATCTTATCATTTATTTTTTGAGTCGTTCCAAGAAATCTAAATGTTGAGGTAGAGGAAATGGTAATAGGCCTGATAACTGCTAGTCCAACATCTAGTTTAAGGTCTATTGCCCTAGAATGTAATGTTTCAAGAGAAACTGTCCGTAACATATTAAAAAAAAACAAATATAATCCCTTTAAATTCCAATGTCACCATGAGTTACTTCCTTTTGACGAAGAATCAAGGCAAACTTTCTATGAAGAAATGCAAGAACGGGCTAATCGGGATCGCAGCTTCCTCTCATCAATTTGTTTTACCGATGAGTGTACCTTCACTTTAAATCAAAAGCCAAATTCACAAAACGTTAGGCATTGGGCCCAGGAAAATCCCAGAATAAATCTAGCCACTACAACGCAATACCCTCAAAAAATCAATATTTGGGCAGGCATTTTTAATAATCGCATTATAGGACCACTTGAAATACAGGGAAATTTAAATTCAGAAGCTTATTTAGATCTTTTAATTAACCATATTGGCCCTGCATTAGAAGAAGTTGCACATGCGAATCGGGAGGTCTGGTTTCAGCATGACGGATGCCCAGCACATTTTGGAGCACAAGTGAGGGAATTATTAAATGAAATATTTCCAGAGAGCTGGATTGGTCGAGGTGGTGCTATAAACTGGCCAGCTAGATCTCCCGATTTGGCACCGTGTGACTTTTTCTTGTGGGGTCATTTGAAAAATGAGATTTATAAAACTCGTCACCCAAATATTGATTCTTTAAGGAATGCTATTTTTGCGGAATGCAACTTGCGAATGTGAGAAATTCTTTCTATAATAGGCTGGGATACTGTCTGATACAGAATGGGGGTTTATTTGAATATTTGTTATAGTTATTTTTCTTTTTTTATGTTACTTTAATTTCATTGTATATTAATAAGTTTTTGTCCTTACGTAGATATGAAATAAATAAGTATTAAATTGCCAGATTACAAAATTCATTAGAGCAAAATAAACAAATGTTGCCGCTTGTTAAATTTTTCATAATTGCAGTAAAATTAAAGTAATTTAATTTTTATTATTTCATTTTACTGCTTTAACATTTTCCCAAAAACTTTAATAGGTTAGACGACACCTACAATTTACCCTAAACTATGGACCAGCATTCACCAACGAAACATCCACACCAATAATCAATTAATTGTCAACTATAGGTAATGACAATAATAATGTGAATGAGAATTATCTAAATAAAAAAACAAGTTTATGTATTAGTAAAAATTAACTTCTTTCGATGAAAGATTCCCAGCCTTCAAATTTCTTACTAAATTATTTGTTATTATACCGAAGGAATAGGACCGTTATTGAATTTTATAGAAAATGAGGCACGGACTACGCGCAAACTATTGCCGCCGTAAAATATTTTCACAACTTAGAAAAAGAATTAAATACAATAAGAACAATTGCTATTAATAATGAATTCAAAATAGAAATAATTAACAGAATAATCAACAACAAGAAAATAAAAAAATTACTTATAACAGCATAATGCCGTAAACAGACTGATGATGGTGAATCTTTGTTTTGTTATTCGAGATTAATTAAAATACATGACATTGTGGCTGCGGCTGCTAATGTGGAACTTCAATACCACACATTTTCAAACGCGTGCACGAGGGAATAGCCTCGAGAATAACCGACTCAAATGGTCGTTATTAAACAATTTTCACTAAAAGGTTCCTAATTCCAAGTGCCTTTTGTACTTTTTAAAGTATATACCCCATCTGCGTAAGAGTGAAGTACCCTCTCTTTAAATGGAAAGTCAATTAGCGAAAATTTATTTTCTCGATTAAAAGTGAAACAAAAGAGAGGTATGAGGTTTCCCCAAAAAATCGTACGGCCAAAAGTAAAAAAATAAGCGGTAATTGATGTCCAGGTCAGGCAATTCGAGCATGGAGCATGGAGTTACGTGAAAACAATTTCTGGGTGGGTAATAAAGCTCTCAAGCGTCAAAGGGTTTAATCCCCGAAGCATAATTCTGAAATTGTTTAAACTTCAGGCACCTTCGTCATACAATTCATTACTATTCACTATAACTGAATCAACAACGAATCCTCCATATACACACTTTTCCGACCTTGTTAACAAACACATAACCTATCCCTAAAAGGGTCAACATTAATCATTAACCGGCAACGGACGAATTTTCGCAAAATTCCCCCTAGCACCTGTGAATAATTGGTGAAGCGGTTGGAACCCATGCGTACGAGTGTTCCCGCGTCGTAACTCCATCGCGACGCATTCACAGAGCTACAGGTTATCTCGTTCAGTGCACCGCGGGCGCCAGAATGTGACGTCACGTAGAGTAGCGTAAAGTAGTGTTGTTAAGTGGTATAACAGCAGGGTAAGTTATAAGTGAGTTTTTCTATTTCTGTGGCGATAACAGGGTTAAACTAAACTCTTGGAGGGTGAGAGCGATATTCAAGGGAGAGTTTTAAGGAATTGCCGACTATCCAATTTTCAAATAACTTTGAAAACACTTTCAAAGTCACGTAAGCAGAATTATTTTCTAAGAAATAATAATTTTGATAATTGATTTTGTAAGTAGGAGCCACAATTTGGTTTTTATATATATTCAACGACGAGGCGAAAATTTTACGATTCCTGTCCTATTCATTTTAGATTTACTTTTTTTGACTGCTACGCCGCCAAAACTTACTTGGTAACAGCAGTAAAAAATTTTTTTGCTTGTTACTAGTTGAATTACCCAATTTCGTCGAATAATTTTTAACTCTAGTTTCTACAATTTCTTGGAATCTTTAGGAAATTCAAAATATATCTAAATATATCTACCCTAAGGAAAAAGGAAACATGGCTGACATCATACTCGTAATTTAAATTTCGAGAAATATTTTCTTGAAGACGACCTCCAAGTTCTCACTCAGAAGAAAGTAGAAAAAGGACGCCATTTAGATATATGTATACTGGAATTAGTTTAATAGGAAACTTTGACATTAATGCAATACGAATTTTTCCGAAACAGTGACAGTATTAAACTCGACACGTGTTTCGCTGATAAAGCCAGTATCTTCAGTAAGAGCAGAGAATAAAAGTTTATATCTTTAAACAAACGAATGCTTGTGTGATATACTATTTTAAGAGTAAGTAAGTTGTGGGACCGTCTATTTTTACAGATAATTTGTGGAAAAATAGTAGAAGGAATAAAAAAGTTTTCATAAAGCCAACAAAACATATGAACACTGATTTTGAACCTTGGTAAATTAGGTTTCATAGTCAGCCACATCTCTAGCAACAATTTAGATGATCTTCTTGAGAATGTCAAAGATAAAACCGAACCCATTTACGATACAGTATGCGTAAACTGCAACAAAAATGCATCTAGCAATCAACTCGATTTATTTTAACTCGCATTAAAGAGCATATGGCTCATTATAAATAAGGCCGTGCAGATATGTCTAGTATAGCACGTGCAGAAAACTTATAAAGTATTAATAGCAATAAAGTTGTTAAAGAGTTTTTGCTATTCTCTTTTGAATTAACTGTATTTTGAAATTCAAATTAGTTTAGAAGGCTTCTACCAAATTTAAATATTATCTTAAACTCTATATTCTGTTACAAGATTAATCCATTACAAATTCAATAATTGCACAATATTTAACTTGAAACTACGTATAAAATGATGAATTGAGTTAAGCAATGCAAAGTTTCCTTTTAAAATACGCGTCTTCAGTAAGTTACATTCAAAGGCGAAAACTTTCCTTCAACATCTTTATCGTCGGTGTAGAGATGAGGTAATTACCGGAAACAAAAAAGTTGAAAAGTTCCCCCCTGTAAAGCGCAACTTCTTTTTTTTGTAAAAATAGAATATGAACCCGAACGAGGAATCCGCATATTCTCCCTGATTAATTGAGTCTGATAAAAACCGTGAAATACGAATATTTTAAAACTTAATTTGGTAAATTCCCCGCTTAATTGGTAATATTGACAATACAATTTCGTAACGCGTTGTTATGTGCTGGGTATATTGTCTGATAACTTCTAATTTACAACTATCAACCGTATATTGCAATAGTGTTTTTGATTTTATGCATCTTTTTTTAATAGAGAAAAAAAAGCTAGGAAATTTAGGATTTTAAATATCAATCAATTTTTCACAACATTGATTGTGTCGGTTGACGTCTATCAGGAAATCTAATTCGGAATTTTTTCTTTTCTTTTCTTTTTTCTTTTCTTTTCGATCCTTCCGGTTCATTTTTTCTATTCGTTTCGTTTCTTTTCTATAATGTCTCTTATCGGCACACTGTGATAGTGAAGCATCAGTGGTTCGTTATAGAGAGAGTTCCTAAAGATATCCATATGCTAAGTGTATCCGCGCCCTTATTTCCTCGTTAGTTATCGAGCTACTGAATGCAGAAGTAGGTTGGTTGACATACATCTTACGGGATGCTAGTAAAGGAAGCAAGAAATGACGGAATATATCGGTTTCAACGGGCATATTGTAATTTGAAGAGGGTTGGGCGGGAAGTGAGAAGATATGTTCCATTTACCGAGATGATTATAAAGGCATAACAGATGATCGATTTTGATGTATAATAAACTAAGCTGTTTTCCGGAAAGGTAATCTGCAAAGTTTGAGTTGCGTCTTGTGAACTAGTAACGCTTCGATGCATTAAATGTAACTCAATCTTATCTGACGATTAATTAATGAACCTTAAATTGATGATGAATATTTTTCCAGTTGTTTCTTTAAGCACGAAGGAGAAGGGCGGGTTCTCTATTGCTAAACGAGTAAAATAAGAAAACGGAATGTCTCGCTTTGTCAGTGCAATACCTAAAAGCCAGAGGCTTGTAGGATGATTTAGGCTGTTCCTTTTACCTCTGGATTCTTCGTAGAAGTTACGTGGTACAATCCGGTCTGAGTTTCGTTGTTAACCCCTGTTCCATATCGATGACGCCCGTACTCTGCGACTCTTTTTGTTAGCAGTTATTATCATAATTATCTTGGGATATTAAAAGCATGCAGTAGTTCTGTTTTATTTCTACACCATTGCGAAATCGTCGTTTCTGTATACTTCATAGATGTACTTCTGCTTCCAATTCAGATCGGAAAGCAATTGGAAAATGTAGCAGAACTTCCGATAATTTAATCATCTGAGAGATATTCCAACAAATTACAGGAGGACTAATAAAGCAAACTGAATTATTATAGTAAATTCTAAAGGTCACGTTACTCAGTGAAGGTTGGAAATGTGGATTTGATAAGCACGTGCATCCGACATTAAGTGGATATTTAAAACGGATTATTAGTGAGATTTAAACAGAGTTGCAGCTATAAATCTTCTTCTTCTAATTATTGTAAACTCTAATACCTAGAACGCTAGTTCATTAATACCAGATAGTTTGAGACTAGTTGGTTACATCCTTGCATCATCATTGTGCGAATAATTTAAGGTAAAAGTGAATGAAGAAAAACAAAGAAAATCACTGTAAAAGTTCATAGATCCTACATAGAATAACAAGCAACAATAATGCACATACCTGGTATATAAATATCGCTTGGCATAATACATTAAAATACGGTGTATTTTTAAATAATAAAGTCTACGAACGACCCTCGAGCATTACTATTAAATTTGCACAAAAGGTGAAATTACATCCTTTTTCTTTCCAACTTCATTTCAATTCAGGTATAACTATGAGTATTTGATTTCCCAGTGGTAAACAATGCACCCCTTTCATCCCTATATTTGGAAATGTCAACATTTCTTTACCAAGTCTGAAATTTTATGTATTTATTAGGCATATGTTTTTTTTCCTCTAACAAGCCATAACTTGTATCAAAATGTATCCCTATCCCTCGAATAAAAATTGTTTGGGTTCTTTAATATGGACATATTTTATATGACTTTATTTCTGTTTAAATATATCTCGTACACGAGATATATTTCATAATTTCACGATTGCAGATCGAACTCCGGCGCATCCACCATTTTTTGCAGGGTTAAAAATAAAGGAAACTAGTCGTAAAATTCTGGCTTGGATGATTTCTACCATCGATTATTTCGTTTGGGGAAAGTGGGGAGAAGCAAAAATAACAAAAAAATACATTAAATACATTAAATATCAGTAGTAATGATTCTGGAAAAACTTGTTGACTGATGAACAAGTTTTAAGATAGAACGTTCTTTTCCAAATTTTATAAATTGTGGGACCTTTTATTCTACCACCAAGTAGCCGTTGACATTGCCTTTATATGCTTGTTATGGGGTTATTCAGCACTGTTTGTAAAATTTGTGCCCAAAGAAGAGGTAATAAATCCTTGGCCTTCGACCTTGGTCCATACGTATCCCATAAACATTCTATCGGGTTTAGATCAAAAGATCGTTCTGGCAATACCAGAAGTGAGCGATATATGGAATCGCATTGTCATCCAGTAACTAGAAATTTTGTTTAGAATTTGCAAACAATCAATGTAAAATTAATCAATAGAGTTGACTTTAAGTTAACTGGCACAGTCGGTAGGATAGTAATGTTGGCGATTTGTAATATATTTCTACAGTGAAAATCAAACCTACATTTTTCGAAATTCATCTGATATTCCCTATGGAACATACGATAGACGAGACGAGCAAATAACTTTAATACATATTCCCCATATTTTTATTTATTCTGGCTGTCGGAGTGTAAGCAAAAATAAATATAAAATAAATACCTTCCTTCATATTTCCTTCACATCTGAAATTCGGGGCAAAAATGAAGCGGGCTTACTTGTAGTTGATAGAGATTGATAGGGCTGTTTCTAGATCGAGAGCATCCGAAACGTAAACAGCCGTGTATTTCGTACCGCCTCAACAAAAGAATACTTGCTTCATAAAATCGATTTGTTTGCTTTCGGGTAAACGGAGCGGATAATCGATCACACATTGTTGAAATTCAAATTCCTTAGGTAATATTACTGTGCAAGATCACAAGGTACGTGAGATGTTTTCAGGAACCATGATTATTTAATGTTTTTAATTAATATTAACAACTACCTTTTCATTTTCAAATATTTACTTATTCTGAATTACTATCGAATATTTCCAATTTATCTGCACGAAAAATCGTACTTGTATTGATTAACAAAGTTTCCAGCGAAGAAATGTACACGCGTATCTGATATACTAAAGAGAATTTCTGTATTCCATAGGAAGTTTGCATAAAGGAACTAGTTTCTCTAGCGATTGATACAGCCGTTCGCTTGCTGCAATCTAATTTGCTTTTATTTTTCTCGAGAATGAATGGGAACTCTACATAGTTGCAAGTCATTTGCGATTTGCATTGTATGAAGGCAATTGTACCAAGATTTATGGAAATAGTACAAAGTGCGAGGAACTTATACTTCACTGGAAAAAATGAAAAAATACAGAAAACTGTAGACCACTGGTTTCGTCCTCGTGGGACTCGTCAGGGCAGTGCGTGGAGTGGTGAAATTTTCTACGATTCAATTTACATTTGAACTCAACATTAACAACTGTAATTTACCTCGCATTATCTATATTTTCATTACTTCTATTCAACAACTTTCATTACCACTGTATGGACGTCCATTAATTCTACGTCTCATCAGCATTGTTTATTTATGTTTGCCTGGCTTTGTGCAAATTTGTACAACACAAATGTTACTACCACTTATTTCGTATAGCAAATCTGTATATAAAAAATGAAGTTGTACTGAAAATTGTCCCGCATTGTTTGCAGCATGAAAGCACGGATGATGTGACTATTGATTTCCAAACAAAATGGTTTTCGTTTCATCGAGCTGTGAGATGAATGGGGCAATCCCTTTTCAAGTTCATTCTTGTATGTGTCTGCTGGCTTTGAGAAACTGTGTGATACACAGGACTGAAAACGTTCCCTACAGTATACAAAACCTTAACATCAATCACAAGTAAAATATGACGGCTTATTTTGCTTTTGTGGAATTCAGCCATAACAATCAGGAGCACAAGAAGCAAAGATGTTGGAGATATTTAGTAATATACTTGCTTTTATGGCTTGTTATTATACGTTTGATTAAATTGGACGTTGAACAATATTTTGTATATTTCTTGTTCAGTTCCTTGTTTATGATTTTGAACGAATTTCGAACATATTATATGAGTGATACTGAACCGTTCGAACAACCACTCCTCTGGCAAATCGCAACACAAATCGAACACAAAATCTAAAAATCTCGACATCATCTCTAAATTTACAGGATAATCGCCCAAAAGATTTAAGTTTAATAGCTTTTGAAGTTCTGGAGAAATCAAGTTTTTTTCGAAAAGTTCAACAACGGGTATTTTTGGTCTGAACAATTTTAGGGCCTTCTTTGAGGTTCTTTATCATACTGGGAAGTTTTTTGCACTCGCCTATTACACCCACAATATCATTTGTTATTCAGGGTTTTCTACTTTCATTCTGTTTGTTTATCGAGTCCCGTTTTAGTTATTAGTTGTGTGTTGTTTGTGCTTTAAAGCCTAGAATGGTGTTTATACCCTTTAAGTTATACTCAGAAAATAAGTTATGGAATCTTATCTACACCAAAATATCAGATTATAACCTCAAAATTTGAGAACTATTTTCTGTGTGAATCATGAAATTCTTTAACACTGAACGACCCCATTACGCAGAGCTCCAGTTCCCTATATTTTCCACGGGTGAACATTTTATTATGAATTTGCAAACTGTATATTTTTGAGCTGAAAAGTAATAAACGCAGCCGCGTGACAATTAAACCACGCTTCAATTCATAATTTGTGCTTCAATTAGTTCTAATTCAGAGCTTGCTGTAAACAAACTAAGTCTAATCCTTTCGCAGAATTAGACTTGCACAGCCTGTACACTAATCGATTGTAATAAACTCTAGATTGATCCTTGAGCAGGAAATTAGTGCAGTAAATTAGGAATTTATGACAAAGGCGAAAGGTAAATTGCGATTGTTTTTGTTGAATTAGGAATGTAATCTTTTAATTACGCTTGGCTTTTAGAGGAATGCCGTATATATGCTTTCGTATAAAGAGGTTTTCGAACTTAATTATTTTGGAGGATTAAAATACTTAGCGTAGGTACTATAACGTTTTTTGGTGGATGTAATTAGAAAAGCTTATTAATTGGCGGGACGTAAAACGTAAAACATTTTCCTGGCACTTGCTTCTGGATCTCTAAAGGAGAATTTACACTACTACTGAAAATTTAAGCTAACCACTATAATTGTGGCGGGCAAGTCCAAGCTTCGTTGTGACGGCAGACGAGGCTCACCTGGCAGGACCTTAATTTGGAAAGTAAAAATTAAATTAACAATTAAATGAAAACGTCAGGATGACAACCAGTCAGGTGATTTGTGTTTGTGCACACTGAGATCTTAACTTACCTCAGTGGGCTCTTGGTACTCTGCCAGCATAACAACTACCACTGACGTTCCTAGTTGTATCTTTCGTTCCTGGACTCGGAGTAAACATTCCGAAAACGTTTTATCGTTCCTTTCATTTCCATAACAGCATAGAAACTTTCAAAGTGGAAGTTTAGTTTATAGTCTACACGCTTTACCACCATTTTAGTCAAGTTCACACGTACGCTCTAGTATACTTCTTCACTCAGCCTGGAGCCTTGCTGTAACGGGCAAATGGACTAAGAGAGCTCTCACATTCAGTTGAATCGTTTCAATAAGTTTGTTACCAGATGATTTGTTAAAAAAAACAGAATATGGAAGACTTAAAAATAAAGTTACCTATTCATATACATACTTCCCCGTTGAAAGCTCATCACCTTGATAACACTAAACTTATTCCGTATTTATACACCCACTAGACAGTCTACGTCATTTGCATCATGAATTACAAAAGATGTTACACAGACTGGTACCCGGAGTGATAGCTTTAGTTTCGCCCCTATTCCCAGTAGTTTACATACATTACATAAATTATTAAAAGATTGTGAACATTTTTGAACTAAGTTGCATAAATCCATAGATACTGGCGTTCCAGTATCGCCAATTGCCTACTTGAAATAGCTTGTTGCACAGGATGAATGATGTACTCAGGATCACTACATGAGCATCAAAACGCTAGAATTACCCTTGTCTATACATATGTATGAACAGAGCCATTACCTATTATTACTGCATTTATGTATAACAGCACTTATCTTGACAGCCGGTGGTTTCAATCTTTCAATCGATGCCATGAACAGTGATTTCGTAGTCCAAAACTCTGATGCATAAATATATACCGTGTGACAAACTTCCATTTGTACATGGGGAAATAACATGGGCAATTACATTTTTGGGGATTCCTGCTCCCCATGTGTAGTTACAGTGGTGGTAAAGGTAGCCTACTTAAATATTGATTTTTTGAGGGTACCTATTGCGTTGTAGTGGCTAGATTTATTCTGGGATTTTCCTGGGCGCCCAATGCCTAACGTTTTGTGAATTTGGCTCTTGATTTAAAGTGAAGGTACACTCATCGGTAAAATAAATTGATGAGAGGAAGCTGCGATCCCGATTAGCCCGTTCTTGCATTTCTTCACAGAAAGTTTGCCTTGATTCCTCGTCAAAAGAAAGTAACTCTTGGTGACATTGGAATTTAAAGGGATGATATTTGTTTTTTTAATATGTTACGGACAGTTTCTCTCGAAACATTACATTCTAGGGCAATAGACCTTAAACTAGATGTTGGACTAGCAGTTATCAGGCCTATTACCATTTCCTCTACCTCAACATTTAGATTTCTTGGAACGACTAAAAAAATAAATGATAAGATTAATTTTAGTTTTGTTTCACTCCACGTTATCACTTGTTAAATCTCTCATAATCCCAGTAAAATTTTAGTTGGCGAACAATAAGGAATTAGCAACTAGGTAGGTACCTATACCTAATAATAATAAGCGAATCAGAATTATCTAAATAAAACCCAAGTAAATTTATTAGTAAAAATTACCTTCTTTCAATTAAAGATTCCCAGTACCTTCAAATTTCTTAACAAAATTTTTTATTGTTGTTACCGAAGGAATAGGACTGTTATTGAATTTTACAGAAAATAAGTCACGGACTACCCGCAGACTATTGCCGCCGTAAAATGTTTTCACAATGAAAACCTTTTCTTCAACTGAATAAATATTTTTGTTCATTTTGAAACCTAAATTTTAAATTTATAACTTTTGTGAATTTTTTGGCAAAATTGAAACTTCTTTTTGTAAAACACCAACGTTTCGCCTCCGTTAGGGGGCTTTATCAAGGTTTTATTCAAAATTGTATAAAGTATAAAAAAGTGACATTTTTTTTCTTAATAAAATTTGTAAATAACAGTAACTATGTTAAACTTAATAATAGAAATTATATCTAGCACATTTGATTTTGATAATTATGAATAAGGAAATAAATAATGTACATGAGTTAATTTAGAATCAAGTGGTAGAGAACAAATTACGTTATTATGTCACGGTATATTTGACTTAAATTTTGAATGTCAGATCTGTCATTTAAAGAATTTTTGTCTTTTTGGATGTGTATCATTTCTAAAATAAGTCTAGCTTTTAAATTTCTCTCTTGTTCAAGAATAGTAGTGTTATTAAAATCGAAATTATGTTTAGTATTTTTTATGTGTTTACTGATAGCTGAATTGCTATTTTGGTATGTATGTTGTTTTAACCTAGTCTCGAGATGATTTTTGGTTTGTCCAATGTATGTTTTATTACAGTTATTACAATTAATTTTGTATACGGTGTGAGTTTTCATCAATTTTGGAATGGGGGTTTTCAGATGAGAATATAAAAATTGTAAATTATTATGCTTTTTGTGAGCAATTACAAAATTATGTTTTCTTAATAAGTTACTAATATTGTGTGATATTTCTTTTATATAGGGTAAGGAAATGTAGTTTTTAGATTCTTTTTGGTTCTGATTAATATTGTTGTTATTATAAAATTGATGTAGTCTGTTTTTTATAATTTTGTCAATAAAATATCTTGGGTAGTTATTTTTTATTAAACAATTTATGGCTTTGTCAACTGCAGATTTTCTGAATTGTGGACTAGAAAGTTTGATTGCTCGATCGGCTAAACACATAACAATACTTCTTTTGTGACAAATTGGTTGTTTAGAATTAAAGTAAATGTAACGGCCAGACCAAGTGGGTTTAGTGTGCCATTCTGTTTCTATAGAATTATTAATTTTGTAAAGAGTTAAGTCTAAGAAGTTAATTTGGTTATTTTTTGAAATTTCTATAGTAAACTGTAATTTGGGATGATAGTTATTAAATTGATATAGTATTTCATTTTCTTTGCCAGGAGGAATAGCAGTGAGACAATCGTCCACATATCTTACAAAAAATGGTAAATTAAAAGAATCTAAAAACTACATTTCCTTACCCTATATAAAAGAAATATCACACAATATTAGTAACTTATTAAGAAAACATAATTTTGTAATTGCTCACAAAAAGCATAATAATTTACAATTTTTATATTCTCATCTGAAAACCCCCATTCCAAAATTGATGAAAACTCACACCGTATACAAAATTAATTGTAATAACTGTAATAAAACATACATTGGACAAACCAAAAATCATCTCGAGACTAGGTTAAAACAACATACATACCAAAATAGCAATTCAGCTATCAGTAAACACATAAAAAATACTAAACATAATTTCGATTTTAATAACACTACTATTCTTGAACAAGAGAGAAATTTAAAAGCTAGACTTATTTTAGAAATGATACACATCCAAAAAGACAAAAATTCTTTAAATGACAGATCTGACATTCAAAATTTAAGTCAAATATACCGTGACATAATAACGTAATTTGTTCTCTACCACTTGATTCTAAATTAACTCATGTACATTATTTATTTCCTTATTCATAATTATCAAAATCAAATGTGCTAGATATAATTTCTATTATTAAGTTTAACATAGTTACTGTTATTTACAAATTTTATTAAGAAAAAAAATGTCACTTTTTTATACTTTATACAATTTTGAATAAAACCTTGATAAAGCCCCCTAACGGAGGCGAAACGTTGGTGTTTTACAAAAAGAAGTTTCAATTTTGCCAAAAAATTCACAAAAGTTATAAACTTAAAGAAAAAAATTGGCACGAATAATTATACTAAATTTTAAATTGTCGATAAATAATGTTGACAGTTCAAACGAATTAGAAATTAGAATCAAGGGAGTCTTTGATTAGAATAAATTAAATTGTCATAGGTAATCTGATGAATATCCGTGTTTTAATTTGAAAATTATTAGTGTAATTTTTGCTTTTAATGCTTTAATAAATTGGAAAATTGCAGTGTTGTTGATATCCTCATACGCAGAAAAAAATAGTCTTTCGATTGCTACCTTTACCACCACTGTAACTACACATGGGGAGCAGGAATCCCCAAAAATGTAATTGCCCATGTTATTTCCCCATGTACACATGGAAGTTTGTCACACGGTATGTAGCAGAAGCTTTAAAGCTACCTACTGTAAATTATAAATTACCATTTTTGTCGTTGCCGTGCATATAAGTAAATTTAAGCCTATGTGAGTACGTAGAAAAAGTATAGTGTAAAACTCGCACAGAGGGTCCATTCCCCACTCGTACGGCATGAGTACCATTTCATGCTCGTTTCACAATATACTATTTTATTTGGACTTACGTGAAAAACTGCAAAAAGGAAAAAATACGACATCGTTTTTATGGGAAAATCCTTATTTAAGCCAATAGTGTTTGTGACATTCTCGGACCTAACGACTCTACTAAAAAGTACTTAACTAATTACAGTAATGCACTTTGGGGATTAGAATTAGGGTATTAGGGTAATGGTAGAGATTTCTCTTATAACACAGATGTTGCCCGCGGGATAAAGGTTATGGGGTTGCAGACGTAAAAGCTTTAGTTGAAAACAAAGGTAGGTATTCAGACGCAGCAATTTCGGTTCCTCTCTGAACACAAAAGATTACTTAACCCGCAGTGTTCCAAAATTTACGAATTTATAATATTTTTTAGATCCAAATTTGTTTTATGTTTATTCTTTTCGTGTTACGTTTTCCACTAGCATGATATATGTTGTGAAACGAAAGTTTTTCGTTTGGACGTGAAAGATGAATATTTTAGAGACTGTATTTGAGACCTAGATCGGAAGGCATGCAAATCTATTATTTATTGCTTACTGTAAGGAAAAACTATGCAGCCTGATCTGCATGTGAACGAGTATTGCAGAGTTCGTTTAAAAGGCATAGCCGACAACCTTAATTGATCTGTATAAGGGCTTCTCGCTTTCTTGGACTACCAGTTAAAATATCGGCAATTTTGAAAATCTGATGCTTCAATCACGAGTTATATCCAGTTTCGAAAGATTATACGTTTTTAAAGATAGGCCTCCATAATTCGGGAAAACCTCTAGCACGTCGATTGACTTTGTTAAAATTAGAGAAGAGTTGCTTATATTGGGCCGTTTTCAAATTTAATTTCATGTGCATAAAACAGAAAAAATACTTTGTTTATTTTTAACAGCTCACGTTCAAGGTGCTATTGATTCAAGAAAATAGCATGTTCAAAATCTTTTCGCAATTTCTCACGAAAGGCAGCGAATTAATCTTGATAGACATTTCGCGTTATTTAAGTAAATTGTTCGAATTATATTAGCATGCATAAAGTAGCGAATTCGTGATCGATTTCTCCAAGTATTTGCATAATTTGCTAATACCATACATTTAAGTTGGCAACCCCGAGGTTCTCTGAAAGGGTTAGGGTGCATACTTCAGGTTAGCTATTAAACAGCTCTAAAATTGGCAAGGAATTTTTAATATGGATAAAATCCACTAGAAATATCAATTCTGCTACTTAAAAAGGGAGTTTAAGGCTGTCGGAACGCCGACGAACAGTTACTGCGGAGGGGTATCGGAAGGGACGTATCATTCCAAAAGTACAAAGTAGGCGGACACTGAATGCAAAAATTGCTGGGCGCGCTAGATTAGGGGGAGCATTTCGCAGCGTACAGAGTAGGACTCGGAGCTTTCCATTCACTTTGAGCTAGAACAAACACAACACCGAAGCTACAGACGAAACGCGGAGTTTATTGAATATCATAGTATAGTATTTATATTCCGACGAGTACCTGATAGAAAACAAGGAACGTTGAACCAAATTATAGGCGGGGAAACAAAACTCGTCTCGGGATGCTGGTTTCCCCAAGAAAACGCGGTGGGTTACTTATAAGTATAAAGGAAAAACTAGGTAAGTATGTTTTGCGATTGACCGAAAAGTTCGTGTGGTTAGAACTCGGGTTAGAGTTATTTTAATAGCATTTCTCTAACAAAATTTTGCAATATTTCTTAAATCAAAAATAGACTGCAAAAACGGAAAACTCAATTTTTTGACTGGCCACTTCCGGTGGCTTTTTCTGGGTTCAGTCATCATGTCATATCACATTTTCTTTTCTGAGAGCATCGAACTGGCTACCTCTGGGGTACTGCCGCAGTACCCCAGAGCTAGCCGAGCGGTGGAAAAAATAATAAACAAAAAATGGTTTGCTGAGTCTAAATTTCCTTAGTAATGACTTGTACCGTTATCATCTGCCGCAGTCAGACACGCTCAGTAAAGCCCCTTTAGAAAATCCACGGTACACGCCACTCTTAATAATCAGTTCATTAAATGTTCAAATTCCAATTCTTCTGCGACAATACAAATTTTAAACTTTCCCTTTCCCGGCTAATTTCTTGTCCATCGTAATTCTGCGACAGATTTTACCTGATATGACGCAGAGAACAGAAATAACAGAAGACGTAGTTGGAAGTTGACGTATATTATTTGTCTAAAAACGTTTTATACGAAATTGTTCCAATCCGGTGCTCATAGGATGTGTTATGTGTTCTCATTTGGCCAATAACATGCTGTATTAATGCAATGGAAATTTCCGGTTGGCGACGGAAATCCAAAGGCAGTGTACAAGAAATCCACCAGTGATTCACTCCTCGGGAATCTGTTATACAGGTTGATCCATTTATCCATTTATGCGAAATTATATGAGAGACCCCTCTTTGTTTTACCATTCTGTCTGTTCGTCCGTCTGTCTCTCAGTCTGTATGTCTGTTTGTCTCTCACAGTGTTCTTTTTCCTGAACTATGTGCTATACAACAATAAAATTGACAGATATGTAATGGCCCAAACTAAGTGTGCATACGAAGTAAGTTGCTTCTAAACTAAACCCCATATTTTTGTGTTTCAGTTTTCTTTTAAAATTTTTGTCACACGTAGGGATGTTTCAAAAATTACATTTTGAGAATGATGAACAGATGCCCAGTTTCACAATAAGTTCAGTCTAGAATGCAACTCTTACACAATCATATAGTAAAATCGAAGAGGGAAATACATAAAAAGTGAGATGATATTACAGGAGTTCTATTTAAGAAATCCAAGTTGTGTTCGGCATATCCTTTCTGGACAGCACCTCAGCTGCTAAATGATAGATTGGAATGTTCAAGGTCTTACTTTTCTAGAAGCTTATAAAGTGTTTATATCAAATTTTTAAATAAAATCTAACAAGCAATGAAAATAAACACATATACCTAATGTAATGATTTACCTTTTCTGATTAGTGTTTTATTGCAAATTCTTTTCCCACTTCTGAGCAGTCTATTTCCTCGAATCCATTGTCTGAAATAAACGAGCGACGCCAGGAAATAAATCCTTTTTTATCAGCTTTTGTGTTACATCCAACAGTGGATTTGTAGGGGATGTAATTGGACTTATAAGAAACAGATAAATATTTTATAAATCGACTCATTTTTCCCCTTCGGGTAAAACATGTAACCTTTATTGTGGAGTCGAGATGAATGAACTGGCTTACAAGATCTTGGCTGTCATAAATTACTTCTATCCCGAAGTGTTTCAAAAAAGATGTCAGGTTACATAGCCTGGCATTGTACTATCGTCAGAAGTGTAGATGGGGTCAAGTAACGTCATTGTAAAGGCAAATTTTATAAATATCGATTTTGTAATCTACTATACAGTGACACTAAACTTCGCTTCACAAAAAAGCTCACGAGAATATTTTGGAATTTTCGTTGAGAGACCCTACTACAACAAGAACATAATATAATGCAGCTACGTGCTTACCAACATTTATAACGAGCTGGCTGCCACTTTTTACCGCAGTTAAGGGAGTTGTGCCCAAAACTACATACTTTTTGTTTGGTCTATCCCGCAGAGGTATAAATGCACATTTAATAACGGCAGAAATTAAAATAGAATCTGCCGCTGAATTTGGTACAGAGTATGTCTTGATATTCTAAATGGAAAATTTCGTTCTAATCAATTTTTAGTAGAACATTTATGTAATGTTAACAAGTAATGAACTAAAGAAGAGGAATGTGTGACCGTCTAAAATTAGTGTAACTTTCTCTTCTTTGGACGGCTTCGCGTATTTGATAAAATGATCCATCCACCGTTTAAAAAACTTTGACAATAGCATTTAATTTCACAGCTGAAATGACATTCAAAAAACTTCCCTGTTTAAGCTTTCATTGGAATTTTTGTCACGTACAACAGCGCATTTCATTTATTTTTCACGAAAATATCGAACGCTATTGCCGTTTCAAATCCTTCCGAGTAAATAATTCATCTATTTAAATTGTTCCTCTTTTACCGAAAGGATTAAAGTCCACAGCACCTACGTCACGCACAAAGCTACACCACTTAGTGTTCTTTTGATACAAATTTTGCAAAATGTCGATAAAGTGGAAAATATATTTTGGGGAAGTTTGTCCAAGTGTTGCGTGAGGAGCAGAAACTTTATTGTTATTACCAATGGCCTGGCATGAAATGGTGTGCGTGTTTTTGGCAAATTCGGTCACTTATAACATAAGAAAGGAAAACTACTCTATTTAATCTTCTTTGTTCCTTTATTAGAAACGTACAAAGTTTTAGCAGAGTTGCAACTTCGTCATACTAAAAATATTTACAAGCCAAATCATACAATGCAGTTTTTTATAGATATTAGGTAAAAATCTTCTACGAGCAAGAGACTTGGTATATACACAGTGTAACACTTAGCTAGCTTTTAGATTATTCACCATTCTGACCACTATGACAAGAATAAGACAATTTTCTGTATTATTTATTCATAGCGAATGGCCTGTAATAAAAATAAAATTTGAACTTCGTTTCACACAAACCTATTTACTTTATCGATTTCTATGTTTTCGTATGAGACTCGCTGCTTCGGTTACACTAAACTATGAACGCAAATACTTTTTACAATGAATGAATTTATAATGAAGTTAGTGTTGGTTTAGTTCAGGCAATATTAGTTTTTAAATTGAAAATGTAATTGGCTGTTATGAAAGCGCCCTCTACACAAAATATAGGTTTTCCATAAAGTAATACACTTTTTTTGTAAAGCAAGTCGGGAAATATGGAGATTTCTTCGTTCAGATATTGACAGATAACAATAGAAATGAAATAAAGGGTTACTTAGAAAATTGGATCTATTATGCATAGGTTCGTCTCTAGCCAGCTGTTTTGTTATAAAAAAGCAAGTTATCCCGTAACCATCAGAATGCTGGAAATAAATTAAATCGAACTTATATTATTTACATGGACAAGCAGATGTTTAGTCGAGTACCACCAATACAGTAATCTAATCTATTATCGTTTGAGTAATATAGGACGAAATATTGGCAACTGCTACCTCAAATTATGTTTAAATAATAAATGTATTTTCGCACTTTTGGAGCAAAAAGTGCACTTTTTATATCTAATTTAAGCGACAAAAGTGTCACTTTTATCCTTGAAATTCAAATCAGGGATAAAAAGTAAAAGGAGGGATAAAAATAAAAAGAAATTACAAAACTACCATATATGTACAGGGTGTTTCATTAACAATGGGAAATCCGTTAACTGGAGATTCTACAGACCAAATAATGACCATTGACCCGAACATGCCTTATCCAAATGTTGATGGTTTAGGAAAGTTACAATTTTATTTCCATTTTTTGCCATAACTACGAAAATTCTTAGGTTGTCAACTTGAAAATTGGCAATCCTATGGTTTTTCTTACGGGAAAAAAGATTCCAATAACATTTTTGACGTTGCTTATAGAGGGCGCTACTTATAACCTATTGTTTTGATGAATTGACCCGTAACTTTTTACCATGTACATCTAACGTCAAATCGGCTGCAAAATCTGAAAGACCAACCTTTTTTAAATAATTAATGTATTCTTGTCTCATTTTGATATTCCAGCCCATTTTCAAGAAAAAACGACTTAATGCAGATAGTGTTTAAATTCCAAACAAAATATTATCTAGATAGCTACGTTTTACAAACAAACAGTCGATAGTAATATGACATTAGTTTTAAAGTGTTCAGTGTTAACCCAATAGCTTTTTCATTAACTTTCTCTAAGTATTAAAAAATGCCGCGTCATAATGACTTTTCGAATACGAGAGATATGATTTGTGTTTTTGCTCAAACCAATTTTAATGGGCTCGCTGCAGCCCGAAAGTATTCAGAGTTATATCCCCACTGCTGTTATTCCTTGAATTAATGGTTCATTTCCTCTCCCAGATACGGTACTTACCTTAGCTCCCCTAACCTGGATGTTGATACTGCCTTAGTTCATGCGCCTTCATACTCCTGAAGATGTTGATGTTGTCAGCGAAACTAGTGTCGAATTCAATTACTATGTCGCGTGAGGCAAAATTAGTCATGTTTGAAACAGATACGGGGCAGTTGAGACAGATGATGAGGATATTGGAAAGTACTTGCGTAAGAAAAGTTTGAGATTAAATATAGAGCAGTCAAAGATCATAAGGTTCAGGAGAAGTAGAGGCGAGCCAGCCAAGAAAACTGGATGTGGGAAGGAAAAGTGAAAGAGGAGGTGATGGAATTCAAGTATCTCGGATATTGGTGTCAAGGACACAGTGGAGAGGATTTTTATGCAGAAGAAATATCTGAGATGCAGAGACAGATCTCAGGATACATGGTGCTTGGAGAGACGAAACGAGAAAAGATGAAAATAGAAGCAGAGAAGAGAGCAATTAATTACTAGGAAAAATGTTTGCAAGCAACGGAAGACAAATTCCTAGCAGAATGTTGGGAGGAAATAAGAAGAAATAGCAACTCAAAATGGGAGATGAAAAGGGGAAGATATTTTGAAAGGAATGTGTACGCCCCAGAGGAGTTTGAGAAAAGAAGAAACAATCTAGACCCCATAGAAGTGGAGATGGTGGGCATGGACAAAGATTTCAATTTGCAGGAGCAGAGTGAATTTGGTAAATACAAGGTATCATCCAAAATATAAAAAATTAACACAGAGTTGCCAAAGTAACTAAGGGAAGATGGAGAGAATGGTAGACAGAAGATGATAACAAGGTTTAGTTGCGGGAATAAGGAAAATTCAAGAAGATATTGGATGAGAGAAGAAGAAGTAAAAGAGCAGAATATGCGTCGAGAAAGAAGAAACCCTCAAACACATATAAAGACAATTAATGCATCTACACAAGAAGGGAGAGGAGGAAGAGTGATCTGGTTACACGATTATGGAAGAGGGGTGAAGTCAATGAGAAGAGTGAATATGGCAAGAGAAGAAAGGGAAAAAACAAATCCTTCTTTGGCCGAAAGGCAACAAATAAATTACTTTCTATATCTACAAACAGATCGATGATACATTCCTACAGACTTCTGTAAGGTAGAAATAAGCATTAAAACATAATAAAGAGCGCTACACTTGATAAATGAATACGGTATAAACGAGAGTAACAACGAAAACAGCATTGCTGAATATATTTTCCTGTTAAAGAACTGTGCACCTCTAAACCAACGAGAAACTCTGTATAAGTTTATCACCCTAGAACATAAATTATTCATATTTTAACGGGACGGTATTTTATGTACCTATGCAGTTATATATACACAAAGAGCTCCTATGTGACCAATAAAACCAATTTTCAAAAGGCACACGACGAAAAACGAAATACATTTTACATTTAATGTACACCAAAAAGTTTCTATTACGGCGAAAGCCATTATCGTTAACACAAACTTTGGCATGTCAGGTCGGCTAAAAGGTGGGTATGGGTAATAAGTAATAACGTCTGATTGATTCTACAAGTGCGTTACAACAGCTCTATACTTTCTTCAACTTTTTTCGAACTATGTATTCTAATTAACTTTTACATTATTTTTAAGATGTTCAAATAACTTTTTGTGCAAAATTACTAAATAGCTACAAGAAGATCACCCTTTTAATATATACTGGGCGATCATGAATTAATTAATATCCTGATAAATGTTATGGGGATGGGCGTGATTTCGTTTCCGAACAGTATAACTAATGATAGAATGGTGGAGGTGCCGGTGACTGCACCTCGCACTGCCATTTTATTAACGACACATTAAAAACGCCAGCCCCACAGAGGACCGTGACATTAGTCTGATTCACACGGAAAATCAAATTCATTTATACTGGTTGTATCTAGTCGAACACGAGATTATCCAATGATCCCTCTCATGTAATAAGAAACGCTGACTTGCACCATTTAGAAACGTATCCACTGACCGATATCACCTGAATTTTTTCTAACATTTCCAGGTCTCAGTCGCGTACGATGGACGGTAAAGTGAGATCAATAAGGCCTAGACTCCAACGATCCGAAAGGGTTTTTAGTGAATCGCATCTGACATCATGGGAGTTATTTGTCAGAGATTCATTGCTAACCCTGGCATGGCCCGATTTATTGAACGTTGTATCCAGGTGAGTACCCGCATAAAACATCAATACATTCACAACAAAATGTTATAAATAGGGTTTATTATAAAATACGGGGTGGGCCACTTTCAACACACACTATACCATGGAATATAGAATTATTTGCTTGACGTTCCGTCTATCAGAAGAATTCACTCACTCTCTGAGACAGTGGGTTGCTGATAAACAGTATTATGAGCATAACTTATAATCCGATTTTCAATTTCCGATTTATAAAGATTCTAAAGACAACTGAATTATTCTGGAAAATTACTAAAAAATATCTAAAACTTTTCACGATACTAGGTACTGTTGGTTGAGTTTGCAAAATATTTAATTAAAATGATCTTTTGAGAAGTGTAAATAAAGTGAGTTTCTAAGGACAAAAAAGTGCAACGCTCACAATATTAATAACATAAAAGGAAATATTCGAAGGGGTATTGCTTGCCTCGATATTAACAGCAGCAAAGGAAATAGTATTCGTTCCTATACCTACAACAGAGTTTCATTGCAATTTCCAGTATCGATCTTGAAATACTTAAAAATTGTTTTCCCATTTTTAAATGCCAATTTCGTCTCCAAGTTTAATTTGAAAGCCTCTCCGATGAAAGTTGAAAACAATTTTCTTATTCTTCTTGTTCGTTATTCCATGTTCCATGACATTCTACACGTGTACCCCTTCATACGCAAATCCTTTATGCAAATTTCGAAATAAAGTATAAATCTTGCAGCATCTGAAATACATTAGGTATTATTTTCATCGGAAGATGAAGAACCCTCGCGGAGTAGCCGCTTTTCCGTAGAAAAGCAGATTTGATTTATTATAACTGCAATAGGCAGGTTCGGTAATTTTATGTTTATGTTGTTAATTTTTGTTAAAAAAAATTCCTTCGCCTATGAAGCCGTTGCAAAGTTTTCCGTCAGTTCAAGGCTAGAAATCGTACCTTGCAGCGAGAGTAGGCCGCGTGACGTCAGAACTTAGTATAACGTACAAGTCCCAGCTTCAGCGCGCAGCAGTCCCATAAGTATTATGCATATGCATGTGTAGTTAAATTGTTAAATATTATTAACTGGTTCGAACTGGTGTTTTCTGTTTTGTACCCAGACTAATTCATCGTACAGCACACCAACAAAACGGAAAAAGTGGTTCGTTGGAGCCAGAAGGAAAATCGGTCAGCATTATCGATATTTTCGCGAGTTAGTTTATCATTGCAAAAGTTTATAAAATTATCGGCTGCCCCATTGCAGCCACTCTAAATAAAATCGAACATAATGTAATTTATCGACAGTTTTCTGGGACCCCTTGGTACTTGGTAACGTGTTACGGTTAGCATAATTTGAAACAGGATGCTAGGAGCATGACGGAGCCAAATACTGAATCGCCGTAGCATTCCCTCCCTGAACTGAAAAAGGAAATTTTATTAACTATTTTACAATAATAATTAAATAGTACGTCATCATAAAGTTCTCTTTTGAAGACTGGTAGGACGCGTACCTCCATCCTTTCCCTGAGCTATCCTACGCATTTCCGTAAAAGTAGAACATTCTACATCCCCAACTATCTGAGAGCAGTAGTCTAATCTGCTCCAACCTCTACCTCTTTATTCCTATCTCTGACTCTAGTATGTCGCGAACTATACCTTTGTGTCTCAGAAGGTGTCCTACCATCCTACGATCCTATCCCCTATTCTTTATTGTCTTCCATACTTTTCTCTTTTCACCAAATCTTTCTAATTCCTTCTTATTGCTAACTTGTATATCCACGATATCTTCAACACCCGTCTGTAGCATCACATTTCAAACGCTTCTACTCTTTTTCAATCCGCTTCTCCCATTGTCCAAGTTTCGCACCCATAGGTATAATTTCGTACTCCATACATGCGTCTTTAAGAGTCTCTTCCGAGTTTCTACATTAACCGTTCCAGAATATAGCAGTTGTTTCTTTTTGTTAAACAAGTACCTAGTACCGACGTAGCGTAGTTTTTTGATTCGCGTGAGTTGTATTTGTTTCCGTTTTTTTAAAAATTTCCAATCCGTTATAAAACTGTTAACTTGATAACTTGTCAATCACTTAGGTATATATACCTACATAAATGAGTAGGTATGTATTGTATTGTATTAGAGAATATAGGTAGGTACCTATTTTACAAACAGAAGTAAGCAGGTATCTACAATCTACATACCTACTTATACTGAATTATAAAAGGCATGTACAGTTAATAAATTGTTGACTTTGTTTTACTTATACCGGTCTGCCTTTACACTACTGTTTTGAGGTTGAATGAAATTGGGGTTAGATGCAAGAATCACACACCATTTCCACATTTACCGGGACATTTACCTACCTACTACATAAATATGGCAAATTATGTGAATCGGACTTTTGATACCCTTGTTGCATCATTATATCGATTATGTTGTCTTTATTTTATGTTTCCTTGACACCTTACTTTAAAAATTCACGCTCGAAATAGTCCCAATGAGTATGTAATGAGATAGGTACCGCTTCACGGGCACTTCAAGAGAAGTGGGAGGAGCGCCTTACGAATCTCTGACGTCAAACCAATAACAAAGCGAACTAGCATGTGGGCGTGATAAGCTAATTTCTTTGGCTTATTACGCCGCAAAAAAAATTTTTAGAAAAAGAATTTCGCCGTAAATCAATTACAATAACAATTTTCTGTCATTTTCATGCCAAAAATAGATATCTTATTTTTCTCCGAACCTCCCTATTATTGAAGAAATGTTTAGATAAAAAATATTTCTTCTTCTAATTCCTTTTTAATAATGTATCGCACGATCCCCCATCCTATTTGAAATTCTTGAGAAATACACCCCCGCCCCCTATTATCTCCGAGAAAAATGAAAATATTTTCATTAAATTCTTCATGGGCAATTTACTCTGCAGGATTTTTTTAATAATCCACCCCGCATTTGAGTAAATTTATCAGTTATTTGATCACCGTATGCATTACCACAATTATTTCCAACATCAGAATACCTTTGGGAAATGTGCAAACGACGAGAAACACAAGGATCGTTTCCACTGCAATATATAAACTATCTCTCATTATTACCTGGACAAACAGAGCGCATACACATCATCAATAGATTAAGAGGGCTTTGTTGATGACGGCGGGATGCACCTCTTTGTGGACATACGATGGCTTTGTAAATTACTGACATGCGCTCGGAAGTCTGTAGTCTTTTTTTTAATAGTCAGATCGAAAGTTTCGTGCTTAAAATCGTTAGTTTATACCAGCCGGGTGGTAAATTAACCCACTGTGTATCGTGTCCGCGTATACGTGTTGAATTACAGAGAAAAACAAAATTATTATTGTGGAGTTATCAGTGACATATTTGATTTAAAAAGTTAGAAAACATTTTTAATGAATATGAATTCCATTTATCAATTCAACCCTGTATAATGTAGGTATCTATTTAAATTGGTTGGCAAACTGAGTAAGCCCTCTTCAATTCACTTGAGCACAACTAGAAATAATGGAACGTCCTTGGTATACGACAAAAGTAACTGGGACAAATTACAGGATAATAAATTTCACAAAAATCCGTCTCCTTAACGAAAACAGTATTTCCTTCAGTAAACGCCGGAGGGTCGTCGGCAAAATACAATTTGCTCCGTATATTTCGGCTTCTGCTTTTATTGCAGGGACAAACCAATATGAAGATGTTATTTTTTGTCCCAAAATTAAAATACAAAGTTACTCTCGAGGAGCAGTGAATTTGATTTACCTTTGAGCTCAGAGAAAATAACAATTTTTTACGTACGCACTTATACATGTTGTGCCACTAATAACCTTCATAAAACAAGTTTCAGCGTGAATTTTCCATAAAATTTAACTGTAGAAATACTAGGGTAAAGGGCACAGTGGATAGATAAAGTTAGCAATAGGGAGGTATTAGAAAGAGTTGGGGAAGAGCGAAAGGTATGGAAGACAATAAAGAATAGAGGGGATAGGATGGTAGAACACCTTCTGAGACACGAAGGAACAGTTCGCGACATACTCAGAGACAGGAATAAAAAGAGGCAGGGGTAGGCCTAGATTAGACTACTGCTCTCAAAAAGTTAGGGATGTAGGATGTTCTGCTTTTAGAAAAATGAGTAGGTTGGCTCAGGATATAGGAAAGGATGGAAGTCCAACCAGTCTTCGGACTGAGAACCTTATAATGATGATCTTTAAATATTTCTTATTCATTATATTCTCTTTTCAAATATAATTCGTGCTATGATTAATAATCGAGGATATCACTCGTGAAACCGGAACACCACATTCAACTCGTCCTTCGGACTCGTTAAATCTACAGTTCGGTTTCAGCTTGTAAAAAATATCATCGATGATAACTCTATTCGCCGTGATGATAATCATAGAACTTGTTATAGTCGAATTGTCGAATATCGAATATCTTTTGTGGTATCAACTCTAAGGATGCATATTTCCTTAAATTTTTCCGTATAAGTTCTAAATTACCAACTATACCGTAGTAAAGAGAAAGTGAAGTAGGTATAAGTATCTAAAAAGGCCAATAACCGTACTGCATACCCTACAAGTGTCGGTCAAGTGTCGGAACTCGGAATGAAACACAGCGTGTCTTTGAAGACTCGTTCCGGCCCGAATAGCGTAGGGAGGGGTCCAGGTGGCAGAAGAATGGCTTTAGTGGCTCATCAGAGATTAGAAGCACGGAGTACGAGCTTGGAGACGTGGAACAATGAGAGGTAATTAGAACTCTAATTTGTCTTTTCATCTGTTCTGATGGCATCGAGTTGAGGTTTCGGAACTAGTTTGCCTAAAGTGCTAGATATAATTAACTCAAAAATATACCAAATAAGGAAATCGGCCATAAAAAAACCGAGGTAAATTATAGAAAAACAAAAATTTTAATAAATTCAAAATTTCTCAAGTTTCGGTAACTGCTCAGCTAAAACCCAAACACTTACATACAGTTTTCAAAGGAATTTAATCAACAAGTAATACAATATAAAATATTACCCCAGTAGAAGTAGTTTTCACACTGTTAATAAAGTCAGCGACCGACGAGAGGCCCGGTCGCGTTATAGGATGGACGCTTTACAGGAGTGCAGTTAAGTGTAAACTGTAAAGCAAGGACTGAAACCGTTTCGCTTTTTATTCCGGTTATGGTTACGGTTACTAAGATTTATAACAGTTAAGATTACAGTTTCGGTTTAAATGTCACAGCAAATTTCGGTATCGGTTTCAGTTACAGTTTGACCTTTTTCAAACGGTTTCGGTTATGGATTTCGGTTAATAACGGTTTTTGAAAAACTTTAACTGCACTTTTAATCGAGTTAAACGGTAACAAATCCTATTTCACATGTGTAAATTTAGGTAGCTGACTATAATTGTAATAAAAAATTACATAAGTCAGGTACATTAAAATTCGAGACAAGACTCAAGTGCTTCAACTTCGATTCGCTTAAACTTTGCGTAGGTTTCTTACAGGTAATGACCTAATGACAAGACTATAAGATTAACAGAGGTCAAATCAAAACTACTTTAATAATTATTAATATAATAAAAAATATCATCATTAACAAATTGTTAATAACAATTATTTATTAATAAAAAAACTCTTCTTTTCTTTTGTTTTCTAGCATTTTTCAGGCCGTATTCAGCGGGGCCTTGTACCGCTTTTGTGTACGCTAGGGGCACATCGGATTCTCAATACTGCATTAGTTAATAGCAGAGTGTTTCCAGATGTTTTGCCACCGTACAGTACACGCCCTCGTCAAGGACTTGCTCTGTAATTCAATGCCTGTTGGGGTGTTTGCCCGAGGAGTAGTTATTGGAGCAAGTTCGGGTCGAATTGTTATTTCATGTGTTCTTCGGCATTGTACCAGTAACGCCTAACAATTTGTCCACATGGCGGCGTTCAGCTGAAGTCAGTAGTGTGCTGATTCTTTTTGTTAACCAATCACTGGCTCAATTTGATTAGGTTTGACGAGGTTACGGTTTCAGTTAGTGCTAATGGTTTGGGTTTCAATTCCCTCAAAAACCGATACAAATATCTGTATATTGGTTACAGTTTCGGTTAATCAAAATAAAATAAAACGGTTTCGGTAACGGTTTCGGTAAAAGAATTTAAATTTCGGTTACAGTTATTCGAATATTAAACGGTGACGGTTACGGTGAATATCGGTTTCGATTTTAGTCCCTGCTGTAAAGTATAGAAGAATGTGCTTGTTGATCTCTTGCTCAAATGGTTGTTTTAAAGAGGTAGTTGCTTCTAAGATTTTTGCTATATTGTTTATACTATATTTTTACAATAGGTACATATTGTTTGCCTATTGTGATACGTCAAAAGATCGACAAAAATTGTGAAATCATAATAATCACTAAAATCATTCGTAATCTTGTGACATTCCGACGGTGATAAAATCAAAATAATTCAAAAGGAAAATACTGCAACAAGAGTTTCGTTTCTGAACGCACCAGATGTCAAAAGCGGCGCCACGCACTGTCATACACAAAGCCAGCTTTCTGACTGATTAGCGCACGCGCAGTTAAAATAAAAAAGGTCTATTCGTGGTCTGGAATTTTTAGGTACCTAATTTTACTCAAGCTGTTGCTTACTAACCACTCATCGTGGAAATTTGACAGCTGTCAAATTTACACTAGTATGTTACTTACTACACAGATCACTTAATTGTATTACTACAGATTAATACACGCCTATTCTAATAGCCAATGAGATTTCTTCAATTTCTTAAAATCGACCAATCAACTGTCATTTTAAACGATAAAACCTACCTACCTAGCTTTCTCAATAACTGATAAATATGCGCCTTGCTTTTAATCAACTATGCTGTGAATGGTAGTTTTGAAATTTCTACCTTGACAACTGTCACTGTCATATTATTTTAGAGTTTTCTTGCAACGTCGCCGTCGTTTTAAATTGTCGATATAATGTAGTTGTGTATTTACCTTTTGCTACCATGACGACATTCCAAATTTCGTATTTTTGATTGTAAAATGTTTAAAAATCAAATCTCCCATATGCATATTCATTAAATTATCTAGCCGAATTTTTATTTTGCCCGTATAAATTCCAGTTTTGCAAACTCAAATTTCTTTCAAAACAGAAATATGCCAAAATTAGAAATATGTCTAGTGATATAAAAATGGCAATTTCAGTTCAGAATAAGAGCATATCGCCATCACAAAATTTAAAAATTTAAATTTTATGTTTTTAAGAAGGAACTGAAAGCTGCAAGATTTCAATTTTTAAGTAAAATTTAATTATCTATACGATACCTGAACAAATCATTAAATATAAGCGAATCTAAATTGCAACACATTCAAGAAAGCTTAATCAAAATATCGTACTCTTAATGAAGCGATTTCATCCCCATAATTAATGCTCTTCTTAAATTTCTTTTCCGTCCGTCTCCTTTAATTATAAACGTATTTCACCTTCCCTTACTTCCACAATTAATTTCATAATGTCCTAACACAACAAACTTGCAAAGTTCATGGAAATTCCTCCAGGTGGCTCTTCGACCAACGATATTCTAGAAACAAACCCCTTCCATTAAACGCTCTACAGTTTTCCGTAGAAGTCTGCTTTCACTACGGTAGAAGCTGGTTTGTATCGCCCTCTGGTGGTGGAAATTGTAGGCTACTCACTTGACGTCATAGCTATGAGGTCACACGGCAAGCGTGCACAGCGAAGGTGAGCTCATTGAGTATAGGAATTCTGCATCGGATAAGTGAATGGCGCGACCTGTTGGAGAGGAATATTCCTGGGATACGCGTGCGTTGTGAGGGCAATTGATCACATTGCATGGGATGGCACACGTATGAAAGCGCGCGCGAAAGCTCGTGAAAATTCAGTTGAAGCTTCGCTTTACGGGGTTAAAGGTCGATAACCGATTGGTGTTTATAGAAAACTTTTAGAGCGTCATTAAATAAGATATACGTGATGTTCGAGAGGGATTTTATATACTAAGTTAGAAGTCGGGGTAAGTTAGAAGTCGGGGTAAGAAGTTTTAAGAGAGTTTTTTGAATTGCTGGAAGCGTGGCGGGATGAAACTTTGAAAAGATTTTTCGTATTGGATGCATAATTGGCAAACAGCAAAGGAAATACAGGCTAGAACAGAATATATTAAATGTAACTTTTTTTTTAAATTTTTCGTATTTTTTTGTTTTTTACTTTAATAAAAAAACGAAAAATTATCTACCCAGACAGCGTTCTTACCAACATTGTCTTTTTATTAAATAAAACGCTTCACAAGAAGGATTAAGAATGCGGGCATATTATGCATAAATAATTAAAGAGCCAAAATTCTCAAAACAAATTTATTAATTACAAATCAATAAAAAACAGCCAATGTCCAAACAGCAGTAATGTATAATACAATCTATGTAGAGATTATGTATTATTCTTCTGTCCATATATTTTTCATCTCTACTTTTCTGAGCACTTCGAACATCTTTCCCCATTTTACGTTATCGGAGGCTTTTTCTAAATCTACAAAACCCTATATAGGCGTTCTTTTCTATTTCTATTATTTCCCTCTATAATTAAATTGGAAATGATCTCCTAATATTTCTTTCTCCCTTTTCTCCATCTTTTCAAACTCTTTCCTTATTATAGGACAGCCTAGGTTATCTCCAAAAACTTTAATTAAATTATGGATAAAAGTAAAACAATTTTAAGTTCAAGAAATCTGTCGGATCGCAAACACAAAAAACCTCGAAAACGGCGTAACTGTGCAACGAAATTCTACCTGCTGCGCGCGCACCCAGTACTCTCTGTACCCAATGATATTATCTCAAAATACAACCATCAAATTCTACCGGCTGCGCGCGCATCTACTATTCCCTCTTCTTTTATTCGCTGCATTTAGTGCATAACACTATCTCTTACATTTTCACTGAAAGAGTACATTGGATAAAAATGGTATAATTAGTAGTTTTTTGTGAAAAAATCAATTTAAACTACGAAAAACTTCCTGTAAGGAAAACGTTCGTGCACCCAGAATTTCGGAGTGCAGGGTATATCGCAAATACATTCTGGCTGACTGCCCTAAGGGTCAAATGGAGTTGAACGTTTGTGCCATATAAAATGAGAAATGCCTCTATGCGGGCTAGTAATGCCCTACATTGCAGGAGATAAGGCGGGCAAGTACCATATAAACACAATTAAAATTATGCAAAATTGCTACGAACAAATTGTATTCATGATGTCCAATGACGCTATTACGAAAATTGATGGCGATAGCTGCATAATAAGGTTCTTATACCTCTCCTCGTTTATTTAAAATTTAAACTTGCACAATTCAAATGAATTTTATTAGATTTTCTAGAAAAAAACCAATACCTAGTCTTTTATTAATAAAGAAGGTCATCATCATAAGGTTCTCAGTCCGAAGACTGGTTGGACGCGTACCTCCATTCTTTTCTATCCTGAGCTAACCTACGCATTTCCCTAAAAGTAGAACATCCTACATCCCTAACTATTTGAGAGCAGTAGTCTAATCTAGGCCTACCCCTACCTCTTTTTATTCCTATCTCTGACTCTAGTATGTCACGAACTATTCCTTCGTGTCTTAGAAGGTGTCCTACCATCCTATCTCTCCTACTCTTTATTGTTTTCCATACCTTTCGCTTTTCCCCAACTCTTTCTAATACTTCCCTATTGCTAACCTTATCTATCCACGCTATCTTCATCATGCGTCTGTAGCACCACATTTCAAACGCTTCTACTCTTTTTCTATCCGCTTCTCCTATTGTCCAAGTTTCGCACCCGTATAATGCCGTACTCCATACATACGACGTTAAGAGTCTCTTCCTAGTCTCTATATTAACCGTTCTCGAGCATAACAGTTGTTTCTTTTTGTTAAACGCAACTCGGCCCTGCGCCATTCTTTGTTTTATATCTTTAGTGCTCCTACCGTCTTGAGTTATTTTACTTCCTAAGTAGCAGAAATCCGCGACCTCCTCTATCTTCTCATTTCCAATTTGTATTTCCATTTTAGTTCTATTTTCACATCCCCTACATACCAAAATTTTAGTTTTCTTTTTATTGATTTTCATGCCGAAGCCCTGTGTCAAAACTGCTTCCATTTCATTCAGAGCCGCTCCTAATTCTTCTTTGCTAGATGCTAACACTGCTATATCATCCGCAAATCTGAGCATGTTAATAGTTTGGCCCTGTACATTGATCCCTGAGGCTGTTCTTTCCTTAACAATATTAATCGCATCTTCGATATATAAGTTGAAAACTAGAGGTGACAATGCACATCCCTGTCTCACTCCCTTCCGGATATCTACTTCCCTTTGTTCCTGCTCACATTCTATAACTGCCTTTTGCTCTTTGTAGAGATTATGTATTATTCTTCCGTCCCTGTATTTCATCCCTACCTTTCTCAGCACTTCGAACATCTTCCCCCATTTTACGTTGTCGAAGGCTTTTTCTAAATCTACAAATCCTATATAGACGCTCTTTCTCTTTTCTATCGTTTTTTCTATAATTACTCGTAAAGCTAGAATGACCTCGCGCGTTCCTCTATTTCGTCTAAATCCGAACTGATCTTCTCCTAATATTTCTTCCGCCTTTTTCTCCATCCTTCTTTGCACAATTCTAGTTAAAATTTTTGACGCATGGGAAGTTAAACTGATAGTTCTAAAATTTTCGCATCTATCCGCGCCTTTTCTTTTTGGCAAAGCTACTATGATGTTCCGTTTGTAATCTTCTGGAATCTCGCCTGTCAGGTATATGCGACTAACTAGTTTAAATAAACGATCTATTACCTCTTGACCTGCGCAGTTTAAGATTTCTGCCTGCAAGCCATCTATACCTGGTGCATAAACCTTAAATCATTATCTTAAAAAATGACACTGATTTAAGAACTTATATTGATTGATATCAGTAGTAGATATATAGAGCCGGTTCTGGTTCAAACCATGTAATTTCTTACGGTGCTTTTATCGGGAGGTCATTGAACTGCTTGTTTGTAATGTAAAACACTGTATTCAAGAAAATAGTGTAACTATCTGAACTCAAATTATTGCAATTTCAATGCATCGTTTTGAATAAAGTTATATCATGTTCAAGGTCAAGTCAATGATCTGGAGAGTAAAGTAAAGCGCTGTATTCCAAAAAAGAGTGAAGCTTTATATGTTGTATAATTATTTAAATTCACTCTGATGATAAAATTTAACACCACCCATCCCACTACAGCATTTTCATTTAGAATTCCACCGAGAAGGCGTCGAATTTTACCGAGCAGGTGTCGAATTTCATCAGAGGTTTCAAATTATGCATGCGTATATTTATTCAAACTCGGTGTAATAAGATATGTCAAATAATATTCAAGGTTATTTTTTTTTGTTCTAGAATATGCATTAAAAATGGTATTTTGAAACGTACCAAATTGGAAACCTGTAAGTCGAGCACTCACTAAGATATCAATTTTTTCCTAAATTTTAGCGGATACTTTGGAGGGCTGTATCTCCTCAGGGGTGCACTTTGGTATAGAGATAAGTCTGGTTAAATCGTCATATATTGACCTGATTTACACATGTTGCTCTGTGTCCACTTAATTACGAGACACCCTGTACATTTATTTCTGAAATGTCTTGGGTGGAGTAAATTTCTGTCAGACCTAGAAGTCTCTCTCAAATTTAATAAAATCTGTGACATTCTCTACTGTCAATTGCAGCTCGACAACGTCTTAGCTTATTTGTTACGGTTATGAGGTTGTCGAGCGTTGCTTGTGGAATTTGTGTCCCTCACTTCCTACAGAATGTCAGGCTTTAGTTCATGATTATCCAGATTGCGCTGTCGCATATCGGGCTTAGGTAAGGAGCAAATGTAAGCAAGGGCAAAAGCAGTAGGTATACCAATGAAAAATTTTGACAATGTTGTTTATAATTTCATAGTCATAAATTTGATTATTCATCGAGTTTTTACAAATATCCCATTCGAATCTTCCACCTTCGCCCTCTATTGTCCTTCCTCTGTTCTACTATTCCACGTTTCGTCATCTTTTTTCTCAAAAGCTTTTTAAAGATGATGAAAAGACGCGAGAAAGTTTTCAAGTGCACCAAAAACATGCGTCCTAAAGCCAAATCAAGCTCGGTAAATTAAGCCGTCGAGTAGCGTTCTTTTGTTTTCTAAATCACTAATTAAACTTAAACAAAAGAATACCTAAAAGTACTTCGTTATTATGCAAAAGCCGCAGATTATTTTGCGTTGTTATATTCATAGACTTCTTCTCTCTGTACGTTTTTAATAAAGGTGCTCGTTTGCAATAACGAATTGGGTCGAAGAGCTAACTGTAAGAAAACGAAATCATGGCGATGTTTTCACCGCTAACTAGACAGGTTTGTATTGATAACAATCGATGATGGCATCTTGCGACAATGTATTTTCCGAAAGCTCGTTACAACACCTAAGAAAATTTTGCAATAGGTATTCAGGGAACATTAACATATTTTTACAATGGTTTAACAATTTTCTCGCAACTTGGACAAGACATAGAGGCTTCTTACTTATTTCTCACTAACACCAAACACAATTATACGTGGCTACGGAAATCTAACTACATGATTCCTCAATTCAATGCTGCATATCGTTCTTTGATACCTATTTAGCCTTTGTGCATATAGCTGTTCGGCACCATAATTTCAGGCCACTGGACAGCATTCAGTTGGTTGTATAATTAAGTTTTGATTAGTTTTATGTATTTCCGTTATCTAAAGACGTAACAGAAATGTCCTGCAGTGTGCTACAGTCGCGCTTGCAATGGAAAAAGATAAAATATCTGTTTCATCTCTGCAGTGTCCGAACTGTATTAAATTTCACAAAGCTAGTACCTATTATTTCACGTATCGATGCACCTTCCGCTATCAAATTATGCTGTTCTCTTTTCAAGTTCTGACAGCTGAAAAAGTTCGTATTGTTATTGTCACAAATATAATCATACATAATATACAGGACGATTTTTTTGACCGTCTATTAGAAGTATCTGGAGAACTAAGAGATATCGATTTGAAATTTTGGCTGTAGCCGAAACCGGGTCGGATCTATTTAATGAAAATATTTTCAAAATGGTGGCATTTCCGGAAATACCGGAAGTTGACACTAACTTTGTTATCTTAAATGGAATGCTACCATTTTCTATTTTTTTTAGATTCCACGAAAAATTTTAATGTCAATTCAATAAAGGTTCGCTATGTCTAAAATTAATATTTTCGGAGATATACATTTTTTTCTCAATATTTTGACAGTTGTGGTAGATTATGTAAAAATTAATATCTCGATAACGTCTAGCAGTAAGATGTTCGATTTTTTATGGTGGCAAGACAAGGTGTTGGAGTTACAAATCAGGCAAACAAATTTTCTATTACATAAAATTTTCTAATCAACGACATATGTTGATCGCACAAAAGTAGCAAAAAGTCATTTTTCTTAAATAGAATGGTACCATTTTCAATTGTTTTTTAGATTCCACGGAAAATTTTAATGTTAATTTTATAAAGGTTCGCTATGTCTAAAATTAATATTTTCGGAGACATGAATTTTTTTCCAATACCTATTTTGACAGTTGTGGTAGATTATGTAAAAATTAATATCTCGATAACGTCTAGCAGTAAGATGTTCGATTTTCTATAGTGGCAAGACGAGGTGTTGGAATTACTAATCAGGCAAACAAATTTTCAAAATCTATTACATAAAATTTTCTAATCAACGACATAAATGTTGATCACACATAAGTAGCAAAGAGTCATTTTTCTTAAATAGAATGATACCTATTTAAAGAAACCAATAAAAAAAAGTGAAAAAATGCGCATTTAACAATGTATGGTGTTTCTCTACCTAAAATGCATAGTATTTTAGATATTTGCTGTTTTCTTATTTCATCGATCAAAATAGAAGAGCGCCGCCTTCTAGTAAGTAGACCTTGGCTTGTAGACAAAACAAAATATTCACAAATTTCACAAATAATGTCTAATAAAAGCAATTGGTATTTTTTAGTAATTTAGTACGGTTGGTGTTTAACGAATAGGATATGGCAAATGATAATTATTCTTACTCGGATATTATGCATTTATTCAACATTCATGGAAAATGCGATAAAATAATTAACAGGACATACAGAACATTTAATGGAACATATCCTGAATTACAACCACTGAACTTATTTCAACTAAATAAAAAATAAAGTAGGTACGTGATAGTAAAACAATGTTAAAGAAACTGTTCAAAATGTAGTCCATTAACTTCTACACATTTAATAATTCGCTTATTTACGACGTGTGTAGTAGCGCTACGAATTTCATGTGGATCTAAGCCTGCAAATGCTGTAGCAATTCTTTCCACCAATTCATCCCTGTTGTTGAGTGGATATTGAATTGATACACTTTATCCTTTATACGGCCCCAAATATAAAAATCCAACGGTGTAAATGTCTGGAGACCTGGCAGGCCAACTCCATGGACCCAAACGTCGTATCCATCTATATTCAAACATCTGGTACAATTCGTTAGTAACTGCTGCAGAACAATGACCTGGAGCCCCATCTAGTAGGTATCTAAAATACTATTCATTTTGGGTAGAGAAACATCATACATTGTTAAACGCGCATTTTTTCACGTTTTTTAATTGGTTTCTTTAAATAGGTATCATTCAATTTAAGAAAAATGACTTTTTGCTACTTATGTGTGATCAACATATGTCGTTGATTAGAAAATCTTATGTAATAGATTTTGAAAATTTGTTTGCCTGATTAGTAATTCCAACACCTCGTCTTGCCACCATAGGAAATCGAACATCTTACTACTAGACGTTATCGAGATATTAATTTTTACATAATCTACCACAACTGTCAAAATAGGTATTGGAAAAAAATTCATATCTCCGAAAATATTAATTTTAGACATAGCGAACCTTTATAGAATTGACATTAAAATTTTCCGTGGAATCTAAAAAACAATTGAAAATGGTATAATTCTATTTAAGAAAAATGACTTTTTGCTACTTTTGTGCGATCAACATATGTCGTTGATTAGAAAATTTTATGTAATAGATTTTGAAAATTTGTTTGCCTGATTAGTAACTCCAACACCTCGTCTTGCCACCATAAAAAATCGAACATCTTACTGCTAGACGTTATCGAGATATTAATTTTTACATACATCTACCACAACTGTCAAAATATTGAGAAAAAAATTTATATCTCCGAAAATATTAATTTTAGACATAGCGAACCTGTATTGAATTGACATTAAAATTTTTCGTGGAATCTAAAAAAAAATAGAAAATAGTAGCATTCCATTTAAGATAACAAAGTTGGTGTCAACTTCTGGTATTCCCGGAAATGCCACCATTTTGAAAATATTTTCATTAAATAGATCCGACCCGGTTAGTTCTCCAGATACTTCTAATAGACGGTCAAAAAAATCACCCTGTACATATACATAAATATTCGAGTTGGTCTAGCTAAAGCACAAATGGAAGTTTAGACTTTATTTTTATAGTGATTAGTTTCTTGGTTCTTATCTGGTTTTTTGTAAAGGGCAAACGAAATAGAACCGAGGAGAAAATGCTGTTTCAAACTTTATAAAGCCGGGTAGTTGAAGTTTTTACGTTGTTCAGGTTTTTTGTCAAAGACCTCCCTCTTGAACAAGTCACGAGCCGCCACTGTTCGTAAGCAAGAAGTAACAACGTAAAAGCACTTTAACCGTCAAAAATACTCTAAGTAGAATTTCATTGATTTGTCATTACCTATTGGATATTGAATAACTCGTGGTTAATAAAATTACCATAAAATAATAAGTATATAAATATTTTTCAGTCGTTGATCTTTCAGATACCCTCGTACTTTAGAAACTAGAAAATAGAATCAATAAACTACGAAACTCCATCGAATATTTCTTCCTACAATTTCACGTACGTTTCCAAATAGTGTTAATTGAAATTAGGCAGTATTTGGTTTTACCAAAGTCGCATCATCCGGACATTGTTAAAAAATACTTATTTGCCGACATATTATCAGTTTTCCTATTTAAGCCGGTCGCACAGCGATAAAAAGGATTAAAAGTACATAAAAAGAGCAGCTCGGTAAATCCCATGGAACTAACTCCCTAACAAACAAAAGCTTTCGCCAAACAATGCCCACTGCGTTTGCACATTCGCAGCCTTTAATTTTATTTGTCCACTGATAACACGTGGGACCATTCGTTTTATTTTAAAACACCTTGACAGTATCAGCCAAATATTCCAGTGCAGTTTGCGAATTTATTCTGCTGTTTGTCTATCACTCTGATGTAAATTACAGTTTATTATTATTTGGTGGTGTACCCCATGTAAACTGTATGTATATCACCGCTAACGATATTAACAACAGAATATAAATTGAATTTCGGTTTATAGGAACTTGTGAAACATGGTTATTAAGTTATTGATGTAACAAATTGGTTTTCGATATTAATGTTTTGTTGCGGCTACGCGAATTTTCATACGTTTCGTTTGTGTAACGGTAATTATAAATTTAAGTGTACAAGGTGTCCCAAACTGGACGCGTTCTTATGGGAACACCCCTTATTTGAAGAGATAGAAAAAAATTAACCAAGGTGTCCGGAGCTCAAATTTAATGAGAAAACCACTGGCGCAAACACAACTTTGCTATCTCTTATCGTTTGGCCGCTAGAGGGCGATTCTCAAATTTCGTCGATTTCTTTTATGTCCTATAACTTGTTTATAAATAAAGATAATTAATTTTGGTAAAAACTTTCTTAAGGCACTTTTTTCCGTAGAATCCATTGCAATAGGCAGTTTTTTTACAGGGCGTTTAGATTTTCGTGCACCACCCCAAACTCATTTTTTTTATATAGACCACCCTATATATTATGAGATTTTTGAAAAGCTCGTAAAATTTCCTAAATTTTGATGTATCACTTGTCATGTTTATATTAAAAACCATTAGCAACATTACGATTTAAAAATTAAAATATTGTGCCTACAGAAATTAAGGTTGCCATGACTAATAAAATGACATAGGATGCTAACATGTTATGATTAAAACCACAGATCTAAAGTTTCATGATAAGATTACTCATAGTTATTATATTAAATTAATAATTCAAATTTCTGTTCTTCTGTAAATTCTTCAAAGTTTTTCAGAAGGTATTGTCTTTTGGTTTCTGGTTTCCACTTACTGTTCAACTATCTGATGGATAGACCAGTTTTAGGCGCCAAACCTATCCTACCCTACCACTAAAACATTTTCATTCTCTCTCGGTCGCAAGGAGGTGTGAGACCTTTCGCGTTTTTCTCTTGCTATTTTTGTTTATTCTTTTTCAAATTTGTCTATTAGTTTTCTTTATTATTTGTTACATTTCGCATTGTCTTCTAACTTCATTACGCTCTACTCTTTACCACACCAAGTACCAAGGAAATTTATTTAATATTCAATTTTTTATATTCATTTTTCAGTGTTGACTTATCTTCTATCTACTCAATACTCATGCGTCCTCTCCTGGGCCACTCCACCTCTGGATTTAGCTAACGTACGTGTGAAGCACGATATTATACTTTTTCGAAATTCGAGTCCAAGTAAATGAAGATTGGTAAAGGAATATAATTTTATAGGTTTTATAGTGTTTAGGCATGTATTTTCTTTTCTCTTACATCCATGTTTTTGCCCCCAAAGCATTTCGCCAATACAAGTTCCTACAAACAATTCAAGCTGTCCAATTTGATAGAAACGAATTACTTAACGCTACCCGGAAACCGCAACGCTTCCAGTGATTGACAGTCACGGGTAATTCGTAGTAGATAAAAAGAATCTCGACGAGCTATTTACTTAACTCAATCAAAATAAAGTGCAAACATGCTAATTCCAGAAAAACCCTAATTGAATGTGACTCCGATAACGCATTTCGCGAGTGTCTGTGATGCTGTGTTTAGACATGAGGCTCGTGCAACGACTACGTGGAGACAAAGCCGAAGAAGCAGCGGCCACAAGAGATAGATCTAAAAGTGTTTGTGTGACGAGCTTTCGAAGCAAACCGCCGAGAGATGTCAGCACTTTCAAACTGTTCCATCGACGCGCCAGCAGCGCCATGTAAGAATTCGCTTTTACTTGAAAAGTAAAGGTTTGTTTTCACCACCTGTCAGGTAATGCCGTCAGGCACTCTGTTTGTATAGTGAAAGCATACCTTTACCTTTTGTATGTTTGAGATAATCTTGAAGATGAAGAATAAATTGATATTAGATTTTGATGATTAAAAGGTGTCCTTTACAAGTAGCTATATTCAAGTGCATATGAATATTGTTCCACTACAGTGTTATCCTAAGTTTACAACCCCAAATTAACGATTTTGTCAGTCATGACTGTCTAGATGCAATATTTATTTCGGACCGAATTTTTTTGTAATATTTTTAACTGTTATTTCTTAAGATAGTATGATAGTCGCATGGTCACGCTGATAGTACGATGCTCTTATCGTAATATGAGCTGTTGCGATACTTGTATCGTAAATAAAGGTGTAATAAAAGAAATACGCTTAGGTGACACACCCTGTAGTTTAAAATTTTCTGCTAAAATTTTTAAATTATTTTTATACTAATTTTTAAAAAACGCTTTCCGATAGCCTTAGCTATGTTTATGCACTGTCGGTCTATTATCTATGGTTCAAAGCGACGTTCAACGTCATGAAAAGTGGACGTAAATAGTATTTTAACTCTCTAGGGTACTAAAACCACTTTATTACCCTCAAGCCTTTTGCTTACAAAATTAAATGAATCTTCATCGTTTTCAAAGGCATCATGTAGGTCCTACATTGTACGTACATACTCACTCTAATATTAAAATAGGGAGGTTCGGAGAAAAATAAGATATCTATTTTTGGCATGAAAATGACAGAAAATTGTTAGTGTAATTGATTTACGGAGAAATTTTTTTTCTAAAAAATTTTTTTGCGGCGTAATAAGCGAAAGAAATTAGCTTATCACGCCCACATGCTAGTTCGCTTTATTATTGGTTTGACGTCAGAGATTCGTAAGGCGCTCCTCCCACTTCTCTATCTCATAACATACTTATTGGGACTATTTCCAGCGTGAATTTTTAAAGTAAGGTGTCAAGGAAACATAAAACAAAGACAACATAATCGATATAATGATGCAACAAGGGTATCAAAAGTCCGATTCACATAATTTGCCATATTTATCTAGTAGGTAGGTAAATGTCCCGGTAAATGTGGAAATGGTGTGTGATTCTTGCATCTAACCCCAATTTCATTCAACCTCAAAACAGTAATGTAAAGGCAGACCGGTATAAGTAAAACAAAGTCAACAATTTATTAACTGTACATGCCTTTTATAATTCAGTATAAGTAGGTATGTAGATTGTAGATACCTGCTTACTTCTGTTTGTAAAATAGGTCCCTACCTATATTCTCTAACACAATACAATACATACCTACTCATTTATGTAGGTATGTATACCTAAGTGATTGACAAGTTATCAAGTTAACAGTTTTATAACGGATTGGAAATTTTTGAAAAAAACGGAAACAAATACAACTCACGCGAATCAAAAAACTACGCTCCGTAGGTACTAGGTTCTTGTTTAACAAAAAGAAACAACTGCTATATTCTGGAACGGTTAATGTAGAAACTCGGAAGAGACTCTTAGAGACGCATGTATGGAGTACGAAATTATACCTATGGGTGCGAAACTTGGACAATGGGAGAAGCGGATTGAAAAAGAGTAGAAGCGTTTGAAATGTGATGCTACAGACGGGTGTTGAAGATACCGTGGATAGACAAGTTAGCAATAAGGAGGAATTAGAAAGAGTTGGGGAAAAGAGAAAAGTATGGAAGACAATAAAGAATAGGGGATAGGATCGTAGGATGGTAGGACACCTTCTGAGACACAAAGGAATAGTTCGCGACATACTAGAGTCAGAGATAGGAATGAGGAGGTAGAGGTTGGAGCAGATTAGACTACTGCTATCTAATAGTTGGGGATATAGAATGTTCTACTTTTACGGAAATGCATAGGCTAGCTCAGGGAAAGGATGGAGGTACGCGTCCTACCAGTCTTCAAAAAAGAACTTTATGATGACGTACTATTTAATTATTATTGTAAAATAGTTAATAAAATTTCCTTTTTTAGTGCAGGGAGGGAACGCTACGGCGATTCAGTATTTGGCTACGTCATGCTCCTAGCATCCTGTTTCAAATTATGCTAACCGTAACACGTTACCAAGTACCAAGGGGTCCCAGAAAACTGTCGATAAATTACATTATGTTCGATTTTATTTAGAGTGGCTGCAATGGGGCAGCTGATAATTTTATAAACTTTTGCAATGATAAATAACTCGCGAAAATATCGATAATGCTGACCGATTTTCCTTCTGACTCCAACGAACCACTTTTTCCGTTTTATTGGTGTGCTGTACGATGTATTAGTCTGGGTACAAAACAGAAAACACCAGTTAGAACCAGTTAATAATATTTAACAATTTAACTACACATGCCTATGCATATACTTATGGGACTGCTGGGCGCTGAAGCTGGGACTTGTACGTTATACTAAGTTCTGACGTCACGCGGCCTGCTCTCGCTGCAAGGTACGATTTCTAGCCTCGCACCGACGGAAAACTTTGCAACGGCTTCACAGGCGAAGGAATTTTTTTTAACAAAAATTAACAACATAACTGCCTTCAGTATAATAAACTCTATCAATTTTAATGAAATTTGAAAATTATGCGCCTCTGTACCACCACCATAGATAAATGACTACCTTTACGTATTAGTTTTATTCAAATGCCATGTTACAATGAGAAAATTTGTTCTATAGGTTGTTATAGGTACGTATTTCCAGGTGATTAGCTCCAAAACTACTAGGTAATTTTAAAGGTGTAGGTAATAAATGTAATACCATACCACTTAATTATGTATACCTACGTGAACTTCGCTGTGTGATTCCATGAACTAAAACAATAAAATAAACACTTTATAACTCAGACTAAGCAGACCCTAAAAGACGAATGGATTCGGTCCCTCGTCTTCCTTAATTTAGGAGATCTTATCCTGTTGCTACGACTACATATATAGCAGAATATAGTAGATACGGGCAAACTATGTCCAGTAAGCAAAACTGCGAGAAATTCTCGTTGTTTCATCGTTCACATATTATGTATGGATAATAAAAACCTTTTCCATGCAGAGGGAGTTCGTACACAATTTTATTTTAACGTACATATGAATATGCATAAAACTCCATCGTTCAAAGCAAAGAAAATAATTATATTTAGCTTTTATTTTAAAATACCTATGTATTTTGCATATTAAAAATATATGCTTTTGTCATGAAAGAAAGATTGCCAATTATAATGACCACCTACTTGCGTGCTTGTTGCGTTATTCCTGTACCCATGTCATTGAAAAAAGTTCGTTGATTGAACGGATATAGCATTAAACATTTGAATATTTGAAAGATGGTATTTCAGCTGTAAATTATTCTTGCGCCATTCGTTGAAGTTATGCACAATGTGAAAATATTGATTACTTTGTTTGCAAATTATGCAGGGTTATGCATTTGTAAGCAATTTTATCTTGGATACTCTGTATATAAAAGAATGGGTCAATTTTAGAAAGGCTAATCAGTGTCTTTCCGAAACTCGCTAATTTAATCATTTTGCTTGCGTGTTTTCTGTGATTCCACAAAGTAATGGAATTAAGAAAAACGTAAAAAAAAAAACGATAAAATCGTGTGGTCACTTTAGTTAGCCGAACAATGCTTACGTTAGAATTCCACAACAAAAATGATGATTCTATATATTTTTACTTTTCTTTTCGCATTTTTCTTGTGACAAATGTTCATTGGAAGATTCCCCTAAATTACTAAAACAACAGAACGCACTTTCTGTAACACCAGAAAAGAATAAAATGCTAATTTTCTGAGCGACGTAGCATCGAATTTCCAATAAGAGAAACTTTCCAGTACCTACGTCAAGTGGACATAAAATTTTCGTCGAGCAAAACGGCGATTGTGCATTACTTGCAGAACAAAGAGATTCAGTGGAAATTAAATCCTTTTCAAATTTCTACTTTTTGTGTTGTCTGCAGCTACAGCAAGCGCCTGTAACTTAAAAAAGGTCAAGAGTCATCCGGCCTTCTTTCGCTTCTGGTTTACGCGATAAGTGCACCAGAAAACGTTTAAGAGGAGTAGATAAGTTGACAACACTGCACATGAATACTGCTTTTACTGCAGTTTTACTACGCTATTACAAACATAAATTTTCGATTGCTTCCCCGTTCTCGATAATAATTCTTCGAGGTAAATTAACCAGGAGCTGAAATAAACCACTTGGAAGACTTGAACCTAGTTCAAAAAAGAAATGGTTCTAGATTTTCCCATCATTTATTACGAAAACAAGTCGCATTAAGGCTGTCGGAACGCTTGGAATATTTGAGGGATGTAACGTTCCCGCTGCCAATGGATTATTCCAACACGGTTTAAGATATTCGCGTGATTATTTTTTTCTTGTTTCAATTAAACATAGATCTAGGACTGTTCGCTAATAATTTTCATTAAAAACCAGAAATTCTACTTTAATATCTACTTCACAATCTATGAAAATCGGACATATTGTAGCTAGAATATTTACCACATTTTTCGTTTTTTTTAGAAATTATAATCGTAGAGTCATAGATTAGACTTTTCATTTTGACGGTATCAAAAAAATATAATAAATTTTTGATAATAATGAAGTAATCAATTGGCTCCTGCACCTCTGCATTCGCCTTTTCAAGGGCCTAGAGGTGGCGGTGTCTAGCGGCGATATGTTTAAACTTCCCAGATTCAAGAAACAGGCGTGGCTAGTTTTTGTATGTATTCAGGTATTATTCTTGGGGCCTATTTTTCGTATCGACGACCTTCCAAAGTAATTTCCGATTCTTCTTAAAATTTATTATTGTTACACCATATGAGTTGAATATGCAAGTGCACAGGTATCCCATTTATCAGATAAAACGATTCATCTGTATTGTGTAATTTAGCGAAAAATGCCAAATAGATACTCTCTTTGTTTTTAAATTTCCATAATTCAAATTACTTTACTTATAACGTATGTCCCAAAAGTTTTGAGAAAAAATATTAAAAGTCATATTTTATTTTGGTTTAAATTTGTATTAAATTCAACTACAAGTAATTATTTCTACATCTATGTTTTATAAAACTTTAAGTTTAAACTACGGATAATGGTCATGTTCCTCAACGGTGCGCAATTTAACATAAACTTGCGCCATTAGCCTTTGTGCGGCAACAGTGTCGATTCGTCGAATTTTCTGGTAGATCCGGTGACATAATTGTTACGTTTTGGGTTTCTCAGCCATTATCGTAAAGTTTTCCAGTTAGTAGACCCCAAAAATCTTCTATAGTCCTCGTCTGAGGCACGTTTAGAGGGTTGTCTACGTTCGGTACAAAATTGATGTTATTGGCAGTTAACCAGTCTGTCGTTTGTTTTACATGTGACACAAAGCTGGATCTGGTCAAATGATAATTTCGTCATTTGGGTGATTCGCAGTTATAAACTGACGAAGTTTTGTTAAATATTGCCTTGTCCAATGTCCGCATTAATGACTTCACCACGGGTAGGTTCGATGTCACGTTGGGAGACACCAGCCTCGAAAATGGTATACCATACTAAAATCGTTTCAGTAAATTTGACTTTTCCTTTTGGTCTAACTTCATCCGGACTGCCCTGTATGTTACCCGTATAGAAGACGTCGTTGCCCTTCATCTCGGAATTGGACAAAGTGAAATCTTTTCCATCATCAATGAACACGACCTCATGCACGGCATCATCTCGGATTTCTTTTTTGAATTGGGTAGCGTTGTATTTTGGAACCTTTTTTCTTTCTCTGTATTTTAAATGATTTCGGGAGATGGTTCTGCGTACTGTCATGCGAGAAACGTTAAATCTTCTAGATAATTTATACACGATGTCTCCACTCTGTTTTTAACCAATTCAACAAGAGTTTTCGTTCATCTCAACTTAATATTTTAGGTCTTCCACTTTTTGGCAGGTTCACACCAGGTACTCCCTCCTCACAGTCTTTGATTGTTCGATAAGTCGTGACCAGTGAAATATTTTGATCCCTGTACAATCTTACAATTTCGCGCTTAGGTAGCCGTCCAAATAGCCTAGAAATATTTTTGCGAATGTCAAGCTTGTAAGCCATTGTAACCACAAAATTGTTGAAAAATGACATTTAATTGCAAACTGTGATTAATTATGAAGTTTTGTTTCCAACGTCAACCAGGTTGAAAGCATTTTTTGTTTGATAAGCTCGAGCGTATTTTTTCTCAAAACTTATGGGACATACGTTACATGGCATCTCATTTCTTCTGTACAGCAGATGCTAATCTACACAACTTGGATTTCTTAAATAGAGCTCCTGTAGGTATATCATCCCACTTTTTATTTCTCTGTTCGATTTTACTATATGATTGTGTAAGAGTTGCATACTAGACTGAACTTATTGTGCAACTGGGGCATTTGTTCATCATTCTCAAAATGTCATTTTTGAAACATCCCTACGTGTGACAAAAATTTTAAAAGAAAACTGAAACACAAAAATATGTGGTTTAGTTTAGAAGCAACTTACTTCGTATACATACTTAGCAAAATCGATCGAAGAATTAAAAAACGCAATATCTATAGAGTGCCCCATTTAAATAATTCGCCAAGTATCAACTCCGTTTGTACATAATGTACAGGGTAAAATACCATACTACTGACACAAATAATGGATGCTTTTTTACAGGTTGAGTCAATTATGTGGGATTCTTTCTTACATCCTAAACAGTTAGACATGCTAAAAAACGTTAAGTACAAAAGTTGGTCCCAGTGACAAGCCGCTCTAGTTAAAAATATATTTGGCTATACAGCTTGTCCCATATTTGCTGTGTGCAAGTAAACTTTCGAATTCCTTGGTCTACTAGGTACACTTCGACCATTTTAGCGGATACTGACAGATGCAGAGCTATTTTAAAATTTTAATATCTCCGGGTTGAATGAAACTGTAATAATAATAGTTTGAAGCGATGAAAGCAATATTTAGGAATAACTGTTGCCGTAATAAAAAATCCCAAAATATTATACAGGATATTGTACGAGCAAATTAGAAAATTTCAAAATACCATAACTTTTTAATTCCAAATAGAATGATTGAGGGATTCCCCACTACATTTACTTTTATTTTACTATGTACTTTCTCATGCCCAAAATTAACCGCTGTTTATTTATATTTTCTTAGAAAAAGTGTCAAATCAGGTAACTAAATGAAAAAACACTCGAAAATATTAATTAAACATCAAAAATTACAGAAAATGAAAATCGTCGAAAAAAAATAAAATAATATTAAAAAACAAGCTCAGAACAAAATATTACTGCTCCAACTTCCTTCAATACCGAGATATGTAAATTTTAAAATTGCTCTGCATCTGTCAATATTCGCTAAAAATGGCCTTAACTCAAGAAATATGAAGTTTAGAAAAAAATCATTTCTTACAACTTCATAGTAAAATCGACAACGGAAGTCGAAAATGAAGTCAAATACAGAGTGTTCCATTTAAAATAACGACGATGAACTACATGCTGCAAATATGGGACAAGCTGTATAGCTGAAAATAATTTTATAACTGGGAACAACTTTTGTACATACTTAAAGTTTTTTGTTAGTATAATAATAATGTAGTTAAAAGGGGTAACTTCTGGAAAATTCGTCCGAGAAAATTTTAGCTTAGCTGAGAGACTTTAAGAAGTACGCTCAACAGTTTTCTCTTGAATAGTAACGTCTATTCATGATCTTTTAAAGAATGTATAAAAGAGTATAAAAAGGTGGATACTTATACAAACAGATCTGAATACCACTGAAGAACACCTGAACGTTCTTTCACGTTAAATTGAATGCTGAATATAGTGCGCTGTCGGTTTTCGCTGAAAAGTTTTTTTGTGTCTAAGGAATCTACATTATGTATCAGCGGCTTCAGTGTTACTCTCAAGTTCAAGACCTGCTTCCAATATACTTTTGCGAAAATTCCTTACAAGATGGAAGGTAGTTAAAGTTAAGCTTGGAGGATCTTCTTTGGAGGAATATTTTCCAAAACACACTTTTGAAGAATTTATACACAGATACATAAATAGGCAGGTTCGGTAATTTTCAAATTTCATTAAAATTGATAGAGTTTATTATACTGAAGGCAGTTATGTTGTTAATTTTTGTTTAAAAAAATTCCTTCGCCTGTGAAGCCGTTGCAAAGCTTTCCGTCACTGCGAGGCTAGAAATCGTACCTTGCAGCGAGAGTAGGCCGCGTGACGTCAGAACTTAGTATAACATACAAGTCACAGCTTCAGCGCGCAGCAGTCCAATAAGTATTATGCTATGCATGTGTAGTTAAATTGTTAAATATTATTAACTGGTTCTAACTGGCGTTTTCTGTTTTGTACCCAGTAATACATCGTACAGCACACCAATAAAACGGAAAAAGTGGTTCGTTGGAGCCAGAAGGAAAATCGGTCAGCATTATCGATATTTTCGCGAGTTAGTTTATCATTGCAAAAGTTTATAAAATTATCGGCTGCCCCATTGCAGCCACTCTAAATAAAATCGAACATAATGTAATTTATCCAGTTTTCTGGGAACCCTTGGTACTTGGTAACGTGTTACGATTAGCATAATTTGAAACAGGATGCTAGGAGCATGACGGAGTCAAATACTGAATCGCCGTAGCGTTCCCTCCCTGAACTAAAAAAGGAAATTTTATTAACTATTTTACAATAATAAGTAAATAGTACGTCATCATAAAGTTCTCTTTTGAAGACTGGTAGGACGCGTACCTCCATCCTTTCCCTGAGCTAGCCTACGCATTTCCGTAAAAGTAGAACATTCTACATCCCCAACTATTTGAGAGCAGTAGTCTAATCTGCTCCAACCTCTACCTCCTTATTCCTATCTCTGACTCTAGTATGTCGCGAACTATTCCTTTGTGTCTCAGAAGGTGTCCTACCATCCTACGATCCTATCCCCTATTCTTTATTGTCTTCCATACTTTTTTCTTTTCCCCAACTCTTTCTAATTCCTCCTTATTGCTAACTTGTCTATCCACGGTATCTTCAACACCCGTCTGTAGCATCACATTTCAAACGCTTCTACTCTTTTTCAATCCGCTTCTCCCATTGTCCAAGTTTCGCACCCATAGGTATAATTTCGTACTCCATACATGCGTCTTTAAGAGTCTCTTCCGAGTTTCTACATTAACCGTTCCAGAATATAGCAGTTGTTTCTTTTTGTTAAACAAGTACCTAGTACCTACGTAGCGTAATTTTTTGATTCGATGAGTTGTATTTGTTTCCGTTTTTTTAAAAAATTTCCAATCCGTTATAAAACTGTTAACTTGATAACTTGTCAATCACTTAGGTATACATACCTACATAAATGAGTAGGTATGTATTGTATTGTATTAGAGAATATAGGTAGGTATCTATTTTACAAACAGAAGTAAGCAGGTATCTACAATCTACATACCTACTTATACTGAATTATAAAAGGCATGCACAGTTAATAAATTGTTGACTTTGTTTTACTTATACCGGTCTGCCTTTACCCTACTGTTTTGAGGTTGAATGAAATTGGGGTTAGATGCAAGAATCACACACCATTTCCACATTTACCGGGACATTTACCTACCTACTACATAAATATGGCAAATTATGTGAATCGGACTTTTGATACCCTTGTTGCATCATTATATCGATTACGTTGTCTTTGTTTTATGTTTCCTTGACACCTTACTTTAAAAATTCACGCTGGAAATAGTCCCAATAAGTATGTTATGAGATAGGTACCGCTTCACAGGCACTTCAAGAGAAGTGGGAGGAGCGCCTTACGAATCTCTGACGTCAAACCAATAACAAAGCAAACTAGCATGTGGGCGTGATAAGCTAATTTCTTTCGCTTATTACGCCGCAAAAAAAATTTGTAGAAAAAAAATTTCGCCGTAAATCAATTACAATAACAATTTTCTGTCATTTTCATGCCAAAAATAGATATCTCATTTTTCTCCGAACCTCCCTATTGGCACATTCAGCATGTGCAAGCATATATTTCCATAAACAAAGTGACCAGCCAATCCAATAAAAAATAAATAAGGAATCGAAAAATAAATTTCTGGAGTCCCATAATTTTTTTTAAGTTTCACGCGCAAGGATCGTTCATTACCAAACTGATCGACCTATGTTAGTGGGTAAGTTAAATTTATCGGTCCCTGGATACTTTCACGTACATCCGATGCCATATTTTACACCGAAAACTCGACGTCTTCAGCCTACAGTGATGAAATCGGCTGTTCTCAACACGCCCAAAAACATAGAAAGCTAGTTACAGAACAGAGAACCTTCCGAACTTACCAAAACAATATTTTCAGGTGTAACTACAATAAATCCAATATCCAATTCGAATACAAATGAAGATATATGATTGTGAATCCAAACAACCAAAGGGACATGCATTTCCATAAAGGTATCATAAATATTAATACCTACCTAGAAAAAGGGGCATATATCAATTCGAAACTTCGATATTGACAAAATTGCGCAGAATTCTCCAAAGTTACTCTCAAAGTGAACATTGATTTGTAAGGCAATATATTCTTGGCAAAACTCTATTACTACTTGGAAAAACAAAAACATTTCTGCAACAGGACTCCGATCAAAAAGAGTTTGAAAGAATGTTAAGATCAACTATGACGTTCTGATGTCAAAATATATTGCTTTTTGGGTTGCACCGCTATGGTATAGATACATTTTAGTGGGTAAAAGTGGGAGATGATATTGAAGTATACGCTTCCAAGAGCTTTTCAACCATGTATTACAATTTACACGAAAAATTTCAGTTAATATTAGTAGAGTAGATTGGGCAGTTCTGGGTACCGCCCCACCAATCAACCTTGACTTTATTGGTGGGGGCTTATACAGAACTGCATTTACCGTTAGCAAAATTAACTGAAGCTTTGTATGTGAATTATTATGTGGTGGAACAAAAAACAAAACAAGCAAAAATATAATTTCGGCTTCTGCGGTTTACGAACGGAACAAAGGGCTACAAAGGAATTTTAACGAATGAATATCTAAGTTCTGTCTGATTCGAGAGCACGACAGGTTCTATGTCTGCGGGAATTTTTTGTGATTAAACCCTTGCCGAGATTTCAAATCGGTTTTCGCAGTGGCCGTGCAAAGAAATCAAAAATGCCTTTCAAATCGTTTCGCATTTCTGTGGCATCTGCGGGTGACAGTGATATTAAAAGAAAATTAATACCCAACAGCTAACATTAGAAGTTGAAGGAAAAGCTATTAACATTCTTCCAGGATTGCAGCAGTTGGTAATTTTTACCGCTGAGATGAATCTAATATCACCTAATTAACAAAGAATAATTAATTACAAATTTATTTTTGTCAAGGAGAAATATACTGAGTTTTGAGCATAACTCATTGTAGTTTCTATCAACTTTAGATTTGCAAAATCCCATTTTTTAAGTAAGGCAAATCAACGATAAATTTTCATTTTATTTTATTACCAACAAAGAAGCTTTTAATTGTCAACTACAGTGCCATTTCCAACAGTTTTGGCCTTTCAATTATTTCTATTTTCCTCTGATATCTAATATTGATTTTTCAGTTCTTCGTTACCACATCTGAAATCTAAATCCATCCACTATCTGTTTATTTTTACTTCATCATATTCCTCTAGATAATTCCCATTATTTTACTACCAAATATTTTACTACCAAACGTTTTATTTTTTTTTCCTTCTTCCTATGTTCCAGAATAATTTTGAGCTTTCGCTGATACATTTTCTTGTATCTTGTATCATCCACATGTTTCCAAGTTACCCGCACTTTAACCAAACTGGATTTTACGAGTTAAGTCAAGAAAACGATTCATTGAAATCCAACAATACCTTCCCTATAACTCCGTTTCCCAACACTCTGATACGCATTACGCTACCTCTAGAGTGACTGTTTACGGCAATCGCTGCAGTCGAAATACTTAGTGGAGTAAATCCAGGCCGCTAACTCGCTTATTTCTCGAAAAAAAAATTTCAACGTAGAACCAAATAAAATCTATGTGGTTGTGTTCCTTGTATTATTTTCCATATGAATCTTTGGTTTACGACATTTCCGGCCTGTGCAGAACTTTTTTATTTTCGAAAAATGTAAAATTTTGCATATGTATGAAACAGTTAGTTTTTAAAACACAACAGGCCATATCTCAGTAAATATTTGAGATATCGACTTCAATTTTTTTTTAAATTAAAGTAGAAACATGAACGCTTCAAACAGTACTAAAATATTTTAAAATATCACAATATTTTTTGCGGAAAATAATTAGAAACTTCATTTTACTTCGCTTGTGCATTATAAATTTCGACATGCGACAAACTTTTTTATTTTTGAAAATATGTCTGTATATGCTGCGAATGAAATGAAGAGAAAGGTTGTAAAAAGTTTTTGGAGAAAGAATAGTTTTGAAGTTATGATTTTTTGTCAGACGCGGCCTAATGAGCGGACGGGTCGTGGTAATGCACCATCAGGGTAACGCGTAGCGGACCGATAGTCGGCTACGGATAACGACGCATAAATGAGTTAAAACATGAAAAGAACTTAGTTTATTTTTATTCCTATTTTATACAATATTGAGTGTCAGATTCAGCATCTGATTCTTCCTCTTCTAATTTTACTGCAGTATTAACACAATTCTTGCACTTCTAGTCTATAGAATATTTTAAACTTTATTTTGCGCAGTTACATCTATTACTATTACAGTTTTTATCTGAACACAAAAGTGATAAAGGCTATCTCACAGAAGATGGAGGTATGGGGTCGTGATTACTAAATAAGGGTTCCCAGTGGCCTTTCTGGAATGTCCATCCGTATTTTTCTGGGCTTTCGAAGTGGATGTTGTTAATGTGACTAGAATACCATGTTTTGAATTGGTACATACATCTAAAGTGGGAAAAAATCAAATGCGATTATAATGTATAACAAGATACGAATTCGAATACAAACCTTTGCAAGTGCAATTTAAAAGCATCGTCTGTAGGCGGGTTTTCAGACTTTGGTCTATTCGTGTTTTTGGCCAAAAGAATCTTAGTTCATTTAATGCTCTGACGTCTTTTTGTTTATTTTTGTATAAATTAATATAAAACTTACACAACTGCAATCATAATTGTGCGTTCAAATGGCAGATTTAGTAAGTCCATCATACCCTTAAGGTTGTCGGCGTTTTTAAGTAATACATCAAGAGCGGATTTCTTCCCAATTTTGTAAAACGCACTGGTAGTATCACACCCAGTGAAACAGTGTACTTCCAATAAACATTGCGATACAGTTTTGTCAATTTTGTTTATAATCTTGTACCATTATAGGTAATACGTGTGCTTTTGGTATGGCCTAATTGCATAATAAGCAAAATAAGCACGTCCATATCTACAGATTTCAACAAAATATTTTTACTATAGGTACATTCTTATAATGCATATAAAATTATGCATACCATTACATTCCCTTTTTAGCAATCAGGACGAGGCAGATAGGCGCATAATTTTACGTGCATTGTAGGAATGTATCTACAGTAAAACTATTTTGATCAAATCTGTAGATACGAACGTGCTTATTTTGTTCATACACTACTGTAGTAAGGTACCTGAATTATATAATTGTAATCTCTTTCTGCGGTTAGGCCAAAAACAAACACACGTATTATAATGGTAAAATATATTATACAAAAATTGGCAAAACTGTATCGCAATGTTTATTTGGCAATACACTGTCTCACTGGGTGTGATACTACCAGTGCGTTTACAAAATTGGGAAGAAAACCGCCCTTCCGCTCTTGATGTATTACTTAAAAACGCCGACAACCTGAAGGATATGATGGACTTGCCAAATCTGCCATTTGAACGCGCATATGAGATTGCAGTTGCATTTATACAAAAATAAACAAAAAGACGTGAGAACATTAAACGAATTACGACTTTTTTTGACTAACACACGAATCGGCCTGCGTCTGAAATCCTGACTACAGACGATGATTGTAAATTGTATTTGCAAAGGTTTGTATTCGAATTCATATCTTATTATACATTTAATCGCATTTGATTTTTCCCGGTTTAGATGTATGTACCAATTAAAAACATGGTATTCTAGTCACATTAACAACATTAACTTCGTACGCCTAGAAAAATACGGCTGGACATTTCAGAAAGACCACTGGAAACCCTTATTTAGTAACCAGGACCCCATACCTCCATCTGTGAGACAACCTTTATCACTTTTGTGTCCAGATAAAAACTGTAATAGTAATAGATGTAACTGTGCAAAAGAAGGTTTAAAATATTCTATAGACTGGAAGTGCAAGAATTCTGTTAATACTGCAGTAAAATTAGAAGAGGAAGAATCAGATGCTGAATCTGACACTCAATATTGATTGTATAAAATAGAAATAAAAATAAACTAAGTTCTTTTCATGTTTTAACTCATTTATGCGTCGTTATCCGTAGCCGACTATCGGTCTGCTACGCGTTACCCTGATGGTGCATTGCCACGACCCGCCCGCTCATCAAAAAAATCATAACTTCAAAACTATGACTCATAGGTCAATAATTCTTTCTCCAAAAACTTTTTACAACCTTTCTCTTCATTTCATTCGCAGCATTTACAGACATATTTTCAAAAATAAAAAAGTTTGTCGCATGTCGAAATTTATAATGCACAAGCGAAGTAAAATGAAGTTTCTAATTATTTTCCGCAAAAAATATTGTGATATTTTAAAATATTTTAGTACTGTTTGAGGCGTTCATGTTTCCACTTTAATTTTAAAAAAAATTCAAGTCGATATCTCAAATATTTACTGAGATATGGCGTGTTGTGTTTTAAAAACCAACTGTTTCATACATATGCAAAATTTTACATTTTTCGAAAATAAAAAAGTTCTGCACAGACCAGAAATGTCGTAAACCAAAGATTCATATGGAAAATAATACAAGGAACACAACCATATAGATTTTACTTGGTTCTACGCCAAAAAAAAATTTCGTCACAATTGAAGGTTGATTTTACTTGACTAACTTGCCGTTTCCACATTACACTCATGTTTCCACATTTGCACCCCCTCCTCTAGTATTATGATAGTGGCAATTTTATATGGAAAATTAAAATTTTAATTGAAGCCCGACACGCAAATTTTATTATGATTAGGGAAATGTGGTTTGGTTCATTTCGTTTTTTATATTATAATTTAATTTACGGCATCGGATTTATTATTATTTTTGTTGCGGTGTCGCTGACTATAAAAATTTAATGAGATACGAATTTCATGAAAATGCCAGACGGTACATTGAATATAAAGCCTGTTAAAAGTTAGATACCTAATATAACACAATTCCTATGTTTTCAGCAACTTTTATATTAAATATTGATTGGGCTCCTTGAAAAAAAAATTTCATGCATAAAAGCCGACTGGTGAAGCGATATTCAGGAAATAGAATGATATTGTATAGAATGAATTGTGGATTGAAACCAGCCATGATCAAAACAATAGATTTGTATTTCAATGGATATTATTTAATCAATTTCGCTTAGGTTACATGTGATGCGCCGCAGTTTCCCAGTTGTCGCAGATTTATTAAAGCAATACAATGCTAAGTGCAATATTACAGTTATTTGAAACGTGACTTGCAGTAACCAGTTCGGCCTTTTCGTGCTGCCTCAAGAAATATATCGTTCTGTACAGTAAGCTGTTGCCGTATACCCCGTATTCTTTATAATAATTTTCTACTCCTACAATCTTAAAACTCTTTAAAGTCAGGAAAACTGTTTTGCTAGATCACCACATACGCACCTAGTTGTAATAGTCCAAATTCTTGGTCTAATTGTCTAACCATATACTAGGAACACTTTGAAGCTGATCGTGCTTCGAAGTGCACGTAAATCCGGCTATGCCAACTGTTAAAATATTTCATTGTATTTTTATTTTTATTTTTATTTTTAATACGTACGGGAGCCGATCGTCAAAAGTGCGTACGTCTGAACTACACAGGTAGGTATCATGTTTGTTGTCGTTGTAAAAGTATGCGCCGTCAGAAACAATTCAAAGTTATTGGACGCATGTACTCCGTAAGCCCCAGCCAAATTGAACTATTTCATTTTCGATTATTATTACTTCATATTAAAGGAGCAAACAGATTTGAAGATCTGAAAACAGTAAACGGAGAAATACAGGAATCTTATGTAGCAGCGTGTTTAAAATTAGGTCTTATTTAAGATCATCACGAGTGGAAAAGAGCCATGAATGAAGCTGAAATTTGGATGATGCCCAGACAGCTGAGATATTTATTCATTTGTATTTTAATGCATTGCCGACCAATTTGTCAGGAAGAATTGTGGGTAGAATTTAAAGAAGCAATGTCACAAGATTATGAAAGACGTTACAGCAATACTGAAGGACAAAAAAGCCTATATTCAAATTAGTTCCATGCTTTCTGCGGAAGGTTACAATCTTTCAATGTTTCCTACCATGCCACGACATTGAATATGCAAATGAAGAACAAGCAATAGAAATAGGATCACGACAATATAAGCACCTAAATGAAAAGCAGAAAGAAATTATAGATATTATTTTGGGTAAATGTGATGCTAACATAAATGAATCAATTTCTGAATCTTCATGTTTTTATATAGACGGTCCAGGAGGCTCCTGTAAGACTTATGTTTATATAACCCTTTACAACTTACTGAAGAGTAAGAATAAAATTGTTTGTACCATGGCCTTCACGGGCATAGCAGCAACACTACTTCCTCATGGCAGAACAGTTCATAAAACGTTTGGGTTACCTGTTCCTCTGTTTTTAGATTCATCTTCCAACTTTAAGAAAAATTCAAAAGAAGCAGATTATTTAAGGAGTGTATAGATGTTTTTATTTGGGATGAAGCTCCTGTGGCGCCAAGGTATGCTTTAGACATTGTAGACAGAACTTTACGAGACTTTATGAATTGTGATGTTCCGTTTGGTGGAAAAATTATGATGTTGCGAGGAGATTTTTGACAATTGTTACCAGTTAAAATAAATGCTACCCGCTGTGAAACAGTGAATTTAAGTATCAAATTTAGTTCTCTTTGGAGTTATTTCCGTAAATTTTCTTAAACACAAAATATGCGGGCTCTATCACAGGAACAAGAATTCACCAAGTTTTTATTGGATGTTGGAGATGGAGTTTTGAACGATATGAATAGCAATTTAGAATTGCCACAGAGATGTATTTATAATTCGGATATCGTTGAACGTATATATGGAGGAATCAATTAGAGAAAAGCGATTCATAGATATGATCTAATCAGCTATTCTGATGTTGAAGACATTAACAAAAAAGTGGTAGAACTGTTAGATATAAAAGCAGAAAAATATATACAAACTTGGATAGTGTTGAAAACTGTGATAATGGAGATTTAAACTTTCCTCCGCATGAATTGAAGTTGAGAGTATATTGTATTGTGATGTTGGTTAGAAATCTCAGCATTAATGAAGGCTTATGTAATGGTACGAGATTGTTAATTTTACAATTGGGAGACAATATCCTACAGTGCAAAATTTTAACAGGCGATAAACATGGAGATATAGTTTTCGTTAACCGTATAACGTTGTACTGTGAAAATGTTTATCCTTTTACTTTTAAAAGACGACAATACTTTCCCATTAAACTAGCGTTTGCAATGACTATTAACAAATCACAAGGCCAAACATTTGATCAAATAGGAATTGATCTCCGAAAAGAAATATTTACTCACGGACAATTATGCGTGGCTTTTTCAAGAGTTCGTTCTTGGGAAGGTTTGATAATTTATTTAGGAAATCAAAGAAATAGCCGTATAGTTCAAAACTACGTTTTCAGAGATGACCTAGTGAACTAAATTCTAGGTGTATGGAAATAAGATATAATAGCTCGCGGCAGGTAAAGAGCTTAAATATTATACACAACAGACCTACTGAGCGGTAGGATGTACGAAGAACAAAATTTGCATATCTTTAACTCAACATTCAGTCTAAGATGGGAGTTTCGAACTAAAATCCTGTAAGCAAACAAGCAAACTAAATTTAACCCCTTGTGCAAATAACGGAACAATTTTCCAAACAATTTTCCAAATATATATATTTGCGTAGAGCCACTAACTTATTGTTAAATGTCTAATGTACTATGGCAAACGACAATTTGCGACTTTCTGAGCATGCAATTTCAAAAAAATACACTTTTATAAAATACAGCATATATGCCTCGGAAACAAAATAAAATTTTTAAATTCCCTGGGTTGCTGATTAGCGGATTTGTCGCTGTCAAACAGACAGTAACAACTAGGGGTTGGCAATAATGATATGGAGTTATCGATAATCAAAACTTATCGATATTATAGGCATATACCTTACAGCTGAGCTATCCAAACATTCGAAATGAAATTTTCCAGAAGACTAAAACTTTGTGGAAAATTTTATTCTAGATTGAATTACCTACCCCTTAAACTCTTTCAGTTCACTGAATACGCTGGTTTCAAAGTCGCAGAAATTATTACAACCGTTTGATGTTAATAATTATGAAATTAAAAGTTAATTAGGACAGGAAAGGATAGGAATCAAAGCGGGTAGAGTAGGTAAGTGAACCAACACCTACGTACGGGTAATTGTAGCATGAGTCGCAGACTCGTTTATTCTAATTATTTATTTAGTTTCCGTCGACTGCGCACAACTTTTATTATAATAAAATGCGAACATAAGAATTGGAACAAATGGTGGAACGCAAGAAATATTTCTGAAGCAATCCAACAAGAATCCAACAATATTTTTATAATTAAAATGTTAAAATCAAGTTTGCAGCCTATTCTTCCCAAAGATACCGTATTGAAAGACCCTTTGTGCTCTTGTGGATATTAGTAGTATGGGTATGTATGTCCTGCACCAAACTTCGTGGAAAAGGGGGCGTGACCGGCAGGGGCGGCTCCTCCATGGGGTTATGGGATGAGGGAGCTGCTCCTAACAACTCAGTTCAACGGAGCTCTCCAATCACATACCTCCATGGAGGAGCAGTCTACGTTCCTTTTTCGACAAATTTGGTGCAGGACATACATATCCATACTACTGATACTGCCTAGCAACCGATTTTCAAAATTATTTTCAATTTATTCTCGCTCTCTTGCGATACTATTGTTGGAAACAACTCTATACTAGTTAAGAAAACAAAGTATCACTAATTTAAACGCAATATACTTTGTAAAGCATAATAAACGACCCTTATTTATCTATGTCAGCCCCGGATTATCTGGAGGGAATATCCTCGACCGTCATTTTAATATCTTGGGAGGAAAGCCGTGTCATAAACTAAAACTTTTTATACATAAGTAGTTATTCTGTTAGTTCAATAAATATATTAGTTCTCAAAACATGCAACAAAGCAAGGATCGTATAGGGCTAAAAGAGGATGTTCTGGTGGACCTTAATTAAAGTTCTATCCTCTACAGAGGAGTAAAGAAAAAAAGGGTCTAAGCCACGGTCCGAAGCGTACGATCCCACACTAGTACAGCCACATACAGATCGGCAATAACAGTTCGGTGGTTGAACATAATATTATTACACAATTTGATGGAAAAGCACGTTTTGTGTGTGGAGCTGTTCAGTTAATTGAAAATTAAGCTCAGTAACTAGCACAGCAATTGCGGCTAACAAACTATTAAATTTATTCCAGAAAGTACAAAGTAATACCAATGAAAGCGATGAATATCTAACAAATTAAGACTTACAATGTGCCACTACCCATGGCGTTATAAATAGAAATACCGAATACATTTACATATAGATATCGTATGTAAAACCCTTTTAAAGTTAAAAATAGAAATAATAGTACAGCCCTATAACATTATCGATTAGATTCACAGGTGAGACAACTTCACAGCGGCCTTAATGCCACTTTACTGTCCATGGATTTCAAATATCTCACATGCATGACACGGTGATTAATCGCGTAAATTGTAATTTATTTAAAATGTAACCTGTCGCAGTATCACCGTAATAAAAAATTCCACGGTAAACAAACAAAGCGAGGGTAAACAACCTTTGGCAAACAGATGCGGATAAAATCGATTTAAAATCCAAATGTCAGAAGCAAATGATAATGTAAAGGACCTCGGGACTAATAGATGTCTTGCGAAGAAATTAATTTTGAAGAGTCATTATAATAGATTTATAATTAAAAGAAAACATGGGTTTATTACCTGTATAAGCTGCCGGAAATAAAAATAAAAATTATTATTTACCTAAGTCACTGCCAGTAATGTAGGTACTATACATGGGGATAAAACGACAAAGCATTACCCACAACAGCTCCAAGATCTGTGTGTTCAGTAGTGTTCAAAAAAAAAACTTGTGTGTGTGTCAGCTCCGACGCACGACTGGAGTTTACTCCTTACGAACAATTATTTTAACTTCAACTAGGTCATCTCGCGCTCATTATTGCCTGATTACAGAATAATTTACATCTGATATAATTCACTGAAAACGTAGTTTTGAACTATACGGCTATTTCTTTGATTTCATAAATAAATTTTCAAACCTTCCCAAGAACGAACTCTTGAAAAAGCCACGCATAATTGTCCGTGACTAAATATTTCTTTTCGGAGATCAATTCCTATTTGATCACATGTTTGGCCTTGTGATTTGTTAATAGTCATTGCAAACGCTAGTTTAATGGGAAATTATTGTCGTCTTTTAAAAGTAAACGGATAAACATTTTCACAGTACAACGCTATACGGTTAACGAAAACTATATCTCCATGTTTATCGCCTGTTAAAATTTTGCACTGTAGGATATTGTCTCCCAATTGTAAAATTAACAATCTCGTACCATTACATAAGCCTTCATTAATGCTGAAATTTCTAACCAACATCACAATAAAGTATAAATATAAAAAATAAAAAACCGCGGATTCCAGACATCCAAACATTAAGATTTAGTTAAACTCACATTATTCCACTAGGTGTCAAAGTTCCAATTTTAATTTCGTGTTCTTCTATAAATTAAAAAGTTTTTGGTGATAGTTTTTTGGGATGGGAAATAATAATTCGTAAACAATTTTAGATTATCCTATATGTACTGCGTCACATTTAATGTCTTAAAAAAGCTTCGGCTGTATCTATTTTAATATCAACTATTAGAATAAGTTTAGCTAAAAATTTGATTATTAGAAATCCGCTGTTGCTCAGTGTCCCTTTACTTAAAGTTCACTCTGTATGTTTATATTAACCCTTAAGAGACTCGCAGAGAATCTTAATTTTCTTTTTATTTCCAGTTCAACTGCCAGTGACCTCATTTCTAGACGGGGTGTATTTTCTAGAAGATATTATGGGTCAGTTGAAAAGGTAAGTCTGCATCTACTAAAAAAAACCCTTGAGGGAAATATGCATACTTCAGCGAAATCCGATATTAATCATAAGAAAATACTCATCTGAATAGCTGATGCAGTCTGCTGAATGAAAATACAGGAGCGATGCGGTTATTTCAACCAAAAATGAATCGGACAGGATTTCAAAGAAATTCATTTAAATAGAAATGATATTATGTTCCTTTACGCATCCATGCCCGCTCTAATCTTTTTCCAAAAAGCAATCGAATTGAATATTCAAAAACCGCTGCGTTATTTCTATCCGAAGCGAGTTTACGATAAATATGGCGGAGGTGCCGGGAATTTATTACAAACGTAAAATTCATATCACGATCGGATGTTACATCGAAGTACTTGTATGTGCATGAAACATACGTTCATAAAAGCATGTTATTTTCTGTAAAGAAAAAGTTTTGTTCGCAGCTGCAACAGACAGATGAAGACGGACAGGAGCATTGCAGGCGGTTTAGGTTAGAGAATGGCGAATCGCCGGGAGAAAAAGATGAGGTATAATCGACAACAATACAAAAAAGCTTAACGTTTTCTTTCTACAATACGAAGCTTTTTGTTTACAGATGTTCGGCTCGCCCACGACACCTGTTTTAGAAAATCCCGAGTATCAAACGAGATGGTATTTCAAGTATTTTCTTGGGAAATGTAAGTGCGTTTCGAGATATCCAAACTCGACGGCTGCGTAATTTATTTGCGGATTGTCTGACCTATCTTTTTTCTTTCAGTGCATCAGAATTATGTTGGTTTAGATAGCGAAAAAAATGCGTTCTTCTTAAGCGTAGTATTAAATGAAGATTCAAACCAGTGCGTGCCTCTTTACAGAGCGATTCTTTTCAAGAAAACGGTAAGATCCTTAGTTTTATCACAGGCCAGGTAGAAGCAGTCAAATGCACTTCTCCCAGAATAAACAAAACATGTAAAAGCGATGCCGAGCGTCAGACATTCCCCAAAAAAGGAACCGCCACTGCATAGGCTATATTCTTTCCAATCGTTCAATCTCTCGCTTCCATAGCTCTCATTATTATTTCAGTCAGCAGAACGGAACACATTATCTGAATTTTCGACGACAAATGGCCCCTTTCATTCACTTATTATGCTAATTCAGCCCCCTTCTTTAACAATTCGAAGAAATTTTATCGTAGTGTTCTGACGAGCCAATGAAATATAATTTTCAACAACCTAATTATCCTGCTATCGAAGTTTCCTTACGTACATAGAACTTCAACTGGTTAGTTGAAGTTTTTTAATTAAATTTAACTAGGTAGCTGCCGTTTGTTTGTGTACAGAGCTGTGTTCTTAACTAGTTCCGAGATTTCAATAAGACGCCGGGAAATAATATAGGTTAATGGTTAATGTCACACCGACGACAAGCTCACAGGGTATACGCTGTAGTAAATAATAACGCATGCTTCAAAAGACTATATTGAAACCCATTTCAGTTTTCATTTCCAGAGATAAATCTCACACTAAATCATCTAAGTCAATCCACCAGTTTTGGATTCATTTATTTTAAGGTTCAGAAAGTGACAACCTCACCTTAACCTCACTTCTGTTTGCCTGTTACCTCGGTTAAAGGAGCGTTCCTTTTAAAAAAGTGAGGTGAGTCCTTAGCTGAGTTTCACTTATGCAATAGGCCCTTGCTTAGTTTAAAAAAATAATAAAAGTGGTAACCTCGAAGTAAACAAATTCAGAGAATTTGCAAGATAAACAAGTAATTCCCGATTCTGAAGCCTACCGAAAGCATCGCGCCAACAAAAGACATTTTATTGGAAACTCAACGTCTCACGTATACACATATAAATGTCTGGGGGTGTTTGTTTCTAGGGAACACAAAAGATCTCTCTGCCTTTCGCACAACACAAGGTTCTAACAGTTAAGCAAATACTATCAAATTTTCCCAATATGGAGAGAGTAGACAAAGGACCAAAAGAAATATTCTCTCCCGACATACAAAAGGACTTGTTGCTGCTTGAGGAACAAGAAGGCTCAGTTAACTTCAAGTTTGGCGTAGTCTACATGAAACAAGGTCAAACCACCGACGACGAAATTCTCAGTAACGGTAAGTTAGAAACTTTGAAGGTATCTGTCTTCAATACATCAGATATATTTTCAGAAACCGGGAGCGAAAACTTTGAAGAATTCCTCAGACTCCTTGGAGATAAAATAGTTTTAAAGGGGTGGGATAAATATCGAGGAGGTCTAGACATAAAAGGTTGGTATCTTCCGCGTACAGTTTTAAATTGATATTAAAACTTGCGCAAAACCAGGGCTGAAAATAAATTTCACGGTGAGGTATTATCTGACGGAAGCCGTAACTCATTATTATCTTTAGAAAACATACACTCGAGCCACCACTCTCAACAAAATTTGCCCTCATTTGCAAGTAAATGAGAATTATTGAATATATGTGCCTGATACTAACATATCTGTGGCGTCATTATTTCTTCGAGTTTCCTGTTCTGCAGGAAGTCAAATGCGATTATATACTTCACGAAAAAATATGTGTAACTGTCCTGTGGTTCGAAATAGAGTCCACGTCCAACACGGAACGGAAAACCAAATTTAGTAATAAACGATGTTATAAAGGGCTAAAAATCAAGTTGGTGTGGCAGCTCTACGCCCCTGGAACACTGCTGACCCAGTTTAGTTATCAGGGGCGCTAAAATTCATACCAGCGCATTCCTTTCATTTGTGGTGACCCCGACGTGATGCCTCTGACGACACCCCCATATTGGCACAATTGAAAGTACTTTTTGAAAACGTTCCAATACTCATCTTACGTTTTCATGACTGCACTAGCTTCTCTCTACAATCAGTCCGTTTAATAAGACCACTGAAATTTTATTGCTTCCTTAACTGATTGTTCCAGTAAATGGTGTTTTTCAAGTAATATTTCCATTCTGTTTTTCCAACTGCTGAAATTATTTCCATCGAGCAAAAGAATTCTATAAACAAATTCTACCGATGCCTGGGCCCATAACCTTTTATTATGCCCTCTTTTAGGGACTTGATTTAGTCTGTCTTCTCAATAACCTCACTCGTACAGCAATATCCCTTGTAATATAAGAGCAAATAAATTAAATGTATCAAACAAATCAAACAAACAAACAAACAAACAAACAAACAAACAAACAAACAAACAAACAAACAAACAAACAAACAAACAAACAAACAAACAAACAAACAAACAAACAAACAAACAAACAGGCAAAGAAACAAGCAAACACAAACAAACAAACAAACAAACAAACAAACAAACAAGCAAACAAACAAACAAATAAACAAACAAACAAACAACAACAAATAACTAAATAAACAAACAAACAATAAAACTAACAAACAAATAAATAAGTAGGAAAACAAAATGTAAACAACAGTAATTGAAAGCAAATTGAAAATAAAATAAATTTCTTCTGCTTAGGAAGACCTACTAATGGAAACGGTCTACAAATAGCTTGATGACATTCCATCGCTACTGCTTTTAATTATCGCTTATCTAGCTAGAGTATTATCTGATTCACCCCATGAACTACTTTTATTTTTCTCTCGAGCAACGTGGCGATTCGATGAGTATTCGTGACCAGAACGGGGTAAAACAATACGTAAAATACCTCAAACGTGTTAATACAATAAATCGGATCGTGTTCTACATCTATATCTAGCAAACTGTTCGTGAGCATGCCACCGGCCCGACCGGAGAGAGGATTAACCCATATCATGATTTAATATTGATTAAAGTTAGACATGTGCTAGTTTCATTTAAATTGAGACCTCCACGTGATTTAAATAGCAGTTGGGGGTGGTTCGTATAACAAGTAAAGTTTTCGAATTCGCGGTTTTCAAACCTCCTGAAATTGTACGATAAGACATGTTAATTACTGAGCTCTAAAGTTTAAATAAGAAGCAAATGTTTCTGTTACATGGTGAACACAAATTTAAGGGATGTTTTGTTAAATGAAGCTTGTAACTCTATTTGTTCTTCCACATCTGGATATTTGTTAAGGCAGTTACCGGTTGTCGTTGTTATTTCATTACTTAGTTTGGGATAATAGAACGCGAGAAGGGTGAGAAGTAAGCAGTTGGGGATTTGTACTAGACTGGGAATGAGGGGTACAGACGCGCTTGGGTTTTGACAGATCCAAATCCGTTCTTTACACATACCCATAGAAAAGCTGAAATTTGTTGTTCAATTAATTTAAGTGGTGCATGAATTTTGACTTCTGTAATTTATATTGTTTGCGAGTGAGGCAAATTCGATTCGTAGATAACATATAGTGAGCACACAAAACTTTTCTAACCAATCGACTAAATATTTACTTCAAGCATTATCTAGCCAAAACACAGTTATGTTACTCTGGTTTCATGCAATTTATTTTATTTTTAAGTATTTATTTATTTATTTTGTGAATTAAGAAAAAAAATATTATTGACGTTTCGTCTCCGTTTAGGGTAGAAATAGAATGGCATACCTACTTTTTATGCCAAGTACAATAAAGAAACTGTTGGTGACACATTTAATGGATTTTCGGCTTAACCACACGAAACCATTAAAACTACCCTTATGAGCTTCATATTTCTCAATAACACTTTAACTACCTATCTTCTTTTACGTTTCAGGAGACATGACCGGGAAATACTCAGTGTATACGATATACGAAGGGCATGAAATTATGTTTCACGTATCTACGTTGCTCCCATATTCAAGAGACAACCGTCAACAGGTAGAGCGAAAGAGACACATTGGAAATGATATTGTTAATATTGTCTTTGTCGATGCCGATTCGAACATCACCGAAACAGAAGCTCATTCCATTTTCAATCCTACGTGTATCAAGTCGCAATTCACTCGTATCCTTTTTACCGGTGATATAATGACAACAATTTGTAGAACTAAATGAAGGCACTTGGTACACAGAAATTCTTCGTACTTGTATCGTAAGTCCCTATTGTCTCCTAAACAATCAATCGTCCAACGACGTGGCCAGTAAATTTTATTTGGGAGCGACTACTGCTCCGGCCGACGGTCCCCTGAAATTTTGTTCGAACACGGTCGGACATGCGCATTACAAAATATCAACACAATTTGCATCTTCAAGGTGTAAAAAAACTAAAGCTGAGAGAACGCATTTTTGAAACAGACCATTTAGTTGTCCTCGCACCAGACACACGGATTTTGTGGAAAAACAAGACAAAATATATCAAACCCTTATGAGATCAGAACTCGTCTAGCCATAGGAGAACAAAGTGGTAGTTCTGTACGATACCGCACACCCACCAAGACCGTTACCGTCACTAACCGATGTACTTAAACGTCATTTTACCGACATTAAGTAATGCGCACGTCCGACCGTATTGGAACAAAATTTCAGGGAACCGTCGCGTCGGCTGGAGCAGTAGTCGCTCCAATTTTATTTTTAGTTCATAGAATTCAACATTTCAGCACAATGCCTCCACCCACTTCTGACGTGTAGTAATGTTATCACTTGCCAGCCAACACTAGCCATTTAACTTTTAAGCTGCGCCTTGTACATACATCCGCTTTCATCGAAAATAGTTCTCCTTAAATTACATTTCCAGACATATTTGCCGTTGTCAGCATGGACTGCAACCGTCGATATAAGCTGTCCGTATTCTCGGACGAAGCCGTACCTTTGTTCGGCCCGAGTTTGCCCTGTCCGCCGGTATTCAGCAATCCCCATCTCTTCAGGGAATTCCTTCTAGTGAAGCTCATCAACGGCGAGAAAGCAACTTTCGAGACGCCTACGTTCGCGAGGAAACGCGAAAGGACATTGGACATGCTAATCAAGGATCTTTATTCCGAACATATGACAGATGCGAGAATGGTAAGTATGTTCCTTGTTAGTAGCCGTAGATGGAACTGTCGCTTTTACAAAATGTTTGATCAATAATATTACATATTATGAACTCAATCATCTGAATTGTTTTTCATTCTAAACAATATGATCCTTAACATCAACTATTGTGTCATATATTGGACCTACCCAAATAAAATAAGGAATCAAAAAAGAATAAACATGAAAATACAGTTCGTTAATATTTAATACAACCGACTTTAGCATACGTGATCCATTTGAATTGGTTTCCATTTATGAAATTACAAAATATCTATTTATATGTATACAGGCTGTCTGAAATTCGGTGTGCAACATGGGGATCTCTGTTATCTTAACAGCTAGACCCTAGGTTTAAATTCGGCAAAGTTGCCAAATATTATGCTGACTAATGTCCTCAAAAGAAAATCGAGATGTTCTTAATTGTTCTCGTAAAAACTGAAAAAACTGAAAAATTGCGTTTTCGTTTTTTGGCTATAACATTGTTGTTTGACCTTGTATCTTCATTCTGTAAAAACTTTTGCATTGGCACTTTTTATTCTCTATTTGATAGCATTGTCACTCATTGGCTACGTCGATTCATTTTTGTTTTTTAAAAGCCAACTTCATTTTTTCTTATGGGCGTCATATCTGAGTGGCAGGTGAGCTAATCCACGTTATTTCCCTGAATACAACGATGTGCTTCATGTTGATTTTTTTATATTTTTACAGTTTTTATACATTTTTGCCGATTTTTATTTCTGCGTTCTAGTTATAAGACAAAATCAGAAATAATGTGAGTTACCATGGAAACAAAGTCACCTAACGTCAAGTTACTAATAATTTTCGCTTTCAAGTTTTTTCGATTTGTGTCGTATTTGTTTACATTTTCCCCGCCTTGAATTTATTTTTGTTTGGTTCATTTTCATTTTTTGTGTTCCTAGGTTCCTGATGCTGTTATTGCTTCTTCTTTTACGTTTTTGAATTTTTTGTATTACCTGAAAATGTTCCGTAACAAAGAAAACCGAGATATGATTGAACTCTATTGTTCGTTGAAATAGAATGAGCAATTAGATTTCAATAATTTGCTATTAGGTTACTTTGTTTCCATCGTAACTCACATTATTTCTGATTTTGTCTTAGATAATTAGAACGCAAGTAGGTACTGGGTCGGCATAGGCACCCCCCATTCCTACTACCCGAAGGTCACAGACAGACAGGCAGACAGACAGACAGACAGACAGACAGACAGACAGACAGACAGACAGACAGACAGACAGACAGACAGACAGACAGACAGACAGACAGACAGACAGACAGACAGACAGACAGACAGACAGACAGACAGACATACATACATACAGACAGGCAGGCAGGCAGCCAGACAGACAGACAGGTCAGGCCCTTCTCGTGTGAATGTACCATGCCCCGGGCTGCGTTCGCGCGCGCGTGTTTCATCTCAACAATCACAATTTCTCACATTATCATCATCACCACTACATCCACGCGCGCGCGAACGCAGCCCGGGGCATGGTACATTCACACGAGAAGGGCCTGACCTGTCTATCTGTCTGTCTGGCTGCCTGCCTGTCTGTCTGTCTGTCTGTCTGTCTGTCTGTCTGCCTGTCTGTCTGTCTGCGACCTTCGGGTAGTAGGAGTGGGGGGTGCCTATGCCGTCCCAGTACCTACTTTCATCGCAGGAGAAGGCCTCAGTTAACGCCAGCACATGGAACATTAGTAGCTTCACCATAAAATTTGCGTAGGCCTACGCGAATGATAATAGAAAACACCCTAAAACTCCATCGAGGAAATGAGAAAAGCAAGAAATAAAAAGACCCCATCAATAATTTCCACAAAATTAATTCTTCCATTACACCCTATCAGGCTGAAAGCAAAGCGGAATATATTTCACAGCCTTATTTCATTAATAATAGCTTCGATTCGCGTATGCTATAATACCTCCACCTTTATCCGCTTGGAATTTCGCTACAGGATGTGATAATTTAGTGGCACAGTGATTGATCTGTATTTCCAGAAACTTGAGAACAAAATATCTCTCGTGGTTAACAGCTATTAAGGCAACGATTTATATAATGTACTTTCCGCCGAACTGTTACCACTGAAACTTCGGTCTCGCTACGCGGAACGTTCTCTTGTATAACCATTAAACTTAGTCCGAAATGACGGGCACGTCGGAATTAATTTTACCTAAACCTAAGTGTAATATATTCTTAGAGGCTATAATAGAAACCACATACACTGGTTAACAATGTTTAAGTGAAAATCAAAATAGATTTTGGTAAACTAATTATAGGGTTCGATTAGGATGGGGTCACGCGGAATGCAAGATAACGATGTTTGGCGTACGTTTCGCGGCACGAAGGTGAGATAAATTTAACCCCTAAGATGAGCCCTGACCTTTCCCTGATCGAATTACTAATCGATGTCTCTTCGGGTTCACACAAATTTTAAACACAACCCTTAACAAAAAGCATTAAGACAATACCGAACATATATTATTATGTATATTGTATTTACTCCATGAATCAGTAAAAGGGGATGCTCTCAACACTCTTAAAGATACTTAGCAGTGTTGTTTGCTATTTGTGGAAAACGTACGGAACGATGGCAACCTACTCTTTAGTCGTTCCACAATCCACTTCTACAAAGTAGATAGTAAATAGTTTTGAAAAGGAATATTTCGATTAACTGCAGAGCTTTCACAACTTGAAAACGATCCCAGATTTTACTCCAGCTTCAACTAAGGCACTTACCGTGATTCTGCTTTCTAGATTCCCGTTATGCTGGGGTCGATCGATGTTTTTTTGTGTACCTACCAATTTATTGTGTATCTCGTCAGCGACCTAGCATTTCATAAATTCTCTTTACGACCTAATTGGTAACTGCAGCAATAGCTGAAATATGGAACTGCATTTTCAGGAATAATTACCACTCCTTGTATAATTATTAATTTACGATATGGTAAAGCTAAAACTGTAGTAGCGAGAAATCACTGTGAACTTTCCTAGTTTCTACATCTCTGTTTAAACTCTTTTCAACCCTTGTCGACTGTCGACTTTCAAAGGATTCGTTTTAATGGACTTTTTTAACGAGCAAACGTCTGAATCAGGAATTAAAAAAATAAACATCTTAAACTTGTCAGAATCTCAATGGGCACAGGCAAATTGTTGAATTCAGATTCAGATCAAATTTTCGCTGCCAAATTGTATCATCTAAAATGAGACCTACGATGGCAAATATGCCAACGTATTTATTAGAATAAAAAAATGACACAATTAAAAAAGTGTTGAAAATGTTCGGCTTAGTTTGCAATTACTGAATTACTGGCAAGTTCTTATGCTCAGACGTACTGAGGCCGACCCTGCCGCTTGCTATTTGAGTTACCAGGTGTCTACTGAACTATGAGGGGTATGGCGGGAATTTTGAATAGAACGGTGAAATGTGTTTGACAAATTTCAGTAGTAAAATCAGATGAGCTTTACCGGAAAAAAACGAAAGATTTACACACACAGAAAAATTATTGTTACCCTATTTGAATACTTAAATAATTCAGCCGCTAGTGAATGCTTGATCCCCGAAAAAAAATTTAATGTATATTTTCAACTTGGAAAGTTTTGAAGGCGGCAGTCGAGTTAATTAATCACGGCAATCAACAATGGGGCTATCGGGAAGGAATATTAATAAAAACTTCTGGATCCCGGGCAATTTGTCAAAAGTTTTCATTATCTTGTTGCTCCAGTATCTGTACTTCACAAAACCTTAAGATTAATTATCAAGTTGCGGGTGGAACAAGGAAACTTAAATTTGGAACTGTTCTGTTGCTTTATCTATTGTTTAATTCAGTTTTCGGTTTATTTCAAACTTGCGAATGCTGAAATTTAATTTGAAACAATCAGATTGTCGAAATAGAAGAAAGATATTGTATACAGGGTTGGACATTCTTCCATCGACACTGATTAAGTGATGGCGATCGGTGGGGATGCGCACTAGACATAGACAATTACGTTATGATTGGGCGGGATCTTGCCTGCGCGAACTGACTCCCACCGTACCCCACAAAATTATCTACCTATAAACGATGAAAAAAATACTTTTACATTAAGAAATGCGTTTTTGCCGCCAACTGAAAGTTGGTAACGTGCTCATACATAAAATCACTTTCCCCTAAATATTTGAGCTGCCACTCACGGCTCACGGCTTTGTAAAGGATCAGTCGGAGTTCTCCTTAATCGAGTATCAGAACAACTTTATTCGATGCAGCAAAGCAGCCGTTTCGACGCGACTCAAATTACTATCCTGAGTAAATACCAAACTGGCTCCGTATGCTCCCGACTGTGCCATCTAACTAAATTATCAACGAATGTCACATATTGTACTGTGAGTTCTAGATGTAATCTGATACCGTAATTTGCATTGCACGAAAGTTAAGGCGAAAATTAGCAGAGATATTAAAGTCCATTAGCACGTGACGCATGATAGTCACTTTTGAGATTCGAAACTATAAAACAGTAATTACAATTCTCTATTATTTTGATTTTATCGATATTAATGAGTAAGAGACGCCCGTGAATAAAACTGGACAACTAAAAAAGAGGGATTATCCAGAACAGGTACAATCTTTTATTTCTGCTTTAGACTATGCTGAATCGGCGAGCATTCTCCGATGTCCTGGCGGAAACGCCGCGCCATTCAAGATTGAAAGAAGACTCCCGACAAATCGAGTTCGTTCGAATAGGTCAGGCCTTGAAACTGGAGGCGATAGTACGCGGAGACGCCCCTACCAGCTTGGCGTCCGCCGGTAGTGCCGGAACCGTATTCAAGAGGTCGCCCTGGGAAGCGAATTGTTTTTATCCCGTCTTTCCCATTGTATCGGTCGTATGTGCCGATTCTTGGGGAGACAACAGACTCATCGTCAGTACTGAAGAGGGCGTTTTTGTAGTAGAAGGTAAGGTCACAGTGATACACCCTCGTTTTGTATGCAACGTTTTGATGGAAACAGGTTACTGAAAGAAGTGTTCAAGGGTGGGTGTCCCACAGGTAAATTGGTTCCGTGAAAAACGTTGTCTTCGCTAGAGGCAACACGTATCCAGAATTTTGCAATTGCGATAATTACGCGCTTCTTTATTAAAATATCTTCTTTTCCCACTTTTAAATTAACAAAACTCCCTGTACACTATTTCCCGCCATCTTACCTTTTCAAAAGCTCACCGGTAGCGGATTTTTTTCTGCAGATGGGAACACCCATCGTTTGGTCTTCGACAAGACTCTGCAAGTCAAGCAGCTCAACGTAATCGAACCCCACGGTATCATACTCATGAGAGGAGGACAGTCAAGCAAAGAGTGGAAAATTTACGTCTTCCGATTGTCTCAGCTGGAAGCAATGAATGAATCGTTATCCAGGTACGACCTGAAAGACCATAGATTGGAAAGAACAAGAGGAGCTCATCTGTATTCCATATCAAAAACTGGTAAGCTGTTATATCCCAATTTAATTTTGTCAAAGCTTAAACAGAATTCGGAATGAAACAAGCACACGTTTTAGGGGCTCTTTCATTCAGCTTTGGAACTACCTCTCATAATTAAAGAGCTTCAAACCTTTACCTCTGAAAGTTGAGGTAGGGTCCTAAATAATTTTACTACCCTAAAGTTGGGATATTTACGGAAATTAAGGATTCAACTATTAATCCTCCCTTGTTCGTATTCCGCCTACCTATGGTTGACGAACATGTCCGTATTTACTTAGGTTCAACAATTATTGATTCAATAGACGAATTAAGCAAATGCGACCGTATTTGTTTATTTGCATTAAGGCAAATGTACCAAGTACCAGTGCCCGTCATTGTCCCAGTGATCGACATAAAATCACTTTGGCAACATAAATTAAGACTTTATAGGACCATACAAATTAGATCTCAATGTTTTAAGTTTCTAGAGCCATCTCGTATCAGTTTTGTAAAGTTACATTACTGTTCTGTCTATTTATTTGTCAGTAAAAAATTTTGAAAATTTTCATTTTTTGCGACTGCGTGCTAGTGCATATTAAAACGATTAGTTCCGTTAAGGAAGTGACTCCCACTTCTAAACTCAAGAAACCGGCCTAGTTCAACTCGTACCACATCAAGTAAGCTTTTCTTAATAGATAAACTATATTTTTTATGAAAATACAAGAATTCGTACGCTAAAACTAACCTAATTTAAATTTTTTACTGTGGCGATTACTGGTACTCAGATTATTGGCTATTTCCCAATCATCGTCATGTGTGCCGAACACTGGAACCATGAAGACTAAAAACAAAACTGCAATTTCTAATTAATTATAACGCTTATATCAAATTAAATTTGTTGGCGATATTCCTGTGAACCAACCAAATATACGTACCAGTAGTCGTCATATAAATATAGTTTAAACGAATTAGAGTTATTAGAGTTTAGGCTGAACACTGGAACATTGAACTGACGAACACTGGGTTTTTCATTTTTAGAGAATATGGCCCGTTTAAATTATAGTCAAGATGACATGGAAAGTGCTTTAAATGCGGTAAAAAATGGATCGACCATTTATTCTGCCGCAAAAAATTTTAAAGTTCCTCGAAGCACCTTATCCGATAAGGCGAAAGGAAAAACTCCTATTTTTAGGAAAATGGGCCCTCCGTCTGTTCTTTCCGACGAAGAGGAGTTAGCCCTAGTAAAATGGATTTTTCATTCAGCTCAAAAAGGATTTCCTGTGGGAAAGGAACAATTATTAAATAGCGTGCAGATGTTGATTAAAGAGTTGAGAAAACCAAATTGTCCTTTTACTAACAATCGACCAGGAAGACACTGGTACGAAGCATTTCTTCGTAGGCATCCAGAAGTTGCAAAAAGAGTTGCCCAAAATTTAACAAACACGAGGGCAATAGTTACAGAAGATAAAATTAGAGGGTGGTTTATGGAGATACAACAGCACTTTGAGAAATATGATCTCTTAGAAGCAATTTCCGATAGTGAACGAATTTTTAATTGTGATGAAACTGCATTTTTTCTCAGTCCAAGTAACAATAAAGTTCTAGTGAAAAGGGGGCAAAAGATCATTCATACAATTATAAATTCGGATGAAAAAGAATGTATAACCACTCTAATTATGGGTAATGCTGCAGGAAAAGTAGCACCGCCCATGATGTGGTTAACTTGAAGAGAGTGCCCAAAAATTTAGCAACTTCCATTCCATCCAGCTGGGCAATAGGAAAATCGGACAACGGGTGGATGACTGGTCAGACTTTCTTTGAATACATACGCAATGTATTTTACCCATGGCTCGTAGAAAATAATATATCTTTTCCGATCATTCTCTACCTTGACGGACACGTATCACATTTGACCTTGCCTCTCAGTGAATTTTGCAAATCGAAACAAATTGAACTGATAGCGTTGTATCCTAATGCCACCCACATACTTCAGCCAATGGATGTTTCTGTGTTCCATCCCTTGAAATTAGCCTGGAAGAAGGCAGTATATGATTGGAGAATTGAAAATGCTGGTATTCGCCTTCGTCGCGACAATTTTGGAATCTTGCTGAATACCGTCCTCCAAAAGACAATTAAACCTCAGCTCCTGATAAATGGATTTAGAACTTGCGGTTTATTTCCTCTAAACCCAAATGCTGTAAAGTACTTCAGGATAAAAAGTCAAATTGATAATAATATTGATGCCATTAATAATGAAGATAATGAAAATGAAGTGAAAACTCACTTCAAATATTTTGAAAGTTTAATTTCAAATAAAAAATTGGAATTATTTAGAAAATCCGGAGAAGAATGGACTGGTCCCATACAAGACGCCGAACTCTTCTATATATGGAAAAAATTCAGTCAGAAAATCAGATCAACCATTTCAGAAGGCAATAAAAAGACCATTTCTTCTGAAATTGGAATAGGTAGGTATCTACCTACTCTTAGTAAAAAAAGTATTATTTCGTATTTGTTACTCTAGATGATTCAAATGTTAATATTGAAGAGCAGAATTTGGACTGGAACCGCGACCTTAACGTTGAAGAGCGGAATTTTCTTATTAACAGCGACATTACAAACTTTGAAGAGCAGAATTTAGAGTTTAACTTCGACCTAGACAGAAACAATGAAGAACAAAATACCAATATTGGAGAAGAGTTGTTTGAAAATCGAAGAGTAATTGTTTATGAGGTTGACGAAGGTGGAACTCTTACTGAAATTGGTGGAAGAGTCCATACTGAAACACGGAGTGACAAAACTCCCTCGCCTTGCCTCATTAATAACAAGAGAAAAGAAGTAAAAAAAGCTAAACTTAGTGACGAAACCACTGATGAAATACAGAACGAGACACGTTCTACACATTCTCTCATTAATAGCATAATTCAACAAGCGGAAAAAAATCCTTCACCCTCAAACATCAGAGCAAGCGAAAAAATTCCACCATTACCTACCACGAGTAAAATTCCTGAGGGCATACCCTCGCCTTTCAAAAGAGTTCTTTTTTGGCCAAATTCGCCAAAAAGTAACAAAAAAAAAAAAAGCAACTGAGAAGGTTCCTTCAGTTGCCACTTCAAATGAATGGCAACAATATTATAAAAATAAGGAAGAGAAAAAATTGAAGAAAATCGAAGAGACAGAAAATCGGAAAAAGCAAAGAGAAATAAAGAAGACGAATAAGGAATCTAATAAAAGAGGTATCAGACAAGTTGAAGCGTTGCTTGAAAATGTTTCAGAAAGTTGGTTTTGTTTCATTTGCGAGACTAGTAGCCAAGAAGACATGATAAAATGTATGAAGTGTTCTAAATGGGTACACGAGAATTGTGCGGGAGTTTCGAAAAAAGTAAAAAAATATGTTTGTTTTATATGTATTGAATAAGTAAAGATTTATTATTTATTTATGAGGTTGGATGATTTGCTGAGGCCTTTAGGACAATTTTTGTCAACGATACAGGCATGTATTAGAATGGTATAATAAATGCTTTTAGCTTATGACGAACTCTGGTACTGCCGCATGACGAATACTGGTGCATAATCATTTTTGGTATGACGGAGACTGGTGCACATGACACTTTATTAAATAAAATAAAATTAAATATATATCTACAAATGTAAAGTTACAAAACAATGCAATTTTATTACTTAACTCATTCATCTAAAAATTGGTTTCAGAGGTCAGTGTTTTAAGATGATAGTTTAAAAAATATTACACTTGAAATTTGTGACTTACTCTTAACCTGACGAACACTGGTACATTTACCTTACTCTGTAACGTAACTTTCTCTTACAAAGGTGGCAGTCGATTACGCATGTGCGTAGCCATTGGAAGAAAACTGCTCATGTTCCAGTGGAAACACTCGGCTGCTTGGACTGCTTGGTGTCCTTCAAGCGACACGGATACCGTGGAAGGATTCACATTTTTATGGGTAAGTCAATAACGAAGCAATATCCCATGCATTTTCCCATAGACAGACATATAGCACATAGACAGACATATACACTTTCATCCCCGTTGCTAATAGTCCCTTGACAACTTCTAGCCACACCCAGAGCCATTAAACTGGTCTGGACGAACAGGGCAGTATTCAGGCAATTTTATTTTTTGTATGGTGATTTTGTTGGCATGCTATTTGTCCTTATATGCCATGATTAAAGCTGAAACACTGTACGACAGTTTAGGTATTTAGGTATAAACTTCTAATTCACAGTTTGCGTGGGACAACCTGTATTCAAATCATCAATTTAATTTCAGCTATAGCGAAATTTAAATCATCCCAGTAAAGCTATGTCTGTACCTTAATTGAATAGAAAATATTGTACCAAAAAGTAGATGAGCCGTGGCAGTTCTGACTCAAAATCCCTTATGTATTCTTACGGAGATTCATTGTGCAATTCAACGCAATCCGCTAGCTTCATGCCGTTCAAAAATTTTCTAAGACTGCCATCTATTTGTCAATTCCTATAACTTACCGTTTAGCAGATTTCTGAATGACCCATATCGGTAAAGGAGATTCCTATAATCGTAATTTGTCGGGGGCTCTGTCAAGATTTATTTAGTAAAAATTATAAAAAATATAAAATATACTATACAGTTGTTTATTTACGAGTATGCCAGAATTTCACAAAATATGAAATATTAAGAGTCCCAATAAGTCATTTATTGTTGCAAACCAGGAGTTAAATTTGAACGAGAGTCCGACCCTGATGACGATATTGGACGGCAGATGGAGCCCGAATTCTCCGTCGCACGACATACTCGTCTGCATCGGGTATAAAAATCATTGGGATATCGTAAATGGGAGGACAGGATGCGCCCAACATTTGCACACGGTGGACGGGGCAAAAACTCGACTGGTCGCGGCTGTTGATCTTTATGAGGATCAGGAAGTTCAACTGTTGTTGTGCTACAACCGTAAGTCTGAAATTTTATTGTTTCGTAAGCATACGCAGGACCACCGGACACACTTTTATCCGTCATGGGTAAATTTGATAGAATTGAGTGTACATGTCTCGCCCGCACCTTTGGGAAATATGGGAGCTCACTTTCAATTATTTGGTTTCAAATTTTACCATGTAAATTTCTGAAATAGGAGGAGGGGCAATTTCCTATGGCTGCACGATAACTTTATTGAAAAAATGATCCAATGACTTTGAAATAATTCTGCTGTATACACAGATTGGTTAAAAAAATATATACCATGTGACAAACTTCCATGTGTACATGGGGAAATAACATGGGCAATTACATTTTTGGGGATTCCTGCTCCCCATGTAGCAATCGAAAGATTATTTTTTTCTGCGTATGAGGATATCAAAAACTCTACAACTTTCCAATTTATTAAAGCATTAAAAGCAAAAATTACATTAATAATTTTCTAACTAAAACACAGAAATTTGTCAGATTATCCATGACAATTTAATTTATTCTAATCACGGCATGAAACAAGTAGGAAAGTTAGAGAATTTGAAAATTGAGATGGATAGGTTAGCATTAGACGTAGTAGGTATTAGTGAAGTGCGATGGCCAGAAGCCGGAGACTTCTGGAGCGGAGATTTTAGAGTAATACACACAGGATCTGTAGGAGGAAATTCGGGAGTAGGAATTGTTATGCGGAAAAAAGTAGGGCAGAGTGTAGAAAATTTCTTACAGCAAAGTGACAGGATAGTTATGGTTAGGTTAGATTCGAAACCTGTAAAAACAGTAATAATACAGGTATATATGCCCACTTCTAACTACAGTGATGAGGTCGTAGAGGCAGTTTATAGTGATATTGAACATGTGCTAGATTTGGTGAGAGGACACGAAAATTTAATAATTATAGGAGATTTCAATGCAGTCGTAGGCACAGGGCGAGAGGGCGGAATAGTTGGTCCCTTTGGATTAGGCAATAGAAACGATAGGGGAGTGAGACTGATAGAGTTCTGCGATAAACATAACTTAACGGTCGCGAACACTCTATTTCACCATCATGTTAGGAGACGCTACACGTGGAAGATGCCAGGAGACCTAGGGAGATATCAAATAGATTACATTCTTGTTAGGCAAAGATTTAGAAATCAAGTTAGGGATTGTAGAAGTTATCCAGGAGCAGATATAGATAGTGATCACAATATAGTCGTTATGAAGGCCAATCTTAAATTTAAGATTTTGAAAAAACGAAGCGGAAGAAGGTATCTTGACCCAGAGAAACTAAAAGATGATGATACGCGCAATAAGTTCGAGAAAAAGACAAACGAAGTACTAAAGGGCGCGGGCGAAAATATTGTTAGGGACATAGAGAAAGAATGGAATTGCATTAAAAATAGTTTAGTTTCCTCAGCTAGGGATATTTTGGGTCATAAACAGAATGAAAGTAGGAAACCCTGGATAACAAAACATATTGTGAGTCTAATAGAGGAAAGGCGCAAATATAAAAATAGGTTAGATGAAATAGGGAAACAAAGATATAAGGCGATCAAGTGGGAAATTATTCGGAAATGTAGGAAAGCGAAAGAGCAATGGATCGATGATAAGTGCAAAGAAGTGGAAAATAAGTTCGAAATAGGAAAGACTGATGAAGCATATAAAATAATTAGGAGAAATTTTAGAGAAATTGGATCTAGTACCAAAAGCATTAGGAATGAGGCAGGAGATATCCTAATCGAAAGCGGGGAGAAGGCAGATTGGTGGAAAGAATATTTAGGAAACTTATATGCGGGACAGGAAGTGCAAGATATATTAGAAAGTGAAAGCAGTGTAGAAGGGGATAACCTAGGGAGTCCTATAATGAGAGAAGAGTTTGAGCTAGCACTAAAAAGTTTAAGGAATAATAAAGCACCAGGTATAGATGGCTTGCAGGCAGAAATCTTAAAGTGCGCAGGTCAAGAGGTAATAGATCGTTTATTTAAATTAGTTAGTCGCATATACCTGACAGGCAAGATTCCAGAGGATTACAAACTGAACATCATGGTAGCTTTGCCAAAAAGGAAAGGCGCGGATAGATGCGAAAATTTTAGAACTATCAGTTTAACTTCCCATGCGTCAAAAATTTTAACTAGAATTGTGCAAAGAAGGATGGAGAAAAAGGCGGAAGAAATATTAGGAGAAGATCAGTTCGGATTTAGACGAAATAGAGGAACGCGCGAGGCCATTCTAGCTTTACGAGTAATTATAGAAAAAACGATAGAAAAGAGAAAGAGCGTATATATAGGATTTGTAGATTTAGAAAAAGCCTTCGACAACGTAAAATGGGGGAAGATGTTCGAAGTGCTGAGAAAGGTAGGGATGAAATACAGGGACAGAAGAATAATACATAATCTCTACAAAGAGCAAAAGGCAGTTATAGAATGTGAGCAGGAACGAAGGGAAGTAGATATCCGGAAGGGAGTGAGACAGGGATGTGCATTGTCACCTCTAGTTTTCAACTTATATATCGAAGATGCGATTAATATTGTTAAGGAAAGAACAGCCTCAGGGATCAATGTACAGGGCCAAACTATTAACATGCTCAGATTTGCGGATGATATAGCAGTGTTAGCATCTAGCAAAGAAGAATTAGAAGCGGCTTTGAATGAAATGGAAGCAGTTTTGACACAGGGCTACGGCATGAAAATCAATAAAAAGAAAACTAAAATTTTGGTATGTAGATGGAGTGAAAATAGAACTAAAATTGAAATACAAATAGGAAATGAGAAGATAGAGGAGGTCGCGGATTTCTGCTACTTAGGAAGTAAAATAACCCAAGACGGTAGGAGCACTAAAGATATAAAACAAAGAATGGCGCAGGGACGAGCTGCGTTTAACAAAAAGAAACAACTGTTATGTTCGAGAACGGTTAATATAGAGACTAGGAAGAGACTCTTAAAGTCGTGTGTATGGAGTACGGCATTATACGGGTGCGAAACTTGGACAATAGGAGAAGCGGATAGAAAAAGAGTAGAAGCGTTTGAACTGTGGTGTTACAGACGCATGATGAAGATACCGTGGATAGATAAGGTTAGCAATAGGGAAGTATTAGAAAGAGTTGGGGAAAAGCGAAAGGTATGGAAGACAATAAAGAGTAGGAGAGATAGGATGGTAGGACACCTTCTAAGACACGAAGGAATAGTTCGCGACATACTAGAGGCAGAGATAGGAATAAAAAGAGGTAGGGGTAGGCCTAGATTAGACTACTGCTCTCAAATAGTTAGGGATGTAGGATGTTCTACTTTTAGGGAAATGCGTAGGTTAGCTCAGGATAGAAAAGAGTGGAGGTACGCATCCAACCAGTCTTCAGACTGCTGTGACTCCTTTTTCTCTTCAGAGCCGTGGGTTGCGGTGATACAAGAAAAATACAGTGCAATGAACACAAACTTCTATTTAACACAGCATCACTAGTACATTACAATTTCGTGGTAATAAACTATGTACCATAATAAATTATTCTGATAGGTCGTAATATTATCGGTCATCAACACGACCATACTCCACCAAGCGCTGGAGCCGACTCGACTCTCTCGCGACCCCTCGCGGCCGCGCCACCACTCTCCACTCCCGACACTCGTGCGCATCACGATCACGGTGCGTACATAGCCGGTAACCACTACACAACCCCCCTACTTAAATCTAAGCACAAAGATTTAAGTACCCCTCACAGGAGTGAGTACCTAATGATTAATAAACAACAAACAGGTAAATATAACTAAAATACAGTTAAAGGTAAGCATCAACCTAAACAAACATAACTACAAGCTTATAACTAACAGATATTAACTCATTTCTTTCTCTTTACAGGTCGCCAGCATGCAACTCCTTATACAGTTTTAAGTTAACAACATTTTGCTTATTCAACTCGTGACCTTCACGATCACCTACAACATAACTATTTGGACCTGCTTGTCGCAGAACATAGTATGGTCCTTCATATAAAAGGAAAAACTTCTTAATTTTAGAAGCATCGGCTGAGGATTGGGAGTGTTTCTTCACCAAAACCCGATCGCCGACGTTTAAGGTAAGCGTTTTAAATCTTTGACCATGACGTAATCTACGCTTTTCTGCTTTTGATTTTAGGCGTTCCTGCACCAAGACCCAAACCTGTTCCAAGGATACAGATGCCTCGGAGTTCTCAGGAAAATTAAGAACCCGCTCAACTGGATGAGGAGTCTGCTTTCCCCATTGTAAGAACATATTAGCTTTTTTCAGCAACTTTAGTAAGGGAACACTTAGATAAGCGAATCCCTCGCAAAATCTTCTGTCGTAGTTGACCAACCCAAGAAAGGTTTGCAATTCCTTCACGTTCCGTGGTCTAGGATAATTGGTTATGGACTCAATTCTTTTGGGGTCCATCTCTACGCCTCGCTCGGTCAGAACATGACCTAGAAAAGGAACACGCTGCCGAATAAACTGCGACTTCCGTAACTTAACTGTCAATCCCGCCTTTGCTAATCTCGCTAGAACAATATCCAAATGTTTGAGGTGTTCCCCAATACTGTCCGAAAAGATCAGTAAATCATCGACGTACACGATAGTAAACATAGCCGTCTCCGGTCCCAAAATCTTATCTAGGCATCTTATCAGACTGGCCATTGAAGTGGACAGACCGAATGACAAAACCTGGAACACATAGGTCTGGCTTTCATGCAGAAACCCCACGTATTTCCTATGTTCTGGTTTTAACGGCACCTGCCAATACGCCGCTGTCAAATCAATCGTACTAAAAGTTTGACCCTGCTTAAAGGTAAGGAGTAATTCGTTCGGATTCGGTGGGACTACGTAATCCCTAGTCATCCGAGTATTTAAATAGCGTGCATCTAGACAAATACGTACTGACTTGTCCTTTTTTGTAACCGTAACTAGCGGCGAAATGTATTCCGTCTTTTCCGGTTTGATCACCCCCCACTCTAACATTTCTTTAATCTGATCCTTCACCGCTTCGCGGTGAGCCAGTGGAATTGGATACGCTTTTTTATAAAATGGACTGTCATCCACCATTGTCACTTCGTGTTCGTACCTCGTAACTCTACCTGGACACTCCGAGAATACATGTTGGTATTTGCGCAACAAATCCAATAGCCTTTCTCTATCCGTTTCCTGCAACTTCGCATCTTCTACTACTGCTTTCCTTTCTTCCTCCGTGTACTGGTGTCTCGTCACCTTCAAATCCCATTGCTTGTCTCGTTTCGTCGGCGTTCCCGATTTTACAAAGTTAATCGCCATGTGATCTGGCTTCCCGAGCTTATATTCGAACTTTACCCGCCTTTTCTCTCCGCCTTCCAAGAACTCGATTACTCCCTCTTCGAAGTTAAGATTGGCCTTGTGACTATTTAGCCAATCGCAGCCTAAGATGGCTTCTCGGTTCAATTTAGGTACAACCAGAAAGGTAGCATCACTCTCCGTTTCCCCAAAGTTAACCGTTAACAAAACCTGCCTTTTTATTCTTACCGACTTACCTCCTACAGCAACCGAAATTGAGCAATTGGTCACTGGCAACATTGGAATATCTCCCACGCTATCGGAAATTCCATCCATTAATTCTTGGGAAATAGCTGAGATATCACTTCCACTATCTATTAATATCTTAACTGGGTGATTACCCATTTTGGCCCTAATCACTGGTGAGACAACTTCTTCTTCCTCTTCGTCTGCAGGTTCACTCAACAATTCTATTGGGTCTTCCCCAAATCTCGTTATCAACTCTACTCTTGTCCTGGTAGCTTCTGAGTTTCCTTCTTCTCTTACCCCTCTAGTAGTGTTACTCGGTTCCTGACAGTTAGGCACGTAATGTCTTCGATTCCTCCATGGCGGTGGATTCGCCTCAACTGGATGTCGTCCCATGTTTCCCCTATTTTTTTCGCGTTCACGAACATCGTCCCTATTAGAACCCGCGTTCAGGTAAGTACCGTCAACATTTCGAAGATATTCTTCTGTTTCATCTATCGTCTGTAAACCCCTTACAACGATACCTCTTTCAATTTCTGTACTAAAATGTCTTGCGATCATTTTAACCAACTGCGCGTCCGAAACTCTTTCTTCTAAAAAGATTGCTTGACCCACCAAATCTAAAAAATAATCTGCGCGACTACCTACTTCGCTAAACTGACCGTAATTTAATTTTAAAAATAATTCGCGCTGTTTTTCCACCCCCCAGAATCGAGATTTAAACGCGGTTTCAAAATCCTGAAAAATACGAAACGAAGGTTCCTTTATCGCCGCCCAATCAGCTGCAGATCCCCTCAAACAGTTCATAGCCAAACCTACCCGACTATCCTCCGGAACACCTACCTCCACGAACAGTCTCTTAAGTTTTTTCAAAAATTGCATAGGATGCTGCATCCTTTGATTAGGTGAAAAAGTTAGATTTGCACCTCCCAACTCTCGCCAATTTACAATATATGACCTTTCATTTACTCTATCAACAACTGGAGATGCCCTACTACTACTCTCCTCATTTAGCCTGTTATGCTCTACAAGAGCACCAACTGTTTCCTGTAATGACAGCATATTGCTGGCTAACTGCTTTAAAACTTCGGAAAAATCTTCGTCTGCCATTTTATCTTTACTTACTTTCTTCGCTTTTGGCATTCCAATATTACAATTTACAATAACGAAGTACGATTAACTAATAAATCATTAGATAACTTTCATTACATACTATACAACATAAGATACAATTTTATCGGTTGCTAGTACATAAAATATCTCGAAAAAATACACACAAGGGAACACGATGCAAAAATATTAAACTAAAACACTGTATCTTTATTTATTTCTCAATATTTCTTTAAGAATGTATTTAAACGCCCACCTGTTTCTTTTCCAGCGTCGAGCAGATCTTGCAGCTGCGTCTGACTCACCGTTTACTAATTTCAAGCAAGAAGCAACTAGCCGTCGCCCGCCTGTCGAATGTCGATCGAGATACTCCGCCGCGCTGCTTGGAAGGAAGGATTGATATCGTTCACTACTACGTCCACACGCCTGCTCAGAGCTCTCCTGCGTTTGAAGCCCAATACTTCTTTCCGCTTCAGAATTCCAACGTTCGTTGTTACCATACACCAAATTTTGTCTGTTAATTTATATGTACTTAGAGTACCGTATAAATATTTAATACACTCGTATGTTTTTCTTCACCGCCTATACGTTGAGCGCCAAAAATGCTGTGACTCCTTTTTCTCTTCAGAGCCGTGGGTTGCGGTGATACAAGAAAAATACAGTGCAATGAACACAAACTTCTATTTAACACAGCATCACTAGTACATTACAATTTCGTGGTAATAAACTATGTACCATAATAAATTATTCTGATAGGTCGTAATATTATCGGTCATCAACACGACCATACTCCACCAAGCGCTGGAGCCGACTCGACTCTCTCGCGACCCCTCGCGGCCGCGCCACCACTCTCCACTCCCGACACTCGTGCGCATCACGATCACGGTGCGTACATAGCCGGTAACCACTACAAGACTGAGAACCTTATGATGATGAATCACGGACGTCTTTGATTTTTATGGATTTTCTGAACTGTCAACATTTAAAAATGAACAAAAATATTTATTCAGTTCAAGAAAAGGTTTTCTTTGTGAAAATATTTTACGGCGGCAATAGTTTGCGCGTAGTCTGTGCCTTATTTTCTGTAAAATTCAATAACGGTCCTATTCCTTCGGTATAACAACATATAAATTAGTAAGAAATTTGAAGGCTGGGAAACTTTCATCGAAAGAAGTTAATTTTTACTAATACATAAACTTGTTGTTTTTATTTCGATAATTCTCATTCACATTATTATTGTCATTACCTATAGTTGACAATTAATTGATTACTGGTGTGGATGTTTCGTTGGTGAATGCTGGTCCATAGTTTAGGGTAAATTGTAGGTGTCGTTTAACCTATTAAAAAGTTTTTGGGAAAATGTTAAAGCAGTAAAATGAAATAATAAAAATTAAATTACTTTAATTTTACTGCAATTATGAAAAATTTAACAAGCGACAACATTTGTTTATTTTGCTCTAATGAATTTTGTAATCTGGCAATTTAATACTTATTTATTTCATATCTAGGTAAGGACAAAAACTTATTAATATACAATGAAATTAAACTAACATAAAAAAAGAAAAATAACTATAACAAATATTCAAATAAACCCCAATTCTGTATCAGACAGTATCACAGTCTATTATAGAAAGAATTTCTCACATTCGCAAGTTGCCGATCGTTTATTAAGTTGCATTTCGCAAAAATAGCATTCCTTAAAGAATCAGTATTTGGGTGACGAGTTTTATAAATCTTATTTTTTAAATGACCCCACAAGAAAAAGTCAGACGGTGCCAGATCGGGAGATCTAGCTGGCCAGTTTATAGCACCACCTCGACCAATCCAGCTGTCTGGAAACATTTCATTTAATAATTCCCTCACTTGTGCTCCAAAATGTGCTGGGCATCCGTCATGCTGAAACCAGACCTCCCGATTCGCATGTGCAACTTCTTCCAATGCAGGGCCAATATGGTTAATTAAAAGATCTAAATAAGCTTCTGAATTTAAATTTCCCTGTATTTCAAGTGGTCCTATAATGCGATTATTAAAAATGCCTGCCCAAATATTGATTTTTTGAGGGTATTGCGTTGTAGTGGCTAGATTTATTCTGGGATTTTCCTGGGCCCAATGCCTAACGTTTTGTGAATTTGGCTCTTGATTTAAAAGGAAGGTACACTCATCGGTAAAACAAATTGATGAAAGGAAGTTGCGATCCCGATTACCCCGTTCTTGCATTTCTTCACAGAAAGTTTGCCTTGGTTCTTCGTCAAAAGGAAGTAACTCTTGGTGACATTGGAATTTAAAGGGATGATATTTGTTTTTTTTAATATGTTACGGACAGTTTCTCTTGAAACATTACATTCTAGGGCAATAGACCTTAAACTAGATGTTGGACTAGCAGTTATCAGGCCTATTACCATTTCCTCTACCTCAACATTTAGATTTCTTGGAACGACTAAAAAAATAAATGATAAGATTATTTTAGTTTTGTTTCACTCCACGTTATCACTTGTTAAATTTCTCATAATCCCAGTAAAATTTAAGTTAGCGAACAATAAGGAATTAGCAACTATAGGTAATAATAATAAGCGAATCAGAATTATCTAAATAAAAACTAAGTAAATTTATTAGTAAAAATTACCTTCTTTCAATGAAAGATTCCCAGTATCTTCAAATTTCTTAACTAATTTTTTTATTGTTGTTACCGAAGGAATAGGACTGTTATTGAATTTTACAGAAAATAAGTCACGGACTACCCGCAGACTATTGCCGCCGTAAAATGTTTTCACAATGAAAACCTTTTCTTCAACTGAATAAATATGTTTGTTCATTTTGAAACCCAAATTTTAAATTGTCGATAAATAATGTTGACAGTTCAGACGAATTAGAAATTAGAATCAAGGGAGTCTTTGATTAGAATAAATTAAATTGTCATAGGTAATCTGATGAATATCCGTGTTTTAATTTGAAAATTATTAGTGTAATTTTTGCTTTTAATGCTTTAATAAATTGGAAAATTGCAGTTTTTGATATCCTCATACGCAGAAAAAAATAGTCTTTCGATGGCTACCTTTACCACCACCGTAACTACACATGGGGTGCAGGAATCCCCAAAAATGTATTTGCCCATGTTATTTCCCCATGTACACATGGAAGTTTGTCACACGGTATTTTGACAATTTGTTTGTCAATGTTATTTTTAATAAGGAGTTCATACAAGTACTCCAAAGCCTTTGGTAGCAACACACTGGGAAAAAGTGAGCTGACGTCGAATGAAATTAATAATTTGATATCATGCAATGTGTTGAATTTTGTTTATAAACTCTAAAGAGTTCTTTACTGAAAAACTTGACTGCTTGATCTCGAGGTTATTAAATTCATTGACCAAACATGAGGTATACATAAGTGGGCTTATAGTATCCATATGCGTATCCGAATAGGACAACCACAAAGAATGGTAAAGCAGTAACTAAAGCATTTATTTTTATTATTGGTTTTCATTATGCAAATTAATGTTAAGAACTGGTGCAGATATTTGGAATTAAATAACATAGCGTAAACCTAGATAAAACCATTACCGAGTTAAAAATATTTAAACATGCATAAACTGCTTCCTGGTTCATATAATACCCTTTTTCGAAATAGTAATTTCTCTTGCCACTGAGATAAGTCTTCAAGTTAAAGAAAAAAAAAAAAAAACGTTGTAATTTTACCCAAGTTTGTATAAAAGAACCGAACCTAATTGTTATCCTCCAGGGAACTTTCCGCGGCAGGAAATATAAACAAACCAGAATCCGTGCAAGACCAACCGGAAATTACAAGGTTTTACTTTACAAAGCCAAGATTACCTATTATGTTTAATTTGAACATAAAACACCCTGCCGTAAATTTCTTTTCGGGAGAAAAAAAACTAAAAATACCGCATTCACGTGTTCTTTCGTCTGTCTAGATACCTGTCATTTCCAAAAGATAAACGAAGAAAACTCCACTAGCTCCAATTTTGATTTTCACTGGAACGCTGTGCCTACGGACGTTGGTAAGTAAAGATGAAATCCCACTTTAGACTAAATCTTTTACAAATACGAGGATAGATTGACAAGTTTCAGGAACCGCCACTAGGGGGTTGTTACATTTTAGTAACCGTTTCCTTACTTTGTAAAATATTGGATGGGCCAGCTACAAAAAAACATACGCCTAGATTTTACTGCGAAAACCATCAACACGTTTCAGAGCCCGTACAATCAAATTACAAAATTCTCCCCTGCCGTTCCATACATACAATTACCAGAAACTTCGTTACCTAAATCATCTCCCGTAATTTTCAGTTTGCGCCTTCCCGTACGTGATCGCGTTTACATCGAATTCGATGGAAATCCGGCTGGTTGTAAACGGTAATCTAGTACACACGATGACGATGCCTAAATTGCAGCTGATCTCGTCAAAGAACGACATATTCTTCGCTACCACGGCACCCGAATTTTTCCCCAATCGAACCGACAGGTTGCTGGTCGAAACCAGGTTTCATGAACAGCAGAAGCACTCTCCGCCGTCTAGTCCGAATGGTAAGAAAATACGTATTGCACACATTTCAATCAATAAATTGTGAAATTTGGGACAACCTGCATATTAGGAATTTATGGTAATTTTCAGTCAGTGACTTGATGAAATTAAATCACATTTTCCTAAAAGTAGAACATCCTACATCCCCAACTATTTGAGAGCAGTACTCTGATCGGGCCTCTTTTTGTTCTTCTGCCAGACTCCAGTATGTCGCGAACTATTCCTTCGTGTCTCAGAAGGTGTCTTACCATCCTATCTCTCCTATAAATTTCGCTTTTCCCCAACCTTTTCTAATACCTCCATATTGTTAACCATACATATCCAGGGTATCTTCATCATGTTTCAAGTAAATTAATTTGTGAAATATTTATTTTGGAACCACCCCAAAATTGCAGTCAATAAGAGAAGTTTATTAACAAGGAATTTCATTTTGATTTATTGTTTTGCCGGTTTCCACCGACTCTGAGAAATTACTCGCATCCGTTATAAACCCGAAGTCTGTTGATGGATTTAGTTGGGATTGTGGTAAACACAACGTAGGTAGACGTTCGTGTGATGAAGTATTTTAGATATTTCTCTGGAATTTCCTCTGATACTATAGTCTATAGTTGAATTTTTGAGTATGCAAACTAACAGACAACACAGGGCGTATCTTAGTGGTAGCAGGTACGAGACCACACGTCATAGAAGGCTAGTAGACGCAAACGTCATAATAGCAGCCGATTTGAAATATAACTACGTTTTTATGAAAATTCAAAACTGAATGAGCAAATCAAGGTAACTCTTTGACAGTCATTTAAATCCAGCATTATTAATCAACATTAAAAAATATTAATGGGGCTGTAAAAATTGGTGGTATTAATAGGCAATTCCTACACCCTCTAAACTTTTAATTTGCATGTAACTGCCATGATAGTGTTTTCTTCACACAGATTTGTTAATCTTTTGTGTGTGCCTGCCTAATGCATCTACCAACGAACTAGAGGTGACAATGCACATCCCTGTCTCACTCCCTTCCGGATATCTACTTCCCTTCGTTCCTGCTCACATTCTATAACTGCCTTTTGCTCTTCGTAGAGATTATGTATTATTCTTCTGTCCCTGTATTTCATCCCTACCTTTCTCAGCACTTCGAACATCTTCCCCCATTTTACGTTGTCGAAGGCTTTTTCTAAATCTACAAATCCTATATATACGCTCTTTCTCTTTTCTATCGTTTTTTCTATAATTACTCGTAAAGCTAGAATGGCCTCGCGCGTTCCTCTATTTCGTCTAAATCCGAACTGATCTTCTCCTAATATTTCTTCCGCCTTTTTCTCCATCCTTCTTTGCACAATTCTAGTTAAAATTTTTGACGCATGGGAAGTTAAACTGATAGTTCTAAAATTTTCGCATCTATCCGCGCCTTTCCTTTTTGGCAAAGCTACCATGATGTTCAGTTTGTAATCCTCTGGAATCTCGCCTGTCAGGTATATGCGACTAACTAATTTAAATAAACGATCTATTACCTCTTGACCTGCGCACTTTAAGATTTCTGCCTGCAAGCCATCTATACCTGGTGCTTTATTATTCCTTAAACTTTTTAGTGCTAGCTCAAACTCTTCTCTCATTATAGGACTCCCTAGGTTATCCCCTTCTACACTGCTTTCACTTTCTAATATATCTTGCACTTCCTGTCCCGCATATAAGTTTCCTAAATATTCTTTCCACCTATCTGCCTTCTCCCCGCTTTCGATTAGGATATCTCCTGCCTCATTCCTAATGCTTTTGGTACTAGATCCAATTTCTCTAAAATTTCTCCTAATTATTTTATATGCTTCATCAGTCTTTCCTATGTCGAACTTATTTTCCACTTCTTTGCACTTATCATCGATCCATTGCTCTTTCGCTTTCCTACATTTCCGAATAATTTCCATAAGGCATATTTTTGTACCATTCAGAATTGCTTTTATTCCAGTAAGGATTTACAGTCAGAAATAGTCGATCTGACGTAATTCTATTAGTGCGTTTAGAAATAAGCTTTTTAAACAACCTTACCGGGCACATATCGAGATTATTGTAATTAGGCACTAACCACTTACTGTCTGATAATTTTTGAGCTCCACCCTGGCATGTTTTGGAAAAAATCGGGTTGTATTCAATTCTTCCGGTTACGTTACCATTTAATTTCTTTTCCTTTTTAAAAAAATGCACTTTGCATTTTGCTGCCTTTCCCCCTCTCCAGGCTAGTTCGAATGCTATTATATGATACAGTTTTTTTTGAAGTCCTTCTGGACAATCTTCGTACCACAGATTCATTATTGTATATATTTCTTTCTTACTCAGAGCAGTCGAACTTTGCTTCCTCTTTCCGAGAATAGACTGAAGCTGATTTCGTTTCGCATTTTTTTGCATCCCTTGCTTGTTTGAATTCAATGTCTGCAAATGGATTAAATTTTCGGGCGTACTCTTTGTAGTATTTTTCTTGAAGGAGTTTTGCAGTAACATTCCACATGGTCTTTATAACGCATTCTTTATAATCTTCACCATCAGCTCTCTTCATATTAAAAGCCCAATCATTCATTATCAGTCCAAGCTCTTGATTTGAAGTAATTTCTAGAAGTTCATAATGCTTCTCTTTTAAAAATATTTCGAACTGTTTCCATATTGACTTTTAATTTTTAACTGCACTCCTAGGAGTAACAATCTGTACAGTTTTTTGAATATCTTCCAAAGATTCTTGGCCAAATCTTGCCATTTCAAAACGACGATGTTGCAAGAAAACTCGAAAATAATATGACAGTGACAGTTGCCAAGGTAGAAATTTCAAAACTATCATTCACAGCATAGTTGATTAAAAGCAAGGCGCATATTTCTCAGTTATTGGGAAAGCTAGGTAGGTTTTTATCGTTTACAATGACAGTTGATTGGTCGATTTTAAGAAATTGAAGAAATCTCATTGGCTCTTAGAATAGGCGTGTATTAACCGAAAGTAATCTCCTTATGATCAACACTATTCTATAGAACGGCATGTTTCTAATATTCTGTTCTAATATTTCGTGGCAGTATTTGTTATTAGTTCACATATATGTACTTAAAAATCCCACTATAGAATTCATTCGGGTTAACAGCGAGCGAATGGCAGGCGCTACTGTAATAAGCAAAAATTGACTGGCTATTATCGATTCCAACACCGTTTTATATGCCAAGCCGCGAACTATTTACTATTTTTCCGGAAATTACAAGCTCCTTCATTTGCCTAATGGTGTGCCGGAAGCACTGCTAGATACATTTGTAGGAAATTTGTGCATTTTGTTATCACAGCGCGGAGCACGTTTAATAAACAAGCTGCAATAAATCTAAACAAGTGGGTGTTTCTTATATTTATTGTAGATTTTTGGTGTCACTTCCTGCATTTAGAGGATTTAATGCAGACATAACTTTTGCTGAAAATCCTTCCTGTAGCATTCCGAGACAAATTATTAATATCTGCCTGAATAAAAGTTATTTTTCAGTTCTTATATAACTTGAAGCAAATTCGTTCCCAGGAGAAGTTTCAGAAATAATGAGCTTTTTCGCTAATTTGCTACTATTCTTATTGAAACTTGTCCGTCACAATTTGTACGCACAAATCCCAATGGTACAGTAGTATATACTAGTGCTGTACGGATCCATAAATTTTGACGGATCCGGATCCGTTTAGAAAAAACCCGGATCCGGATATATCCGGATCCGGATTTTATTATAAGATCCGGATCCGGATATCGGATCTCGGGATTAGGATCTTGGATCCGGATCTTGAATCCGGATCTTGGATTCGGATCCTGTGGTGTCAGATCCGGATCTCGCTATCTGGTTCTGAAAATTGTTGTTTTCTGAAGACAGTATAGTTATTACTTAATAAAAATGAAGAAAATAGAAAGTGCATTGGGAAATAGGTGTAATAGAGATAAAATTTGCAACAAAAAATTAATTTCATTCTAAAAACAAATATGCCCTTATATGCTAATATTGTCTTAAAAAATATATGTACCTTAAATATATTAAAGGGGTTTACAGTTTACACACGATCAATATGCCGGGTGACCAAGAAATCAGGCTCACCCCTATATCATTTTTGTTCCTTAAGGTACCTATTAATTTGAAATTTGGTGTGCTTTACAAAAAAAATTTAACTTAAATAATTTTTAACTGAAAATTAGATTTTGTATCTAGATAGCAATGATTGAACAAAAAATGTCAATTTGGGATTTAAATCATCAACTAAATTTAAAATTTCGAAAGTTTGGGAATAAGAATTTTTAAATGGAACCAGGGTGTCTCACGGTACCTAGTACATATTGCAATGAAGCATTTTTTTACATTTTGATACAAAATGCGACGTTATTATTTCATAAAAAATAACTCCCAAAACATTTGCCAAACAACAATAAAAAACGCACTCAAAATTTCACCGCTATCATTTATGTGATAGATAGAAAAAGCCGCCACAAAGCTGATACAGCCACCGACCAAAAAGTCGGCTTTCCTTTGTTCTTTGATGCAGCTTCTAATGCCGACGCTACCCACTGGAAATCAAATAAGGAAATAACAGCACCAGCCCAGCGAAAAGGATTCCAAATCCGAGATCCGGCTCCAAGATCCGGGTCCGAGATCCGGGTCTAAGATCCGGATCCGAGATCCGGATATCACTTACCCAAATCCGGATCGATCCGGATACGGATTTCGCTGTCTGATAAATCCGGATCAGATCCGGATCTAATCCGGATTTGAAAACGATCCGGATCTGACGTACAGCACTAGTATATACAGGCAATTCAACGGTATCTCATCGTGAGCCTGTCCTGTCCGCTTTTCCCATCGTCCACGTTTCGCAACCGCGTAACTCATACTCCATACGTACGCTTTTAAGAGTTTCTTCCAAGTTTCTAAATTTGTCGTTTCTTTTTGTTAACTAATAGGTACTAAAGTTTTACTTTAGTTTTTCCTGCATTAGTAAAAACGTTGTTTTTTTTCAGTTACGAAATACATACAATGTCTGTATTTTCCGAGCGACCATTTCACCTATAATAATCTTAAACCCGGACCCTAAAAATGCTAAAATGCTAAAATAAAAGAAAATTTCCCATTGACAACCCTGTCTAAAAATAACAGTCTACCCCAGAAATAATAACCGAACCGAAGGTGCACTGACTGAAAATACCATTCAAGCATGAAATCTGAAATATTTTTCTATCCCCAGCATCCCCGGAAATACGGCCACTTCGAATATATCGAATCCCCATTCATACGCTGAGCAAAAACTCAAATTCAGATCACAGATGCGTTTCAAATGAGTCTCCGCCGATCTGGAAATCCACGGAAGCGAAACTGACGGTGCCAGAACAACCGCGGGTCTCTAGAAGCGCCACAAGTTCACCTATACCTCCGGCAAAGGGAAAATTGCCCTCCGGGGTCATTAAATGATAATTACCCTCGCGTTCTCTTCGGTTTTTTCATGCGTGGGAGGAAGTAAAAGCTCACTAGACAGGTTTTTACATTGTTATATGCCATTTTCACCAAATAAGTGAAGGAACTCTGTCGTGAAACAAGAGAGAAACGATTTTATACATAATTATTACAGTTACGGAGCTCTGAAACGAAAATCAACAACTCAAACACCAATAATTATCAAAAAATAAAAAAAAACCTTTTTCTCTCTAGTTACATCGATGACGTCCAAACCGCTAAATTAAGCAGCATTTGTGAATCATTGTAAAGATAAAAGGTACCAAAGCTAATGCTCCAGCCCATGCTACGCTGTGCTGTACCACAACCTTCTTTGTTGTAGCTGTACCATATAAATATTAAGAATATAAGAAGCTTTGCCTGGTTTCGCCCATAAGCGTAAAATGTGATCACCAAAGAGAGATAGAAAACAATCCTTGTGAAACGGACCCCACGTACTGCGACTGCGCTCAAATGCCAAACGCAACATGACTAGGAGGTAGCAGCTAAAAGGAGACGGGGATGTCGCTTCGCTACGCGCTCAGTCCCCAAAAATTTTGCCCTCCTTTGTCCTTTACAATGTTGATCTCACTCTATCGGCCCAATGCTCGTTATTGTCTTAATATTTATATGGGCTATACAGAGCAGAACTAGTGGTGTGCTAAATGAATCGATTGCTTACACGAACCGATCTTTTAACTAGAAAATCGATTTCTTCAAATCCATGTAAACTGAAGTTCAAAATTATCGCACCACTCCGCTGTTATAAGTAATATACAGGGTGATAGGGGAGGATAGCCCAATATTTGGAGAAGCTGTTTAGGAGACCAAAACGGACAAAAAAATATTAAGAAACACATGGTCAAATATCAACCATTACTGACATATTATTGAAAATAGTCTTTACCTAAATGAATTAATCATATATCACCATTGATGCCGATTCAGGCCTTTGGGGATGGTTTAAATCCCTATAAACCGATTTATTTTTGTCCTCAGATCGCTTCCCTTTTATATTGTCAGAATTTTTATGTGCAAAACTCGACCGGACACATCTCACTATACCCGGGGCTGTTTCTGTTTTACCTGATTATGTTCTTTACAAAATGTTACATAAAACTAGGCCTATTTTATTTATTTCCATGTGCGAAATTGTTAATAATCGATTTATTTTCAACGATTTCTTGATTAGATCGATTCGTAGAAAGTCGATTTCATTATAGCGTAGTCTACGATTATAGCTACACCGATTTTGGAAACTGACAAAGTTAGAGGTTAGGTTAAATGGGTAAAGAAGTGTAGTTGATTGAGCTGAATAAATAGGCAATTTAATTTTTTTCAACATTTGGGTAATCTACTAGATACAACAAAAAATCTAATTTTACATGATTTAAAATACGGAGATGCCTGTATATATGTAGTTATATAGGTACCTAATGAAAAACACTCACCCTGTATTTCGTTTACGTAAACTGACAGTATTCAGTGTGTTTCTTCTACTGTGTTTAGATTGTGTATTTTATTTTAATAATTAAACAAAAAGTTTATAAATATAGGTACCTAACATTATGTTTTTCAATACTTTAATAATCGCACAAAATTAAGGTAGGTACCAACGGGTTCATTATACCTATCAACCAAATCACTATACTTCATCTACTGTAAGACCCGTTTAGCAGCTCTGGGCGGGGCTGGAGGTTGCCAAGGGCATGTGAGCAACGGAAATTAAAGTACCTATTACCGGAAATAAATGATTTAAATTTTGGAATAATGTGCTTCCCAGCCAGGCATTTTCAACGTTATCATGACACAGTCAAAATGGTTTGTCCACGACTATCTTAAAATATACTCTTTATACTTATGTTTCTTCAATCGTAATCAGTGATTAATTAATATTATTCACTACACCAATAGGAACATCGCTTTGACCCTTTTATACATTTATTTAGTAGGCCGCGATCGCGATGTGTCAGTTCAAATTGAAACGTCAAATCAGCATGGTTTGCTTTTAATTTGAAATGCATATTCTAAAAAAGAAGATATAATGAGTAGTGAGAGTGAAAACGAGGTTTCTTTAACAGCACCAGCAATAAAAGAAGCTGCAGAACTTGCCTCATTAGATTCATTGCCCAAAAAACCAAGAAAATTATACCTGAGAGCGTATGTATGAATCTTTCTTACACTGGAGAAGGGAAATGAAGGTAAATTCTTTCTGGGAATCTGTTTTGATAGTCGTGGACAAAGTATAGTATACAACTCGTTATAATGATGCTATTATAAACTCGTGTATAATATACTATTTTACTTCCTCCTTCGGTTGTACAAAGAGATGGTCGACAAAAAGCAAGTATTAATTTCCACGATCTAATGTATAAAAATTCTTGATCACCTACTGTAAATGTTTGTATTATACTTAAGCAATAAAGAATATTCCAGAAAATTTTGTGATAAATATTCTGTACCTAATCAATGTAAAATTTCTTAGAATAGTAATTTAAGTTTTCTTATTTGAAACATGATAAATAATTTGTGATGTCATAAACAAAATGGGTAAATTGCATAATGTTAATTAATGGGTAGCCGAGTAGGTGCAGTGACTACTGCTTCGTCCGCCGATTACTTTAAATTTTGTTCCAAGACGGTCGGACGTGCGCATTACAGAATATCAGTAAAATTACGTTTAAGTAATTTGTTATCGAAAAGCACAAGCAACAGTCTCGGTGGGTGTTCGGGTGTCGCACAGAGCTGCCGTCTTGTTGTCTTAGGGCTAGATGAGTTGTTCTGCTCCCGCACAGGTTAATTTATTTTGCTTGTTTCTACATCATCTTTTTCCCAAAAAATGCGTGTTTCTGGTGCGAGGACAGCTAAATGGTCTGTTTCAAATATGCGTTCTCTCAGCTATAGTTTTTTTACACTTCCAAAATGCGCATGCCCGACCGTGTTCGAATAAAATTTAAAGTAATCGTAATAGCCAAAAGTGAACTAAAATATAGGTTAGAAACTCACTTACCATTCCAGAGAAACTAGAGACATGAAATTTTCGTAATTTTTTACAACTCACCACCACAAGTTATGTTAGTGCTTAGTAGGTATTTTACATAGCAACCTACCACACATTTTTTAAACGCTGAGACTAGAGAGTCCGTCGGGCCGTCTCGTTACCGGCACTGCGTTTTTTAAAACCGAACAACACCAAAAATAAATTGTCCCCAAAATATTACTAGAATTTCCATTCTAGTTTCCCTTGAAAAAGAGCAGCAATTTCAAAATGTAGCGAATTTGCAAGTTGCCCATTTTATGTATATTTAAAACAAGATATATGTATATCAATAATTTTCAAATTTTTACGTATTTTACTATTTTTCTACAAATATAAAATATTTGTGAACTTTTCTTTACTAAATAGGTACCTAACCCGTTTTAAAAACTTAAAAACGAAAACATATTAATTTCTTTCGACGTCGTAAAAAAGGCAAGATAGGCAACGAATGTAATTATTATAAGTTGTTAAGTTCGGAAAAACGGGTTAACTGAATTGTAAAGTCTCTGTTCTTTATATGTCGTCTATCATATCAGCGGCCATCTCTCCTATGCCTTTCTTGATTATTTTAATTCTGTGATACCATGTTGAACGTATTCTTAAACAAATGTATGTAAATAAATTGTATGGCAAACTTCTGTTGCGTTTTCTTTCGTGTTTTCGTTCTTTTTGGTGAATTGTAGTAGTCTTGTGCCATCTAGGGAACTTAAGTTTTACAGTTACAGTTGGTGGCTCAGCAAATACAGGTCACTGCACTTTGTAGCGCTTCCTGTACTGTAGGCTGTGCACTAGACTTTGACAGTTTTAAATTTTAATTTTTTTTGAAAGAAAAAGTTTTGTGAAAATGAAAATGAGTTCGTTAATGATAGATTTTCATGAATATTTGAAGAAATACGATTATCCGAACATACATAAAATAGGTGTAAGTGAAATAGCTGACATTTTCCATTCAAGAAATAGGGCGTTTCTTTTATCATGGTTAATAAAAAAGATTAACCCTTCTTATGCTTCCATTATAGAAAGTTCGGAAAATGTGGAGGTAGTTTTATCTGAATTTGTTTATGAAAATGGCTATTGTAAATCTTCGGAGAAAGATAAGTTTGTTCGTGGCGATTCTAGTTTGGAATTTCAACAGGTAAAAACAAGACGATGGTTAAATTTATTTACGTTATATTAATGTGTATCTCAACTAAAAAGTGTTTGTAGGTCTTTATTATTCTGAAGATGTTTTCACATTTAGATGATTTAATTGAAGTAAGGAATAATTTAATGCAGTATGAGCAAAGTTCGAAAGATACATCGCTTGAAGAGTTAACTTCTATCCTTAATACCGAAATTAATTTATTTCCAAATTATGGTCCACCTAAAAGAATGAAAGCGGAAGAACGCAAGATAAAATATGAGGCATTTTTAAAAGAGCATGATCAACTTAATAAAGCAGTTGAAGAGGTGAAGTTGAATTCTGCAACAAACCAAGAATATAAAATTACGGTAGATCCGGAAGTAGATAATTTTGAAACAGAAAACTTGAAAAATGTGGCAGAAGAGTTTGGGGAAAATGTGCTTTCGTTGAATAAACAATTAGACCGATTTCAGTCGCCTAATGCTTTGAAGACGTCAAGTGCTTTCATGCAGAAATTAGAGAAGAATATTTCTTCAACAGCTCATGTAAGTACCTAAATTTTTTAACATATAGGTATTTTACTAAAGTTGAAGAAGAAAATTACTCATAGCATGCATTTTCATTTGAAAATTGACTTTCCGACCCTGCCATTCTCGAGGAGCTGATTAGATTAAAATATTTGCTATTCAGGTGCTTTTAAGCCATCTAAAGTTTTATCCCACATTAAGAGATTGAATTTTTTAATTCGTTGATTAATTTATTATAGATTAGATTGGTTTAAAATATTTCGTGCCGAATAGATGGAAACTTGTATTTTCTTTCAGGTAACTGAATCAACTAATATTATAACCACATTTCGTACTTGCAACAAGGAAGCTAAAGTTAATGAATCTAGTGAAAATACAAGTGTTAATGATATTGCTAAAGATTTAGTTTGTAAAAGTTTCGATGTAATAAATTAATTTTTATTTTTTTTATTTTATTTAAAGAAAGATGTGCTCAGATGACAGAATTGTCGGTATGAGAGCCAATAAAATTGAAAAGAAAAACTTATATAACTAACTATGAGGAGTTGAAAACACGAAAAAGAAAAAATAATAAAAAAAAAGATATAATATTATGGCACTTCTGTTGGACGACATTATGCTAATCCTTACTATCTATTAATCTTACAATAATGATCTATACTAAACAACGTCAACATTTTATGGCACTTTTTGTTATTTCACTGTTTTACACTTCTTTATGTCTTCCGGCAATTTATTGTACTCAATCAGGTCACTGTGTATTATTCTGGTCTTTCCTGCATTTGTAGACACTAGATTTCAATGAAAGTTGTCCTTTTTCCTGGTGAAGTGTTCATGATAATCGGAGTTTAATTTGACATTAATTTGGTTTTTCATTTTACCATTTACTATTTTATATATTACTTTTAACTTCTCTATTTTAATATATCGCGCAATTTTGACTTTTTTAGTTATTCTATAAAGTTCCTCTGTTGGAAGTAGCCTTGGCAGTTTGTATAAGCTTTTGAGTGCTTTATTTGACATGTGTATTTGTTTTATGTATTTATTAGGGGAGCTTCCCCATATGTTGATTAGATATGTAAGCCTGCTGAGTATATGTGCATGATACACCATGTTTGCAGTCTTTTCCTGTAATTTTGGACATCTTCCCAAAGCACCGATGACTGAAACGACATTCTTGCAGGCTTTATTTATCTGCTCTCTCCAGTTCATCTTTTCATAAGTATTTGGCCTTCGTCACCTGCCTTATGATGTTTCCATTTATTTCAATGTTCATATTAATATTTGCTTTATTTTTCTGCTTGAAGATTATATACTCCGTCTTCTGAGTGTTTATGACAAGCTGGTTTGACGTCAACCACTTATGAAACAGAATCATGTCTTCTTTTATCTTCTGTTCTAGTTCCCTTGCGCTTTTACCTTTATAAATTATTATAGTATCATCCGCATAGATACAATACTTTCCTGCCAATTTAATAGTACTTATATTGTGTATATATAATAAGTACCTATAGCAAAGGACCTAAAACAGAACCCTGCGGCACTCCCTTATTTACTTGCCAAGACTTGCTGAATTCGTCATCTATTCTGGTAATAATAGTTCTTCCTTCCAGGTAGGATTTCATTAAATCATTGGTCGCTCCTCGCAATCCCATTCGTTCCAGCTGCTGCAATAGATTATTAACTATATATTAACTATATATTAACTATATAATAACCGACTACATACAGGATAAATTTAGTAAGTTTTTGTTTTTATGTTTCTCTGAAACATGGACGAGAGATGACAATATAAATAGTGTTTATTTTCCGGGATACGCATTGGGAGCGAGTTTCTCTAGATCTACAGCTAAATGTGGTGGTGTGGGCATATGGCATAAGGATGGTTTAAAGGTTGCTGATCTGAAGTTAAATAAATATTGCTTAGGGAAGCATTTTGAAATATGTGGAGTCTCTTGGAAAATCAGTTCTACTGCAACAATCCTGGTACTAGTGTTCTACAGGTCGCCTGTGGAGGGTGACGTCAACATTTTTTGTGAGAGAGCTGAACGAGTACTGGATAAAATTTATGATCCTAGGTTTTCTATGTTTTTGTGTGGCGACTTCAATGCAGACCCAGGTAAAGACAGAATTACTTATGATAAATTGATAAATTGTTCGGTTTTGGATCATCTTACGTCTGATCACAGAGCAATTTTACTTTCAGTTAATTTTACAAATGTGGAAGAAGTGGTGCGGTACACTCATAGACGTTTTTTCAGGGAGAGTAGTGTGTTACTTTTTTTGCAGCAACTGAGTCTGGAAGACTGGTACCCAGTTTATGAAAGAGACAATGTTGAGGAGGCTTTTGATTGTTTTTATGAATCTTTTCTTTATTATTTTAACTTGTATTTTCCAATAAGAAAAGTATTGTTAAAGAATTGTAACAAAAAATGGGTAAATAATGATGTTAAACTTTCAAGCAATAGATTGAAGGATTTGGCACGGTTGAAAAGAGCATATCCGGATTTGTTGGATCTTTATAAATCAGAGAGAAGATCACATTTTAAATTGATTGATGATACAAAGAAAAGTTTTTATCAGGGAATAATCAATGATTCAGATAATCCAGGTAAAACATCTTGGCAAGTTATTAACATGTTATCAAACAAAAAAGTGAAACATAGAAACATTGTGGTTAAAAATGAAAATATTATTGTTGAAGATCCTCTTTTGGTAGCAGATCTATTTAATAATTTTTTTAAAGAAGCACCTCTGGAGGTAATTAAGCAGATTCCACGCGCAGACAAGAAAGATTATTTACACAAGAATATTATAAATAATGATACAATGTTTTTGACTGCTTTTTCAGAAACTGAATTGTTGGGTCTTTTAAAAACTAAATTAAAAAACAAATATTCTGCAGGTCCGGATGATGTTCCGCCTTTTTTAATAAAAAGATCGATCCCGGTAATAATAAAACCTTTGCTTTTTATTGTGAATTTGTCACTTGAAAGGGGTCATTTCCCTAGAACATTAAAAAATTCAAGTGTATTACCACTTCATAAAAAGGGCGACACTCAAAGTATATGCAATTATAGACCAGTGACAGTATCATCCGGTTTCTCAAAAATATTTGAATACTGTTTTCTGGATAGATTACAATCCTTCTTAAAGAAATTTAATATCTTGACGTCTAACCAACATGGGTTTCAAGCAGGTAAATCGACAAATACAGCAATTCATTCTCTTTATGATTGCATAATAAAATATATCGATGCAAGAGAGAGCCCCGTTGGGATCTTCTGTGATCTTAGCAGGGCTTTTGACTGTGTCGACCATGCAAGATTATTGGAGAAACTGGAGAGATATGGAATTAGGGGGGTATCTAATGATTGGATATGTTCTTTTATAACCGGGCGTTCTCAATATGTAACAGTGAAAAATGAGTACAAGGGAGTAGTTCAAGTAGTCAGCTCGGGCAGTATGGCTATTGATGTTGGTGTCCCTCAGGGCTCAGTATTGGGGCCAGTACTGTTTTTACTCTATGTGAATGACATGGATAGCCAACTTGGTGGAGATGTCATGTACAATTTATGCAGATGACACATCTCTAATAATATCTGGTAAGAGCAGTGATGAGGTTCAGGAAAGGTGTAACGAATGTCTTGGGGAGTTGATGAGTTGGTTTTGTGATAACTCATTGTACTTTAATGTGAATAAGACTGAATATTTAAGATTTCATACTTACCAGACTAGGAGAGACCTAACTGAATCTCAATGTGCATAACGGAGATTTGGGTAGGACTACCCTTGTCAAGTTTTTGGGTATTTACATCGACGAGACTCTGAGTTGGAGAGATCATTGTAGTAAACTTATTAGTCAGCTGAATTCTATTTGCTGGTTGTTATGTGGTCTAAAGAGTGTGTTGACAATAGCATAGATGATCAACTTGTATCATACTTTGGTTGGTTCAAGACTTTCATACGGTTTAAGTTTTTGGGGTGCCTCTTCAAATGTGAATGATGTATTTAAATGTCAGAAAAGGATTGTTAGGTGCATGGCGGGTCTGTCCAGCTTGGATTCTTGTAGTGAATCTATGGCATTTGTAGCTGCCGCTTGCGTGCTGCTATTTTCTTAGAATCCATACTGATTTTCATCAAACCCTATTGTCTTGCTGATGAAATGTGCTATTCTTTTTTTTAATACTTTTTCAAATATTTTTGAGAACGTGCTCAATAATGATATTGGTCTATAATTCGTGGGCTCACTCACTTCATAAAGTTCAACTCCCACAATTTTTATTCTGGGATTTCTCAATTTCGGTACTGCAATTTCATATTCATCATTTAACTTCTGTATCAGAGCTGTTTTCAAAGTTTCTACTTCTATTTCTGAGCCACACTTTATTTAAATATTTCCATTGTTATGTAATCGTATGTTTTTGATGTATACTTTTAATTCACTGGGGTTGACTGCTGCTGCAATGGTTCTTTTGGTAGTTCCAGCATCCTGAGTTACCTTTGGCTTCACAGTAATTGATGGTAAATATATATTTTTTAAGTTTTTCTCGTAGTTTTCTACCTTAGCTGTCGACTTTGCGACTGAAGCGTAAATTGTAGTTGCCTGCTTACAATCCTTAACTATATCTTTTACACTTTCCACATTTCCATCAATTTGTTCAAATTTTTCCGCTAATTTGTTAATAGTTTCTGCGGAATCTGTCAGAGCCTCAGTTATTATGTTGGTAACAGCGGCGCTTGCTGTTGAGCAGCCTGTTGCTAACTTCATGTTCGTTATTATATCCTTGCAGCTGGGACACAGCCAAACTACACAGTCTTTAATTTCCTTAATTTTATGCAATTTCACCAAACTTATTTTCAGACACGATACATGAAACCAGCGGTAACACATACCATCACATTTTACGGCTTTCTCCGTGTCTTGCACTTGTTTTGAACACTTTGAACATGGAGGATCCAAGTCCTCATCCGCATCGGCCGCCGTTTTTAGAGTTCATTTTGTATTTTTATACTGAATTGAAATAAAACGGCAGATTAAAGCGTAAAAGTTTATTGATATTGTCAAACCCTTCAGTATATTACGTGCTTATCTTAAAAAAGTTTATCATATTATGCAGCGCTAAGAATTAATTTTGTGACTTCGAAGTTTTCGTCCAACAGATTTTCGAAAATATTATAATGATCAACGTCTTTTACAATCTTCAATGTGGCATCGGCGCCACTTTTAACTATTTTTTCGTAAAATAATTTGGATTCTTCTACGAACTGTGGACTGTCATACTCTGCAGCAACGACGTGAAGCTTCACATCATCTGGCGCGTGGAATTCTTGAAGCTGGGGACTTAGCAATTCCGCAGATTCTTCCGTTAATTTCAGTGGTTCGTTATAAAAAGTCTGCAACAGTGGAATTATGTTATATATACCTGCAATTAAAATTGCGGTTTTCAGTATCTTTTGTTCAACGGGAAGTTCATCGTAGAAAGTTTGGAAGAGTTCCCCCACGAGGTAAGCTCCAACTGAATGGCCAGCAATTATGACATTTCTGTGAAAAATGTAATAAATTAACAAGACAATTTTTACAATTTACGATTATATAAAAAAAAATAAAATTGTATTTACGTTGATTTCCACTGCACAGCATATTCTAGGCTTTTTTTAACGCCCTCGTGAATTTCTTGTATTAATTCTGGAAGCGTAACTTCAGGACATAGATCGTAGCCCAAAACAATGCCTTTAATTCCTTTCTTGTACAAAGGTGCAATGAACAAATTGCTGTTTTCCCGCTTAATTTCCTTCATTTGCCAATATCCGCCATGGATAAAAATAAATACAGGAGAACCTTAAATTAAATAATTCAATTTTAATAAGTTAAAACGCGATTCAATAATTTATTACCATCTGGTAAGTCGGTTCCAAAAATATCAAGCTTCTGTTTTTCTCCAGGTCCGTACGGAATATCGAGTTCGTGAGGTACAGTCTGCAAAACCAGGTCTGTACCTGAAATGATTCACTTAAAAGCTGTGATTACAAATGGCTTTCAACCATACCTTTTTGAATAACTTTTATGTAGTCGTCTACGAGGGTCTCCTGAGGATACCGCTTGCAAAATGCACTTGGTGAATACAACACTTCAATGTCTGACATGTTAGTGTTATTCTTATCCGTATTTAATTTTTATTTCGCTACATAGAAGCCTGTAATGTGACCTAATGAGCCAGTAGACTGTAAAAAACTTATATGTATTAGATTACTAATCTTATCACGCAAGTGCAGAGTTATAAGGACTAAAATAAGTTTTATTAATATAAGCAAATGTAATAATCTTGTAACTTTTAAGACCCTGTTGAAGAGATAAATTATGTCGAGACAAAATTATCAATGAGAGACCACTAGTGAACAAACAGGCTACAGACAGATAGAGCATAAACACCTGAGCAACTATAATAAGTCTAAATGGTGTAAAGAAATAAAAACTTAAATGTAACTCAACTTTCACTAAGAATTCAAGTTTGTTATTTTAAGAATATTGACCTCTACAGGTTATCTGTTTGAATTTTTTCATTCCACAGAAAAAAATTTACTAATTCATCATCATTAAGTTTTCAGTTCGTTCCCCAAAAGTTGAACATCCTACATCCCTAACTATTTGAGAGCAGTAATCTAATCTGGGCCTGCCCCTACCTCTTTTTATTCCTACCACTGACAATTTTATTACAGATATTTATACAAAACAGTATCATCCTCAAAAAAAAGAAAATAACCCAATGTGCTACTCTGAAAATACATACCTTGTCCAATGATGCGAATATGTATGTTTATATGTCAAAAATCAATCTTGGTATTTTTGATAATGAACCTAGTAAGAGTAATAATAACAATTTATTTCAATGAGTGCATATTATTAAGGCATAAAAAAGTTACATAAAAATAAACACATAAATATTTACGCGGATTTCAAAATTAATTTTGTAACTTCGAAATTTTCGTCCGCTAGGTTTTCGAAGACATCAAAATGGTCAATACAGGAGCAGGGGAAGCATGCGCATTGCGTATTTCAGTTCAGCTTTCAGGGAAATGTGTGATGGCCTCTGCTTTATGGCGTGTTGTTGAGTTAGATATCGAATAAAAGAGTATTTTTGCGTTTTTAAAACCATCTAATAACTCTAGTTTTAAGTTTAGTGGTGTATGTTTTTAAACTAATAAGTATGAATTAGTAAATAATTGAGGAAGGGCTCTAATTACATTAGGTAAGCTTGTCCTGTCCACCTACTTGCAAGGAACAACGCTTAACGTTGTAGTTTGAATGCAATTTTTATAATATATAATTCAGGATAATTTTGTTAGAATAGATTGAAATCAAAGCAATCGTGATTGTTTGCTTTTTAAGGAACATTTTTTTCTCATTTTTGCCGGTAATCATGATAACCTTGAATAGTAATAATGGCGGCCTGAATTTAATTAGTTTTTAAAGGAAAATGACGAGTCCGTCCCCTCAGAGTAGTCCAATGCCTCCGCCACAAGCACCGAGCCCCATGGGACCTCCAACCCAAAGTCCCGCTCCTCCCCCCTCACCTCATAGTCCATACCAAGGCCCTCCCCCAATGGGAGCTCACATGAATGGCCCCCCGCCTCACTCAGTGCCCCCGAGTTCTCAGTCAGGCCATCCTGGAATGGGGCCTGTACCACCAACTTCTTTATCATCCCCAGGACCACTAGTGAACAAACAGGCTACAGACAGATAGAGCATAAACACCTGAGCAACTATAATAAGTCTAAATGGTGTAAAGAAATAAAAACTTAAATGTAACTCAACTTTCACTAAGAATTCAAGTTTGTTATTTTAAGAATATTGACCTCTACAGGTTATCCGTTTGAATTTTTTCATTCCACAGAAAAAAATTTACTAATTCATCATCATTAAGTTTTCAGTTCGAAGACTGGTTGGACGCGTACCTCCATCCTTTCCTATCCTGAGCTAACCTACGCATTTCCCCAAAAGTTGAACATCCCACATCCCTAATTATTTGAGAGCAGTAATCTAATCTGGGCCTGCCCCTACCTCTTTTTATTCCTATCTCTGACAATTTTATTACAGATATTTATACAAAACAGTATCATCCTCAAAAAAAAGAAAATAACACAATGTGCTACTCTGAAAATACATACCTTGTCCAATGATGGGAATATGTATGTTTATATGTCAAAAATCAATCTTGGTATTTTTGATAATGAACCTAGTAAGAGTAATAATAACAATTTATTTCAATGAGTGCATATTATTAAGGCATAAAAAAGTTACATGAAAATAAACACATAAATATTTACGCGGATTTCAAAATTAATTTTGTAACTTCGAAATTTTCGTCCGCTAGGTTTTCGAAGACATCAAAATGGTCAATTTCTGGAAGAACCGACAAAATAGCATTTGCGCCATGCTTAAAAATTCTCCCGTAATATAATTGCGATTCTTCTACGAACTTGGGACTGTCATTTTCACCGACAACCACGTGAAATTTTACACCTGGTGGAGTTCGAAATTCTTGAAGCAAAGGGCTCAATAATTTAGCAGATTCTTCGGTTAATTTCAGTGCTTCATTGTACGGAGTGCGCACTAACGGAACTAAATTATATATTCCTGAAATTAGGAACACTGTTTTCAATATCTTTTGCTCTTCATCGGGAAGTTCGTCGTAGAAAGTTTGGAACAGTTCCGCTGTAAGATGAGCTCCAACCGAGTGGCCGCAGATCATAACATTTCTGCAAAAGGAAAGTAATCAACAAGATAATTAAAAAAGAAAATTTAGTTTTACTTTGATTGCCACTTTAGAGCATACTCTAAACTTTTTTTAATACCGGCGTGAATTTCTTGCACTATTTCTTGTAATGTAACATCAGGACACAAGTCGTAGCCCACTACAATACCTTTAATTCCATTTTTGTACAAAGGAGCCATAAACAAATTACAATTTTCCCGTTTAATTTCTTTAGTTTGCCAATATCCACCATGAATAAAAATAAATACCGGTGAACCTGTGAAAGCGAAACACCCTTGTAGTAGTGCCGACTTCAGTTGGAATTTAATACAAAAAGTTTTGAAAGAAATATAAAAATAGTGAATAAAGAAAACAAAAAGCAAACACCCGATTATTATTAGGGTATGATAATTGTTTAACAAGGAGAGATTTCTTCTAATCAAAAAAAACCATATTAATAACCCTGAAATGAGCTCATACAACTGTATGCCTCTTCCTTTGAACGTCATTTTTCAAATCTCTGCATAAAGCCGTTCTGGTACAGTTAGATATTTTTTAAAACAACTCAATATGCAATGTTACGTCAAGAATTGTAAAGACTTATAACAGATTTTTTCTGATATTGTTATCTTATTCAAATCATGTGTTGGGCTTTCTCCGTCACCACTGTAAAGTTTTTGTTGTTTGTTCATATCATGTTTTGTTTCGTTATGTTATTTGTTTTGTTACTTGTTTGTGTCGCGTCAAATGGGAAATATTTCTGTGATGCTGTATTACTAAATAAATAAATATTGACTTCCAGTAACTCATTATATTGAGTTACCAACTCACTATTTTGAGATATCAAAACTCAATTTATTGAGATGGAGAAACTCAATATAATGACTTGTCAAAAGAAAAGATTGGGTGACACCAGGGAGCCTTCGTACCTTCGTAGCAAACACCCAATTATTATTAGGGTATGATTGTTTAATAATGATAGACGGAGGTTCCCAAATGTGAAACAAACTAATTAGGGTAATTCTACTCTCTCATTCATAAATTAAGGAGGTTTCAATTGTTTATTACCAAGTGGTAAATCTATTCCAAAAACATCAAGCTTTTGTTTTTCTCCAGGTCCATAAGGAATGTTTAGTTCATGAGGAACACTTTGCAGAACTATGTCAGTACCTGCAACAGCCAATCATGTTTCAATTTGTTGCGAACTATAATCACCACACATACCTTTCTGAAAAACTTTTAAACAGTTTTCCAAAACAGCATCAGGAGGGTATCGTTTACAGAATTTACTTGGTGAATAGAGCACTTCAATGTCCGACACGTCCATGTTAATGTTACTTTCAAACATTTTTCATTTTTTTGCTAGATACTTTTACCTTCAATACAACCTTGTAGGTAGAAAGTAAACTAGACTGATATTATACAGACTAGAACCAGAAATATAAATAATTCAGGCCTAATCCTGTTAGAGCCGCAAAAAATACCTATGTTAGCAAAAAAAAATTGATGTCACCTCATAAATAAGTATCTGATAACAGCACAGTAAACATAGGTTAACCTTTGCCCATAACCTAATAAAAATAATAATAATAAGCAGCTGGAGTGATAATTTTATTGATCAGTTATAAATAAATAAACACGCATGTAAAAATGGCTGCAACATTATTAGGAAAGTTAGCTTTTGTCACAGGTAGATATTCTTTTCCTTTAAAAACGAAAAATTACCTATTTTGGTTATCTATGAATTCAAGGTGCAGGTTCAGGTATAGGACGGGCGACTTGCCAAATTTTGGCAAGGGAAGGTGCAAAAGTTATAGCAGCAGACAAAAACATAAGTGGTGCCGAAGAAACTTTAAAAATAATATCTTCAACCAACTCGAAAGATCATGCAAGTTTTAAGATCGAGGTTAGCAATTCTGAAAGTGTGAAAGAGGTTTTGCAGAAAATTTTAGAAATCTACAAAAGCCCGCCTTCCATTATCGTAAATTGCGCTGGAATAACGCGCGATAATTTTTTAACAAAATTATCGGAGCAAGATTTCGATGAGGTTATCGATGTTAATTTAAAGGTACTCGTTTTAAATGATAATCGACCGTAGCTCTTTCCGTAACTATTGCAGGGAACGTTCTTGATAACGCAAACATTTGCTAATGCAATAATCGAAAATCAAGTTCAGAATGCATCAATAGTTAATGTTGCCAGTATAGTTGGTAAATATGGTAACTTAGGACAATCTAATTATGCCGCTAGCAAAGCCGGGGTCGTTCTATTTTCGAAAACGGCATGCAAGGAGTTTAGTAAATTTGGTATTCGATGCAATTCTGTTTTACCTGGCTTCATTTCTTCGCCTATGACTGACAAAGTACCTGATAAAGTAAAAGATAAATTTCTGTCTTTGATTCCTGCTGGTCGGTTTGGAACCACAAGCGGTACTTGTACTTTAGAAACAAAAATAATATAATCCTCTACAAATGGTTTATTTTTTAGAGGTTGCAGAAGTAATTGCTTTTCTAGTGTCTGATAAAAGCTCTTACATAAACGGGGCAGCCATAGAAATCACTGGAGGGTTTTAATCAACAATATACAATTTAGCGATTTGGAGGAGACATTCTTATAACTGTTTAAAATATATGTTTGCGTTATGCGTTTCATTTTTGATTTATTTTTGTTGGTCATGTTTTGGTGTTGTTTCGTTTGACGTTTTCGTAGAAAGTTAAGGTTATCTGTCAAGTCAACTTTCAGTTTCCGGTTGGTTGTTTAGTAAATCAAAAGTCACTAAAATGCCGTTCCTACTTATTTTCTTTTCGTTGGGTTGGAAAACATTTTCAGCTAAAATTCTCAAAATATTTTAATGCTTACTCAGTTTAACAAAATAATTTATTTGATGCAGATTAAAATGCATAGGTACAAGCGTACAAGGTACCTACCTGCTTTATTTTTTTTTTAATTGAAATTGGGGGTATGTCAATACAGGAGCAGGGGAAGCATGCGCATTGCGTATTTCAGTTCAGCTTTCAGGGAAATGTGTGATGGCCTCTGCTTTTTGGCGTGTTGTTGAGTTAGATATCGAATAAAAGAGTATTTTTGCGTTTTTAAAACCATCTAATAACTCTAGTTTTAAGTTTAGTGGTGTATGTTTTTAAACTAATAAGTATGAATTAGTAAATAATTGAGGAAGGGCTCTAATTACATTAGGTAAGCTTGTCCTGTCCACCTACTTGCAAAGAACAACGCGTAACGTTGTAGTTTGAATGCAATTTTTATAATATATAATTCAGGATAATTTTGTTAGAGTAGATTGAAATCAAAGCAATCGTGATTGTTTGCTTTTTAGGGAACATTTTTTTCTCATTTTTGCCGGTAATCATGATAACCTTGAATAGTAATAATGGCGGCCTGAATTTAATTCTTTTTTAAAGGAAAATGACGAGTCCGTCCCCTCAGAGTAGTCCAATGCCTCCGCCACAAGCACCGAGCCCCATGGGACCTCCAACCCAAAGTCCCGCTCCTCCCCCCTCACCTCATAGTCCATACCAAGGCCCTCCCCCAATGGGAGCTCACATGAATGGCCCCCCGCCTCACTCAATGCCCCCGAGTTCTCAGTCAGGCCATCCTGGAATGGGGCCTGTACCACCAACTTCTTTATCATCCCCAGGACATCCACATCCACCCTCTGGCCCTCACATGCCACCGCAACCTCATCCAGGAATGCCCCCTCATGGGCCCCAATCACATCCTGGAATGCCGCAACCGTCCCACCCTATGGGGCATCCAGGTGGCCCTCAATTACAAAATCACCCCCCTGGGCCCATGGCGCAAGGACATCCTGGTCATCAGGGACCCCCACCCCAGGGGCATCCACCTCACATTGGTCAACCACCACATCCTGGAGGACCCTTGCAGAATATGCCTGGAGGCCCTCCACAGGGTCATCCAGGTCCTCATCAACCTCATGGAGGCCCGCCACCTCCACAGGGACATCCAGGAGGACAGAATCATTTGGGACCCCCTCATAGCATGGGGCATAATTTGCAACAAGGACAACCGTACCCCGGACACCCAATGGCTTTAAATCATCCTCAACAGGGACAAGTAAGTTTTTCATTAGTAACTTTTTTGTAAATAGAAGCCCGAAATCATATTGGTTATCCGCTTATACTTTTCTACTTTAATGTGTTGTAGAGTTGTAGTTATAAATATTAAAAATGAGCTAAAACAACAAGATAAGGTACTATTTCTTATTTTTAATATAAAAATGTGTTTATTAGCCGCATTTTGTACATTAATAAACTAGAATAACATTCGAGAATAGATCGTTCAGTAGTTAATAGAACTTTAAAATCATTAAAACATAATTATGTATCTTTTTAATCTAAAATGGAGAAGATTTAATAATACTATTGGACAACTTTTAATTGAAATGTAATTTTAATTTCGGACTGTCTGAATTGGCTTTAACGAAACCTTATTCCATTTTCTGTTCACAAATCTACTAATTGGCGCAATAAATAGGAATAAAAACACATAAATAAACAACAGAGAACTATTTATACACCCAAAATGAATAAAAATAATAACAAAATTCCAAGTGTCAAATTCTGATTATTCCTAACATTATTGCTCCCTACTTTACCGACTCAAACTCCACGTAACTTTAGCTTTCTGGGTATCAAAACATCAATCTTAACTGTAAAGGAAAAATATCCCTCTGAAATTACAATAATTTGGGAGTGTTCACTGTTGTGGACGTACTGTAATTTGTTGTAGTAGCCTGGCACCTTCTTTCCCCATTTCTCTTCGAATTTAAATATTAAAAATATGTAGCACATTGAAGAAGGTGCAATAGGATTTATAAAATAAAATAAATAAGCCATGAATATTATTTACTTGTCCTACTTTACATAGTATGTTTTGATAACTCCTTATTTCATTAAATATTAAACTAACCTTGATCTAAAATACCTTAATTAAACATATTCTTGGTGCCTTTAAAATACATAATTAAGTTCTCAAGATTCTTAGAGATCTTACACACTTATCTCAAGAACTCTGCAAGTTGAGTAAGTTGAGATTGCCTATTTCTTGGTATTACTGATTCTTTCTGCATCTGCCAGTTTTTCTATTTCAACAAATTGATCTACCAGTATTTCAGTAGCTCCAGCTATGAAATTGGGATTCATCAAATCAAGTTTCTCTCCTTAAAAAAAAAATTAATGAGGAAACATAAAATGAGTGTTTTTCACTTTTGTTACCATTTGAACTACATATGTACCCCCCAGCTTCACGCACTATAATAGCTCCCGCGGCCACATCCCACGGATACAAACCATCGCATTGGTAACAGTCAATTCTTCCGCAAGCTACGTAGCATAAACTCATAACTGCACACCCAAAAGATCTTATGCTTAAATATAAAAAAATTACTCGTTTATTTGATCTTTTGTGTAGAATTTTACCCTTGTATTATTGGCATTAAATGTTTGTAGCGGTACAAGTACAAGTCAAATAATTTGGGGTTTTTAGCCAAAGAGAGTTCATAAGTAAAACAACATTTTCCGATTTCTGAAATGTTTTTTGTATTATAAAAATGACTTCTTTGGGAAGTTTTTTTCTTAAATACCTTTTAGACCACTGGTAAATACCCTTTCACCATTGAAATAAGCCCCCTCTCCTTTTATTGCCGAGTACAGTTCCTCCATGAAGGGATTGTAAATGATGCCCATAACTGGTTCTTTTTCGATTACTAAACCGACTGAAATAGCAGTGATTGGATTGAATCGAGTGAAATTTGCTGTTCCGTCTATTGGGTCTATTATCCACGTTGGCTTATTGGTTAATTCTGGTATTATGCCATCTTTGGAAGACTTTTCTTCGCCGATGAAACTAATTTTTTAAATGTAGACATAATAGAGAAATGCAAAAGTTTTCGCTTACTTGTGATTTGGAAATTCTTTTTTGAGCCTTCGGATCAGAATTTCTTCAATTTTGCGGTCATATTTCGTCACTAAGTCCCAATCTTCTTCTTTGCTTTCCGGCACAATATTCTTAACTCCTTTTAATTCCTATCATAAAAAAAATTTATTCATCGCAATTGGAAATTTAAAAATTTTACTTACTTTTCCAGCATCTTTAATGAATTCCAATGCAGTATCAAAATACTGTTGCATGTTATCCATTTTTGCCTTGACTAGTTGTGTATCATACCCATTGTCTGTTAGGTAAATTAAAGTGTAACAAAAGACCTTGTGTTTGAGATACTTTCTCTTATAATTTTATTTATATTAAAGCGAAATAAAAAATTGTTTACCTGTTATTTTCAAAGACATTGTAGACTGTTGCACTTATTTGAAAAATGCAGATGTTTTTAGACAGCCTTGCTTGAAACTGAGAATAGGTAATCAAAACTTGTCTTTTACTGGTATTTGTAAGCTGTATCTAAATTGTCCCAAGTCTGTAACCTCACCAAATATTTACATTGTTCTGAATAAAACTCTATTGTCTCTCTTGTTTTCCACGTAAAATATATGTTACACATTGTGGTATTAGTACAGCTGTCTGGGATTAGAAATATATTTTTAAATATGTATGTAATTTCACTTAACCTGATGGCTTGCACCGATCTACTAAACTAAATGCTGGCTGGCTGGTTGAAAGTTTGCCCCTTTTTTTCTCCAGAACCTATCATCTTCTCCGGGCCCCCAGGGCCCTCCGCCAGGTCCTCCAGGTCCTGGGCAACCTCAAGGGCCGCCACCAGGCCAAGAAAATTTGAACGCTCTTCAAAGAGCTATAGACTCGATGGAAGAAAAAGGCATGCAAGAGGACCCTCGATATTCCCAATTACTGGCACTGCGTGCTAGAACAAATGGCAACAGCCCTGTCTTTAATTCAAATCAGATGAGTCAGCTGAGGTGGGATAAATTTATCAGTTGTCCTTTAGGGTGTTTGATTAAAACATTGTTTTAGGGCGCAAATTATGGCGTATAGGATGTTGGCGAGAAATCAGCCGTTGACTTCTCAGATGTCAATGGCTGTGCAAGGAAAGCGGCAAGATGGGGCTCCCCAATGTCCCACACCCCCTTCTAGCCCATTCCAACCTCAAGGCCCTCCAGGACAACAGGTAAAATAATTTTTTTTAAGCATTCTGCACGATTGATTTTATAATTTTTAATTTTCTTTTCTTATGCTATGCTTTCTTTTTATTATTTGCTATTTTTAGCTTTTAGTATATTTTGTAGTTTGTATCGCCTTGTTTTTTGACACCTGTAGTTTTTGTGTATGTAGCACTAAAAGACGAGCTTCCAACGATTCATTAAGTATCAAAAATGTGTAAAAAGATTAGAATTCAGTTATTAACTTTTGCATGGAAATATACGTCGATCGTTTTTTGCATGGAATATTTCTTTCGGTGAAAATGATTCCATGAAGTGGTCCTTATTATAGGGTTCGCAATTAAGTGAAACAAGTGAACCTGTCCCCCCTGAATCTGGGGCTCCCCCACAAGCCATGCGGCCTCCTGGGCCTCATGGGCCTCAGCCTGCTGCGCCAGCTGTTCCAGCGGGACCTCCGCCACAGGTAATCCATTTGCAAACAAAAACAAAGTTGAAAGAAATAAAGCATAGCATCAGAATAAGTGTATGTTGTACAGGAACACATTTTGATGCGTACGAATTTTTTTAAATGAATGTTTTATGATAGAACTTGAGCCAACCGGGAAAGCCAGGGCAACAGCAAGGTGTGCCTCCAAACAGCAGCGCTCCAACTGGAGTACGGCCTGGCGGACCCGCTGCTGCTCAACAAGGTCAACAACAAGCTCCTTCCAAGCAGAATCGTGTCACAACTTTGCCAAAACCTGTCGGTATTGACCCTATTGTCATTTTGCAAGAAAGGGAGAACAGGTCAGTCAGGAAGACGTTAAAATCATTTTAAGTACCATAAACTGGGGCTACTCTGACACTTTCCAGCTTAAATTATTTCAGTCATCCTCTCTTCAAAAAGTTTGAGTCATGTCATTCCCCTGTATGCTTATTTAACGGTGTGCTACATATATGTCCGCCGGCGGCATTGTGCAGTTTTCATTGTAGGTACAGAAATCACCAGAAATCTAACCCAAGTGCGGCGGAACAAGGACTCAATGCTCAAAGTCCACTGTGCGGCGGATTTCAGTTTATTGTTTACGAACTCCGCCCACTGATCTGGTGTCTGGTTTACTTTAGAATGGTTTCAATGATCTATCTGACCTTTGCCGTCCCGGCCCCTGCAGGGTCTCCGCTGTATGATAACCGGAAACGTAATATTATTAATACAAATTCTATGAAAGAAGTGTTATTGCAAAAAAAAAGATGGACATACGACTTTGGGAATCGGACCGGCATACCACCTATATTCCAATTACACGCATCCCTGACATATTGAGATTTTGCTTCGTAATACTTACCCACCGCGCCAACCTGACCACTGGTCAATGATTACATTTCGGGCGAATTTCTTCACATATAATGAAAACTTCCGCCGCACGGTGGAATTTGGTCATTAAATGTCACTGTTCCGCCGCACTTGTGTTAAATGATTAGATTTCCGGTAGATTTCTGGAACGCGGACTTCTAATTTCGACTGTACAATGCTGCTGGCGGACATACCGTCACAAGAAAGACCTTTCAGCTGAAACAAGAGAAATTTCAAAATCTTGGCGTCTCCGTCCGTAACTTTCCGTGTGTTAAATGGTACAATAAATTAACAGCAGACGCAATCGACCAAAATTTAAAACTTTTCAAGATGATTACATTTCGGGCGGATTTCTGCACATATAATGAAAACTTCCGCCGCACGGCGGAATTTGGTCATTAAATGTCACTGTTCCGCCGCACTTGTGTTAAATGATTAGATTTCCGGTAGATTTCTGGAAGGCGGACTTCTAATTTCGACTGTACAATGCTGCTGGCGGACATACCGTCACAAGAAAGACCTTTCAGCTGAAACAAGAGAAATTTCAAAATCTTGGCGTCTCCGTCCGTAACTTTCCGTGTGTTAAATGGTACAATAAATTAACAGCAGACGCAATCGACCCAAATTTAAAACTTTTCAAGATGATTACATTTCGGGCGGATTTCTGCACATATAATGAAAACTTCCGCCGCACAGCGGAATTTGGTCATTAAATGTCACTGTTCCGTCGCACTTGTGTTAAATGATTAGATTCCCGGTAGATTTCTGTATCTACAATGAAAATCTCTCTGGAAGGCGGACTTCTAATTTCGACTGCACAATGCCGCTGGCGGACATACAGTCACAAGAAAGACCTTTCGGCTGAAACAAGAGAAATTTCAAAATCTTGGCGTCTCCATCCGTAACTTTCCGTGTGTTAAATGGTACAATAAATTAACAGCAGACGCAATCGACCCAAATTTAAAACTTTTCAAGATGATTACATTTCGGGCGGATTTCTGCGCATATAATGAAAACTTCCGCCGCACAGCGGAATTTGGTCATTAAGGTGGCAATGTTAGGATTTCCCGCATTTTTCATAAATTCGTAAGTTATTCAAATTTCTATAAATATTTTTAAAAAAGGGCTTTTTAGCGACTTAAATAAATTCGACATTCTTATCCATACACATTTTTGAATAGTATCATTAAATATTAAAATCAGAAAACTGCAGCTTCACGAAAAACGACCAAAATGAATTTATGCAGTGTCTTCATTATATTACACAAGAAAACGATCCAAAAATGTGCATGGGTATAAAGTTTGAATATATCTAGGTCGCTAAAAAGCCCTTTTTTTAAAATACTTATAGAAATTTGAATAACTTGCGAATTTATGAAAAATGCGGGAAATCCTAACATTGCCACCTTAAATGTCACTGTTCCGCCGCACTTGTGTTAAATGATTAGATTTCCGGTAGATTTCTGGAAGGCGGACTTCTAATTTCGACTGTACAATGCTGCTGGCGGACATACCGTCACAAGAAAGACCTTTCAGCTGAAACAAGAGAAATTTCAAAATCTTGGTGTCTCCGTCCGTAACTTTCCGTGTGTTAAATGGTACAATAAATTAACAGCAGACGCAATCGACCCAAATTTAAAACTTTTCAAGATGATTACATTTCGGGCGGATTTCTGCACATATAATGAAAACTTCCGCCGCACAGCGGAATTTGGTCATTAAATGTCACTGTTCCGCCGCACTTGTGTTAAATGATTAGATTTCCGGTAGATTTCTGTACCTACAATGAAAATCCCTCTGGAAGGCGGACTTCTAATTTCGACTGCACAATACCGCTGGCGGACATATAGTCACAAGACCTTTCAGCTTAAACTAGAAAAATTTCATCTTGGCGTCTCCGTCCGCAACTTTCCGTGTGTTAAATGGTACAATAAATTAACAGCAGACGCAATCGACCAAAATTTAAAACTTTTCAAGATAAAAGCGAAAAACTTTAGTTGAACGTGGTTTTTATTCAATCCATGATTTTATGGACTCAACTTTTATTGTACGACGTTCTGCTATACTCTGTATTGTTATTATTGTATATTTTTGAAACTTATGTGCCTTTTACATTTGTTTGTGATAAACGGAAGCCACAAGCACCCAAACTACTTTTTGTGTTCAATTTTGGCTACAAAAGAACACTTTTGTAAAAGCAGTTAGTAGTTATGTCATGGTAGTTCCAAATCATGTTTCGAAAATTTTCCCGACCCTTACAGAGTTGCAGCAAGAATTGCAGCTAGAATGGACCAGTTAACGAACCTCCCTACCAATATGCCCGAAGACTTGCGCATCCAAGCCCAAATAGAGCTGCGCGCTTTACGCTGCCTCAATTTCCAGCGTCAACTTAGAAGTGAAATAATTGCGTGTACTCGTCGAGATACTACTTTAGAAACTGCTGTTAATATCAAGGCATATAAGCGCACCAAACGCCAAGGATTACGAGAAGCTAGAGCGACTGAGAAATTGGAGAAACAACAAAAATTGGAGGCGGAACGTAAGAGGAGGCAAAAGCATCAAGAATTTCTGGCATCTGTTCTGCAGCATGGTAAAGATTTCAAGGAGTTCCATAGGAATAATCAAGCAAAATTGGCTAGACTTAATAGAGCTGTTATGAATTACCATGCTAATGCGGAAAGAGAACAGAAGAAGGAGCAAGAGAGAATTGAGAAAGAACGTATGCGCAGGTAAGAATTTCTTCGATGCAACTGAGTTGCTCTAATATGTGTTGAATGTAGACTTATGGCCGAGGATGAAGAAGGTTACAGAAAACTCATCGATCAAAAGAAAGACAAGCGTCTTGCTTTCCTTCTATCGCAAACCGACGAATACATTTCTAATCTTACCGAAATGGTGAAACAACACAAGATAGAGCAAAAACGTAAACAACAGGAAGAAGAGAAGCGAAAGAAGAAGAGGAGGAGGAAGTTGGGTTCCGACGGAATGGAAATCGATGACGACGGTTCTCAAGGTTCCGATAAACCGATAACGGTCATGGAGACTTCTACAGGGAAGATTTTAAGTGGAGACGACGCTCCTATGCTGAGTCAGTTGCAGCAGTGGCTGGAAATGCATCCGGGGTGGGAAATTGCTGAGAGTGATGACGATTCGGATGATGACAATGACAGTAAGTCAAATTCTGCTTCTGCTTCTTACACTTTAATGTTTCAATTGAAAATGTAGACGAGCATAGAGGCGGGAGAACCGAGGAAGACAGAGCTAAAGATGTTATTAAGAAGGCGAAAGTAGAAGATGATGAATATCATAAAAACGCTAATGAAGAGCAAACTTACTACAGGTACTTAAAATCTGAATGAAGAATAAAGCGGTTTCTTATTTATTTTTTATTTTTTGCTTCAGTATTGCCCATACCGTTCATGAAATCGTGACGGAACAGTCTTCCATCATGGTGAATGGTAAATTGAAGGAGTACCAAATAAAGGGCTTGGAGTGGTTGGTTTCGTTGTATAATAACAATTTGAATGGTATTCTCGCTGACGAGATGGGGCTCGGTAAAACAATTCAAACAATCGCCCTCATAACTTACCTTATGGAAAAGAAGAAAGTGAATGGTCCTTTCTTGATCATAGTACCCTTATCGTAAGTTTTTCTGAATTACGTTTTCTTCACACAGCTTTCTTTTTCCATGCAGGTCGAATTTAATATTAGGTGGAGGCCCATACTAGACATATTTGTACAACCGTTATGTTTATAATGAGCCATATGCTCCTTAAAACAATTTAGAATAAGTATAGGAAGTTGATTGCCCAATGTATTTTTTGTCTCAATTTCCAGATGCTGTTTCATAAAATTCCCACTTTATGGGTGAATTCAGTTTTATCCTGACTTTCCCAAAATTTTGTAAATTGTAAATTGATGCGAATAACTGTAAAGCCTAATTTTCCAAATATGGAATTCATACTTGCGGTACATATAGTATTTTTATAAATTTAGTAATTTGAATCGAAAATTGACTTGTAACTATCAATTCGAATCAAATCATTCAACGATTCGAATCGATTCAGTGCTTGTCGATTCAAATCGTTTCGATACGATTCAATACGTATCGAATCGATTTTGTAGCTATCAATTCGAATCGAATCATTCAACGATTCGAATTGATTCAGTGCATGTTGATTCATTGCATAATCGATTCGAAACGATTCAATGCGTATCACTTTGAATCGATTCAATAGACATCGATTCGAATCGATTCAATTCATATACAATTTGTCCAAGATAAGGAGGGCCAGTATGGGGATATTGGAAATGACAAGAGATACGGATTTGGTTAAATGGGAAAAAAGTTGTGTAATTAAAGGACCAACAAAATGGCGCCTAGAAATCCTTGATAACATTTTCTGTTTTTGAGTTATTTTGAAAAAACTGAATTTATGGATTTTTAACTATATTTTTTTCTGGCTTTAATATTAAAGTTAGAGCGAAACTGACGAAACTTCTTCGTAGCAACTTTTGATGAAATTAAAGATTTCATTGCCAATTTTTTTATTCTACGTTTCGTCTTCGAGCAACCATCATCAACTTAATTTTTTTAAATACGGTCCTGATTTTCTAATGTCAAATTTTATTAGCCCTTTTTATTCTGAATTCAACAATGTACCACACATTATGGTTTAATTACGTTTCGACCCTTTTTTGGCCATCATCAAAGAATTTTTAAGATACGGACCTGTATTTCTCAGAGTTTTGTAAAAAATATGTACATACAGTATAAGTTTGGCAATTTTTAAGTGCACCACAAGAGTTTTACGAATCTGTTAAATGATATTAGCGATAAGCACCTACCCTACTCTAAGCATAGCGCATCTTGCAGTTTTGGAAAATCTTGTTCGTTTCTGATATCAGAAGAAAGCCCAACTAACTGTATTTCTCATAATTTTTAGAAAATTAAGAGAACTGCAGGTCCGTATCCTAAAAATTTCTTGATGATCCGAAGCCAGATGTATGCAACTTAAGAAGCGATTATTGCAGTTTTTGTGTGCTGATTGTGTGGCCCATTTTCAAACCTGCAGGAACGTCAGTAGTACAGTCGATGTCTACAGTAAAATGCAGGCTTTGGAGGACCTATTTGTAACGTCTTTCCAGGAAATAAAATCAGAAATAAACAACATACATGTGGCGCAGCAGGCTGTTGGTTCCAATGTTGATAAATACAGTGATATTGTTAAGAAAAATAAAGAATCTGTGGTAGTTAGACCTAAACTGGCTGAACAAGGCTCTCAAAAAACGAAAGATGTTTTGAAACAGCAGATTGATCCCACAGAGATCGCTGTGACAGGTATGAGAGGTGCTTCTAGGGGCGGTGTCGTAATTGACTGCAAGGATTTGGCAGAATCTGATAAATTAAAGGTAGAAGTACAGAAAAAACTGGGTGCAGATTACGAGGTCAAGGTTTTGAAAACGAAGGCACCAAAAGTTAAAATTACAGGTTTGTCAGAGAAGTTCACTGAGGATGTCCTTTTGGAAAAGATTAAAGCCCAAAATGATTTTATGCAGCAAGATGTTCATTTGAAGATTCTTCATACGTCTGAACAGAAAACACGTTATGGGGACAGATTTAACGTTAAGATGGAAGTGGACGGTAAGACATTCTGTAGGCTCATGCAGGAAGAAAAACTAAATATTGGATGGGATAGGTGCAGGGTGTATGAGGAACTGGAGTTGACTAGGTGCTTTAATTGTAACGCATTTGATCATAAAGCTGAAAGGTGCAAGCATGATATTACGTGCCCTAAATGTTCTGGAAATCATAAACTGTCAGAATGTAATGCTGGGGAGCTCAAGTGCATCAACTGCCTGAAACAGGTACAGAAGTTAAAACTTGATATAGATGTAGCTCATGCAGCATGGGATAGAAACTGTCCTTTATATAAAAAGAAGGCTGAAATGGTGGAAGGTGTGATAGATTATAGTACAGATTCTTCATATTTTATGTGACTAGCCATTCCGGGGTATCTCCCATTTAGTAGTAATAGAAGCAAAAAGTGTCTACGGATCGCTCACGTGAACATTAGGTCTTTGGTGCCGTCCATGGCAGATCTCAGAGAATTAGTAATGGAGGAAGATTATGATATATTGGGAATTACAGAAACATGGTTGAGCCCTGAGCATTCAGCGAGCATGGTGATGATGAGTGGGTACAATTTCATACGGCAGGATAGAGTGGGCAGAGGTGGAGGTGTTGGCTTTTATGTGCGCGAGGGAGTCAGGTACACGGATTATGATGCTGGTGAGATACAACAAACAGATATTGAACATTGTTGGATCACTATAAAAATAAGAAGCAAAGTGTTTGGTGTTGGAGTTGTGTACAAGCCTCCTACGGTGGATTATAGTGAAATGGACGTAATTGAAAAGATTATGATAGATATGAAATTGGTGGTTGATCACATTATTATAATTGGCGATGTTAATATTGATATGTCCAAGGAAAGTAATGGTAGAAAATATCTTGTATCAATGATGGAACGTTTGGATTTGAGACAGATAGTAACGGAGCCTACACGAGTCACAGAGATAAGTGAGAGCCTTATTGATGTAATTATGATAAGCAACAGTTTGGTCGTTGGAGAGGTTGGAACTAAGGAAATGAGTGTCACTGACCATGATTTAGTGTTTTGCACCCTGGATATTGAAATTGAGAAACCACAGCCTATCACTTTTCAGTTTAGAGACATTAAAAACGTTTGTTTGGAAGACTTGCAAATGGATGCCTCAATAATTAAATGGAAATGTATAAATAGTGAAACTGATCTTAATAAGAAAGTAGAATTTCTTAACTCTGCAATACTGGCACTGTTTGATTTTTATGCTCCATTGAAGAGGATGAAATCCAGTAATAGGCCCAGGAAACCTTACATGACTGACACAATTAAAATGATAATCAGTATGAAAAATAGAGCTAGAACCAAATACTTAAGAACCAAAAAAAGTAGTGATCGGAAATATTATACAGATTTGAAAAATCAGTTAACATTATGTATAAGAAATGAAAAAAAGGCATACTACAATAATGAACTTAAAAAGTGTAATGGGAATACTGCATTACTGTGGAAAAAACTTAAAAACTGGGGCATACATACCAAACCAAGACGGGACATACCGAGCCATTTGAGTGCTGATGAAATTAACAAGTTCATGTTGAACACGACAGGGGGAAGCAAAATAAGAGATGCGACAATAAAATTTTATGAAGAGCAAATAAGGGAAGACGTAGACTTTCTTTTTGAGTTTGACAGTGTTACCGGTGAGGAAGTGTACAGTCTATTTACAGAAATAAAAACCAATGCAATAGGTACAGATGGTATAAGTGCACAGATGCTGCGACTGATTATTTCTGAATGTGGTGATGCTTTGTGTAATATTATAAATAATTCATTTGAAACAGGTTTAGTGCCTGAGCTGTGGAAAATATCTGTGATTACTCCTCTTGCTAAAGTTGACAATCCTAAAACTTTTGCTGATTTAAGACCTATCAGCATCTTACCAACTGCTTCAAAAATAATGGAAAGAGCTGTTGCAGGCAGATTCAGACTACATCTAGAGCAAAATAAGATCTTACCAAACATACAATCTGGATTTAGAAAAGGTTATAGTACTTGTACGGCACTTCTGAAGGTGGTGTCTGATATCTGTTCAGCTGTTGATAATGGAGAGTTAACATATCTGTTGCTGTTAGACTTCAGTAAGGCCTTTGATCTTATTAATAATAATAATAATAATAATAATAATAAGAGGTCTTTATTGTGACACACAAAAAAATCCATGTTGTATACAAAAAAACTTAAAACTTAAAAAAAAAACAAATCGATATGGTGTAACAAAAACTTAAAATTTTAAATCTTAAAATTTGAGTGCCACAAAGGGTGAAGTTCAGCCGACGCTGTTCTTCCACTTAACCCGAAAAATCTAAATTTAAACTTACGCCAAGGTTGAGTAAAGTAGCGAGGGTACATAAGAAGGGGAGAAAAAGAAGAAATCGGAAATGAGAAAGAATAAGGAAAAGTAAAGAAACACAACAAAGAGGAAAGAGGGGAGAAAAGACGACGAATACTATACTGCAATCAAGCTAGTGAGAGAACACACTTTCACAGTCATTAATAAACGGTATAATTATGTACTACCGGGATTTAATTTAATATTTATTGAGAAGAAGTTGTTTTATGCTCTTACGAAATGCAGAGACTGGCAGGATTCTGCATGCTCTAGGCAATTTATTATAGACTTTCGCAATATTGAACGAGAACGATCTTTCAAAACTGGCAGAAACATGGAAATGAGGGGTAATCAATGATTTTCTTCGAACATTAATATTGTGCACGTCAGTTCTATACCGAATCTTATTATAAAGATATGGAGGACAGCGAGTGGTAATAATTGAGTGATAAAATATACAAACATGCAGAAGGCGCCTGTCCTCCATATTTAACCAGCCTAATTCCTTAATTTTGGGGGATATGTGATCTCTTCTACGCATGCCACAAATTAACCTGGCACACGAATTTTGTACCACTTGTATCCTTCTAGAAGTATCACAATCGATGCAGAAGCCATACACTGTATCACAATATGCAAAATGAGACAGAACCAATGAATCACATAAAAGGCGAATACTTGGTTTTTGTAACACGTCTTTACTTGCATAAATGAGTTTCAAATTACAAATGGTCCTTTTCACACAATTTTTTATATGTGTTTTGAATCTCAATTCAGTATCGATTGTAACACCAAGGCTCTTTGCTTCATCAACATACTGTAATGTAATACCATCAATCTCAATTTGCAATATATCTCTAAAATTTTTACATGTCAAAGGTCTACCAAATACCATAAGTTGAGATTTGGAAGGATTAATTATTAGATTATGATCAAGAGAAGCTTTAACTAATAATGATAGATCTTTGTTAATATTGTCATTGGCCTGTAAAATATCTTTTGGTAGAAAGGAATTTATAATTTGTGTATCATCTGCATAACAATGAACTTCAGAATACCGCAAGCAGGAGTACAGATTGGACGTATAAATTGAGAAGAGAAGAGGGCCGAGGATAGAGCCCTGCGGAACCCCACGATCCAAGGTGCCTTCAAGGGAGTATAGTTGATTAATTTTAACAATTTGCGTCCTATCCGATAAGTAACTCCTAAAGAAATCTATAACATCTCGTCCGAAACCAATGTAAGAGAAAATTGATAATAAGATCTTGTGATTTAAACAGTCAAACGCCTTACTGTAATCCAAGAGAACTAGAGCAGTTAATTTGTTTTCGTCCATGGATGTCAAAATTTCATCAACGACATAAGTAGTTAACGCTGTAGAACAGCTAAAGTTTTTCCTGAACCCTGATTGATATGACGGAATTATATTATATTCATTTACATGGCCAAGAATTTGAATATGCACCACCCTCTCCAGCACCTTGGATAGCACTGGTAAAATACTAATAGGTCTTAAATCCTTTAACTCCTTGGGCTGACTAACTTTTGCCAAGGGAGTAACATGCGATATTTTCCAAATTTTGGGCATAACGCCACACGTTAAACAAAAATTAATTATATGTACTATGTAAGGCAAGGCACGGGGAAGGCACAAAAGGAGCATCCCAATCGAAATATTGTCAGCGCCAACTGCTTTACTTTTTAACGAATATATAATATTAGAGACAAGATCCGCATCCACCAACGTAAAATGTAGTTTATTGGGAAAAAGCGTTTTGTAATTACTGGAATAAAAATCCACCGTAGCATCAATATCACCACTAGGAAAACTTTTAACTGAATCAAGAAAATAATCATTAATAGCATCGACATCACTAAGCTCAGGAGGAATTTCATTCGCACGTTTATTCGAATAAATGTTAAACTTTCTTAATTCTCTCCAAAATTGTTTAGACCCACATAATTTCAATTTATAATCCAAATAAGCTTTTTTTTCATTTCGAATAGCAGTCAGCGTATAGTTCTTCAACTGTTTGTAATACTCAAAATGCTCCGGTCTGCGAGACCTCCTGTACCTCCCCAGGGCCCCATCCCGTAATTTCATCAAAAAGAAGACATTGTCCGTCAACCAAGGAGCCCTGGACTTTGTTACTCTCCTAGTCACCATAGGCGCGTGTCTCTCAAAAATATCCAAAATCAATGAATTCAAGAAAAATAGTTTGTCATTAATATCTGAAATGTATAAAATCTCACTAAATGGAAGCAACTCAAGGTCAGCACCAAAATCATTAAAATTAAAATTTGTAAAATCTCTAAAACTACAATACTTCAGCTCCTTCTCAAGTCTAGGTACCGCGATCTCGCAGAATATCACTTCATGATCTGTCAATAACTGGTGGTAATGCTGTACTCCGCTATTAATTATGTCAGTCTCTTCAGAACAAATCACAACATCAATCAGCGACATCCTACTTACAGAATACCTTGTTGGTTCTCTGATTAATTGGACCAATCCATATGAATCCAAGAGTGAGCTAAACTTTATTGTATTAGAGTTATGTACGTCTAGGAGGTCGATATTCAAGTCACCAGCACATAGTAACTGATCACAAGACAAAATCATCATAGCAATGGTATTCTCAAACACATCAATAAAATCATTATAATTTGCGCTAGGCGACCTGTACACGACACCAATTCCATACTTTATTTTCCCAAGTGATACACGTATCCAAAGATGTTCCAGGCACCGACCCTGAATCACCTCCACCAGCGACTTACCAATTGAAGACCTAATATATATACACACACCTCCTCCTCTACCCTCCCGATCCCTCCTCAAAATTCCGTAACCCGGAATACCGACAAAATCATCATCCGTCTCAGGATTCAACCATGTTTCAGTGACCAGAATTATGTCATAATCCGCCCGCAGAACAAAATCTTTAAAATAAATAAAACCAGCTGTTATCGATCGAATGTTAATGTGACACACTTTTAATGCCATTAGATATTAGAAATTAAATAAAAGAACATTGTCTCGGAGGAGTGCCTGCAACTATGGAACCACAAAAAGTGCCCAGCAAAAGATTAAAAAGAAACCTGCAAATCTCCAGACAATCAAGCACAACAAGCACGTAAACTTGAGAAGTGACAAAAAATTAGCAGTATAGTACGGAGTGGAAAAAATACAGAAACACAAGAAGAGAAGAAATTCGAAACAAGAAAATTATAATAATTGCAACACTTAAGCAATCAAAATAATGAGTAATGCGCCTGCATCCCGACACAACAATAAAATGAGAAAAAATACAAAAAAATACATCTCAAAACTGATCACAGATTGCTTTTAGCTAAACTGGCACATATTGGCATAAGAGGGAGGGCTCTTGCATGGTTTAGAAGTTACCTGAGTGATCGGAAGCAGAGTGTTAAGATTAAAAATGTAACATCGGAGCAGTTGCCTGTTGAGAGGGGAGTACCACAGGGTAGCATTCTTGGCCCTGTTCTTTTTTCCGTGTACACTTCTGATTTACCCAGGATGGTTTGGACATGTCGTGTTCATTTGTACGCTGACGATACCCAGTTAATTAAGAGTTTCAAACCCAAAGACATTAATGATGCAATTGCTGATATTAATAGGGATTTAGAAAGGATTGTGCAGTGGACAATGGATAATGGTCTTGTCTTGAATCCAGCTAAATCTAAAATAATGCTCATCGGAACAGAAGGAATGAGACAGCAAGCTTTGTCTTACAAAAATACTGACGTTAAAATGAGTAGTGTCGTGCTCAATGATGTCTTGGAAGCAAGGAATCTTGGTGTGACTTTCGATAATAACTTGAGTTTCGAAAAACATGTGAATAGGGTTATAAGTGCGGCATATATGATGCTTAAATCGCTTTATCAGTTCAAGTCACTGGTTACTTGTGACACTAAATATTTTACTTGTGAAAGTTTGATTATTAGTCGAGTGAACTACTGTCTATCCGTGTACTACCCTTTATTAACTGAACAAAATAAGAAACGTATACAAATGATACAGAATTCATGTCTGCGGTTCGCTTATAGTATTAAGAGAAGAGAGCATATATCGCCCTATTTCCGAGATTTGCAAATTCTCACAATGAAGGATAAATACTTTATGCAATTTTGCTGTCTGTTGTATAACATAGTTGATTCTGGTGTACCTGACTATCTGTGTAATGAATTACTCTTAAGGCGAGATATTCACAATATAAATGTAAGAAATAGGTTAAGTTACGATGTTCGACAGGTGTCGACAGGTGTTAATCAGAATAAATTGGTTAATCTTCTTAACTCTTACGACTTGAATTTGAAAATCAAATCGCCAACAAGAATTGCAAAATCGTCATCAACTTGTAGAGATAATATTGCTACAAATCTGTTATATTATGATTGTGAAGCCCTGGTAATTCCAATAGATTTCTCTGATCACAACGTCCAAATGTTGAAAGTTTTTAGGCATTTGCCCATGGTTGAAGAATCGACTCGAGAGTTACGAGTATATTCTGAAAGAAATCAGAATCAATTTTTGTCAATGCTCAGTAGGGTGAACTGGTCTCAAATGTATGAGAGTTCAGACAAACTCAATATTTTTTACACTGTTTTGACAAATGTGTTCTTAACAGCCTTCCCTTTAAGAAAACTTAAATCTACTGTGCAAAGAAAAGGGTGGGTAACACTGGGTATCCGCACATCAAGTAAGACCAAAAAGGATTTACATGCTTTAATCAAAATATTTCCGGATCCCATATTAACTGGATATTATAAAAAATACTGCAGTATATATAATAAAGTAATTACAAATGCAAAAAGATTGTCTGCAAATAACTTCATTAATAATTCAAAAAATAAAATCAAAGCAGCTTGGTCACTTATAAAAACGGAAATAAATAAAAATACTAGTCGTATTAGAGATATCTCACTGAAACTGAATGATAAACTAATTTCAAATGAAACTGAAGTAGCAGAACTGTTTAGTAAAAACTTTACTGAACGTCCTCTGTCTTTGGTCAATAACATAAATGTAAATAAAAATATTATAAATTACAATAACATAGATGTCAGCTGTGAGTCCATATTTCTAGCTCCTGTCACTGTTTTGGAGATTTCTGATATAATAATTAGACTGAATAATACAAATTCAGTTGGCTCAGATGGTCTACCCGTAAATATATACAAACTTGGTGTTCACTATCTCTCTGAACCCATAGCACACCTCGTAAATGATTGTTTTTCAAATGAAGTTTTTCCCACAATTCTTAAGGAATCCATCATTATACCTATTCATAAAGGTAAAGCTAGAAATGACATTAACAACTATAGGCCTATCTCAATTCCAAATGTCTTGTCAAAGATTTTCGAATGTTGTATGAAGGAGAGATTATGTGGTTTTTTTGATAAACATTCTTTACTCTCATCACAGCAACATGGTTTTAGGCGGGGTAGATCCACTTCAACTGCTTTGAACCAACTGTTGACAGACATTCTCTTCAAGATCAAGGATGAACAGTACACTGCTAGTCTGAATTTTGACCTCTCAAAAGCATTTGATCTTGTGGATCATGCTATCTTGCTCAGTAAGTTGGAAAGGTATGGTGTTAGGGGACCTTTCCTTAACTTGATTAAGTCATATCTTGAAGACAGAACCCAATCGGTCAGGATTGGAAATGATTATTCGAGAAAGAGTTTGATAAACATAGGAGTTCCTCAGGGTTCCATATTGGGCCCTTTATTTTACATTATTTATATCAATGATTTGCCTATGTCGGTCAATTGTCAAATGTCTATATATGCTGACGACGTCAGTATTTGCTTATCTGCTAGTAGTGAAGGAGAACTTCTACTTGACATATCTAGGACTACCACACAGCTTGAGGACTGGTTCAGTTCCAATCGTCTGATACTTAACGTGGAGAAGACAAGTGTTGTGATTTTCAGGAATAGGAATGTACTGGCGAGCTCTATGGTGATTAACAATAAGACACTTGCTTTTAGTCAGACTGTAAAGATGTTGGGTCTTTTCATTGATGATAGACTTTCTTGGCAGTCTCAGATAGAGGAACTTATTCCCAGGTTGAATTCTTCTGTTTTTGTGCTGAGACGGCTGAGATCTGTGTGTGGTGTTTCGACTCTGCTAAATGTTTATCATGCGTATTTTGGTTCGGCTGTTCGGTATGGCGTGATTTTTTGGCGTAACTCAACATTGATAAGTAAAATACTTGTGATTCAGAAGAGGGCAATTCGAACGATTTTGAATCTAAAGTCGAGAGATTCATGCAGACCACACTTCAAAAGCTTAAAAATATTAACAGTAGTTAATCTCTATATTTATGAATGTGTTATTTATGTGTTCCTGAATAAGGACCGTTTCTCCTTGGGTTCAGATATTCACACCTATGATACGCGAATTTCTCGAACTTATGTTAGGGGTACCTTTTCAACAATTTCCTCATTCTGCAAATCATTCATTGCGGTATCAGTGAGCCTTTATAATGCATTACCCAGTAGTCTGAAGGAGATCAATGTAGCCAGTAAATTTAGGAGATCCGTTTTTTCGTTCTTGTCACAAAATGTATATTATTCGGTGAGAGAATTCCTTGATCAATGAAATAAGACTGTCTATGTAAAGCCACTGTCTGTGGTTAGTTAGTTTGCTCGTTTGTTTAGTTTATATAATTTGTAATATTGTCTTATACTATTGTTATACCTATGTTGTGTTGTGATTGTATTTTTTCTATACCATGTATTTGGTCGATTGGAAAATAAATCTATCTATCTATCTATCCATGTCATCATACATCAAAGTTCGAGTGGTGTTTTAGGTATGCAGCTCCGAAAACTTTGAATACAGTTGCAGGTTATCTGAGCTCACTTACGCTTTATTCTTTTAAAAGATGTATAAAGAACTTTATTTTGGGGAATGTGTAAAAATTTTTTTTTTGTGCGAGTAATTTTCCTGTTTTAGTTTGGGTTAAAGGGAGAGTGGTAGAACAGCAGTGATGCTGAACTCTCACCTATTGTGCAATACATAGTTTGTCTATTTATTTATACACCTACTTATATATATTATTTTCTTGCACAATAAAGATTATTATTATTATTATTATTATAAAAATAGGTCGAAACGTAATTAAACCATAATGTGTGGTACATTATTGAATTCAGAATAAGAAGGGCTCATAAAATTTGGCATCAGAAAATCAGGACCGTATTTAAAAAAATGAAGTTGATGATGGTTGCCCGAAGAAGAAACGTAGAATAAAAGAATTGGCAATGAAATCTTTAATTTCATCAAAAGTTGCTACGAAGAAGTTTTGTCAATTTCGCTCTAATTTTAATATTAAAGCCAGAAAAAAATTAGTTAAAAATCCATAAATTCAGTTTTTTCAAAATAACTCAAAAACGGAAAATTATATCAAGGATTTCTAGGCGCCATTTTATTGATCCTTTAGTTACGCAACTTTTTTCCCATTTAGCCAAATCCGTATCTCTTGTCATTTCCAATATCCCCATACTGGCCCTCCTTATCTTGGACACGTTGTAGATTCGACTAGAAAATCCCTAAAGTAGAATCGAAGTTGAGTGATGGTGTAAGGTAAGTACCTAGGTATTGAAAAGCGTGATATTTTTTTTAGTGGGTATCTTAATATTAAGATTGCTATCGGACATCCATTCTTCCTCCCAAAATAACGAGCAACCTGCTGCAAATAGCACATCAGAATCAACTGATTGTTTTGGCAGTTTCTAAAATGTTCATGAGTTTAGGAGTCTGATGGATTCCTTTGACCTAAAACAGACAATAAATGACTTTACAAGAGTGATGATTAATACCAAAAGCTGCATTGATAATATTTTAACTAATATGAAACTGGGAAAGCTCGGTATTCGACATGCATATATCAGACCACAAAGCACAAAAATTAGTGATTCAGGAATGTTGTCAAGGTAAACAGGAGGTAAACATTCGAAGATTCTTTAGTGAGGAGGCTAAGCAGACTTTTTTATTTAGATTAAGGGAACAAAACTGGGAAATTGTGTTAAATGTTAACCAGCAAGATGTGAACGAACAATGGAAAATGTTTTTATCTGTTTTCAATGCGCTCTTTAATGAATGTTTCCCTTCGAAACGAACTATTGTCAAAAGTAAGACCGAAAATGTATATAGTGATCCAAAAGTCTTAGAAATTAAGAAAAGATTAGACACTTTATTAGTTTTAAGTAAAGTTAACGGTAATTATTGCGATTTGTATATAGAAACCAAAAGAGAATATGATTGATCTCTCGTTGATCTAAAACACGTTTATTTTCAGAATAAAATTAGGAAGTCTGATAATAAAAATAAAACCGTATGGTCAATCTGTAATAACCTTAGTGGTAAACCAACGAAAATGAATGAATGCTGTATAAAGGGTAACCCCAAAGACATAGCAAATAAGTTTAACAAATATTTTAATGAAAATGTAATTGATTTATTAACAAAACTACCACATGTGCCTTTTACTTGCTCTAACATTAATAGAAATAACAGATCCATGGGATTGCGACCTACAACACCTGAAGAAATTCTAACCTTGGCAACTTCTCTAAAAAATAAATTCAGTAGTGGTGACGATGAAATACCCATAAGCATTGTAAAAATGTCAATAGGTGAAACTAGTTCTATTTTATCCTACTTCCTTTAAACAAGCGATATTCCCAGATCAGTTAAAGCTGGCTCGTATCAAACCATTATTTAAAAAAGGCGACCAAAATTGGTTTGAGAACTATAGACCAATTAGTTTGCTTCCCAGTTTCTCTAGAATCTTTGAGTTGGCTGTGTGTGCAAGGCTGTTAAGTCTTTTTCATGATGATGAAATGTTCTCAGAGAATCAGCATGGATATCTAAAAGGGAGATCAACCCAAACAGCAATTTTCAGTTTCACCCAACAAATATTAGAAATTATAGAAGATAACAAAATAGTGTTAGGTATATTTTTAGACCTCTCTAAAGCATATGACACAATTGACAGAGAATATCTTCTGGAGAAACTGGAGCATTATGGAGTGCGAGGACATGCGAATGATTGGTTGCGATCATATCTCTCTAATAGAAAGCAAAGAGTGGAAATAATTAAAAACAAAGAAATCATAAAATCTGATATCCTGGAAAGTTCTAGATTTTACAGACGATACAAATTTGGTAGTGGGAGCCAAAGATGTAAATGAACTAACTGAAAGGGTGAGTGATGCATTTGGCTGTACGAAGAGATGGTTTGATGGGAACAAACTAATATTAAATAAAGACAAAACTAAGATGGTAGTTTTTACTACAAACAAGTACAGGAAAGAGAAACCTGAGAGCATTGATGTAGGCTCGGAATCATTTGAGATTGTAGAGTACACAAAATTCTTAGGGGTGTTTATTGATGAGTTTTTGTCATGGCATAAACACACTGAGTATGTGGTGGGAAAATTAGGTAAGGCCTGTTTCGCAATAAGAACAATCTCAAAGTATATGGACAGGAAGACGTTGAAGGTTGTATATTATGCAAATTTTGAGTCTATTGTAAGGTATGGAATCATTTTCTGGGGTGTAGGCCAGAACTTGGAGAAGGCTTTCGTCGTTCAAAAAAGAACTATCAGAATCATGCACAGTATGAAGCATAGAGAAAGTTGCAGGAACGTTTTCAGAAGAAATAGCATCTTCACAATTTATGCTTTGTATGTGTATGAATGTTTAATGTTTCAACATAAACACAAAGAGAGATTCACCATTAACAACACAAATTGTTCCTATGATACTTGAACTGTGGATCTGAGTTTTCCTATTCACAGGCTGTCATAGACTGAGAGGAGTCCATCATATGCATGTATAAAATTTTTTAATAAATTACCAAAAAATATTAAGATGATAGAGAATCGAAAAATGTTTGGATCCCAAACCAGAAAAATTCTCATAAATCTGGAGCCTTACAGTCTCAAGGAATATCTTGAGGCAAAGTGGTAGATTATGTAGATGTAGTGTTGTTGACGTCATTTCACTTAGTGACTGTATGTGTGTATTATTTTTTGTCACATGTACCTATTTGGAATTATTTGAAATAAAGAAGTATTATTATTATTATTATCATGTGAATTGTTTGGAAATTCTTAGAATATTCTGACATAAATTGTGTGTCCGAACCAGCTACCGTTTTTATTAAGTTTTTGAATACAACTAGTTATTGGCGGTTGTGTTTTTGTGCACATGTTGTACCTACTTAATCGTAATAAACGAATTTAATTGGACAAAGCGTTCAAATTATCGGCTATTCGTAATGTAGGCCCGGCGCTCTATATTATTATTATTATTTTTTTATTTATTTCATTTTTAATCAATATCAATTCGAATCGGACATAGACTCGAATCGAATTCTAATTTATTTGAAAGTCGTTTTTTGTCGGAAATCGACTCGAATCTGATTCGAATTGGAAATCGATTCGAATCGGAAAAACAGATTCATCGAACTGATTTTTTTAAGAATCAATTTTTACACACAGGGCTAGTATTATTCAGATATTGTTCGATTCGATGGGCCAATTCGATTCCCAGATGCGATTTGATTCAATATGTCAATTCGATTCCACATACCGATTCGATTGGTTATGCCGATTCGATTCGATACTTCGATTCAAATTCTTTTTTTAAATCGTTGAATCGATTCAAAAAGAAAATCGATTTGAATCGATTTGTTGGCCAGGCCTAATTACTATTCTACAAGGCAATGTAATGACGTTCGTTCTCGATTAGCTAAATCGGAAAAAGGGAGAACATCTATATTTTGTTTAGGCATTACGGAGTATAATAAACTTAAACATTTGCTGTGAACCTTACAACGACCTATCCCGTTGCGTCACCTTTTGTGACCATACAGGGTGTTACTTCAGTCAGTCAGTCGGTGCAATTCTGGTCAGGTCAGGTCGATAAATATACCTTGAACTCTGTAAATCATACTACCTTGTGGTTATGCGCTGGGAGTAACCATCTTTCGATTGTCACAATTCCCTCCAGTGTAAATGATGACTGTGCTGCATTATGTAATAGCAATTAAAATACTATGCCAAAGAACTCTGCACCGCCTGCAACTTAGGTCGGCGAAATTTTATTTGATTAAATTTAATTACTGTGTCTGTTTTGTGGGGGTAAACTTATAACGAACTCATAGTTAAGTTTCTGAATTTTCATAGAACATTGTCGAATTGGGTCTTGGAATTTGAGAAGTGGTCACCTTCTGTCCTCGTGGTATCTTACAAAGGATCTCCAGCTGGTAGGAGGGCTATTCAGAGCCAAATGCGCTCCACCAAATTTAACGTGCTTCTGACTACTTACGAGTATGTAATTAAAGACAAAGGGGTACTTGCGAAGGTACGATATTTCATTTTGGTTTCTTAGTTAAATACCACACTCTTCGTCTCTCTTCTAGTTGCCGTGGAAATACATGATCATAGACGAAGGTCACAGAATGAAAAATCACCATTGCAAATTAACCCAAGTATTGAATACCCATTATTTAGCGCCGCATAGGCTGCTGCTGACAGGGACTCCTCTGCAAAATAAGTTGCCCGAATTGTGGGCACTTTTGAACTTCTTGTTGCCCTCGATCTTCAAGAGCTGCTCTACTTTCGAACAGTGGTTTAACGCACCTTTCGCCACCACAGGAGAAAAGGTGGAGTTGAACGAGGAAGAAACGATACTTATCATTCGCCGTTTACATAAAGTTTTGCGTCCGTTCTTGTTGAGGCGTCTCAAGAAGGAAGTTGAGTCTCAACTCCCGGACAAAGTGGAATACATTATCAAATGCGATATGTCTGGATTACAGAGGGTTTTATACAAGTGAGTTGTCTGCAATTTTCTCAAAAAAATTGAGAGAATTTGTGTTTTGTTTGTTTTAAGGCACATGCAGAGCAAAGGTGTGCTTCTCACCGACGGTTCAGAAAAAGGAAACAAAGGGAAGGGTGGTGCTAAGGCTTTGATGAACACAATTGTCCAATTAAGAAAGTTGTGTAATCATCCCTTCATGTTCCAAAATATTGAAGAAAAGTATTGCGATCATGTGGGAATGGCTGGAGGTGTTATTTCTGGGTAATTACAAATTAACTACATGTTCCTTACTCCAATTAGAAAATTGTTTTTTTTTAGACCTGATATATTCCGTTCCTCCGGAAAATTCGAACTTCTCGACCGCATACTACCAAAACTGAAATCAACGAATCATCGGGTCTTGCTCTTCTGTCAGATGACCCAGTTAATGACCATTATGGAAGACTACCTGAGCTGGAGAGGTTTCGGTTATTTGCGTCTCGACGGTACAACAAAAGCCGAAGACCGTGGAGATTTATTAAAGAAATTCAACTGCAAGGGTAGCGAATATTTCATTTTCTTGTTGTCGACAAGAGCTGGAGGTTTAGGTTTGAATTTACAGAGTGCGGATACAGTTATTATTTTCGATTCTGATTGGAATCCACATCAGGTACTGTAAGAAAATGTTTACGTTTTGTTTGTTACATATTTAGGATCTTTTCAGGACTTGCAAGCTCAGGATCGTGCCCATCGTATAGGGCAACAAAATGAAGTGAGAGTCCTTCGTTTGATGACCGTTAATTCTGTAGAAGAAAGAATTTTAGCGGCGGCTAGATACAAACTGAACATGGACGAGAAAGTTATTCAAGCTGGAATGTTCGATCAAAAATCAACAGGTTCGGAAAGGCAACAATTTTTGCAAAGTATTTTGCATCAAGATGGTGACGACGAAGAGGTACATTTTAATATTTTTGTAGCTCGACCAATTTTTATTTATTTTAATTAACATTCAGGAAGAAAATGAAGTGCCCGATGATGAAACAGTGAACCAAATGGTGGCTCGAACAGAAGCCGAATTCGAACTGTTCCAAAAGATGGACCTCGAAAGAAGGCGGGAAGACGCAAAACTGGGCCCAGCCCGTAAATCACGCTTATTAGAAGAAAGCGAACTGCCTGATTGGTTGGTAAAGGAAGACGATGAAGTGGAGAGGTGGG